>CM025855.1:20254632-20352132 GCA_003952965.2 Morella rubra | reverse complement strand
ATAAAGCTCCCTAATTCGCACAATAAAAAGAAAAAAATCATCAATTTTGTATTAAACATAGGGGGCAAAATAGGATACTCATAAAACATACAAAAAAACAGACAAGTCCACTACATTGAGATTTGAGAACTATTAACAAAAATTGAGAGAGACTATAGATCATAGATTGAACACAGAGTAACAATACAATTGATTGGGAATAGGTAATTGTGAAATGCCAAAACCCTTATACTAAAGCAATATACAAAAATAGAAAACACAAAAAACTACTTTAAAAACCACAAAGCACAATCCATGAGCTAAAACCAACACATGAACACATAAACCAACTAATTCCAGCTTGTGAGCAATACCTCCCCATTTGGGCCTCAAAAACACCAACTTTACAGCCAACCCAATAGTACCCAAATATCAAACTTTATTTGAGAACAAAAAAAGAACAGATAAATCGCCAATTATAGTAGCAGTTGCAAGTCAAATACACATCTTGAGGTCACAAAAACACAAACTTTAGCACCAACCTAACAACCCAAGAGCCCCAAGTCACCAAAATCCACAAATTATCCAACCTAGTAAGCACTTCGAGGTCAAACTCCCTTGTTTAACATGTCAAAGACTCATCTGACCCGCCAATCCAACAACATATTACTAGAATCTTAACCCTACAAACCCACTGCCTAGTAAACATATTACTAGCGTCAGCAAGGGGATAAAATTCTCCAATCAAATTCTTCAAATGAAGATAGCATTGCCAACAGGCTAATGAAATGAATTGGAACTTCGTTGAGGCATTTCTACAAACACTTTGCTTTCCAGCTAACACATGAAGATAGAAATTGAGGCACGACCCTATTTGTTAAACCAAGGGTCTAGATCTAGATGACAATCCACTGTTTTTATGTAGGGAAACAACTAAAATATGGATGTCTTACCTAATATGTGCTCACACCCCTAAATGTTGAGAGCTGAACGGTTCAAAACAGGAAGAAACAAAGATGAATTTTTCTTTAGATGCACATAGAGAGTGAGATTGAGAGAGCTCCAAAAGGAAAATGTTTAAGACAATGAGAGAAAGGGTTAGTCATGGAAGAGGATGTGAGAGCCTTCCTTCTAGTGAGAGTGAAGAGTGGTCTTTTTTGTTTTGGGGGAATGGTCAAGTGAGATAGGGAGAGGTTGGGAAATAAGTTTTATCACTTTTGAAAAAAAAGCCACTTTCCGGAAAGTAGGTTATATTTTTCGTTTGACCGAATCTAGTATCCATTGACCGCGTTTTCATGGAGCATCCAAACACCGTAAAGTAAGGGATGTTTGTTTTGTAAAAAATTGTAAGATTTTTAGGATTTTGATAGAATTGTGAATATTTATGTAGATTAGAGTTTTATAGATTTTGTGTAAAAGTTGGTGAAAAGTTTTAAAAATATTTAATTTTTGTTGGAGTTTGCAAAAAGGTATAGAAAGAGATGGTGTGATGTAATTGTTTAATAAAAAAATATTGGAGTTAGGTGAAAAAGTATGGAAAGAAAAGATTTGTTATATTTTTTTTTTTTTTTGAAAAGGTATTGAAGTTTGTGTGAAAAGTTGTTGGAGATTGTGTAAAAGGTATTGGTGTTTGTATATGAATTTTTGAGATTTTAGATGTTCGTTTTGTAAATTTTATTGAATATATTTGTATTCTATAATACTTTTGCAAACGAACATGCCCTTAGTAAATAAAGTAAAATGATTTGCAAAAGAAAGAATACAGCGAAATAAACGGACCCTTAGTTTTGTAACTAAGATTTACTACTGCGAAGTGGCATGGGTCCCGATTTTTGAGTCCTAATACGAAAAAGTAGAAAGCAAGTATAGCAATATCATCGTTTGTCCCAAGTATAGTTCAACTTCCCTTGTGTTTTTTATTTTCCTCAAATGTTCTCTCTCTTCCCCAAATATTATCATTCTTGCCTATTCAACCGGTTACAATTACACTCCTAATTTGCCTATTTACCCTACATTAATTTTGTTTTTTTTTCTCAGTCATGTTTGGAAAAATGGTTTTTCAAGGTTTCTGAAAGATCAATTGTGGTGGTCAATCCATTTTATGGAATTTCGCAGCCTGTTTTGAGTCGTACACCAGTTTAATATTTCTAGAAGCTTCTCATCATTCCATGCAATTTGATGTTCTATTTTCTATTATCTCTTAGATATTGGCAGAGATCTTCATCTCTCCAACTCCATTTGGAGTTTTCTTGTTTTGTTTAGATGCTACTAGTTGCTAACTGATGTCTGCCATTGGCATTTAGACCTTGCTGGTTTTTTCATGGCCTGATCATATTTAGGATTACTTGCAACGAGTATGGAATATCATTGATCCAAGAAATTATGTCATGCTTTCTGAAACTTGAGTTTTATTCTAGCCTTTTCTAGTTGAACTGCACTGCTTTTGAAATAGAGATTCACATTTCTTCATCTTTCTCTATTTGATCTCTACTAAGGAAATGACTCTGCATTTTATGTCGTGGTTTTATGTTGGTCTTGCTGTGGCATCTACCTTTTTTAAATCTTGTCATCACTTGCCCCTTTCTACATAGAGCAAGCTTGCTCTATGTAGAAAGGGGCAAGTGATGTTGTTATTTCTCTCTCTCAAAAAAAAAAAAAAAAAAAAAAAATAAGATTGAAAGAAACGTGAGAAAGTAGTTATCTAGCCGGCTCAACAAAAAGGAGGAAGAGACAACAACTTTGAGGAAGAGCTTGAGTTTGAGTGAGCCGAAAACTTTAGTAATGGCAACGCCACATGCTCAGGCAGTGAAAAATTGAAGACAGAATGATTTAGTTGAATTTTTTATATTTATTTTGATAAAAGCACAAGATTTAATGGACAGAAAGATGATTTTATTATTTTTTAAAAAATCAGAATTAAAAAACAATTGTTGTGGATTCTTAATTTGATTTTAAAACTAAAAGAATTGAAAATTTCTGAACGTACAAATTTCAGTTAATTATATATTCAACATGGCGAATTTTAAAATTTTAAATGTAACTTCAAGCTATAATGCATATGGATGACTTTTCAAAGTCTTTTTGTTTGCTTGTAGAACTATTATTTTAGGTAAAAAAAACTTTTCAATGAAAAGTTTTCATGGAAAAAATTTCCCATTCAGAGTTTGATTATTCTTTTAAAACATTTTTAAGAAAATATTTTTTGATGTTTGACACGGTTAATGAGTTACGTATTTACATAAAAATGCTTAATTACAGTACATGTCTCTATAATTTACATTTTTGACATTTTAATTACTTAGATGTCGATTTCATCCGTCAAGTCCTTGAGTATTTCCTTTTCAGAGTTCAGTTATTCTTTTAAAACATTTTTAAGAAAATATCTTTTGATGTTTGACACGGTTAATGAGTTACATATTTACATAAAAAGGCTTAATTACAGTACATGTCTCTATAATTTACATTTTTGACATTTTAATTACTTAAATGTCGATTTCATCCGTCGTGTCCTTGAGTAAGCTTTCAAGACAAATCGATCCCTCATTTAATTGACGTTAGCCATCAAAAAGGATGGTGTCTACGTGATCGTAGGTTAGCACATGGCATGAAAAAATTTTCTCAAAATTTTGCATATATTTTGATGCACACAATTACTTTTTCACCAACTCCAATACTTTTTTACAAACTCCAATAACTTTTTTACAAACTCCAATAATCTTTTGACCAATTCGAAGAGAATTTATATTACCTCCAATAAAAACTATTTCACCACAAAATTTTTTTGTCAATATTTTTTTTTTGTGTGTGGATGTTTTCTATCACTTTGCAACTTTTCATGAATGTTTTCTTTTTTGTTTCTTCTACTTCTTCTCTTTCTTTTTTAGTTTGTTTTATGTGGAAATGATGCCCTTGGTACAAACATTACCCTTGGTGCTACTGCAAAAGGAATTAGTATATTCAAATCTTCTCTCAAGGTTAAATATGAAAGCAAGACTATCTATTAAGCCTATTCTTTGGTATGCTCACCTCTCTGTCTCCCTACTGTACAATTTTTGGGATCTTTATCTATATTTTGAATGAATGATACGCATATATTGAAAGCTTATGTTCCTTTATTCCATGTTTCTTCTCTAGTAAAGACATTACTTCACCCATATGGTATATAATCCATAGTGTTTTTTTTTTTCTATGAGCATATTGTGAAGGAAATAAATGAGTAATGGATGAGAAAGTTGAATCTATCTTTGCAGAAAGAGTACTTTGATCATTGCGTGGTTCATTGGCATGCCAATGGCTTCATTAGACGTGGGTTAAAATGAGTTATGTAGTACTGCTTTGATGTAGTTTTAGAGATCAGTAACAACATTTAAGTGGTGTCTCGATATTGATTAAGTTGAAAATCTTCACATGAAGTAATTGTATGACAAGTAATAGATTTTAGGAATATGAAGTGGGAAACTAAGTGTTATTGCACTCCATCTTATTTGTCCAGGGTTAGTGATGAATGAGTTATAAACCTTTCCTCTAGAGAGGAAGTTAGTTTAATTTAATAAAATATCTACAGAAGATGTGTAAGTAGTATTTTGGTAATTCATAGGCAAAAATGAACTGTGAATTTTTGTTGTTGTTGGAGGTAATGTAGATTCTCTGATCGGTGAAAAGATTGTTGGAGTTTAAAAAAAGTTATTTGATGAATGAGTTGTAAACCTTAACTCTAGGGAATAAATTAATTTAATTAAATAAAACATTTGCAGAAGATATTGTGTAAGTAGTATTTTTGTTATTAACAGGCAAAAACGAACTGTGAATATTTTTTTTTCTACTAGAGGTTAGATTCTCTTATTGGCGAAAAGATTGTTCGAGTTTACAAAAAGTTGTTCGAGTTTGTAAAGAGGTATTGGAGTTGGTGAAAAAATGATTGTGAAATTTTTTTAGAGTTTGTAAAAAAATTGTTAGACTTTGTAAAAAGATATTGTAGATTCTCTAATTGGTGAAAAGGTTGTTGCCATTGCAAAAAGGTATTATAGTTTTTTTTAAAAAAAAAATTTTTAAAAAATTGGCATCCAAAAATAGGCTTTAACATTTTAGTGCCTAATGTACTGATTTCAACATTAACGTACTGATGTGTTAGCCATTAAGGGAGAACACCCACATGCAAAGAAATAGAAGAATTAAAAACTATAATATTCAACCTTCAAATACAAATTTTATTTTTTTTAAAAAGACATTATTTTTATTCATATATAATTATTTTATTTTTGATGAATTTTTAAACATTTTTATTATTTTTATATTGAAGGGGCATTTTTGTCATTTTACATTTGATTTAACTCAGAAGGAAAGAATTAATTGTTTTTGAAACATATGGGATAGAATAAAATATTTTGGAAATTAAGAAAGACTTATTGATTTTTGCCCATATATGTGGAGCTTACTATAATCTTCCCCAAAAATACAAATTTGGTTCATGAAAAATTTGTGCTTAGTTTGTTTAATAGTATTGGTCTTCATTATAAATCACCTTGTTGGTCCAAAGGGTTTAGAGTTTAACATTATTGTAGGGTTTAAGAGTTTATAACAAAACGGCGGCGGCCATGGGATTTGTTGAGGGACTTCACTGCCAGAGCAAGTGATGGCATCGCCATTTTGTCGAGCCGACTCCTTTTTCTTCTTTTGTCGAGCTTGAGAGAGAGCTAACTGCTTCTTTCTCTTTCCCGCTCAGCACACTCGGCCTCTATTTCTTCGTTTCGTTTGAGATTAAGACGATGTTCGCCTATCAAAAGTTGTAAGATTTTTCGGTGAATTGTGAATATTTACTGAAACTTTATAGTTTGTTTTTGGTATAAAAATTGGTGAAATTTTTATTAGAGGTTATAAAAAGGTGTAAAAAGAAATCATTTGCTATAAGTATATTAAAAAAAATATATTAGAATTTAGTGAAAAAGTATAGAGAATGAAGATTTGTTATAACTTTTCTTAAAAATACGTGTTGGAGTTTGTGTGAAACGTTGTTCGAGTTTGTGAATGATTTTGTTTTTTAAATATTTTGGATCTTTGTTTTGTAAATTTTGTTGCATTCATTGTATCCTAAAATATTTTTGCAAAAAATCTCACACAAACACCAACACCTTTAACACAAACTCCAACAATTTTTCACACAAACTCCAGTACATTTTCAAAAACAAATTCTAACAAATCTTATTTTTTCATACCTTTTCACCAAACTCCAATACTTTTTTTATCAAAAAATTTCATCAAATCATCTCTTTCTAGAGATTTTTACAAACTCCAATAAAAATTAAATATCTTTAAAACTTTGCACTAACTTTTACAAAAAAACCTAAAAAACTCAAATCTACAAAAATTTTCATAATTCTATCAAAAAGGGCATGTTCATTTGTAAAAGTATTCTACGCTACAATAAATGAAAAAGAAGGCTCTCTCTTCGATTCGCAAAAAAAAAAAAAAAAAAAAAATAACAAAAACGAAAAAAGGATTGAAGCAAAGATATTGAGTTTGAGTGAGTTGAAAACCTTAGTAATAGCTACTTCAAATGCTCAGTAGTGAAAATTGAAGAAAGATGATTTAATTGAATTTTTTATATTTATTTTGATAAAAGCAGAAGATTTAATGGGAGAGAGAAAGATTTTTATTATTTTTAATAAATTTCAGAATTAAAAAAAGAGTTGTTGTATATTCTTTAATTGGTGAAAAGGTTGTTGGGTTGCAAAAAGATATGAGAGATTATAAAATGCTTGTTGGAGTTTGTAAAATGATATTGCAGTTTGTGAAAAAAGTGATTGAGAATTTTTTTTTTTAATTGTTGAAAGTACAGACGTGTTAGCCACTAAAGTACAGACGTGTTAGCCACTAAGGGAGAACACCCACATGGCAATGAAATGGAAGAAGCCACTAAGGGAGAACGTCCTCATGGCAATGAAATAGAAGAAGCCACTAAGGGAGAACGCCCTCATGGCAATGAAATAGAAGAATTTAAAACTATCATAGTCGACCTTCAAATTCAAACTTTATTTTAAAAACATTAATTTTATTTATATATAATTTTATATTTTAATGATTTTTTTAATATTTCTAATATTTTTATCTTGAAGGAGTATTTTTGTCATTTTGCGTTTGATTTAACCCAAATCGAACCGAAGGAAAGAATTAATTATTTTTGAAACATATCAGGTGGAATAAAATATTTTGAAACTTGAGGAGACTTATTGATTTTTGTCCGTTACTATAATCATCCCAAAAATACAAATTTGGATTATGAAAAATTTGAGCTTAGTATGTTTTACAGTATTTGTCTTCATATTAAATAAAGTTTATGGTCCAAAGGGTTTAGGGATTTGTTAAGGGACTTCACTGCCTGAGCATGTGATGGCGTTGCCATTTTGTCGAGCCGACACCTTTTTCTTCTTTTTGTCGAGCCTGAAAGAGAGCTGTAATGGGTCTGAGATTAAATGGATGTTCTCTTATCAAAAGTCATAAGATTTTTAGGTGTTTTGTGAATTTTTACTGGAATTTTATAGTTTTTTTTGTATAAAAATTCATGAAAATTTTAAAAAATATTTAATTTTTATTAGAGGTTATAAAAAGGTGTAAACATAAATAATTTGATATAAGTTTTAATTAAAAAAATATGAGATTTTGGTGAAAAAATATAGAGAAAGAAGATTTATTATAACATTTATTAAAAAAAGACGTTGGAATTTGTGTGAAAAATTGTTAGAGTTTGTTACAATTTTTTATATTTTGGATGTTTGTTTTGTAAACTTTGTTGCATTCATTGTATCCAAAAATATTTTTGCAAAAAAATCCTATACAAACACCGATACCTTTGACACAAACTCCAACAACTTTTCACACAAACTCCAATACATTTTCAAAAATAAATTCTAACAAATCTGTTTTTTTCATCAAACTTCAATACTTTTTATAAAAAAAATTTCATCAAATCATCTCTTTTTACACCTTTTTACAAACTCCATAAAAATTAAATATCTTTAAAACGCCACACGAACTTCTTACACAAAAACCTATAAAACTCAAATCTACATAAATATTCACAATTCACTCAAAAAGGCATGTTCATTTGTGAAGGCATTCTACGCTACAATAAATGCAAAAGAAGGCTCTCTCTTCGGTTCCCAAAAAAAAAAGAAAAAACAAAGAGTCGCTTTACACTGAAAGGGAAAGGAGAGAACAAAGAAGTTATTTGGTTGGCTCGACAATAGGGAGGAGGAGACAACAACTTTGAGGAAGATCTTGAGTTTGAGGGAGCTGAAAACCTTAGTAATAGCTACACCACATGGCAATCAAAAATTGAAGCAAAGATTATTTAATTAAATTTTTTTAATTTATTTTGATAAAAGTAGAAGATTTTATGGGGGAGATAGAAGATTGACTATTTAAAAAAAATTCAGAATTAAAAAAAGAATTTTTGTAGATTCTCTAATTGGTGAAAAGGTTGTTGGCGTTGCAAAAAGGTTTTCAAGTTTGAAAAAAAATTGAGGGAGTTTATAAAATGGTAATGGAGTGGGTGAAAAAAGTGACTGAGATTTAAAAAAAAAAAAAAAATTTGGCATCCAAAAATAGGCTTTAACATTTTAGTGCCTAAGGTACTGATTTCAACATTAAGGTACTGATGTGTTAGCCACTAAGGGAGAATGCTCACATGCAAAGAAATAGAAGAATTTAAAACTATCATATTCGACCTTTAAGAGAATGCCCACATGCCCATTTTGTCGAGCCAACTCCTTTTTCTTCTTTTTGTCGAGCCCGAGAGAGAGCTGACTGCTTCTTTCTCTTTCCCGCTCGGCTCACTCGGCCTTTTTTTCTTCTTTTCGTCTGAGATTAAGAGAATGTTCGCTTATCAAAAGTCGTAAGATTTTTAGGTGAATTGTGAATATTTACTAGAATTTTATATATAGTTTCTATTTTGTATTAAAATTGGTGAAAATTTTTTTAGAGTTTATAAGAAAGGTGTAAAAAGAAATCATTTGCTCTAAGTTTTATTAAAAAAATTATTAGAATTTGGTGAAAAAATTATAGAGAAAGAAGGTTTGTTATAACTTTTCTTTAAAAAAAGATGTTGGAGTTTGTGTGAAAAGTTGTTAGATTATATGTACGATTTTATTTTATTTTTTTTTATGTTTGTTTTGTGAATTTTGTTGCATTCATTGTATCCTAAAATATTTTTGTAAAAAATCCTACACAAACACCAATACCTTTAACACAAGCTCCAACAACTTTTCGCACACAAATTCTAACCAATCTTATTTTTTCATTCTTTTTCACCAAACTTCAATACTTTTTTAATCAAAAAAATCATCAAATCATCTCTTTCTACACCTTTTTACAAACTCCAATAAAAATTAAATATCTTTAAAACTTTACACTAATTTTTTTTATATAAAAACTTATAAAACTCAAATCTACATAAATATTGACAATTTTATCAAAAAAAGCATGTTCATTTGTAAAATTATTCTACATTACAAAAAATGCAAAAGAAGGCTCTCTCTTCGATTCGCAAAAAAAAAAAACAAAAACAAAAAAAAGTCATGTAAGACAGAAAGGGAAAGGAGAGAAAGGATCAGTTATGGGGCCGACTCGACAAAAGGGAGGAGGAGACGACGACTTTGAGGAAGATCTTGAGTTTGAGTGAGCTGAAAACCTTAGTAATGGCTATGCCATATGCTCAATAGTGAAAATTGAATTAAAGATTATTTAATTTAATTTTTTATATTTATTTTGACAAAAGCAAAAGATTTAATTGGGGAGAGAGATGATTTTCTTTTTAAAAAAAAAACAAAATCGGAATTAAAAAAAGAATTCTGGTAGATTCTCTAATTGGTGAAAAGGTTGTTGCAGTTGCAAAAAGGTATTAGAGTTTGTAAAAAAATTGTTAGAATTTGTAAAATGGTATTGGAGTTGGTGAAAAAATTGATTGAGATTTTTTTTGAAAAAAAATTTGGCATGCAAAAATAGTCTTTAACATATTAGTGCCTATGGTACTGATTTCAACATTAAGGTACAGATGTATTAGCCACTAAAGAGATCGCTGACGTGGCAAAGAAATAGAAGAATTTAAAAGTATCACGCTCAAATTCAAACTGTATTTAAAAAAATATTACATTTATTTATATTTAATTTTTTGTTTTTAATGAAATTTTTAATATTTTTATTTTGAAGGGGCATGTTGGTCATTGTACATTTGATTTAACCCAAATCAAACATAAGGAAAGAATTTATTGTTTTTGAAACATATGGAGTGGAATAAAATATT
Source organism: Morella rubra (assembly GCA_003952965.2). Lineage (NCBI taxonomy): Eukaryota > Viridiplantae > Streptophyta > Magnoliopsida > Fagales > Myricaceae > Morella > Morella rubra. Next base: position 20,341,856 of record CM025855.1, on the reverse strand, counting down.
TTGGAACTTGAGGGAGACTTACTTATTTTTGCCCATAGATAAGGGGTTTACTATAATCTTCCCTAAAAATGCAAATTTGATTTATGAAAATTTTGAGCTTTGTTTGTTTAACAGTATTTGTCTTCATATTAAATCACGTTTATGGTCCAAAGGGTTTAGGGTTTAAGAGTTTACAACAAAACGATGGCAACCATGGGATTTGTTGCGGGATTTCACTTCCTTAGCATATGATGGCGTCGCCATTTTGTCGAGCCGACTCCTTTCTCTTCTTTTTGTCGAGCTTGAGAGAGAGTTGCCTTCTTCTTTCTTTTTCCCGCTCGGCTTACTCGGTCTCTGTTTCTTTGTAAAGGGTCTAAGATTTAGAGGATGTCGCTTATCAAAAGTCGTAAGTTTTTTTTGATACAAAAATTAGTAAAATTTTTTAAAAATATTTAATTTTTATTAGAGGTTATAAAAAGGTGTAAAGAAAAATAATTTGATATAAGTTTTATTAAAAAAAATATTAGAGTTTGGTGAAAAAATATAGAGAAAGAAGATTTATTATAACTTTTCTTAAAAAAAGATGTTGGAGTTTGTGTGAAAAGTTGTTAGAGTTTGTGTAGAATTTTTTTATATTTTGGATGTTTATTTTGTGAATTTTGTTGCATTCATTATATCCTAAAATATTTTTACAAAAATCCTACACAAACACCAATACCTTTACAATATATTTTTGATAATTTTTGTCTTAGAGAGCATTTCGGTCATTTTTCACGTTTTTTTGTTTGATTTAATGACTGATTTGGACGGAGAGCGTTACTTCAATGATTTTGAAAACTTAGAGGACGTAAAAATCAATTTTAATAGTTAAGGGGATGACATTGATTTTTGCTCATAGTTAAGGGACAAACTATATGAAATTACCCCAAATTTTTACATGCCCAACTCAAAGCCATGAACGGCGAAAGTTCAATAACAGTCAACTTAAAATTGTTAATCCTCCAGTCTCACCTATCCGTCCAGTATTACAGACCCAATTTACTATATTGTAGAAATGGGGAAATTGCAGGAAGCTCTAAAACCCATATTCTCAAACCCATCTTCCCACACATATTATTCGGTATACCTGAACATGTTGCAGCTCTGCATGGACTGGAAAGCTGAAAAGTCCTGTCGTTTGGTTCACAGCCTACTAACAACAAATGGGTTCGATTCAAACGTCCACTTAAGCACCAAACTGATAATATCTTATGCGAAATTTGGTCACGTGGATATAGCGCGTACCTTGTTCGATAAAATGCGTGAAAGAAGTGTAGTGAAAAAAGCCGGAAGGCGTTATTTGGCATCTGTTTGTACATATACTTCATCTCTCTCTCTCTCTCTCTCTCTCGTTATCATCTCTGAATCCCGTCTCTTGTTTGCATTCATGTTAAAGTGGTAAGAGTTAGTTTCTCTTGATCTTTAGCAATCACCAAATTGGTTGGAGAGAAGTTCTTCACTGTCTTTGTTTTATCTTTTCTTTTTCTTTTTCTTTTTTTTCCCTGGGTGTATTCATTATCTTTGTTGGTAGCTTAATTCGTGCCTTAAACCCTATATTTGTCTTATTCACACCTCTTTTCTTACACTGTATGTGAAACTTAAGAGTGCTTTCATTTTGATTCCATCGAGTATAACTGGAAAGTATTTTCTATTTCTGCTGTAAGTTTTGACATCACTATTTTAAATAAATTGTTGAACTATTAAATCTCAATAGGATTGTCTCCTGATGCCTTCACCTTGGGAAGTGTCTTGAGAGCCTGTGCTACTTGCAGTTGTCTTGCAAAGATCAACCAGACACATGGCTTAATTATCCAACTGGGTTTTTGATCACATAATTCTTTGATTGGATCGTTAATTGATGCTTATGCAAAATGTGGAAGGGTAGGAAGTGCTTATCATTTGTACAATAGTATGCCAACAAAAGATATTATATGCTGTACTTCACTGATAGTTGGGTATGCACGCGAAGGTAACCATGGTACAGATGCCCTGAGGCTCTTAGGCTCTTCAAAGAGATAATTTGTATGTACATTGAAATGGATGAAGTTATATTTTCCTTGTCACGCCCCAAACGCTAGCCCAACGAGGCTAATGACAGCCGTGAGCATTCCCAACAACGAACGCTCCAGCGCACTTACTAAAATCTTGAAGCGGAAATTTTTTATTATTATTATTTTTTTAAACTAACCTGCCTCTAACTAATTCAGAAATATGAATTTCTTTAGTTCATGAAAATACTATTCAGAAGTTTAATTTCTTACCCACAGCTGACATGCAGACCCTCAATGCTCTACTGAAGTATAAGAATATGTAAATAAGTGTAGGCGAAATAAAAATATATAGCTATATCAAACAACACACATAGAGAGACATTTAGAATCCAATCCTCAGGCAATAACTCAAAGCAATAAATTATAATTACATTATGGTCCCAAAATATAAGTTGCTTAAGAGCCTTAAGCCTCATAGGCTAAACAGACCATGACCACCACACATTGGAGGTTCATATCAGCTCTTTCAAAAATAACTTAGGATCTACAGGAATTGCAAATTAGGGGAGGGCACCCTCGTCAGCCCCCCTCCTCGGGTTCTAGATCCTCCTCATGAGTTCCCTCACTTGGAACATCGTCTAGAATGATACAATTGAAATACTGTGAGTCGAATGACTCAGTAAGGGATATGCATAACATGATCATGGATGACAGGTATATGCATGCCAAAATAAATGCATGCATGTTTATGTATGCAACTCTTGCACATGCAAATTTGCTTAGAAGTCATTTCATATTTATTTTGGGCTATCTCTATCGCTCCATTTACCCCTGAAGTCAGGGTTGTGCGTTCCCTTCGAAACTGTTCCCCTTTCCCTTGGAACATGTCATTTGGTCGAGCTAGCCTTGATGTGGCCCCAGGCCTAATGGCTAGACACGACCCTTAGAAGTCCACACCTTCTCGCATTCATCCTTCAGTGTGGTTGCACATACCTTGAGGACAACCCATCCTTCTCTCATTCGTCCTTCGGAGTGGGTGCCCTTAGGAGTCATCCATCCTTCTCGCATTCGTCCTTCAGAGTGGATGCACCTATCTTACTTGGGTACGATACCGACCATCTTATTTAGCCCCATAACATATCTAACATACATAAAATCTCATTTCCATTTGCATAAAATTTCCCTTTCTTCCTTTTGAGAAAATTAATGCAAATGCTCATGACGTGCTTGATGACAAATAATCATGCTGTGTATCATTCCAGTTTTCGGAAAAATAATTTTTTCCACTTACCTTTATCCACTTGAGCTTATGGTGGCACCTTGCCTACAAATGAGTCATACTAATGTCGTCACTTAAATAATTTAGAGGATTTACTAGATGCAGGAATAATCATTCAATTAAAAATTAGCACATCATACTAAATCACACATGTTTCTTTACTAAGCCAGCAGTGATCCTACAATGTAAAACTTTATCTTAAGGTTGCTGAAACCATTAGACTTGGATGCCAAACTGATCCTTACACTCAATTTTATAACATATTAAAATTTCAGGTAATTTGGAGCTTGTTTGCCACTCGAAAGATTTACCCGAAAATGCAAGTTGCTGGGGGCATCCAAGCTGGCAGCTTCGACGTCTCCAGCTTCAAAAATTCATAACTTCAAAAACATGGCTCCAAATTACATGAAATTACTTTCAAACTTCTCTGCTTTCATAGCTCAAACTTGAAGATAAAAATCGGAACTACTTTACATTTTCAAAAACACTTCATAGCAGATGAAAATCCTAGAGCAATACTGCTGCTGCCTCCAGCTCGGCCTTCCACTTTCAAAACACCATAACTTATTCAATACACCTCTAAATCTCACGAAATTTACCTTAAAATATTCCTCTTTCATAAACTTAAAATTCAAGACCAGACCCACAAAAATTCGATTTAAACTGATCACTTAAAAGGTACTTGGAATGAGCAAGAATTCTGGATGTGCAAGGTCGCTGCAGCTTGACGTCTGGACCTTTAAAAACCCATAACTCACTCAATATTTATCGGAATCATCCGAAGTATGGCTCAAAATCTTTTAATTTCATATGCCTAAGCTCTCTCCTAAGATCAAAGGATAAAACATTGCATCAAGCTCTACGGGTTCTCCAACAACAGCAATAGCTCATAATAGAATAGGTCTAACCTCTATAGATGCAATAGCAACAACAAAGAAGTTTCCTTTTCAACCAATTACACTCATTAATCAGCAGCAAACTATGGTCTCTTCAAGCATCATAACCAACATCCAAGAACCTCTTTAAACCCCTAAGGAGGTGCTGAAAATAACAGGGACATCTATGACTGCAAAGAAGCAAATCTGCCCTCCACTCTCCAGCTCATTTGCACTTCCACTCATTTAAATATCAAATGACAACACCCTATGTCACAACTATTTCATATCTGGCCATGCATGTGCAAAACAGATTTCAGATTTTACCAATACCTCATAACAGAAACTGTTCTCGTACAAATCTCCTACTTTTACAATTCCAATTCAAAAACTTACAGCAATACACGATTCTACCTTCATCAAGCCAAAGTCATTGCATCATCCTTTCTTTTAGGCTTTCCAACAAACACTTATGGTACAACTATATTTCTTTTGAAACCTTAACTCAAACTGACCGTGCATACCTTCCTAGACTCCAAGATTTTCATCTATTCCAACATGCATGCCGAAGAAGAGATAACATGGCAGAACCCAAACAACACCCAATGAGATTTACGGTTTCTCCCTAAAAATTTTGTGTAAAAGAGCAACACCTTTACCTTGGCTTCTCTTAGTTCTCCCTACTGCAGCTGAACTCTCCTCTCACTTACACGGCAATTCTCTCTTTCTTATTCTTCTTCTTTCTTTCTTCTCCTTCTTCTCGGCTTCCCTCTTCTTCTCTTCTCTCTTCTTCTTCTTCTCGGCCTTCTTCTTCTTTCCTTCTCCCTTCTCCTTCTTCTCGGCCTTCTTCGTCTTTCTTTTGTTTTGCGTTTGTAAGTGCGTGAGTGTGTGAGTAACAGGGGAAAACGAAAGGAAAATGCGGAAGGAAGGGGGGGTATATGGCATGAAACAAGTATTGGGGGAGGAAAAGACCTTCATGCCCCCAACATTGTTTGCAACGCCTGCCACCATTGGTGGAATATGCGGCAGCCTCTCTTTCACTTTTTCTTTTTTTTTCTTTTTTTTTTTTGCCATTTCATGTAGTTAACGTTTGACTCCCTTCCACTTTTTATTTCAAGCAAACATATACTTTCAAAGATCAAAGCTCCTAGCTCAAATTCTTCTAAATATTGCAATGTATCACTATTAAAAATTTGCAAACAATCTAACATGACAATATAACATGTAGATTAATAATAAGGATGCAAGAAATACATCAAGTCAACCATACATGTCTTTTCTCAATAATTTAGGGTATTGCAAAACTTAAAGAGTCAAAGTTAAAAATTAACATTGAAAGAACCTAAAAGTCGGGGTTTCACATTCCTCCATGCTTCATATATGAGCCAACATATCCTCACTAAGCTTTGGAAGACAAATCCATTCCATTTTTTCGAAAGTTCAACCATGTTATGATGTGGCCAGGGGCAATGCTCTCATTGAAATGTATGCAAAATGTGGGGAAATTGAAGATGCTAACCATGCGTTTGACGAGATGGAGGAGAAAAATGTGATTTCATGGACATCATTAATTGCGGGATTTGGGAAACATGGCTTTGGACATCGGGCAATTGCACTTTACCAGAAGATGGAACATGCAGGGTTAAGGCCCAGTGATGTTACATTCTTGTCTCTTCTCTCTGCTTGTAGCCATACTGGATTGACTGGTGAAGGATCAGAATGCTTCAATAGTATGATAAAAAAGTACAACATTTTGCCAAAAGCGGCACATTTTTCTTGTATGATAGATCTCCTTGCACGTGGAGGCCGGTTAGAAGAAGCTTATAATTTGATACGCCAGATGAAAATCAAACCTGATGCTTCCGTTCGGGGGCCATTCTCGGGGCATCTAGCACATATGGTTATTTATCTATTGGGGAAGTAGCAGCCATTAATCTTTTGAATATGGACCCCAAGAATTCAGCTCACTATGTTGCTTTAGCAAGCGTATACGCTGCATGTGGCCAATGGGAGAATGTCTCTAAGATGTGGAATTTGGTAAAAGATAGAGGTTTAAAGAAAGATCCAGGATGTAGCCTTTTACAATCTACAAAGAAGGAAAATGCACTTTTGCTGCCTTGTTGAGGGTACAGAACCAATGGCGGAGTCAGGAATAAATCTAAAGGGGGACCAACTCCTAAGGGAAAATAACGGAAAAAAAAATTTTACTATGTAATGCAAAAAAATGTCTTAGAGTTAAAATATTGAAAATTAAATTTGTTTGGTATTACAAATAATGAGGGAGCTAATACGAAAATATACCATTACAGAAAAGTGAGTTTCCCACATGACAAATAGTTTATTTGATTAGCCAACCCAACTGAATTGTGGTGAAGGCACAATGATAATAGCGTTATATATTTTTGGGTAATAATGGTGCTTTATGTTGGTAGGCAAAGTTATCTGAAAAGATGCAACAATTAGTTTGTACTATTAATGTTAACTATGTACAAATCTTAGAGCATAGCTGCTTAGTCTATGCAACTTGCCTCCTCTCTTGTTATTGGAAGGAAGAGCACTCAAACTCTGATCTTTACTTTTCGTTTAATAAGTGAATAAAAAGAGAGGACATGTTCAAACATTTGACCTCCAAGATGGTATAAAGTGCAGATCCAATAGAATATCAAAAGATTGAACATGATGTCCTCTTAAAAATTTCAATTACCTCAAGCATACTTTTCAATCTATAAATAACATCATAACAAAAAGCAACATCAAGATCTGATGTGAACCTCGCCAAGAATAATGAGACCCAACAACGAAAGGGAACCCAAGATCGTTCTAGGACTGATTCGAATGGAAGACCTCGACCCGTTGTTTATGAAAACAAGAACCTCGGTATAAGGAAGACGCCACAAACGGTGATGGAAATTCCGTTTGATAAGTCAAGTTGAACGCCACGGGAAATCCCGATAAGTTCGAGTAGTTCTTCAAAGAACCAAAGAGAATAAATCCTCACAATTTTGATTAATCAATGTCTGCCGAATTACAAAGCAAAGGCTCCTATTTAAAGGGCTAAACATTACAAGGAAAAATAACCCTAACATGGAAACCTAATTAAACCCAAAATAAGATAAGGAAATAAAGCCTAACACGCCTAAAAACACACAAAGCAATTAAGGAAATAATGCCTTGCTTGCCTAACAAAGATGTGGACGCCTAAAATAAAGAGCTCAATAAGGAAAAAGGTGGGACGTCCAAAAGAAGTGCAAGCCATAAAAGGAAGGATTTGGGCGCCTAGAATAGAGATCCTTCTAGAACTTGAATCAAGGTGACATTCTTTGTGGCCCACGTGGATCATGTTCAATGGGCTTCCACGAATTCGCTTGAGCCCATAACTCTTGAATAAGTCCGTTGAGTACATCCTTGAACTTCTTTGCCCGTGCTCTCGTAACCGGCCCAATTGGTACTTGAACGAGATCCTTCGAAATGGTGCCTTGATCTCCATCAAGATCTTAGAAGCACCATAGATCTTAATCTAAAACCAACACGTATTCATATATTGTGTGTATATAAACTTAAATCAGAGAGAGTTAACATCAAAATGAAATTCAATTTCAAAAAAATCAATCACTTTGATTGCAAATCAATCCACTAGGCTTTAAGAGGAGCCAACCTGGTTATAGGAGACATATTAGTTATAAAATAAAAAATTCAACATTTTGAAATGGTCCAACCTGGACCCCCCTCCCTCCGCCTCTGTGTAACGGAACTATCTTATTTTACTGTTCTTGGGGAGAGAGTAAACTTTGTACTGTACCAGGCTGAACTGCTGATTCACACGTTAATAGAGCAATAGGGCAAAGTTATCTGAAATATGGGCCTTAAAGTTTTCTGTCATGCATTCTCATGCTTGAAGTAGAATCTATTTTGTGAAATACGTAACCACAAAGAGGCTTGGAGCTCTAGGCAAGGCCAAAGGTTGAGAATATCTGCATTCTAATGTTTTGCTTGGAATCCTTTTAGGGTCTAGATGCCGCGTAAGATCTCACAACCTTTAGTAATTTTAAAATAAGAGATGAATACACTTTGCACCTTCCGACTGCGAAGACCTTGATACCTTGCACTCAAACTATTATTTTTATCATATTACATCCACCAACTATTGATTTCAGGGGTCAAAAAATTTATTTCCATTTAAAAGTTGACAGAAAATTTTATTAAATGGTGTAAATTGTCTATAGTTTAGTACTAGGTGCAAGGTGACAAAGATAATCGTATAGGATGTAAAGTGTTAAAACTTTCATAATTGAATGATGCATCCTTTAAACAATTAACGTCACATTACCCATTATAGCACTCATCATGTTCTCCATCGTGCAGAACAATAGTATGGTATCCATATCTACAACGTGCGTGTATGTATGCGCATGCATGCATACGTCTGTTTTATTTAAGATGTAGAAACATCCTCTTCTTGTCTTCTGACCTTCGTATTTCTCCTTAGGGAATCGATAGTACCGTATAGCTTTTCCTAGCATAGATATGGAGATTAAGGAAATTGAGGCTGGAAGGTTACCAAAGTATGGAGCGATCTTCATGTCAAATCGGAGTACAATCGAGGAGTGTTTTGAGAGAAAATTATTTGGTCTACCAGCTTCTTTAACCAATTTTGTTAGAGGAGTTAAGGTTGGAATGTTATTGTTTCTTTTCGAATATGAGAAGCGAAAACTCTATGGGAGGCAACTTCTGATGGGGAGAAAAATATTGTTGCCTGTGCATACAGATCATCCGGTTGGCAATTACCTGCACAGGTAACGTTTACATATTCCTGTCAATTTCCTTTTGAATTGCATTCAAGCTCTTTAATATATATTAGTTTTCGTTTGTATTATTTATTACAACTTTGCATGCATTATCTAATTCTTGTCAAATCTCCTATGTCTATTGTGCTTGTATTTGCTCCAGGTTCAATTTAACACAATCTGGCATTGTGATCCTCTTTCAGAAACTGAGTTTCGTCATGCTATTAAAACAAATTACTATGAGAAGCATAAATTCCATTTTGGTCTATCTAAAAATCAGGTTTTCCGTTCACCTTGTCTTCAGTTAAAACTTTTTTGTGTACGGATCGTCAGAGGATATGCATATCCTTTTTATAGTCTTATCGTTTGGTTACATTTTGGTGGCAGGTTCAGGGTCTTCTGCTGTTGTTTGATTCAAGAAAAGTTGGACTCTCAAAATCTCTAACTTTTGCAGACAGTGCTAGAGAAAGGCTTCACAAGAACTCTATGAGAAAAAGAGAAGTCAACAGTTACTGGAGGAAGGGCAGCCCAAGACCTTGAGAACTAGAATTCTGGAAGAATACTCAACAGTTACACGGGCATCATATCTGTTGTCTCAACTGGGGATGCAGACTCATCTCATTCGTACTTAAAGCCCTTGGCATGTTCTGATAAAGTCATTCAGGATGGCTATGTTTGGTTCATGGTCTTGAAATTTTTTTTTTTAATTTTAAAAATTTTAAAGCATTTTTCAATCTAAACATGATTTTTTCCAAACAAAAAAAAACATTTCAATCTTCAATAAAATTTTCTATCTAATCATTGGCCTCAATTTCTGTAAAAAACAACACAAAACCCCATAAAAAATCCTCTCACAAAAATCTTATTTCCAAACATACTTTCTTGCTCTCACAATTTTCAAGGGAATAACTTTCTCTTTCCAAACATCATTTCTATAGACCCTACCATTTTCACAAACACCTAAAAAAAACATATCTCAACAAATTTTATTAATCATTACATCAAAAACATATTCAAAACCAATCCAAACATAGTTTTCAGGTTCTCTAGTGAAATCTCCATGTATATTATGCTCTGGAGATTTGGATGTACTCGTATGTTCCAGTTTCCAAGCTCTTGATCTCCAATTCTCGTCAGCTTTGACTACTAATCACAGTCCTGCGTCTGAAAATGATTATGGTACTCGTGCTAAATATCCTTCTGGAAATCAACCTGGTACATTTCAAGAGGAGCCAAAAAAACCGAAAATCTCTTCCAGAAGTTTTAGTACTGACCTTGGAGATTCCATACTGTTGACTTCACCCGACCATGCTGAACTTGCAGATGCAGAAGATTCTTGCTTAGAGGCTGGGGATTTTGAGAACAATCAAGCAGAATCTGCTAATTTCGAGTGTTACGATGACATATCCTTCCCTAAGCCATGTGTATCTCTTAGACCGATCTAATTGAGTGGTGAAACGTTTACACAGGAGAAAAATCTTGATCACCTATTTGCTGCAACATGTTCAGATGGGGGTACATGTTGTGCAACTACTGAGTCTGCCTCTTCGGATGATTCTTTGCGTAATTTGGGTGACGGTCACATAAAGGATTTGACTAATTATTTAAGACTGCAACTCACAGAATGCCAAGAAGAGAGTGATGAAACTTAACATGATATCAAAGCCATTTCGATCCTTTGACCCATGCTGGCCAGTACTCTTGTTGGCTTAGCTTGGCCTAGTTTAGGCCCAGTCCAGTTTGGACTGATTTAGTTCTTTTCTTGGGCCTTCCGGCATCACTCCGGCAACCTTCCGGCATCACTCTGGCGACTTCCCGGCATCACTCCGGCGACCCTCCGGCATCAGTCCGCGACCTTCCGGCATCACTCTCGCAACCTTCCGGCATCAATCCGGCGACCTTCCATATTCAGTCCAGCGACCTCTAGCATCATTTCGGCAACCTTCCAGCATTTTTATTTTCCCTTGAATTATTTTTTTGTAAGTCCAAATTCAACGTGTGTCCACCTTGAGTTTGCGGGGGAGTGTTAAAAATATTAGAGTCCCACATTGCTAAAGCAATGCAGGCTATTGAAATCAAAGGCTTATAAAAAGTCTCAATGTAACCTCATCAAAAACATAAGTGAGAAAACAAATCTACCCAGTTGGGCCTTCCCACTGTGGATGAAGGTCTATGGACCGAAACACTTAAATCTTTTGTCTCACTTATCTATTCTCTCCCTCTCTTAGTATAAATAATTTTTTATCAGTTTAAATTAATTATTTCTAACATATACTCTGATACTGTGGACAAGAACACTAGTGTGTTTTCTTGTTTAGATGTGGCTATAGAAGATTTTGTACAAGAGAAAAAGGATGACACGAGGGCAGATACGTCCGGGAATGAAATCGTAGGAGAGTTGCAGCAGATGCTTGATAAATTGAGAGGGATGAAACAAGCTGAATCTGGTGAACATCATAGTGAAGATTGTAATGAAAAGAAGAGAATTGGCGCATTTTCTAGCTTGAAAAGGGCTTCAAAAGTTGTTAGACACGATAATTACAATACAAGAAGGTTGCAGTGGGGGGACTGGTGAAAGGAAGGAGAAAATTAAAAATGTCAAATTTGCCAAACTAGAAAGAAAAGACTATAGCCGAGTCGAGATATCCGGGAACAAGTCATTGGAAATTTTGGCTTCAAAAGATACTGCGCAAGAAAAGGACAATGGTAGCCGAGTGGATAAATCAGCGGATGAAATCATGGACGGGTTGCTGCAGAGGGAGAACAAATGGAGAGGGAAGGCTAGAAAAGATAGATCCCTTGGACTGGAAAGTGCAAATTATTGTGCAAAGAAGAGGACTAGGGTGTTTCTGCGCTTGACTAGAGATTAAAGAGCCTTTATACCAGATTAGGAAAAGACAATGGGGTCACAGCAGGGAATGAGAACAGCTAAAGCCAGTGTTCAAGAAAGAAAAGACATTAGAATTAATTAGGTGGAGTGCATCTTGAACATTATTGCAAATATGAGGGACTAAAATCACATGATAAGAAAAGAAACAATTAAGCAGGTAGAGTGCATCCTAGGATTGCTGAGGACTTGGTATTTGATACGTTCAACTTTCTCGATGATTTATTTCGAGGACTTGGTAAATAGCTCAAAAGAATTGATTTCAACGCCCCAATCTCATGGGCTAGGAGGTTAAGTTTGATGCCATCTAGTCATGACTGGACGCCCTAGCCACTTTTAGCCAATTACCAGAAGGATTAGTCGGTATTAGAGCTCTCGATAATTGTGAGAATAGTCAGCATTTGCCTATGCAATATTTGTATCCTAGATATAATTGACTCATCCTGGACCTTTTACTAGCCACAAATAGAATAGAAAAGAAAAGAAAAGAAAATCCTGCTCTTTGGGTTCACAAGGCAGAATCCCTTTTTGTACATCTGATTTTTTTTTCCTAAGCAAAAGTGAAATTTTTTTTTGGTAAGCAAAAGTGAAATTCATCACAATGGAAATTACATAAATGCTGAGTGCACACAGGCGTCCAATGCTGCTTACAAGGAACAAGGGCATACAACCCATTGCAACAATGTTGAGTACACACAAGCCTCCAATGTCAGTTACTAGGAATAAGGGCATATAGCCCATTACAACAATGTTTAAGCCCCAAAGGGTTATACATCTATTGTTTATAAAGGTTTGAATCCAAATGATTATAAAGGCCTCATATAGATGGACTACCAAGCCTATAGGTTCGAAACGCAAAGCTAGTGCCGCCACAAATGACTATTTCAATCGTCATAAGAGAGTCTGGTTGAGCATCTCGCTCCTACATATGACGGTTTTGTTCGTTAGAAATTTCAATGTCATATCATAGTTAGAAATCAAGCCGAGAGTTGTTCTTAAGCCAACTCCAATAAAAAAGATAATAATAATAATAATTAAAAAAAACTAACAGAAATGGCACTTCCTTATTTTCTAAGGTTAGATATTTCAATCTTGGCCACTAGCTAGACAACAACTAGTTTATGGTCATAAACTAACAACTCTCTCTCTCTCTCTGATCGTCTTGTCACATGGGAGTTCAAAGCCACCGGTAAAATCCGGTTAAACCGGCACCGACACTGGATTCCTGGTACCTAGGCTTATCGATGCCGATACCAGTAGCTTAAATTTTGGAAAATCTGGTGCCTTATAAACCTGGTTTTAATTTTTTTTATATTAAACAACGTTGTTTCTCATTAAGAGAAACTACGTCGTTTAAACTCCTCCGCCTGGACTCACAATTCCCCTCCAATTTCTTCTTCACAGTTGCACCCCCTCCCTCAATTTCATTTTGTTCTTCAAGTCTTCAACACCCTCTCTCTCCCTCCCCCCTCACACAGCCACCCTTCGCCGACCACCAGGCTGGTTGTGCCTCCCTTCGCCGACCACCGTAGCTACTATCATCTTCTCCTCTCCCTCATGTTAAATTTGTCCTATTTGTTTGCATAAGAGGGGGTGCTAGAGTCCTAAAGGGAATCCAGCGGTATGGGCCTCAGAACTCCTTGTCTTACCTGGAGTCCTGAAGGCTCTTGAGTCCTTGTCTCTCCTAGAATCTTGAAGAGATTAACTTACGCTTATGTGGGTTAAGGGCCTAGATGCATTTGTGGCCTTGGATGAGATTGCAGATGGGCTCGTGTGTCTCAATGGGCTAGGCCACACTACAAAAAAAAAAAAGACCTTTAGCGACGGTCGGAAACCGTCGCTATAGGCTATAGCGGCAATTTTGGAGATCGTTGGTGATGACCGCCAATCTATAGCAACGGTCAGCTAGCGGCAGTCACGATACTCAAACTAAAAAATTCTACTTAAACACTAATGACTTCAAAAAGACTCAACCAAAGGCTACAAGTCGGTCAAACAGCTCTTCTAAAGGTAATTTGACTTAAAGGTAATAATATATACCTGTTGGATAATGTGGAATGCCAGAACTTTTATATTATACTTCATATTGCGACAGTTTGTTGTCTTATCTTACAGTTGTACGTAGTTGTTTACTTTGTTGCTAGGGTTACTTAAAATATGGGACTAAAGGAAAAAACAGATAAGGACAATAGCAGATGAAGACAATAATGGATAAAAGACAAAAATTGGATAAGGACAATCACATAGACATACTATGGCAGACACAAACAAAGGAGAAAGTGCTTTTAAAACCAAAAACAGTAAGTTTCTCATGTGGTCCCCCTCATTCACTTAAGATCCCATGAAAAAGGACAAACTAGGACTCCATTCTATGGTCCCCCCACACCCATTCACAAGCATCTACACTAAACAAAAATATTCATTCTTCGTGTGGTCCCCCCTCACTCACTCACACTTATATCTAATATAAATGATAAGGATAATAGAAAAAGCCATTAACTTGTCACCCACTGACCCAACATAAAGTACCATACTTTGACCCATTCGCAAAACTACTATAAGAAGAGCAATAGCATACGATTTGGGCAAAAAAAGTGTAGAGACCACACCTTCAGACGAAGATGAGTTCAGCAGCAACGAAAGGTGTCTTTTTTGCTCTGGGAGACCACGCGAAATCTCAAAGGCGTTCTTCAGACCGAGATGATTTCAAAGGCAGATGAGTTTGTCTTCGAGGGCAAGGTAAGTGAGAGTTGGGCGTTTTTGACGAACACAACCAAAATGCATAGTTTTGGTTAGGGCACGGGGGGGAAATGAATTAAAAATTCCAACGGTTACTTCTGTCAAAATGCACAGCATCGAAGACTGGTTTTGATGTTCAGTCGACGAGTTAGGGCAGGGGGCAATCTGGTAAGTTCTCTTGGTCTGGGTGTCACGTGTCCTGCACATGTGATGGAAAACGTGAGCTTTAATGCCAAATCTAGGTGAAAAGTCGAATTGCAACGTGCCACGTAATAAATGGGGCCGGGTAGTAACGATTTTTAGTCCAGGGGGTATTTGAGATTAACATACAAGTTCATGGGGATTTTTTATAATTAGCCCGATAAAATTTTTCAAATACATGACAAAATAAAATTATATATTAAAAGGAATATAATAATATATAAAATAATTATTAACATTAAATAACTTAGAATTAATTAAAAAAAAAAATTCACTTATACCTATAGCAGCGTTTGACACAAACGCTGCTGAAGGTGGGTAATATAGCGGCGATCATAGTGACCGCCGCTGTATCTTACACCCTTTAGCAGCGTTTTACAAAAAAATGCTGTTAAATTGGGTCTATAGCGGCGATCGCTAAGGGCGATGATGAACTATCGAAGATATTGGTGCACAAACCTTCTTTGCGCCAGGCCGACGTTGCTCACCTTCCATCCAAGCTTAACATGTTGAACATAAAATATTATTTAATCAGATATGCTTGAATCCGTACATAATCACAAACATGTGAATATAAAGAAATTGCACAGCGAAAAAACTTTATGGATCTAACCTCCTGCCATTGATGCTCAAGCGTTAATGTAGATCTGAAATTGAATCTCAATTTCTCCTGTAACTCAGAGAGAAAAACTATCAGAGTAATAGCAAGAGAATCTTCTAGCCTATAGCCTAACCTTAGGGTTTTGCCGTACTGTAGATGGAGTGAACAGGCCAAATATATAGGCTAGGCTAGGGACCCCTTGATAGGTAATAGAAACCCTAGTTTAATCCTTCCATCAAGGATTAATTACATTTACAATTTTGCCCAACACCTAAATTAAAACCCTTATATCCTACGTATCATGTGGGCCATATTTAATTAAATATTCTAACATTCTCCCACTTGGGCCACATGACACAAGAACATCCTTAGAGGTGCCAGACTCCTTAATATGGCCAAAATTTTATCCATTAATTATTCGTGAACTTCTCCCACTCAACCAAGAAAATAATCTGCATGAATCATAGCGATAAGACTCTATGTATCGAATCTTCCCTTCCATGTATTACTATGCAAACATCTCCTAATTAAGTACTGTATGGGCTATATAACTTCATGAATGGACTTCCTATAAGCCATTCGGGTCCAATTTATGTGCCAAAAATCACATACACTTTATGCGCGCAAAATAACTTTATTCTCCAAAATTAAACTTTATGTCTATATAGAACAAATATAGAGAAACAGAACTTACATCGAATCAATGAGTCCCATATGTTCCACATGACCCTTAAATTGCTTTACCGGTAATCCTTTTGTCATGGGATCTGCAATCATCAATTCAGTGCTTATATGCTCAATCAGCACCTCTTGTTTTTCAATGTACTCTCTCACTCTGAGATACTTGATGTCGATATGTTTGCTTTTGCTGCTGCTTTTATTATTCTTGGAGAAGAAAACTGCAGCTCTATTGTCACAAAAAATCCTAATAGGCCTCGCTATAGAATCGACAATCTTGAGACCCTTGATGAAATTCCGCAACCATAAGGCCTGTGTTGTTGTTTCATAGCATGCAATGAATTCTGCCTCCATGGTAGACGTAGCAACAATAGTTTGCTTACAACTTTTCCAAGATATAGCCCCTCCAGCAAGTAGAAAGATATACCCTGAAGTAGATTTTCTGGTGTCTACACATCCGGCAAAATCCAAATCTGAATAACCAACCACCTCCAACTGGTCAGTAGCCCTGTAGGTCAATCTGAAATCTTTGGTGCCTTGCAAATATCGCATGACTTTCTTTGCAGCTTTCCAATGTTCTAAACCTGGGTTGCTTTGGTAACGACCTAATAAACCTACTGCATGAGCAATGTCAGGTCTGGTGCAAACCTGAGCATACATAAGGCTCCCTACTGCAGATGCATAAGGTATACTTTTCATCTGCTCCTGCTCCAATGCATTTTGAGGACTTTGATCTTTATTGAATTTGTCCCCTTTAACAACGGGTGCTACAGAGGGTGAACAGTTCTTCATCCTGAATCTCTCTAAAACTTTTCAATGTAGGCCTTTTGAGACAGTCCTAATGTTCTTTGTGTCCTGTCTCTGTGAATCTCTATGCCAATGACATATGAGGCTTCACCCAAATCCTTCATTTCAAAGTTTTCAGAGAGGAACTGTTTAGTCTCATGCAACATCCCTAAATCACTGCTTGCAAGTAAAATGTCATCCACATACAGGACTAGATAAATAAATTTGCTCCCACTGACCTTAAGGTATATGCACTTGATCAACAATGTTCTCTATGAAACCAAATGAGGTAATCACCTTGTTAAATTTCACATACCATTGCGGGATGCCTGTTTTAGCCCATATATGGATTTCCTTAATTTGCAAACCAAATGACTGTGCTCACTGAAACCTTCAGGCTGTAACATGTACACCTCCTCTTCAAGATCTCCATTCAGGAATGTCATTTTCACATCCATCTGGTGTAACTCTAAATCAAAATGAGCTACTAGAGCCATGACTGTTCTTAATGAATCCTTCCTTGAAACTGGAGAGAAGGTTTCGTGGAAATCAACTCCTTCCTTTTGAGTAAAACCCTTGGCTACAAGTCTGGCTTTATGTCGTTCTACATTACCGGAAGCATCCCTTTTGGTCTTATAGACCCATTTGCAGCCAATGGCTACAGCTCCCTTTGGTAATTCAACGAGATTCCAAACTTGGTTCTTAGCCATGGATTCCATCTCATCCTTCGTGGCATCATGCCACAGAGTGGAGTTGTCTCCAGTCATAGCTTGTGAAAACAAACTTGGATCATCCTTAGGTCCAACATCAAAGTCAGACTCTTGGAGGTATACAACATAATCACCAGAAATTGCAGGTCTCCTTACTCTTGAGGACCTTCTTAAGTCCACTTGTTCTGTATTAAGTGGATTTTCAGTAGATTCAATTTGAACCTCATCCCATGAGCTGTCTGTTCTGGGAATGACTGCTGTTCAGGGTTATCATATTGATTAGCCCTAAACATAATCAAACGTCCTTCATTTGAAGGCAATGTAGACTGATCTTTTGTTTCACCAAACTCAATCATTCGTGGGTGAATACTCCCACTAGGTTCAATATCCTCAAGAAACTTAGCATTGCGAGACTCAACAACTCTAGTGTTATGAGAAGGACAATAAAACCTAAATCCTTTAGAGTGTACTGCATAGCCAATGAAAAAACCACTGATTTCCTTGGGTCTAATTTCTTTAGGTTTGGATTGTAGACCCTCACCTCAACAGGACAACCCCATACATGTAAATGTGTCATACTAGGTTTCCACCCATTCCACAGTTCAAAAGGTGTCTTAGAAACTGCCTTGGATGGAACCCTATTCAACAAATACACTGCAGTCTTTAAGGCTTCACTCCATAAGGATAATGGCAGACTTGAATTACTAATCATACTTCTTACCATGTCCATGAGAGTCCTATTCCTTCTTTCCACCACACCATTTTGTTGTGGTGAGCCTGGCATTGTGTATTGTGCAATAATGCCTTCCTCTTGAAGGAATTTTGCAAAAGGACCCATCATTTGACCCTTTTCTGTGTACCTTCCATAGTATTCCCCACCTCTATCAGATCTTACGATCTTGATTTTCTTTTCCTTTTGTTTCTCTACTTCTACCTTATAGGTTTTAAAAGCAGTTAATGCTCAACCTTATCATTTAGAAGATAGAGATACATGAATCTAGTATGGTCATCAATGAATGAGATAAAGTATCTCTGACCATTTAGGCAAGGAGTAGGAAACGGTCCACAGATATCTGTGTGTATGATCTCTAGAATCTCAGAACTTCTTTTGGCACCTTTAGTGGACTTGTTGGTCTGCTTTCCCTTTATGCAGTCCACACAAGTACCAAAATCAGCAAAGTCTAGGTCTTTTAAGATCCCAGCATTTACCAACCGTTTAATTCTTTCTATGGAGATATGTCCCAATCTCCTGTGCCACAACATAGAGGAGTTCTCATTAATTCGGCTCCGCTTTATGCCAACATCAGTATGCAGGGATAAACAATTATTTTCAAAATCTGGATTTAAGTCAACTTTAAATAAACCATCATTTAAATATCCACCACCAACATAAATATCTTTATAAGAAATATCAAAAACTGAGTTCACAAACTTAAATCCAAAACCAGATAAAGATAACTTGGAAACATAAATCAAGTTTCTAGAAAACTCAGGAATGTAAAAAACATCTTCTAGTTCCAAAACAAAACCAGTTTTTAAAACTAATTTAAAAATCCCAATAGCCTCCACATGTGACCGCATCTTGTTTCCTGAATAGACGCATAGTTCACTTCCTTTCGGCTTCCTGGTTTTAGAAAACCCTGCATTGTATTGACAATATGGATTGTTGAACCAGAATCAATCCAAAAAGAATTATGAGGAGCCTCAATTAAAAGATTCATGACTCACTAGAGAGAAGAGATTACCTTTCTTCTCAAGCCAAGCCTTATACTTGAGACAATCTTTCTTCAGGTGTCCAAGTTTCTTGCAGAAGAAGCAATTCATTTTGTTGCCATCACGCTTCATTGGCACCTTGCTTTGCTTCCTCACTTGATGGACAAATTTTCCTTTCTTGGCATTCTCATTCCCATTCCCATTCCCTTTACTATGAATAGCCATATAAACACTTTCTGGCTTCTCATTCTTCAGTCTCTCCTCCTCTTGAACACACATGGTCAGAAGTTCATTAACTGACCACTTTTCCTTATGTGTGTTGTAAGAGATTTTGAAGGGACTGTACTCAGATGGAAGGGAATTCAGAATGAAATGAACTAAGAAGGAATCTGAAATCTCAACCTCTATTGCCTTTAATTTAGCTGTCATGTCCCTCATTTCCATGATGTGCTCACGCACTCCTTTAGTACGATCAAAAACTTTACCTAAAAGTTTCTTCATCAAGGTGCTGGCCAGTGCCTTATCAGAGGTAACAAATTGTGCCTCAATGGACTTTAGAAAATCCTTTGCCTTATCGCAAGCAGGGATGGAACCCCTGATGCTCCTCCTGACCCGAGATTTCATGAACATCATACTTAAGCGATTAGATCGCTCCCACCGTTCACGTTTAGCAATCTCATCTTGCGTACTTTTGTCCGTTATGGCGAGGTGGTGCATCATAACGGAGCGCAAGGTCAAGTTCCATACACCCCAAAGCAAACTCAATATTTTCTTTCCAGTCAGAAAAATTTTCACCACTCAGCATTGGAACATGGAATGTTCCATCCATAAGTGCAGTAGGAACAGCTGCAATAACCAAAGAAATTATTACTGGAATGCTATGAATTTAAAGACTTTATTTTAAACTAACCAATGTTAATTTAAATAGTAAATTCAACCTTCCTGTGGGTAGAGGCCGCATAACACATGAATTTACTAAACTTAAATGATAAGACTAGTAAATATAAACATTAATCAATAAAACTCTCCGTACCTGTGGGCATAGGAAAATCCATTTCTTAATGCTAATTTACTACCTTATCCTAATTAACTCACAAAAATTAATAACTTCCCTGTGGGGCCGAGTCATCAACCTCATGATTTAATTACAACATAGATGCTTAAATTCTTTATGGAAGTTACTTTATATGATAATTAATTTAATTGGGATGCTGTGGCTACTCCCAAAAATTTAAAAAATCACAACTTCAAGCATCAAAATTAATTTAAACTTTATATTGGTCCAAATAAAACATATAAGCAGAATAAAATTTTTGAGAATTTTGTTTTTTTTTTTTTTTTGGTCCGGCCAGTTTGGCCAGACTGGTTGGACCACCAGCGACCCACCCGCGTGGGTCCTGGTCAGTCCGACCCAATACGGGTCAGACCCTTATGGCTGAATTATAATCCGGCCCCCCTAGATTGGGCTCCAAGCCCTCTGGGCTGACCCAAATGTCAGCCCTGCCTTGACCCTTCCTACGGGTCATTATTAGGCCTCTTTGGGCCCAGAACCGGATGGCTCAAAAAAGGGCCTGGCGGACACCAAACGAGGAGGGTGTGTCCTCCTCGTCTCCTTCTGGGCGACACGCCCACAGTGCCGCATGGAGAAGGGGAGAACCTCCTCCTGCGCCACATGAGAGAGATTTCTCTCTCTCTCTAGTTTGTTTCAAAACACCCACAGATGCAAAACATTCAAGAAATCAACAGTTTCCAGATATTGATTCAAAAAAAATGTCAAAACCGGATCTCGCACAAAAGAATTGGTTCACGGAAAGGCGAAGGCTTTAAAAAGACATGAAAAAGTACCCGAATATGGTCTTCACACAAAAAGACAAAACTCATATCTCTAACATATAAAACCATATATTGTATAAAGAGATTCAGATGTAGACAAAAGACCATAAAAGAAAGACACTACCGATTTGTACACTGAGCATAACAGCAAAAAGGTCACTCTAATACCACATGTTGAACATAAAATATTATTTAATCAGATATGCTTGAATCCGTACATAATCACAAATATGTGAATATAAAGAAATTGCACAGCGAAAAAACTTTATGGATCTAACCTCCTGC
The DNA here is from genome assembly GCA_003952965.2 of Morella rubra. Taxonomy (NCBI): domain Eukaryota; kingdom Viridiplantae; phylum Streptophyta; class Magnoliopsida; order Fagales; family Myricaceae; genus Morella; species Morella rubra. The sequence goes on along the minus strand of CM025855.1, from coordinate 20,320,476 downwards.
CATTGATGCTCAAGCGTTGATGTAGATCTGAAATTGAATCTCAATTTCCCCTGTAACTCAGAGAGAAAAACTATCAGAGTAATAGCAAGAGAATCTTCTAGCCTATAGCCTAACCTTAGGGTTTTGCCGTACTGTAGATGGAGTGAACAGGCCAAATATATAGGCTAGGCTAGGGACCCCTTGATAGGTAATAGAAACCCTAGTTTAATCCTTCCATCAAAGATTAATTACATTTACAATTTTGCCCAACACTTAAATTAAAACCCTTATATCCTACGTATCATGTGGGCTATATTTAATTAAATATTCTAACATAACATACTAAACGGCTTGGGCATAAGAGCTCCTGACCGTGTGAAGATCATCAGTTGTCGCCCCCAGTTTTGTTGGGTTTATTTCTTCTATGTGGAGGAAAGCCCAATGGGGATCTTTAATAAGGCCCAAAGCCCATTAGGGTTTTAACTTATAACCCTAAGAAGAATTCTTTAAATTGTACGGATTAAAAGAAGAGAAAGAAAAGAAAGAGGCATTTTTTCTCTTTCACGCCCAGGTTTCATCAACGTCTAGATCCCGCTTCTTCTGTGGTCCAGTCGAGCTGAAATTTGGAGGAGACGTTCACAACACAAGGGGCTATCATCTGAACTGGTGAAGATCATATTTTGAGCTAGGTAACACTTGTTCGTACACGTGAACAGTAACCACAGATTGTTGGTATTTTCTCTACGTTGTTTTTCCGTAGTATTTGCCAAGATTGATATCATCTTGAAGATCTGAGTTGTAGCCTCTAGTTGTGACTAGAGAAGACTTTGTGTACCCATTATTTGGTTTATAGTGGAGATTTGATTGGACTAGGTCCCGTGGTTTTTTCTTCCTCACACCGGGGAAGTTTTTCACGTAAAAATTGCTTGTGTTGTTCTTGATTTGTGTGATTGATTATTCTTCAGTACGTATAATTGTTGATATTACGCTCTATTTGCTTTCATCTAGAGAGAAGAATTATTCCGCTGTTTGTTTGTCGTTATTTCTCTCAACAAAGTGGTATCAGAGCTAGGTTGCCAAGTTGTTTGGTTGACAATTTGAGTTATGGAAGCAAATGTGAGTAGAATGGTTAACCTAAATGGTTCAAATTATCACATATGGAAGGGAAAAATGGAAGATCTTCTTTATGTAAAAGATTATTATCTACCGGTGTTTGCTACTGAAAAACCGGCTAACAAGTCCGATGCAGAATGGACTTTGTTACATCGACAGGTGTGTGGGTATATCAGGCAGTGGGTAGATGACAATGTTTTGAACCATATTAGTAGGGAGACACATGCACGTACTTTGTGGAGTAAGCTTGAACAGTTATATGCTAGAAAAACTGGAAATAATAAGATGTTTCTAATTAAGCAGATGATGGCTTTGAGATACCAGGATGGGACTCCCTTATCTGATCACCTGAATACATTCCAAGGAATTATTAATCAGTTAGCTGGAATGGGTATTAAGTTTGATGATGAGATACAGGGGTTATGGTTGCTTGGTTCATTACTGGACTCGTGGGAGACACTCAGAACTTCTTTATCCAACTCTGCTCCAGATGGTATAATTACAATGGATATGACCAAGAGTTGTCTGTTAAACGAAGAGATGAGAAGAAAATCACAGGGATCCTCTTCACAGTCAGAAGTCTTGGTTACAGAAAAGAGGGGGAGAAGCAAGAGCAGAGGTCCGAAGAACAGAGATAAAGGCAGAAGCAAGTCCAACAGGTTCTCTAATGTCGAGTGCTATCATTGCGGGAAAAAGGGACATATCAGGAAATATTGCGGGCAATTGAAAAAAGAGTATAAGAATGAGAAAGGAAATGAAATGAAGAACGAGACTGACAAAGATGGTGATGATAGAGTTGCTGCCACCACTCCTGCAGACTTCCTCATTATTTATGAAGATGAGATGATAAATGTTGCATGCCATGAGACCAGTTGGGTGATTGATAGTGGTGCCTCCATTCATGCTACATCTAGAAAAGATTTCTTTACATCCTATAGATCTGGTGATTATGAAACTGTAAAGATGGGCAATGATGGCTTGGTTAAAGTCATTGGCATTGGAGATGTGTATCTAGAGACGAATAATGGCACGAGATTGGTTCTCAGAAATGTGAAACATATTCCTGACATTCGTTTGAACTTGATTTCTGCAGGTCAACTTGATGATGATGGGTATTGCAGCACTTTCAATGATAGCCAGTGGAAGCTTACTAAGGGTGCTATGGTTGTGGCTCAAGGTAAGAAGCTCTCTGCATTGTACATTATGCAAGCAAAGATCTTCAACGACCTTGTTAATACGATGGAAGTAGATGGTACAGTAGAACTATGGCACAAGAGGCTTGCTCACATGAGTGAGAAAGGATTAGCCGTACTGGGAAAGAAAAGTCTACTATCTGGGTTGAAAAGTACACATCTGAAAAGGTGCAGTCATTGTTTGTCAGGGAAGCAGAACAGAGTCTCCTTCAAGAATTCCTCTCACTTAAGAAAGACAAAGATACTGGATTTGGTGCATTCAGATGTATGTGGGCCTATGAAGACGAAAACACTTTGTGACTCGAGCTATTTTGTAACCTTCATAGATGATCATTCAAGAAAGTTATGGGTATATTTCTTGAAGACAAAAGATCAAGTGTTAGCTGTGTTCAAACAATTTCAAGCCCTAGTTGAGAGATAGACTGGGAAAAAGCTGAGGTGCATCCGTACAAATAACGGGGGAGAGTATTCTGGTCCTTTTGATGAGTATTGCAGACAACAGGGAATTCGGCATCAAAAGACTACTCCGAAAACTCCTCAGTTGAATGGCATAGCTGAAAGGATGAACAGAACTTTGGTTGAAAGAGTGAGATGTTTGCTTTCACAAGCAAATTTGTCAAGATCCTTTTGGGGTGAGGCGTTGAGCACAGTTGTTCATGTGTTGAATCTTACACCTTGTGTTCCTCTACAGTTTGATGTACCAGACCGAGTTTGGACAGGTAAAGATGTTTCCTACGATCATTTACGTGTATTTGGGTATCTAGCATTTGTGCATATTCCCAAAGATGAAAGGTCCAAACTTGATGTGAAGACACGACAGTGCATATTCCTTGGGTATGGTCAAGATGAGTTTGGATACAGATTTTATGATCCAGTTGAGAAGAAAGTTTTGAGAAGCAGAGATGCCGTGTTCGTAGAAGATCAGACAATTCAGGATATTCAGAAAGCAGAGAAATCTATGTCTCAGAATGATGATATTTTGATTGACATGGATATAGTTCCATTGAAGAATTTGCCAACTCAGGTTGATAATGATATTCAGTATAACCACCACGGTACAAGTGAGGTGGGTGTTCCCTTACAAGTTCAAGCAGATGTTCAGACTGATGAGCAGTTAACAATGCCAGAGATTCCACCAGAGGTTCCATCCAGGAGGTCTACCAGAGACCGACATCCTTCCACTAGATATTCTGCAGAACAGTATGTGTTATTGACTGACGGGGGAGAGCCCGAGTGTTTTGCAGAAGTTATGGAAGATGAACATAAGACAGACTGGGTTGAGGCCATGCAAGAAGAGATGCAGTCACTATACGATAACCACACCTTTGAGTTGGTGAAACTACCTAAAGGTAAAAGAGCTTTGAAGAACAAGTGGATTTACAAGGTGAAGCAAAGTGAGTTCACTTCACGGCCACGGTACAAGGCTAGATTGGTTGTCAAATGTTTCAATCAGAGAAGAGGTATTGACTTTGATGAGATCTTCTCTCCAGTTGTAAAGATGTCATCAATTCGTATTGTTCTTGGCCTAACTGCTACTCTTGACTTAGAAGTTGAGCAGATGGATGTGAAAACTGCCTTCCTTCATGGTGATTTGGAGGAAGAGATTTAAATGGAGCAACCAGAGGGTTTCAGAGTAAAAGGTAAAGAGGATTACGTGTGCAAGCTGAAGAAAAGTCTATATAGGCTGAAGAAAGCACCGAGACAGTGGTATAAGAAGTTTGAGTCTGTTATGGTAGAGCAAGGCTACAAGAAGACAACTTCTGATCACTGTGTATTTGTTCAAAAATTCACTAACGATGATTTTATCATTTTACGGCTTTATGTGGATGACATGTTGATTGTTGGCAGGAATTCTTTAAGGATTGACAAACTGAAGAAGCAGTTGGATAAGTCCTTTGCCATGAAAGACTTGGGACCAGCGAAGAAAATTCTTGGCATAAGAATCAGTCGTGACAGAAATGCTAAGAAGTTGTATTTGTCACAAAGGAGTACATTGAGAAAGTGCTTCAGAGGTTTAATATGGACAATGCTAAAGTGGTTAGTTCTCCTATTGCTACCCACTTCAGATTGAGCACCGAGCAATGTCCTTCTACAGATGAAGAAAAGGAAGACATGGCAAGAGTTCCTTACGCCTCAGCAATAGGAAGTTTGATGTATGCAATGGTTTGCACAAGACCAGATATAGCCCATGCAGTGGGTGTCGTTAGCCGATTCATGTCAAATCCAAGAAGGGAGCATTGGAATGCAGTTAAGTGGATCATGAGGTATCTTCGAGGCACTTCCAGTGTGAGACTTGATTTTGGAATTGGACAACCATTACTAGTTGGCTACACAGATGCAGACATGGCAGGAGATGTGGATACTCGAAAGTCTACTTCGGATTATCTAATTACTTTTGCAGGTGGGGCTGTTGCTTGGCAATCAAGACTTCAAAAGTGTATTGCCCTTTCTACGATAGAGGCAGAACTAATTGCAGCAACAGAAGCTGCTAAAGAGTTGCTATGGACAAAGAAGTTCATGAGAGAACTTGGTTTCAAGCAAGAAAGGTATGTGTTATTTTGTGATAGTCAAAGTGCTATTCATCTTGCTAAGAATTCTAGTTTCCATGCAAGATCGAAGCATATTGATATTCGATAACATTGGATCAAAGATGTGTTGAATGATAAATTACTGGAACTCAAGAAAGTTCACACTGATGATAATGGTTCTGATATGTTGACAAAAGCACTACCAAGGTAGAAGATTGAAGATTGTTGTTCGATCGCCAGGATGGCGATTTCCTCCACATAATCGGAAGGGGGAGATTTGTTGGGTTTATTCCTTCTATGTGGAGGAAAGCCCAATGGGGGTCTTTAATAAGGCCCAAAGCCCATTAGGGTTTTAACTTATAACCCTAAGGAGAATTCTTTAAGTTGTACGGATTAAAAGAAGAGAAAGAAAAGAAAGAGGCAGTTTTTCTCTTTCACGCCCAGGTTTCATCATTGGCTAGATCCCGCTTCTTCTGTGGTCCGATCGAGCTGAAATTTGGAGGAGACGTTCACGACACAAGGGGCTATCATCTGAACGGTGAAGATCAGATTTTGAGCTAGGTAAAACTTGTTCGTACACGTGAACAGTAACCGCAGATTGTTGGTATTTTCTCTACGTTGTTTTTCCGTAGTATTTGCCAAGATTGATATCATCTTGAAGATCTGAGTTGTAGCCTCTAGTTGTGACTAGAGAAGACTTTGTGTACCATTATTTGGTTTATAGTGGAGATTTGACTGGACTAGGTCCCGTGGTTTTTTCTTCCTCACACTGGGAAGTTTTTCACGTAAAAATTACTTGTGTTGTTCTTGCTTGGTGTGATTGATTATTCTTCAGTACGTATAATTGTTGAGATTACGCTCTATTTGCTTTTATCTTGAGAGAAGAATTATTCCGCTGTTTGTTTGTCGTTATTTCTCTCAACAAGTTTCTGAGTTGTCGAATCAATCACTGATTTTGTGAGCGACTTGAGTTTTTTACGACGTTGTTTGAGTCGAGAGAAGTTCTCGCTAATGCAATTGTTAGGAACCCTTCACTCTTGACGTATGACTTTCACAATAGGATCAAGCCTGCTATTGCGCTGTATGAAGAGGTGGGTGTCAATAGAAAAGACTTGATTCCTATGCTCCTGTCCCGGTCCACGATGATACCTCGAACTGCGCTCGATGAAGAGAAGATGGAACACCTTCGCAAAACAGGGATTTAATTCCAAGGAAGATCTATAAATATGTTTTTACAATCATTAGCATCTCACGCCATGAAACAATTCGTCGAAAGGTGGCAAATTCTGAGAAGGTCCCCCGTCACGTTGACACTGTCTGTTGATAAGGTACAGGGGAACATGACTTTCGTTGAGGGCAAAATGAAGCTTCCAGCTAGTGTGGTCCTTCAGTACCCATTTCTATTGTACTGTAATCTGGAGGCTTTTCCGCGAGTGCTTGTTGCGGGGAGGATAGAGGACATGGGCTTGATGCATGATAAAGTATGTTGTTTTATTCTCATAATAGGTTGTGATATTAGAACTAGTATATCGAAATCAGATATCAATCCAAACGTCAAAGGTATAAAGTCCAAACCAAGTATACTCCATTTGCTGTTTGGGGGAGCTTGGAAGTTAGCACTGACTTTAAAGCGCACGTAAGAGTACTCTTATATAATATGAAAAGAAGAAACAAGACTATCATCCCGTGAGTATATCATCAAGAGATGTTAAGCTTACATAGGCATATTAACTAGATTTTCAACCGCTGATCAAATCTCTTTCCCCTAGTTTCAAGTTCCTGCAATTCACAAAAAGGTTATTTAGTTTGCCATTTTTTATAGGACTGCAGGAAATTGATGACATAAACAAGAATCACATTTGCATGTGATTATTGGGAAAGAAAATTGAAAAGCAAATGAGACTTCATATATAGTTTCATGTGTAAGAGCTAAAAAAATATGAAACTTCTATTTATGACTAGGATTCACTACTTGGCCGCTAGGCCAGTCTTCTACTTATAAATGTAATGGTCATTAGCAATTTTTATCTAGTTAAGAAAATTATATTTAACATCGTAATAAGTAGGAATATCTCTGACTTGGGGCTCCCCTTGGTCTTTCCTCTACGGGCCTCGGAACTAACCAACGTAACTTATTTCAGTAATATATGTGGTTGGTTTTTAAAGAAAAAAAAAAAAAAAGAGTATGGACTGCAGGTATTCAAATAGAAGCTAAGGTTCCGTGTGTTTGCTTGAAAATAAATTTTGTAATTTATTTTACTTGCTTTTAGGTATTTGGCAAGCACTTGAAAATGAATTCAAAGTAAAAAGTTTTCCAATCAATTATAAAAGCTCTATTGTTTTTCAGAAAACATACTAGTCTCAAATTTTCCGTAAACCAATTTTTTTTTGGAAAACATCATAAAACGCCTCATATATATAGACAAAAATCAACAAATCTCCCTCAAATTCTAATATATTTTATTTCACCCATATGTTTTAAAACAAATCAATCCTCGCCTTCCTTTTTATTTAGCCTTTAAACCACATATAAAATGACCAAAATACCTCTCCAAGATAAAATTACTGCAAATATTAAAAAATCATTAAAAAATATAAATGATATATAAATAAAAATTAATTATTTTTTTTATTTCTTGATTTTTTTATTTTAAAATTTTATCTTGTAAGGGCATTTCGGTCAATTCACATCACTTTCTATATGATTTAAAATTATCAAATCAAACTTAACAAAGTCAAAGTCGAAAATAATAGATTGAGGCAGCTTAAGTCAGGATCAGGTTTGTGTTTGGGTCTTGTGCACCCTTCCCGCCTAAAACTGGGTTCGGGTTCAGAATCCTAAAACTGGAAAACTCAAATCCGACCCGAATATACTATGACAGTGCTTAAAATAAAATAGTCTAGGGCGTCCTGGGCTTAAAAATATAGCATAGGCGCCCTGAGCTAAAAAAAAATATAGCCATTGGCGTCCTGGGCTCAAAAAAATGGTGTGCCTAGAAAATAGTCCATAACTAAAAAAAAAAAAATACATATCCCTTGCTTCGATTGATTTTGGTCGAGTTCAGGATGGGAAAAATACGACCTGAAATACCCAGCCCTAATGTCGACTATAGATCTCATATGAGTCTTTGGCACATATTAAAGTTTGAAGAAAAGTCATTTTGAGCCTTTTAACTACCAGTACAATTTCAAATAGCGGTCTGAACTACCACCTTTAACACATTTAGTCTACAAATTACCATATTTCATCAATTTACGCCCATCAACAAGATCCAACGATCAAACTCATGTCACATGTGTTGTGAATGAGCCACGTGGCACGATTTTGATCCTCATATTTTATTTCAAGGCGTAATTTGATTAATTGTATAAGTTGGATTGGTCAACATTGGTAGTTTAGACCACTATTTGAATTTCACTAGTAGTTGGAGGGTTTAAAGTGACTTTTTTCCTTAAAATTTTTATGCAAATATATAAATCATTAAGCGTGTCAAACATCACAAAATATTTTTTAAAATGTTTCATTGAATAACATTTTACTTAAAATAATAGTTTTATAAGCAAACTAACTAACCCTAAAAGGTAAGAGGAGAGTCAATTAATTACCAAAGAATCAACGAAGATTTCAAGACATAGTCAATTGCACCAACTAATCGAATCAACATGCATATCATTTTCTAACACTCTCTTTCACATGTAAGTCAGACTTATTTAATTAGGAGGTCTAACACGTGCTATATTTAAATAAAATTAAGTTAAGTGTGGAATCCGATCTCAAATTGAATCTAATAATTATTAACGCTAATAAAAAGAAATAGATTTTATTATTTTTAGATTATATTCAATAAAACTGAGAGAATCCAATTCAGTCGCAATGTAACAAAATGCTAAATATATATATACCAAGCTGTCACTGCCTAACGGATGCAGGGTCCAGGTTAGTGCTTGTCTGACAACACACATGTTTATAAATCCTTAAAGAAACATGTTCCTAATCATGAAGGAATTCAAAAGAAAGCACAAAGATCTATCTAATCAGATGACTCAAATGTTATAGACTTTTCAATTACTACAAAACAACAAAATAATTAGTGAACACAGAGCAAGGGAGAATCATAATTGTCCCAATTATCTTTATGCAATAAAAAAAATGTCAAACATTCCCTTCAGCTTTTGTTTATGCCGCCCAATGATGCATAGGGATACTGTATGCGTGTTGCGTGCTACTTGTTGCTATCATGTCTTGGGGTAGACCTGCCCTACCCATTCTGTGTTCTTTATTTTTTTTGGGCCCGAACACAACTAAGCGTGGCCATGCCCCATTGGTCCATCAAAGCAGAAGGCAATACAATATTGATCATGCCAGCCTGCAACGTACATAAGTGAAAGTTGACCCTGCGAACCAAATCACCTGCATCTTACCGTACATGATGAGTGAAACCACATAACTTAACTTTTCAGGTTTGATTATTGCACAAATGTCATTTTACGATGTTAACTATTAATTTCATCGTACTCTATTATCAAACATGTGATTCTAATACTAAGGATTGAGAGTGTTTATTTGTATTAGGGTTGTTCATCGATACAGGCGATGTGTCGGTTAATCGACATCAGTCACCATTTCCCACTTGGTAGTAGGGGTTCGATTGCCATTTTCACTAGGTAGTGGTGAAAATAGTGGTGGCGGTAAAGTTGTTTTTTTTTAAATAAAAGGCAAGTGAGTGAGAGAAGAAGAAGAGAGAGCCGTGAGGGAGAGAGAGATAGAGAAGAGAGAGAGGGAGAGAGAAGGAGAGAGAAGAGAGAGAGAGGTGTGAGGGAGAGAGAGATAGAGAGTTGAGAGAGAGACACAGAGGGAGAGGTGAGAAAGAGGTGAAAGAGAGAGAGGGATAGTCAAGAGAGAGGGGTAGTGGCTGAACTCTTTTTTTTTTTGCCTCCATATGAATGCATACATTCGTATGAGATTAACGTGCCTATGATCTCACATTTGAATATTGTGCCCATTGATAATGCTACTTATGAAAATAGATCATTGTATATAATTTGATATAGGTTGATTTCTTCATGTATAGTATAGAAAAAGAAGCATGATTTCTAAGAATTCTCTCCCTATTACTCCAACAAATTAACAATTTCCTAATTTACATATAAAGTTACTCCAACAGATTAATAATTTCTTAATTTACATCTAAAGTCAAATTCAAATTCAGCGAAAACAACTTAACAAAATTAATTTTGAATTGAAAACTCACCTAAAATTCTCTCTCTTCATTTAGAGAGAGGAAGAGAGGAGAGCGCGAGAGAAGGATAGTGGGCTAGAGAGAGAGGGGGAGGAGAATAGAAAAATAATCAATTCCTAAAATTTTTCTCCCTATCACTCTTAACAAATTAACAATTCCCTAATTTGCATGTAAAGTCAAATTCAAATTAAAAGAAGACAACACAACAAAATTAATTCAAATTCAAAAATTCTCTCTCTTAATTTGCATTTAAAGCCTTTTTATTTCTAATTGATATATTTGGAAAATCATTAATGAGAATTTTATTTCATCAAACTTAATGAGCTTTTTATGTCATCAAGCATTTTATTTTGTAGTTGATCATGATGAATTTGGAAATTAATCTCAACCTTTTATTTAGTAATTGATCCTAATTTATTTAGAATGATATTTAAACATTTTCATTTAGGTTGTTTTCTCTCCTTCTCTACCATTCTCCCTCTCTCTCTCTTCTCCTCAGTCCGCACGTAACTTTCACCCTCCTCTCTCTCACACAGACTCATTCACGCCTCCCCCTCTTAGTGCTCTCACCGCCTCCCACAGCTGCTCTGCTGTGCCCCTGCCACCTTCTCTCTCCCTCACATTAAGGCTCTCTCTCACTCTCAGCCACCGCCGATGCACAACAGTCAATACTGTCAGTCCAATTTGATCCTCATGGTCATCTTCTTCTCCTATTGCCATCGTTGCTGCCGGAGTTTGATCTTCGGCTTCTCTTGGCAAAAGTGTTGGGTCAACAATCTAAATAAGTCTTTCTGGTTGTGCCATCTAAGCAAAACTATGGAGATATATCATCAGTAGGTCTTCTTGGCAAGAGCATTTCGAACGCAAGGATCCCATCCATAGCTGTGTACATCCCCCATACTCGATGCCTCACCACCCATGCCGTACTCTACGGGCTCACGACATGCATGTAATTTAACATATTTGACATATCTCTATTCTCTAATGATCCGAATCAGGATGCAAATTTAGTTTATTTGTGAGGAACAAAGGTGAACCTAAGGAAAAAATAGTCTGAGACATGCTATTTCTTGAAGAATGGCAAGCGTATCCTAACTTTTCCAGATCCGGGCTAATTCTTTGTTTCTCTTGGTCGTTAAAATATGTTTGACTTGGGATATAAGCTTACAATGAAGATATACAGTTAGACAAGGGATTTGTAAAGTCCATCAGGAATCAAATTACAGATCCCTTGTGCTTTAAATCATGTTTAATTGTTGGTGGTGCTCTAAGTTTTGAAACCAAATGAATCCTTTGGATGACTTTTGTGCATGTAAGAAAGTAAGTTACTATATTTGCATTGACAGTAATTTAGCCGAGATAATTTGGAGACACTTAAATCCTATATTGTTAAAAATTGATGCAAAACTTCAAAATGTCTGACTCATTATCAAGAAAATCTAATGCAGAAGCCACATCAAAGGCAATATTTAAGAGGGTGTTCATTTTGTAAAAAATTGTAAGATTTTGATAGATTGTGAATATTTATGTAGATTAGAATTTTATAGGTTTTTATGTAAAGGTTAGTGAAAAGTTTTAAAAATATTTAATTTTTGTTGGAGTTTGTAAAAAGGTGTAGAGAGAGATGATTTGATGTAATTGTTTTAATAAAAAAATATTTGAGTTAATGAAAAAGTATAGAAAGAGAAGATTTGTTATAATTTTTTTTGAAAAGTTGTTAGAGTTTGTGTGAAAAGTTTGTTAGAGATTGTGTAAAATGTATTGATATTTGTGCATAAATTTTTAAGATTTTGGATATTGGTTTTGTGAATACATTTGTATTCTAAAATAATTTTGAAAACGAATATGCCCTTATTTTTTGAATAAGACTCAAACTTTTTGATTGATTTTCCGTGTTTGTCCCTTGGATTTAGCCTCATATCTAAGCTACCATTTGTCATGAACTCAAATAGGTTGGAAGCATTTATTTTTTTATTAAATTAAATAAAATATTAAAAATATTCAGATGACAATATAAAAAATACTGTTGTCGTTACTCTTGAAAGCTTTTTAATGATGCAGTGAATATTCTGATATTTGTAGTACGAATTAGTTTCGTAATTAAAAGTTTTAAAAAAATTATACGAGCATATGCTATTTTTATACTTTTACAAAAACCATTAACAATAAGGGTACATTTACAAAAACCATTAACAATAAGGGTACATTTACAAAAACCATTAACAATATCAACTTTTATGGACATTTATACACTTTTATAACTATTTTATACACTTTTTTTTTTTTTTTTTTGTAATTTAATTTTGCTTCCTTATTTTAGTAGATTTCAATAAATTTGTATTCTTTTTTGTAATAATTTTGACAATGATTATATTTGATAATTATTGTTAACTTTGTATTTTTTGAAAAATTGATTAAATATATTATATTAAGAATTGTACAAACCCAGGAATGTATATATATATGTTCGGTTTATAGAAATCTTTAGGATTTGAAGTGTTTTGATAATTTTTAGGTGATGAAAGAGTTGTATTGGTGTTTGTATAAAAGTTGTTGACTTTTATTAATAAGTATGAGAAAAGAAGTGATGTTTTTTAAGGTTGTTATTTGTAGATTAACTTTATTAGGATATGTGTAAGAAAAGAAGTGATGTTTTTTAAGGTTGTTATTTGTAAATTACCTTTATTGGGATGTGTGTAGAAAAGAAAATATGAAATAATATTTATATTGACGTTTATTTATAATATTTATCATAATTCCGAAAATTCTTTTATGTTCCATTTTTTTATTCCGAAAATAATATTTTATATTGATGTTTTTAATTTCTATTTTATCAAAATAATTATGAAAATCTCTTTTATTATTTTTTTATTTTTTATTCCGATACAAATGTTGATATTTATTATAATTCCGAAAATCCCTTTTATTATGTTGAGACGCAGTGGAGGACGATGGTTGAGGGTCAACAATCCTTTCCTTCCCAAACCTAAGGTAATGGCGCTGCACATCGGTATAACAAAACTTTAAAAGAAAACCCATGAAAGAAAGTATGCAAGCAGAATGGCTGCCCATTAACCGAATCCAAATGCAGAGGCGCAAAGAAATACAATAAGCAATTCCTAAATTTGGGATTGGGAAGCTCCCCTTACTTGGATGTTACCTGCGGTTCTTGCATAAATTTTTAGCAAATTCCATTTCAAGAAAAGTCCTCCAACTTGAAGCTTTTAGCATTCTTTGTGAAAACCACAACAACACTTGCACTAGGACCACAGTGCTGCCTAGAATATCCTACCATCTAAATGCTATACAACCCCCAAAAACCGACGCAAATTGCCGAATCACACACAAGGAGCCAAAGAATCACAAACAATTACCAACAATCATCTAATATTGGCAAAAATCCATGTTTGAAAAAGCTGTAATGAACAAATAGAGAGACAAAATAGAGAGAAAGAGTTGCAGAGTTTTGAGATCTCAGAATCCATCTCCAATCGGGAAGCAAACAGAAATCGATGAAGTGGAGTTATTCAAGGGGAAACCTGACTGTGAAGACACCGGTGGGTAAGAGGCACCGTGATTGACGACTTGTTGAAGTTGGGGCTCCTGGAATGCTTAGGGCTCTTTGCTAACTTTCCCTTCGATTTCAATGTCCGTTGCTTTCTCCACTGTGATTTTGCAGCTTCAACGTATCCTTCGTCGACCACAGCTCCAGGCACACGTCTTCTCATCCTACTGTTGCTCGTACGGTGCCAGAGATGCCTCTGAGCTTGTTTCACGTCAACAGGGAGGGGAAAATCGAAGCACAGTCGGAAGTCAGCTTTAAAAGGTGAAATGGCCATATTCACCATAAACTAACTTTCAACGCATTCATAATTGTCGGGGCTATTTCGTCCATTCACGTTATTTTCGAATTTAATTCACTGAACATGTGGGGGCCACATGTTTTGCACAAACCCATTTTACCCTTCGATGTTTATGCCCTTAACGTATTACCAGAGGATACTTTTGTAATTCTTCATCAATTTATCCAGGGCAAAGTTGGAAATTTATTTGCTGCATCCTTATTTTAAACATGTTCGGTTGACGGAAAAAAATTTTGGATTTGCATTCTCAAATTCTTGAGGAAACGAACATGCCCATGGATAAAATTTTTATTTTGCGCGCAAAAAGATAATTATTTGTTTAAATTTAAAAATAATTGCTGGGCGAGCAAAAAGTTAATTATTTGTTTAAATTAAAAAAAACTGGGCTTCACAGGTAAGACTCCAAAGATGCAATGTGTATATATATATAGGCCTTATATCAATGTCCCTTTTTTTGTTTCCTCGGCACACAAAAGTAACAGTTAAGTCTTTGATTTGGTTTGATTTTAGAAACCAGAAAGGAGTAGCCTGAGACCGAAAAGAAAGGAGTGAAAGAAGCAGCCGGCTCAAGAAAAAGGAGGAGACTACCACGAAAATCTTAGTAATGGCGACGCCATCACATGCTCAGGCTGTGAAGTCCCTCAACAAATCTCAAGGCCGCCGCCGCTTTGTCGTAAATTCTTAAACCCTAAACCCTTTGGACCAAAAAAGTGATTTAATATGAAGAACAATTTATTCTTTTGGCATTATTGCAGCTTTCTCATCAGAATCGTGTTTTATTTCTTTTTGAAACTTAGTACAAAGCTTAAATAAAAGTTGTTTTGTGTGTCCGTGGGGTGCAGTTCAAGACTTTCTCTCAAAGGTTAGAAGAGATAGACATCGATGTCTATCGCCTTGACAAAGTGAAGGCCGAGCCATCAGAGGGGTCCACCTTTTTCCGGGACTGCCTAATAGAATGGAGGGTAGCCTTCTTTTTCTTTCTTTATATCTTTCCCTGTTTTCTTCGATTAAATTTTTGTAGGTGTGAAAATTAAAGTATTTTTGTTGTTTTTTTAACAAGGATTATGTAATAAAAGCAAGAATTTCTTGAAGTGTTAGTTTCTTACATTTTTTTTTGGGTCTTGTGGCATGTAACTATAAATATATCAAATTGGAATCAACGACTTTAATGAGTAGGAAATCCTATGGCTAACTTTTAGTGGATTTTGTTTTTTTGTTTCTTCTGCTTCCTCTAGCTCTTTCTATTTTATTTATTCTATTGGTAATCCGGAATTTTATTATCTTGAGCAGGAATTGAATACCGCAGAGGATTTCATTTCATTTTATGTTGAAATGATGCCCTGGGTACAAACATTACCCTCGGTGATGTCGCAAAAGGAATCAATAGTCTCAAATCTTATCTCAAGGTTAAATATGAAAGCAAGGCTATCCATTGAGCCTATTCTTCGGTATGCTCGCCTCTCTGTCTGTCTGTTTTTTTGTTTCAATTTGTTTGTGTCATCTCTTCTTGTTTTTTTACTCTCTTATGCATGTCTTCTATAGAATTTGGCACATTGAGAGTTTTTTCTTTTCTTCTGCAGGTTAATTGCAGCTTTATCTAGGGATCTGCTGAAAGATTTTGTCCTGTGAGTTCCTTTTATTTGGATTAAATTTATCTTGCTTTTCTTCATTATTGGCTAGTCTTCTGTGCCCACGATTGCTGCTCTATTGGTTGCCTTTTTTTTAAATTGTTACAATTTTACCTAAGAAAATAGTAGCCTAGGTTTGTGGTTGAGATGCCCCACCCTCTTGTAAATTTGTTTGAACTTGTCCTTGTCAGGCTCATGGTGTTCTTGTGTGTATATGTCTTCATAGATTCTTGCATTTATGATTTATGACTTGTGTCTTGTGTATGGGTTGTTGCCAGCTTTCTGCCAAGGATTGCTGATTCTTTATTGTCTCTCCTAGAATGTGGTGCTGATAGGGAGCCCGAGATTATTGAGCAGGTCTAAGCTATGGCTTCTGTGGTGTTCTTCAGTTGTCAATTTCTTGATCCTTTTCCATTTTTTTAATAGCTCCATCAATCTCAGAATTGAACTTGTCAAAATATGGTTGGTGGTTTGCAGATATTCACTTCGTGGTCGTGTATTATGATGTATTTGCGGAAGTATTTAATACGAGACATTGCTTTTGTGCTCAAGTAAGTAATTTTATATGATGTGTATGTGAACAAATATTTATTGGTGTGATCGCTTATTTTCATTTTGTTTAGATTTCTTTTTTTTTTTTTTAAAGAAAGACAATGAGATGGTGCATGGTTTCTTAAATATCATCTGTATCTCTGTAGTAGTATCTTCTTTTGTTTATTCACTCAAACTTTTGTTAGGGTTACGAGAAAACTACGATTTTATCCCAAGGATTATGTCCAAGAATTTATGGCAGAGGCATTTTCATTCTTGCTTCGGACTGCAGCAGACGAGCCGCTGCGGGATGGTATAATCATCTTTTACTGTTTATATTTGTGCCTGCTAAGAATCAGCAATTTGGTTTTACGGAATAATTTGTTTATTATCATTTGTGAATCATCGTCTGTTTGGCTTTTGCCCATTTTTTTTTTGTAGAACTTTAAACTCTTCTCGTGTTAGGAAGGACTCGAAGCATTTGTTAGGTTATCACAATATTTCTTTCATGTGAATAAACAAGAGATTGGATGTGTATGTTTTCAAATTTATTTCCATGGTCAACCTGAGGCACTAATATTGATGGTTTCAGTTTGTAGGTATATGAATAAAGAGACAAATTGGATCCTCAATTTGGGGTGCATATATAAAGGGGCAAGCCATGATTGGTTAAAGTATAGTTACCAGTACCTTTCAAGGTAGTGAAGTATCACATTTAGGAACACAATAAGGGTGGATCCAATGGTTCGGTATAGTGAGATGTTGTTAGAGAAAAAGAAAACACAAGCGTGCTCAACAATTTTCACTGATTTTACATTATTGAGCGAACCCTTTTGGCTTCAATCAACAAACCTGTAGTCATAATCAATCCGGTGATCATTTCCTCCTAAAAATTGTGAACCTTAGAACCTGCATATTGGTAGTTTGAAGAGTTGAATATATGTGATGTTCATGTCATGTGTCCGTTTCGTACGGTGGCAACCTTTGTCCAATGTTCTTTTGTTTGTTGAGGTGACTTCACTGTATGACTACGAGTTGATTTTATCTAATAGTTTTCATGGTGCTGTACCCCTACTGCTTCATCTTTTCGTCTTCCCCATCAGTTCTTCATTCAGTATGGACTGCATGTATGTATAATCTGCCATGCTGTCACATGTGTGCCTAGCCATTGTGGCACATTTGTGTAGCTGTGGCATTATAGATTTGGGCAGGATGAGGTGATGGAGTTTACAGTTATTAACAATGGACAGATTGCTTTTCCAGATTTTCTTTAGTTGCTTGACTCTTGCAGATCAGTTGTTTTATGATGTATATGACCCCAAATTGTTGGTGAATAGCATAGATGAATTCTATTGGATTTTAGTAATTTGAAGATGGCTGATAGACTGTTATGGGTGTTTCACAGGTGTTAGAAGGATCATGATCGAAGTTGTGAAGAAACCAGTACCTAACCGAAAATTTGGAATCAGTGCTTTACTTTTTTATGTAATGATTGGGGCCTCATCAAGGGTGCATTCAAGAGCAGAACGAGTATTGCAGCTCTTGATGGACAATTCGATATGTGGTATTGGTGAAATGAACTTTCTTGCATCTATTTCATCTGTATATTTCATTGCAACTCTATAATGTATGTATTTGCATGAGTTCTTATCACATTTTGCAGTTTCTTCTCAATATGATAGGAAACATTGCTTTGATTCATTACTATAATGGGAAACATAGCTTTGCATGTGCTACATACCGTACAATGAATGGTTTAATATTAAAAACAGTTATGAGTAGGTGTGCCCAAACATAGGAGTGCGTTGGTCTAGTTTCTTTCTCTCGTATGATTTTGATATTTTTCTAATGAGCATTGATCTAGATACTAGGCCTGCTCTTGTATCAAGTAAACTTAGGTTTAGAATTTTGCGGCACAATTTAAATTATTTAATATACATCTTCACTACACATACTAATGTGTCCAAGTCTCTACATGAGATCCATTAGAACTTTATGGCTTATACCACTTCTAAAGATTTTTTCTTGACCACTTGTTTTGACATATCCATTGTTGGAGTTTTAGTTCTCATCATGTCTGTCATGCACGCTTAGGTCAAGTCATGTTTGCAAACTGAAAATTTTAGAAAAGTTTAAAAAATTTTGGATGTGGTGTGAAAATTTAGGGAGATTGGAGTTTTTAGGGGATTTTGTGAAAAAGTAGTGAGAATTTTGTAGTATGTTTGGGTAGATGTTGGAAATTTTTGAAATTTTATGTGAGTTGGTGAAAAAGTGAGGAGAGAAATGATTTGATGAAGAGAGAGATTGAGACGTTTTATTTTTATTTTTTAATATTTTGAAATTAAAAAATGAGGGTAATATTGTCAAAATACGATCAAAAGTTAGGGATAAAAATGTCGACTTAAAAATCTTTGTGAAAATTTTGTGGCCAAAATTTGTCCTACTTATGTTTGCTTAATGAAAATTTTGAAAAAAAATAATTTTGCAAACATGACCTAAGTATCAAGCTAATTGGCTGTCACCAGCTGTTCCAAAAACTTGAATTGATCGATTTTGTAGCTATTCAAAATGGATTTGATAGTAGATGTGGTTGATGACTTCATAGGGGTATTGGTCCAACAATGAAGACTAAAGGGCTCTAATCTTTATCCACCAGGAAATTTTTTATTTTTACTTTGTGCGCTTGGGGGCAGGAGCTAGTATAACCATTTAAACAAATGAAGAATAAAAAGTGAAAGGTCATTGATTTCCAATAGATAGCTTGAAAATACTGAATTTTAGCCAAATGAAAAAGCTGAATGCCGAATGGAGTCCATGGATGTTAACAATCATTCTATATAGAAAAGCTTTATTTTCAAATGTCTTGCTTTTTTTCTAGGGTGTTTTTATCAATGTACATAAGAGAGGTACACGGCTGTTAAGGCGTTCTTTTGCAACCTGAGTGGTTCATAAGTAGTAAAGAATGACTATAGAGAACCATTAGAGAAAGATTGCACATGAACTTGTTTTTTCTCCTTCACATGTAATCCTAAGTACTCTGCATTAACTTGTTTGCTAGAATCTGCAGGTTGATGACTCACTTACTTTATGAGTTGACAACTTCTAGAAGTTCATGGTTCTCTTTTTTTCTACCTCTGTGTCTCTCTCACCCTCTTTCTGTTTTCTCCCCCCCCCCCCCCCCCCTATGCAGGTTCAGATGCAGTTGTTGAAGTTGTAAGTACTGCGTTCCAAAGACTTTGCGAGGAGATAGAGCCCAAGGAGTTGAATTTGGTGGTCAAATCATTATACCAAAATATTACAGACTACGTAACTAAGGGATGCATTTTGCATGTAACTCATCTCTTATCACTGCTTATTTCCATTGTTCAGAATCATAATGGGCAAAGGGTTTATGGTGAGCCATAGATATCTTGATACAGTGTCCTTTTTTTTGTTCTTTTCTTTGTCTTTGTAAGGGCTGTAAACAAACTGATTTGTGGCAAGAAGTTTGCTGCTCAACCTTGGTTGGTTTATCAGATGAATAATCTCAAATTTGTATAGATGAATTTTGGTTGAGCTCGAATAGATTGGCTTTTCAAGTTAGACAATGGATGGGATCTGATAATAGGCTGCTCCGATTGGTTCCTTAGTTTTTTGAGCATCATTGCAGCCAAGTGCTCTTGAACTGAGCTTCAGTAGCTTGATTTGCTTTACTGCCCTACCTTTTATGTTTAATCACTGTATTAATTTTTGTTGCGTAGTTCTGTATGCTCTCTTGCACCAAGCTAAACGACCACAATTTTGCACAGATTACGAATTGTTGCTTGAGCATGTGGGGTTTCTTATGCAAACATTTGTCATGTTGGCTGGCACTGTCAAGGCAGAGGATCATCAAACAGAGGTTGTTGATAAGATTCTGGATTTGATGTTATGCATTCTTAATGGCCTCTACAATCTTAATAATATGTCAGCTATCTCTAGATGTTCATTGGAATGGGCTCCTGTATTTAGGTTAAAGAACTCAAGGTAAAGCCTTTAAGTTCGCCCCCCCCCCTCTCTTTTTTTCTCCTTTGCGTTTATGTCATCCGCGGTTGTTGATTACATAGATTATGCTTGTGTTGCAGTTTGTTGGCTTTTATTAGAGAACTAGTACAGAAGGAGCCCTGCATAATATATATTTTTAGAGATAACATCTTGAGGTAATGTTAAATGATAAATATTTCTGGATGCAATGTGGCTTATTTTCTGTACAGTTTGACTTTTCTGGTTGGATTTCAGTTCAATGGATAATTTACTGGAGACTTCACAAGAAGAGGTTCTATATCTATTACATTCCTTCTTTGGGATAATTGAATCAGAAGCACAAGGGCCCAACTTCTCAAATGCGACACTTGGAGACAGCTTTCCAAAGATGCAGAGGTTTTTGCAGGATGCTATCCGCTATTGGATTGGGGCAATAAATGATTTAATGCATGGGGATCCATTGTCTACAATTATTCAGGAGACTAAGTTGGCTCTGCTGTGGGGAATCATTAGTTGCTATCCCCACTTTGTCAAAGCGATGTCATCCGATATACTAGATTTGATCAATGCACTTGATCAGCTATTGATGATTGAAGCAGGTATGGCACCTTCTCTACTTTTTGGATTTAATTGTTGGGCAATATATACACTGCGCACATGGTTATCCATCTACCTTGTCTCTAAGGATACCGCGTAATATGTCTGTTATCCATCTACCTTGTTTCTAAGTATGGACACTATAATATGTCTGTTTTGGTATCTGATTTAAACGTTCGTAACCTTGGTGGCACCCATTGATGTATTGTACATCGGAAGTATCTCTGATCCCAATAACTGAACAAAGTCTTCGTTATCAATTCTGTTGGTGTTTTCTTCCATGTCTACAACAATAAGCAAAATATATTGGCTTTCTCAATGGATCTAAGATTGGCACAACCGAGTGAAACAATATCTTGTTTAGCAAAATTGTGTTTCTCAATCTATTTTACCAAATCCGGCTCTCTTTGTTATCCTGATTCGGCATTCTCTCAGACTGCATAGCAGGTCTTCCAAAACAAACATGGGAAGGGCTTATTGGTGCTGCTTTGAGTTCTTATAAAAAGTCACGTCATGGTAAAGAATCCGGTCCTGAAGAAACAAGCAAATTCTTGCATCTTGCGAAAAGATATAGATCATCTTCACAAGTTTTGTCTGCAGTTGCTGATTATTTGGATTTTGTGTACGGGTAAGTTAACCTATCTTCAATAATTGTTGTACCTTATGAATCTGTTCCCTTTTCCTTGGTCAAAGTTTTAGTGCTTTTGGATTATTGTCTTATTTAATCAATATAGTATTCATCTATACATGGTGATAAATAAAGCATCCTTACCTTTGTTTATCTCTCATAGATTTTATAAAATGGGCTTGCTTGAATTGTTAAGGATCTAATAAAGCCAACATTGAATCCCTCGGATATGTAAATTGGGCAAATGTGCCCATAGCGACTAGGATAGATATCTTGTATCCGAAAATTAGCAGTTCTCCCATCATCCTCCAAAGCCCAAATAACTCAATTTTCTCCCATTCATATTTGGGTTAATGGATTAGTCAGATCCAAAACTTGAGGTAGTGGGTGTAATCCAAAAAAGATTGATAAGTGGTTGTTAATGGAGTTGAAGTTACCAAATTCTGAGGAGTTAGTATCAATTTATGCCTAATGGCTTCAACTATAGTTACTCTAATCATCTTGTGAGAGATTTGCTACAGCACGAATTTGTTTAGTTTTCAAATTATTCAAATCATCATTCAAATTATTCAAATCATCATTTCTTAACATTGTGCTATTATCGAAATTTTAGGCCTACATCGGAAGCAGACAGTAGCAATAGAATGTATCATCCAGAACTTTTGAAGGAAAGGGCAGTGGATGAAGTAACCATATTTGCTGATAATTTGGGCCACTCAAACAAAGTGATACGGCTTTCAACTCTTAGAATATTGTGTCACTATGAGCCTCTGAGCTATGTAGATTCTCCAAAGGATCAACCGGTTGAGAAGAAAATGAAGGCCGAAGTTTCCCAGACATCCCTTGTGGATACTCAATGCAATAATGTATGTTTGTGTTCTTGCTGCTCTTGTAGTTGGACACCATGTCTTGATTAATTATATTGCGTATATTTTCTTTAAGACATCATGTTCCGACTACGTATTGTTTGATTTTCCTTCAAAATGTCAGGTTCTTCAGTTGCTTTTCTCAATCGAGGAAACTCCTCTTTCAATTTCTACCAGCCGGAAAATTACCCTACTGATCTCTAGTCTACAGATGGGTCTCTCTGCTGGCAGGGTTCCTCAAGTCTATGTGTGCCCCTTGTTCTGAATGGGATAGTTGGAATATTGAATAACCAATTTAGCTATCTTTGGAATCCAGCATTAGAGTGTCTTGCAGTTCTGTTGAGTCAGCATGTACGACTTTTATGGGATAACTTTGTTTGTTATATTGAGCAATACCAATTGATATTTCATACATCTCATGAACTAGACAGAGGGAACGCTGAATTGGACGGCAAGTCAGGTGGTATGTGACAGCTAGATTTTTTGCCATTGTCAGGATATCTTTAATCTGCTTTTGCTAGATAGTGCATGCATTAGAGCAATAAACTGATTATTTTTCTTGAATCCAAAAGATTAGTTTTTGACCTGGTTTTATTTTGCAGATCTTGCCCGGCGTTTTCATGCTTTTGTTACTCCAGAATCTGATAGCACTCCACATGCAACAGCATTATCCTTGTTGCTCCAATCATTGCAAAAGATCCCAAATGTTATTGAATCTCAGTCTTGTCAGTTTATACCTTTGCTCTTAAACTTTCTAGGCTATAATCTCGATGATCTTGGAAGGTAGTTGTCTGCTGGATCTCGTGCTTTTATTGTGCATACACACATGCAGACTTTGTGAACTAGCGAAGGGCTACTCAAAAATTATAATTAAAAGTTTGTTTGCTTTTTTAATTTGGTACTGCAGTGTTGGATTGTTCAATTCGGATGCATGTAAAGGCAAAGAGTGGAAGGGTGTTCTTAAAGAATGGTTGAACTTGCTAAAAATGATGCGGAATCCTTGGTCTTTTTATCAGAGTCAATTTCTTAAGGAAGTTCTGCAAAATAGGTTGGTGCAGTGTTTGGATAACGCATTGTAGCTATTTATATGGTGCTAATCCATTATTGCAGTATTTCTTTTTCTTTTCTCCTGTTTAATCTCTGTGTGACCACAATTATTATGTGCTTGAATCTTGTGATGTTTCTGTTAGGCTCCTGGATGAAAATGATGCCGAGATACAGCTGGAGGTTCTTGATTGCCTGCTAATTTGGAAGGATGATTTCTTGCTTTCGAATGCTCAGCATCTCAGGAACTTGATAAGTTCCAAATACTTGCGAGAAGAACTGACAACATGGAGTTTGTCTAAAGAATCTAATCTAATTGAAGAACAATACAGAGCTTATCTTTTGCCTATAGTTATCCGTCTTCTGATGCCAAAAGTTAGAAAATTGAAGGCACTTGCCTCGCGAAAGGTATGCATTAGCTGATTTTTAAGATGGTTTTTCTTTTATTCTATCTTGTTTAATCTGTAGGATTTTCCCCATTTTTATTTCTTCCTCGTAAAATGCATCCTTATTATCCAATATTACTGAACTCCTATGCAGAATGCAAGTGTCCATCAGCGAAAGGCAGTTCTGGGTTTCATTGCTCAACTCGATGCTGAGGAGCTTCCTCTTTTCTTTGCATTGTTAATAAAGCCATTGCAAATTGGTCCAACAGAAATTGAGAGTACTGCTTTTTGGTTTAAGACTTCACCTGAAAATTATATGGATCGATTTCATGCTTTCTTAAATTATTTCACTGTGGATAGTATAACAGCTCTCTCTTGGAAGAAAATATATGGTTTTATGCATGTGATTCAAGATCTCCTAGGGGTTTTTGATGAATTGCATATCATACCTTTTCTTGATCTATTAATGGGTTGTGTTGTACGGGTGTTGGGAAGCTGCACATCAAGACTTGAAGGTCATTCTAGTGCTGACCTGACTCTGCCTGAGAAAGACGGTGCACCTGCAAGTCATATCCCGGTACGGTGTTTATCATGCTGAATGCTTCTAAGATCACAGTTGTTATAGTTGATTGGTAACTTCTCTTATATTTTGATGGTAGATTGCTTCAAACCCGACCTAATACTGCTTAGTGTTCTACGACTGATTGTGTGGTTAGCAAAAGTTTTTATTTGCTTTTTCCCCCCTTTACCATTGAAGCCTTTTTTCTCCAGCCTTTTATTATATCACGTTCCTTGTTCGAGGTTGGTGGCTTTCTTCTAGCTGATATTTAGCATGGCGTGTATTCGAATCTTTATTATAGAGAGGTTGAGTATGCTAGATTTTTAGGGAAGTTTAGGATGTTTAACCTTATTGAATTGTAGCAAGTAAGAGTTGAATGGAATCCAGTACTTCTCTTAGTTCAGTTATAGACGGTTAATTGTCAACCTAATGATGGAAGGTCATGTTTAACATGCAGACCAGCAGCGCTATGAAGCAGTTCAAAGAATTAAGGTCTCTTTGCCTGAAAATCGTTTCTCTTGCTCTCAACAAGTATGAAGGTATCGACTTTGGTTGTGAGTTCTGGGACCTATTCTTTGCAGCTGTGAAACCTTTAGTCGACAGTTTCAGACAGGAGGGTTCCAGCAGTGAGAAACCAAGTTCACTGTTCTCTTGCTTTGTTGCTATGAGTGGAAGCCACAGGCTTGTATCACTTTTGAAGAGGGAAAAGAATCTTGTTCCTGATATATTTTCAATACTGAGTGTCATGTCAGCTCCTGAAGCTATTATCTCATATGTTCTTAAGTTCGTCGAGAACTTGTTGAATCTTGATAGTGAATGGGGTGATGAAGATGGTACGACAAAAAGAATTTTACTTCCAAACCTCGAGACACTTATATGTAGCTTGCATTGCCTCTTTCAAAGTGATAGTGCAACCAAGAGGTATGAGATGATGTTTTTTGTAATTCAGTTTTTGTGTTATAGTTTATTATTATTACTGTTTCCTAAATGTGTACTTTTTCTGTTTTGCTTGCGGGTTAATGCCCCGTTGTTTGATATTTATCTGCGGAGTAGTAGATGATTGGCTTTGCATGTGACGCTCTCCACAAATGCAGAGTAGTATTCTTGACATATAGATGATTTTCTTTACATGCATTGCACTCCAACATGTGCAGAAGCAAAGACTGCTTCCATGCAGTATAATAGATCAATTTTTATCCATCTCCACCCTAGTCTCCAAGGTTATGGAGATAAATTCATGCTAGTTTTCTTGGTCATTTCTTGCTGTTCTCATAAAGTTTTGGGTAGACAAAACTCACCTCCCAATCAGTAAGGAAACAATTATGTTACTAGTTTTAAAAGAATACAGACAGCCCTTGTTGGAGTCAATATTTCGTTCCAGAGATATTTGATGTGTATACGAAGCTTCCACTTTTGTCTTAGAAGGTACTTTCTGGGAAAAGGAAAGATACTTTTTGAAGTAGTTCACTTTACGACTTTACTGTTTTTCTTTTCCAGGAAATTGCTCAAATGTGCTGGGGAGAGGGACATAAGAATCTTCCAACTATTATCAAAGTATGTAAAGGACCCATTGCTAGCGAGGAAATTTGTAGGTATCTTGCTCCCGTTCATATCAAGGAGAGCTAAGAATTTTGGTAAGGATATCTCTTGAGATATTAATTTTGGCCGACACCATCCATCTTAGCTTGTCCTTAGAAATGTTTTCTTTCTTGTAGATCTTTGTTCTGAAGCCGTGCAAGTGATTCAAGATATTGTACCAGTCTTAGGAAGTGACAATACCAAAGAAATTCTTGAGGCAGTTTCCCCGCTACTTGCTTCCGTTGAACTGGAGATGCGGCAGGCTATCTGTAATCTTCTTGATTCTCTTGCTGAAGCTGATGCATCTGTCCTGTTCATGGTATGGCATATGGGTGTCACTTCTGATGGAACCTAATAGATTTCTTGGTCCGAATTTTCCTTTGTCTTAATTCTTGATTGGATTGCAGGCAAAACTTGTTCATGACTTGAATGCAACCTCGGCTGCAGAAATTGGTAGCCTTGATTATGACACTATCGTCAATGCTCATGAAAAGATTTGTGTTAATTTTTTCTATACAGTTCATGAGGATCATGCATTGGTTATTCTTTCACATTGTGTGCATGACCTGTTGTCTGAAGAATTGATCTAACGGAATAGTGCTTATAGATCGTTGCTTTCATTTGTGGAATTTTCTTCCGTAATTCTGGGCCAAGAAAGAGAAGATCACCAAGGAATTACTTGTGAGATGATTACAAATGACGATTGTTCTTGGACAAGAGCATCTATTCACCGTATGGCAAACAAGTTTCTTTTAAAGCATATTGGGGATAAGTTGAGTGGAGAAACTACTTTCAAAAAGGTATCAAGCTCTTGTTGCCCAGATTTGTTAAAAAAATAATCTTAAAAACTTAAATAAGTATACCAGGGATGCACATAATATGTGTTTTTATTCTTGATTGGTTCGGTATCAGGAATGGATTGATTTACTACGAGACATGGTGTTGAAACATCCGGAAGTAGCCAATCTTTATTCCTTGAGGGCTCTTTGCAGTAAAGATGCTGAGGTTGATTTTTTCAACAATATTATCCATTTACAGGTGAGTTTTCAGAGTTATATCCTCCCAATATTCTTCACACTAACATAGCATCCTGCATTGGCAAAACTGCTTGAAGGATGATAATTGTTTTCATTGTCTTTCTCTGACAGGAAGAGAGACATCTTTTTGACTTGATTGTTTCTACTTGTAACAAATTGGGGTCTCTTTGTTGGATATAGTCATTAACAAATTGGATTCCTTTAGTTCTTGTAACAAATTACAATCTTTGAATTTGATATGTTTTCATTTGTTCAGAGACATAGAAGAGCAAGGGCATTGTTACGTTTTAGGAATGCTATCAGTACAAGCGATATGTCAGAGGTAAAATTACATTGTTTATTTGTTGTTCTCACATCCAAAGACTGTTGCCAATCTTCTGAAACTTACTATGCTGTTGTGTGCTTCAGGGTATTTTAAACAAAGTCTTCGTGCTGCTCTTTTTTAGTATGTTGTTTGATGGACAAGATGGAACAGGAGAAAATGTTAGAGCTGCATGCATAGAGGCCCTTGCTTCAATTTCTGGTCATGTGGAATGGAAGTCATACTATGCATTACTAGTTAGATGCCTTCGAGAGATGACAAAGAATCCGAACAAACAAAAGCTCCTCCTCAGACTAACTTGCTCTATATTGGATCATTTCATTTTTCAGAAATTGGTGACCAAAAATCCAATGAATCTTTGGCGAATGCTTCTGGTGCTGAGACCATTAGGAGGGGTTCTGAAGCTATTTTACGCAAGTGTAGAACTTCTAATATTGTGAATGAGATACAGATGTGCCTTCATAAGACTGTGCTCCCAAAGGTACAGAAGCTACTTAATTCTGACACTGATAAGGTCAATGTGAATATCAATCTTGCCGCATTGAAACTGCTGAAGTTGCTTCCTGCAGACATAATGGACTTGCTTCTTCCGAGTATCATTCATCGTATTTCTAACTTCCTAAAGAATCGTTTGGAAAGCATTCGTGACGAAGCTAGGTCAGCTTTGGCTGCTTGTTTGAACGAGCTTGGGCTGGAATACTTGCAGTTTATTGTCAGAGTTCTGCGAGCTACCTTGAAGCGAGGATATGAGCTGCATGTATTGGGATACACACTCAATTTCATCTTGTCCAAGTCTCTTTCAGTTCCTGTTAGTGGAAAATTGGATTACTGTTTGGAAGATCTCCTTTCTGTAGTAGAATGTGACATTCTTGGAGATGTAGCGGAGCAGAAAGAGGTGGAAAATATTGCTTCAAAAATGAAGGAGACTAAGGCACGGAAGTCTTTCATACCCTGGAATTGATAGCACAGAGCGTAACATTCCAAACCCATGCCTTGAAGCTTCTCTCACCTGTTACAACTCATTTGCGGAAGCTGCTGACACCAAAAGTTAAAACAGAATTGGAAAGAATGTTGAATCACATAGCTGTTGGTATTGAACGTAATCCATCTGTGGATGAGACTGGCCTCTTCATCTTTTTATATGGCCTTGTTGAAGATGGGATTAAGGAAGAAAATGGTCAGGGTGGATATTCATTAGTTATAGAGGCAAAGAAAAATCACAGAAACAACTTGAGTGGGGAAAGATTGACCTCAGGCCGTGTTCTCAATGTATCTTCACATCTTATTATTGTGTTTGCTCTCAGGATATTGCATAAAAGGATCAAAAGTTTGAAACAAGGAAATGACAAACATGTGTTATCATGTTGGATCCTTTTGTCACACTTCTAAGTAACTGCTTGGACTCCAAGTATGAAGATATTTTATCTGCATCCGTTAGTTGCCTCTCTCCATTGGTAAGGCTGTCTTTACCATCCCTCGAATCTCAAGCTGATAAGATAAAGGAGGCAGTCCTGGATATTGCACAGAACTCGGTAACTTTCAGCAGTCCTCTAATGCAGTCATGTCTAAGACTCTTTACTGTGCTTCTGAGGAGCACTGGAATCACCCCTTCAAAAGATCAGCTGCATCTGTTAATTCAGCTTCCCCTGTTTGTGGAGATTGAAAAAAATCCTTCTGATCTTGCCCTTTCACTGCTAAAGGCAATTGTTAATCGCAAGCTAGTTGTTGCTGAGATATATGATCTTGTAACTAAAGTTGGTGAATTGATGGTGACAAGTCAAGTGGACTCAATTCGCAAGAAGTGCAGTCAAATTTTGTTGCAATTTTTACTTGATTATCAGCTTTCAGAGAAACGTTTGCAACAACATTTAGATTTTCTGCTTTCAAATCTGAGGCAAGCATTTGATAGTAATTTTGGGGTTTTTATTTTTATTTTTTTGCAATTTTCTCTTAGATTATTTAAAGTACAATAACTACTTGTGCAGATATGAGCATTCAACTGGAAGAGAAGCTGTGCTTGAAATGCTTCATGCGATCATTGTTAAATTTCCTAGAGAAAATGTGGATGAGCAATCACAGATGTTATTTGTGCATTTTGTGGTGTGCTTGGCCAACGATCACGATAATGGGGTTCGTTCCATGACTGGTGCAGTGATAAAGAAGCTCATTGGGTGTGTAAGCTCACATTCGCTTCATTCCATTATTGAGTACACTTTATCTTGGTATTCAGAAGAGACGCAGCAACTGTGGAGTGCTGCTGCACTGGTAATTATCTCTGAAATGCATTCCAAATCGTATGTTTCTGCTTTGGGAGGATTGCTTTAACACCTTTCATCGATATTTTTTGATTCTGATAGCCGAAAATAATGGTTTAGTGGTGGAGAAATTTAGTCAGAACTTGCAACCCACCTACTTTGAACTTTCTGTCTTTTCATCAGCAAACCACAACTGCAACAAAGTCAGAGGTCTATGAGAGATTAATAATTAATGTAAATATACCTTAAAGACAAGAGTATACTTAAAGAACAACGTCAAGAAGCCACATACATGAACTACATAGAAAAAAAACAAAGTCAAATAAGCAAAAGTCTACCCGAGCAGTAGTAAAGAATGAAATGAAAAATTAACGTGTCAAAAGGGTGAGCCACAGGTTGGGTCTTGAGATCATTCTATGGGTTTGCTCTAGGTTATCGGAGCTTCAACCCTAGCCCAGCACAAATAAATTAGGCTGGGACTTTTAGCTGAAGTGCAGCCCAGCTTGAAAATTCCCAACCCACACTTGCCCAATTTCAGGATTGGCCTCAGATTGGTCTGGGCTAGCTTCCCCAGGTGGCACCCTTACTAACATGTGCAGTGTAAAATTACTTGGATGAGCGATACACTTGGCAAATGGCCATTTGTATCGTCAATGAGAGGTGCATGGTACTTTTAATCTTGCAGCTTTTATGAATTCCATATTGTCACTTGTCAAAAAATGAATTCCATATTGCCGTATATGGTGTGTGCTGTTCAGTGTCTGGATTATTAATATTTGCATGAGCATTCTGTTCCATATCTTTTCGGCTCTCTCTTTGTATTATCAGATGTTTTGCTGCCATTCGTTGTAGTCCAGATTTCATAATCTGTTATAGTTGAATAGGGGTCCTAATAAAAATAACAGATCATTCATTCCGGTCCCCCTTCCCCCCATCTTTTCTCCCAAAATATTTGTCGTATTATGGTCTCTGATTGTGTTGGTACAGGTATTGGGATTACTGGTTGAGGTCATGAAGAGAGGATTTGAAAGACATGTTAATAGAGTATTGCACGTGGCTAGAAAAATTTTGCAGTCTGCCATTGGTGTTGTAACCAGTAGGCAGCTAAATGTTGCTGAGGAGCCTGATGTTGCTTTCTGGAGAGAGGCATATTATTCACTTGTTATGTTGGAGAAGATGCTGCATCAATTCCATGAATTGTGCTTAAAAAGTGATCTTGAGGTATGTCAACCTTTACAAACATATAAATATATCTTATTTATACAATATATTCACTGTAGTCCGAGTAAAATATATTCCGTAGAGTCAATAGTTTCTAATGTTTCCCTACTTAGCTGAGCCAGTGACCACTGACTTCTGAAGTTAGGCGCCTCATTGGCAGTAATAGCTGGGAAATGTATACTTACAGATGCTTCCGATGACATGGATGTTACCACTTGAGTCAGATTTAACTCATTGAATGTACTGGATTTTGATGTGGTCTTCAACATTGTTTTTTTATTTATTTATTTTGGTTTAAAGTTTTTAACCTAGTTTGGTTTGGTGCAATCTAAATTAGAGAAACACTCAGATGTTAGTTATTAAATCTTGAGATGATATGTGCTAATCCGCTGCCAATTTTTTCCACTTTTGTTGGTGAAAATCCTGTCACATATAAAACAAAGAATTACCATATCAACAGGTTTAAAGGAAAAAGTAACATGAAAACTCTATTTCGGTCTTTGAAACCCAGGTTGGTATTATCAGTGCTCAAATAAAAACTGTATACATCTTGCTGTCTTTGAGAAGAGAACTATCGCCAACTTATGGAGGAGGGGCATTTGTTTGATCAATTGGTGTTACCTTTGTAAAAGTAATGGGGAATCAGTGGATCATGTTCTTATTCACTGTTTGATTGCTAGAGGGTTGTGGACGCATATGTTTGGTATCCTCAATCTTTCCTGGGTTATGCCTAAAAGGGTGGTTGATGTGCTGTGTGTTGGAAGAGGAAGTTTGGGGATTCTTTAGCTTTTTGGCTGTTTGGAATATGATTCCTGCTTGCATTTGAAATTATTAGTTTTCTGTTTGATTTTATGGTGATAACTCATGTCCATAGTCCTCCAGCAGGCCTAGTCAGGGTGAACATCCATCTGAAATTATTCTGTATGGGTACTTCTTGCAAGTGCCTGAGTAAGATAATCTTCTTTAAAATAATCTATAAAATGTAATATGTTATCCCGCTTTGATGCTGAGAAGTGATTCTTAATGTGATTCCCTGGCCTAATAGTGATATTTTCTTTAGAGGTTTGACCAAGTTGGTCATTTATTCTGTTGCTGATAAACTAATTTTTGGTAGATGCATAAAGCCTTGTAGAAATTAGATATTGGTGTTTTCAGATAGTTTTTGTTTATGTCAACTTTCTTAAATTGCTCTTTTATTTTGGAACTTGAGGATTCCTGTAATTTTCATTTCTGCAATAATTTTCTTTTGCATTTGTTTGCATAATTTGTAGGATATCTGGGAGGCAATCTGTGAGTTGCTTTTGCACCCACACATGTGGTTACGCCACATATCCAGTCGCCTCATAGCCCTATACTTTGCCAGTGCAACGGAAGCCTGCAAAGAAAGTCAAGAAAAATTTATAGATACTTTTTATCTTATGGAGCCGAGTAGACTTTTAATTATATCTGTTTCCCTTTGTTGCCAATTGAAGACGCAACTCACTGACGATGATGCCAGCAACGTGATTACACAAAATCTTGTGTTTACAATTTGTGGCGTGCATTCTTTGATGGGACAGATGGAGTATCTTGGTTCTCCCATGTTCTGGTCTACCCTCAAACAGCATGAGCAAGGCGTTTTCTTACAAGCTTTCCATTGCTTGATTCAAGAAAAGGAAGTAACATGTTATTTTCGCTTATGTCTGCTGTACATGATCAAATGGATGAAGGTCACTTCAAGGACATACGACATTTGATGATTTCTCATTTGCTTAAAAGAATGGGAAAGATTGCCCTTCAGATGGAGCCTATTCAGGTTTGTTTTAAAGTGGTTGCAGCCTGTGATACATTTGGCTTGTTGAGGATAGTCTTGGAAACTTCTGCAATGATACAAATGCCTTCTCAAAATTTTTTTACAATTCTAAAATATTCATATATTATTATTTTTTCTCTACCAAATACTTGTTGCTGATGTTTTTTTGATTGTTCCGTGTAGATGAAAATTGTATTCAATTGTTTTTCCAAAGTTTCTTCACAACTCAGTCAGGATGATTGCCGGCATTATGCACCTGAAATGCTGCTGCCCCTATATAAAGTTTGTGAAGGATTTGCTGGGAGGGTGATCCCTGGTGAGTTTGGTTCCCTCTTACTACATTTTTGGATTAATTCCATATGCAAACGATATTGTTGTAATATAAATACATCTGTTTTTAGGGATTGTCTGTCAAGAATTTATTTATTTATTTATTTTTGTTTCAATTATACCACAATCATCAAGTTTGCTAGGTTGGCTTAGTGGCAAAAGCTTTCACCCATGTAGTTTGGTGGAGGGGAAGTCGTGGTTTTGATTCTCCGTGGGATGCTAAGGAAATGACACTTATGCTCATTATCCATATCTGCCAGCTTCTTTACTACTGTCTCTGTTAGGGTTGGGGTCATACTATAGACTTGATCCGTCTTGGGGGAACGTTTTTGGTTCCTCCACATCGGCCCTGCTTTAGGGTTCTCTGCAGGCTTGTCTAGACTCCTCCTGAGAGGGCCCCAAGTGGTTAAGGATTCTACTATGACCGAGACTAAGGGTGTGTTTGATACCCATAATTTTACCCATCCTAAAATTTTAACACAATAAAAAATTACATATAATCTCTCTCTCCCCATCAATCATTACTTTTCACTACAAAAAATATAAAAAATTATATCTCTCTTCACTTTTTCACTAAACTCAATACCTTAAAATTTTATCCTCAAAATTTTAACACTCAAACACACCCTAAGTAATTAAGGATCCCATATGTCTGGTCTCTTCTACCTCACTCACTACCATCCAAGGGGCCCTTTTTGATGAAGAAAATGGAAGTAACAATGAATTACATGTTAGACTTTTGAAAAAAAAAAAGAAAAAATTCAAGGAAACAAGAACATTATTTTATTTTCTTTTTATATGTTTTGAGCTTTTCTTCGTTATCCATAATATGCCAAGAGGATGATTTTGGCAAATCCTAATACAGGAAATTTTGAATTAGCAAAGGAAACCTATCTTTTTAATGTTCATGTAAGTAAAGTTAATATGTGTCTGCTTGTCTCGTTTTTGTAATCAACATTGCTGTCTAGAAGTAATACCAGAGACAAGGAAGGTTTTGGTCTGTCCTTTAAATTTTTCCTCATGAATCTCGATGGTGCATCAATCTGGTATTTTTCTTGGCCTATATGCTTCCATGGAGTTAATTGTTTACTGTTTACGGGCCAAAGCTTTAAGTGCTCAAATGTACTAAACATAGGTTGAAGCTGTGGTATTCCCCATGTTGTAATTACACCTGCTCTATTCTAGTGCATAGCTTCCAAGCGTAACTGTTACCTCGTTTCCAGTAAATTCTAGGTTCAGGACAGGCTTCTTTCCTTTTTTTTTTTTTTTTTTAATTTCTTTTTTCTTGGGGGCAGATGAGGATGGAGGAATGTAGTATTTGTGTGCGTGCATGCATGTGTAACTTACCTATTTTATGTTAAAAAAAATTACTGGTCATATATCTGCAACTTTCTTTTTCAATTGATTCTCCCAGTTTTTTTTTTCTTGGATAGGTAACATAATCTGCATCATCTGTCAAATATGATTGAAGTTGCAGCATTTTTAACTTCTAGTGTAATATTGTGGCAATTTAAGTTTTCCGTTTTGCATGGTGGACAGATAGCAAGCTCTATTGTTTTTCTGGTACAAAAATAATGAGTTGTTTATAATGAGCAGATGATACGAAGCAATTGGCACGGGAAGTTTGTGAGACTTTAAGGATTACATTAGGCATCCAGAACTTTGTAAGAGTTTACAGCGAGATCCGGAGGAATCTCAAGGCAAAGAGGGACAAAAGGAAGACACAACAAAAATAATGGCAGTTGTCAATCCAATGCGCAATGCAAAGAGGAAATTAAGAACTGCTGCTAAGCATCGCGCGAACAAGAAAAGGAAGATAATGACAACGAAAATGGAGAGATGGGTGCACAAGAAACCAAGGACAATGTAAAAATATTATAGTACTTATAATTATATTTTTGACCTTATGCTTGTATAGAATTCATTTTTTTTTTTCTAATTTGGAGGCAATCCAATTGAGCGGCTATTCAATTTCATTCATTCTCTGTTCTTTTAATTGCATCCATTGATGGGTGCAATTGTTGGGCAGGGGCAGCATATAGCATATTATTATTCAAACGCCAGACTACCCAATCTAACAACTGTCAGCATTGCCTATTGTAACACGTTTTCAAATTAATCATAGTGGTTCTTAAGTTTATAATTTGTCGGCATTTTTCTTGGAAAGCTTTTGCGATAACGAAAAATGTCTCAAATGCAAAGATATTACTTGAAAAGAGGTATTGATTTTGGTTCACTTGGGCCCTCACTTCTTAGGGAAGAATTAAGCCCCCCACCTACCGCACGTCAATAGGAAGAAGATTTTACCCAATCTTTCTTCTAGTCTCATTTGCATGACCTTGTCATGCCAATAGGATTGCTCCTTTTCATTGCAAATTAATTATCGGAATGATATATATATATAATTTTTGTATGATAGTTAAAGACATGCAAATCAAGTGAAGAACTCATTTATAAAATGCTACTAATGATCAAGTTATTGCCAGTCTTGATTACGTCTTTGTGAAACCAATAGATGTTTTATGAACCAAAGAAAACAAACATCAGATGGTGGAAATTAAATTCATGGATGGTGCTCAAATGTAGTAGCATAGGATGACAACTCTTTACTCCATGTAAGGTCTATCTAGAAGCTCCTGTTTGAAATGTTTGTTCAAGTTTCGATAATCTTTTGTCTCAACAATTTAATTATATTTTCCATTCTATGCTAAACTAACAAGACTTAGAGCGTAATCAATCACGGGCCCTTTGCATAAGCGAAACCGATTATCAGGCAATAAATTCACATTGCCTACACAATTTTAATCCCTCAATCCAACTTTTCCGACTTTCACCTTTTTTGCAGAAATCTGGTTCTCGTTTTTGTTTTGTAACTTATTGGGAGAAAAATGGATGAACCTTATTGCAATAGGTTATTTTGTGCATGAAAATTTGCATTGGGAATGACAAGTGAATGGGTTATTGCCAGTCTTGATTACGTCTTTGTGAAACCAATAGATGTTTTATGAACCAAAGAAAACAAACATCAGATGGTGGAAATTAAATTCATGGATGGTGCTCAAATGTAGTAGCATAGGATGACAACTCTTTACTCCATGTAAGGTCTATCTAGAAGCTCCTGTTTGAAATGTTTGTTCAAGTTTCACAATAGATAATCAACCTTTTGTTGGGTTTTAGATAGAAAAAAACTCAACAATTTAATTATATTTTCCCATTCTATGCTAAACTAACAAGACTTAGAGCGTAATTGTTACCTGGTTTCCAATAAATAGGATGATGTGATTATGGATTTAGTGCACGTTTCTTTTGTTTTTTTTTTTCCCTTTCATGCATGCGTGTAAACTACCTATTATAGGTTAAAAAAAAGTAATTGGTCATATGCCTGAAAACTTTCTTTTTTAATCGTTCCTCTAGTGTTTTTTTCTTGGATAGGTAACTTGATCTACATCATGTGTCAAAAATGATTGAAGCTGCAGCAATTTTAACTTCTAGCGTAATATTGTGGCAATTTAAGTTTTCTGTTTTGGTTGGAAGAGGAAGTTTGTTGACCCCCTTGCTTCGGTTATGTGGAAGATGATCCCTTTGTGCATTTGGTGGATTATTGGGAGGGAGAGGAGTGATAGATGTTTCAATGACACTTTTTCGTCTATGGAAGAACTGAAGGGCAAGCTGATGAGTTCTCTCTTTTTATGGGCCAATGTCATGATAAGCTCTCCTTTTTCGGATTTTTCTGATTTCATTAGTTTTGTAGCTTGTATGGCTTAGGTGTTTGAGTATGTCACCTTTATTGGTTCTTTAATAAAGTTATCCTTACTAATAAAAAAAAAAAATTTAAGTTTTCTGTTTTGTACCATGGTGGACAGATAACAATTTTTCTTTTACAAAACTGATGAGTTGCTTATAATGGGCAGATATTAGAAGCAATTTGCACAAGAAGTTTGTGAGACAATAAGGAATAACATTGGGTGTGTAAGCTCGCATTCACTTCATTCCATTCTTGAGTACACTTTATTCTAGTTTATGTCATCTTTCTTAAATTTCTCTTTTTTCTTTTTGGAACTTGATGGATTCCCGTAATTTTCATTTTTGCAATAATTTTCTTTTTGCATTTGTTTGCATAATTTTGTAGGATATGGAAATATCCAGTCACCTCATAGCTCTATACTTTGCTAGTGAAATGGAAGCCTGCAAAGAAAATCAAGAAAAATCTGTAAGAACTTTTTGTCTTATGGAGCCGAGTAGACTTTTAATTATGCGTGTTTCCCATTGTTGCCAATTGAAGACGTAACTCACTGACGATGATGCCAGCAACCTGATTACACAAAATCTTTGTATTCACAATTTGTGGCGTGCATTCTTTGATGGGATAGATGGAGTATCTTGGTTTTCCCACATTCTGGTCTACCCTCAAACAGCATGAGCAGGGACGTTTTCTTGAAGCTTTCCAACTGCTAATTGATTCAACAAAAGGAAATAACATGTTATTTTCTATAATTATATTTTTGACCTTCTGCTTATATAAAATTCATTTTTAATCTAAGGAGGATAATCAATTTCATTTATACTCTCTCTTGATTATTGCCATCTATTGATGGGTGCAATTGGGTCTATTTTTTCACCAATTCGAAACTTTATCAATACGGTATCGTTTGAATGTAACATTGAGTAATAATGTTGTCGCTCATCTCCTACAAGAAACATCTACTCTATCGCGCTCTGAGTCGAACTCTCTTTCTGATCCTTTGAGGTAAGCAGTGGAACACCCCCAACGAAAAAAGAATCCTCATTTAGCCTCTGTAATTTGGTTGCTCAGAAAACTAAGGTGATGTTTGTTTATGGAAATTTTGTGGTGATGGAAATATTGGAGTATTGAAGTTGGTGAAAAGTAAAGATATTTTATGGGAGTTAATGAAAAAGTGAAGAGAGAAAATATTTAAATAAATATTATAATGAAAAAGAATTATTTGATAAATAAAAAAGAATTATTTTATAATTTTTAATAAGTGCCGCAACATTGAGTACCAAATTGTTGAGAAACAAACGCCCTCTAAGAGAGGACCGAGCGAATTCTGGAATTGAATTATATTCTTCGGTAGCTAATTTTTGGTTTTAGAATAACAAAATTGATGATTAACTAGGGGAAAAAAGTTCAAAATCTTGTCCTTTTTTCTCTGTGTATTTTTCTTGGGAACGTAACAGAGGCTTTATGTTTGTCTCGAAACATTAAAATCGTGTGGACCTTACCAACGGACAGATTGTCAATTTTCAAGGTATTTTTTTTTAAGCTCTTTCTAATATGACCGCAGTATCTCAATTTCTTTTCGAACACGGGTTTTATCCACACTCCACATTTGGTGAAATATTAACCAGTCAAGAAAAGTTATAAATGAAATCTATGACTATAGAAATGCCTCGAGTCTCAAGGGAAGATCATAGACCTCTAAAGGCGGGTGATTTTCAACTCTCTCAAAATGGAAACTGTTCAAAACACAGACACACATACATATAATGTTTCCCTTTTTTTTTTTTAAATCACATTCCAATCAAGGAATCGTAGGAGATCCAAGCCACAACAGTTCAGAAGAGGATGCAAAACAGAATTAAGAAGAACAATCACAATCAACTATAAAAACAGGAAGATGTTCTAAAGGGATGGAACCCAAAATGGGGAAAAAAGTCGCTCATTTTGCAATCTGATGTGCCATCCTATTAGCTTGTCTTGGAATCCAGTGCAGCTGCCAAAAAGGAAAACGACTCAGGAAGTCTTGAATGTTGAGTACTACATCCTTGATCATCCACAACGACGAGGAGTTTATTGCATTAACTGCATTGCAAAGCAAAAGTGAGTCGCATTCAAAAATAACCTTAATCTAACCTTTCTGAGAGGCCTGCTCCATGGCAGTCAAGACTGCTATTGCTTCACCAAGCAAAGGGTCCACAACATTTTTATTGCATATAATGTTTCCTTGCTTCGACAAATATCTAGAAAATGATATTCTGAGTTCCTATCTTAGACTTAATGCCGAGAGGCTCGAGACTAAGTAGTTGTGCGTGAACTACGTGAAGAGGGGGTTTAGCGATGATGTCTTTAGTTTTAAAACATCTCTGCTGAGCATGTGCATAATAAGTTGAGAGAATGATTGGGATTTCACTGCTGTATAAAAGGATAGGAATATCAATGTAATACGATCCCAATATCTGAGGTTTACGAACCAGTGTCATAACCATTAATATCGATGTCATTATCCAATCTTATATATGCAGGTGCGTGTGCGTGTGTGTGCATGCATGTATGAACTTTGGAGAATGAGTGGGTTATATTTTGGTTCTGGTTATTGATATATTTATGTGACATTTTAGGTCTAATAACTATTAATCACGGGGTGAAACACGTAAAAATTTAACATTGACCATTCTATTTCTGTAGGCTTACTGTTTATCCAAGACATTATGGGGGATAGCTAGTGCTTATTTTCTCTCACCACTTTCAGGTTCTGCATGTCTTACAAACTATGTGTGCAACATACATGTAAATTTCATTACTACGCGTGAGTACGTGTTCCCTTAAATGATTTTGTAATCTTCATTACCACGTTACACTCTCAAACAGTCCTTCTGGGAAGCTTGTCCAGATTGAACATGCTCTAACAGCTGTGGCATCTGGCCAAACCTCTTTAGGAATCAAAGGCAACCTGATGCTTCCTAAATGTTGTTATTTCTATTCTTGTGGTTGTTTTGGGTTCCTCTTTAGGAATCAAAGGTAACCTGATGCCTCCTAAATATTGTTATTTCTATTCTTGTGGTTGTTTTGGGTTGTTACTGTTCTTTGTTTAACTTTTCAATGGATTGAATTTCACTAATATAATTGTCAATCCTATCCAACAGAAAGGTTGAAGGTGTAAGAATATGAATCCTGAGAATAATGTTCTCATTGATCCTGGAAATATGCCTCATATTCGGAGTGATAAGGAAAAATAAATGAATAATTATATCATAATTGTCTTCATCATCTATAAAAGGCATATTGTTAGTGGTAGAAGAACCCCATGGGCTCGTAACTTTTTCTCCATCATCAAATTTTAATGTTAGAAGAAAGATGGAATCAATCAATCATTGAGGTAGACGGCCTTTAATTTCTCTTTTGAATTTAGGTTCTGGTATTGTTTTCCTTTATTATGAAAGTTATTCTAGTTATTCTCCTACTTTCATGCGATACTTCAAGAAACTCTATGCTTGCCATAAAGGTTTCTCTTTGCTAGGTTCTTTTCTTTCTATATCTTAGCTACACTTATGTTACTTGGTATCGTTTCATCCTGTTAGCCCAAGGTTGTTTTTATAAAACAAACCATATTTGATTTTGATTATAACAAAGTTTCTTTTTGAAGACTTTAGATTTTATTTTGTCAATCCACTATTTCCAAAGTTATATTTCAAGAGATTGAAGTTTTCTCTCTCCATATGTGTATAGTTGTTTTGAAACATCACTACACAAGTTAATATGATCAATTTCTTCTTTGTAGGTGTTTAAATATATGTTGGAACGGTTTGGAAGCTTTATAATTGCAAAAACTCTCTCCAGCACTCTTTGGTGTCGACACATACAGAACAAGTGTCGACACATTGCACTTACTCTAGAGAGATGAAAACATGGTGTCGACACATTGCACTTACACCCGAGACCTGTTTTCCAGACAAAAAGAAGTGTCGACACATAGAAGACATGGTGCCGACACATTGCACTGACT
Source organism: Morella rubra (assembly GCA_003952965.2). Taxonomy (NCBI): domain Eukaryota; kingdom Viridiplantae; phylum Streptophyta; class Magnoliopsida; order Fagales; family Myricaceae; genus Morella; species Morella rubra. Next base: position 20,280,039 of record CM025855.1, on the reverse strand, counting down.
CCTGAGCGCCCCTTTTTTAGTTCAAATTTTGATGTGCCAACACATACCATTCATGTGTCAACACATGCCACTTGGTTGAAGATTTTTCGGAAAGTGTCAGAACTTTCAAATTGGCTCCTTAAATCACTTGCACCTTTCCAATGGCCATTCTCACCTACCACGATGACCGTTGAAGTCAAAAGGCCTTAAATACAAGATTCAAGAAGAAGACGACAGCTCTCGAATGCACACATATTTGCAATTACTTCTTGGCCTAACTTCTTGAGAGAGAAAGAGCCTTGAAGAAGAGAGAAGCTCGTGCCAGCCAAGGAAGCTTGCTTTTTCCTTGAAATACTTTAGCTTTCTTTTGTGATTTTTGTCTTCTTGCTCTCCCTTGTGCTTCACACTTGTATACTCGGCTTTAAGAGTTATTCCGTGACTTTCTCGTTATACCCAATTATTTTTAAACCTCATGAGTGTTGGGTAAACACTGGGTCCTACTCGTGTGAGTAGAAGAAATCCTTTGGTTTAAGGATTTGTGAAGAAGAGTTAAAGCATGAGCTCTAAAAAAGCTTTGTAAAGGTTCCTTAGCACCCCGGAAGCTAAGGTGTACTTGCTATTGATAAATAGTGAAGAAGCCCAAGGAAGTCAATAGCCTTGGGGGGATGTAGGCAAGTATTGGCCGAACCACCTAAAATATGGTGTCATCTCTCTAACTCTACATCTCCTTTGTGCTTTTCATATTGTTGATTATTGTTCTTTTGCCTTACTGTTTTGATTAATTAATCTTCTTGAAAAGTTTTAACTTTTAATTAAACCCAATTCACCCCCCCTCTTGGGTTGCTCTTAGACTTTCACTTCCATAGCTGGAATTTTTTTTGGGTAATTAGCTTCAAATGTTTTAGTTGTGCTAAATTATCCTTTTTCTTCCTTCCTGCTTTAAACTTCCATACATAATTACTGATTTTATTGCCTATTTGGTAAAACTTAATTCTTGATAAAAACTTGTAAGTTTAGGATTTGCAGCTAACATTATCTGATAGATATTAATATACTACGACATTGAATTTGCTGTCCAATTGTTTTATTGCTATTTACGTATGTTTGATTGATTGTTGCAGTTGCTAATGGCGTTATCATTGCTACAGAGAAGAAACTACCATCTATCTTGGTTGATGAAACATCTGTGAGTAATTTTATTTTTGCATAAAAATTCACAGGAACGAAACATCCCAAATTTTTGTTATGGGTACCAGGAGATAATAGGTGTATGAGTAGATGGTCACTATCACTAAAACACCAAAGAGAATTGGATACTTCTGTGAACATAAAGCACATTAGTGTTCTTTGAGTAATGGTACCAAGAGACTTGTCAAATCTTTGAACACTAAAAGCTTTTCCTCCAGCATTTGAATTAGGAAACAGAATCTAAAGCTGGTAGACAATACCAGAAAGCCATCACTTTGCCCGATATAATAAGAGAATACAAAATGCTGAGTGTGCAAACATATGACCATTCTCTAAGCCAACTGCAGTTTCAGTCCAGTGAACACTCCACATTGAATAGGATGCAGCCAGAGTATTCTTGCTTGAAGTCGGTGAATGATGTAAACCGAGGTCCCTTGTCACTTCACATTGCCATCCGAGATGCTGCTGAGCATACCCAAGATCATGTTGGCCACAACCGAATGGATGCTGAGCACACCCGAGGTCGAGATGCGGACCTAAGCCGAGGTCGAGATGTTGAGCACAACCGAGGTCGAGATGCTGATTTAGGCCGAGGACAAGATGCTGACCCACGCTGAGGTCGAGATGCTGACCCATGCCGAGGACGAGATGCTGACCCATGCAGGTCGAGATGCTGAGACAGCCGAGGTGAGATGCTGAACCAAACCGAGGTGCTGAGCATAGCCGAGATCCTTTGTCACTTCCTAGTGACTCAATTACAAGACTTAAGCCAAGTGTTTCAAGGAAGTACTCAATGGACTAATCCGAGAGAGTTGGATTGATACCGGGCAAGTGAAGTATATGGAGCATTTGCACATCGGGATAACTATCTCGGGTAACCTGCACCTCTGCCAAAGTACTTGTACATCGGGAGCACATCGGGACGAACTACATGTACCTCAGGCAAACCTCGAGCCGAACAACCTACACCCTAGCGTCTACACTTTTGCAGCTCGGGCGTTTACTGCGTCTTCACTTTGCAGCTCTGGCGTTTACAATTAGGCGGGAACCAAGGCGTACGAATCAGACGAAGCCGGATCTGACTTTCCTTGTCAAATGTGCGCCTTTCCTTTTTCTTAGCCGGATTATTTTAGGAATGTTTATTTATTTTCAAAACCCGGATTTTCAGCAGCCGCATTTTAGAAACCTTTTATTTTCTTTTAATTTTGAATTAGTTTCCTATTCTTGGAGGGATGTTCCAAGTAGTATTTATAGGGCCTTTGGGCATACAACTGAGAACAACTTTGAGATTAATATTACTTGAGAGGTCTTGTGATTCTCTTTAGTTCTTTGAAGAACTATTCGAACTTATCGGGATTTCCTGTGGCGTTCACCCTGACTTATCAAACGGAATTCCACCCCCGTTTGTGGCGTCTTCCTTATATCGAGGTTCTTGTTTCTTAAACAACGGGTCGAGGTTCCATTCGGATCTGTCCTAGAATGATCTTGGGCTCCCTATTGTTGTTGGGTCTCGTTATTCTTGGCGAGGTTCACATCATTTGGTGTCACGCCCCGAACGCTAGCTCATCGAGGCTAATGACAGCCGCGAGCATTCCCAACAAGGAACACTCCAGCGAACGTACTAAATTCTTGCAGCGGATTTTTTTTTTTTTTTTTTTTAAAGCTAGCAATTAACGCGCATACGGAACTTGGGATCCTATTTCTAGTACTTGCATCTTGATCAATGACTTGAAGTAATTAATTACAAAACAGTCTCAAAATACCAATCAGTTAAAAATCTTAAACTTTACTAGGCCGAATAACATGACCACCACACCACGGAGGCTCATGTCGGCTTTTCCAAAAATTATATCTAGTTCTTTAATGAACTAACAAAAAGGGAAGAGGGCATTCTCGTCGGTCCCTCTTCTAGATGTCTCCACCTGAAATGTTGTCTGGAATGGTACAATTTAAAACTGTGAGTCGAAAGACTCAGTAAGGGTTTATATGCAATAAATAAAGCATGTCTTGCATAAATCATGGATGCACATTGATGCTTGCATATGCATGAGACAACGTACTTGATAAAAAACATTTCTTGCTTGAAAATTATTTCTTTCTTGGTTTGGCTACTTATCACGCTCCATTTACCCCTGAAGTCAGGGTTGTGCGTTCCTTTCGGAACTATTCCCTCTTTCCCTTGGGAACACATCATGTGGTTGAGCTAGCCCTTGTTGTGGCCCCAGGCCTGAGGGCTAACTCAACCCTTGGAGGTTCACACCTTCTTGCAAGCATCCTTCGGTGTGATTGCACATACCTCGGGACCTACCCATCCTTCTCTCATTCGTCCTTCGGAGTGGGTGCCCCTTAGGAATCATCCATCCTTCTCGCATTCGTCCTTCGGAGTGGATGTCCTATCTTATTGGTACGGTACCGACCGTCTTATTTAGTCCTTTAACTTGACTTGTGATAACATACTTGTCATTTTTCATTTGCACAAAAAAAAACTTATGCAAATGCTCATGTCATGTCATGCTTGATAATGCCATGCTTGATAATGAGAAATCATAACTCCTCATGCTTTCATTTGCACAAAAATTTCTCTTTTCATTCAAGAAAAACATGCAAATGCTCGTGTCATGTCATGCTTGATATGCTTATTCATAAATACTTTTCATGCTGTGTATCATTCCAGTTTTTTTTTCGGAAAAACGTAAGTTTCTACTTACAAATTCCACTTACCTCCGTCCACTTGAGCTTATGGTGGCACCTTGCCTACAAATGAGTCATACTAATGTCATTTAGAGGTTTACTAGATGTTAGAGAATAGAACAATCATTCAATCAACTTCAGCACATCATACAAAATCGCCCACATTTCTTGACTTCCCAATGGTGATCCTACGATGTAAAGTATTATCTTAAGGTTGCTGAAGCTATAAAAATTGGATGCCAAACTGATCCGTACACTAAGTTTCATCGCACATTCAAATTCCAGGTAATTTGGAGCTCGTTTGCCACTTGAAAGATTTACTCGAAAATGCGAGCTGCTGAGGACGTCCAAGCGGGCAGCCCCGACGCTCTAGCTCCAAAAATTCATAACTTCAAAAAAACACCGCTCCAAATTACATGAAATTTCTTTTAAAATATTCTTCTCTCATAGTTCAAGCTTGAAGATAAAAATCATAAACATCGAAATGTCCATGCATTGTCGAAACACTTCATATCAGAGAAAATTCCTAGAGTAATACTGCTGCTGCCTCCAGCTCAGCCTTCCACTTTCAAAACATCACAACTTATTCATTACACCTCTAAATCACACGAAATTTACCTTAAAATGTTCTTCTTTCACAAACTTAAAATTCAAGCCCTAACTCGTAAAATTTGGACTTAACATGATCCTTCAAAAGACATCCGAAATGGGCTGACATTCCGGACGTGCAAGGCTGCTGGCAGCTTGACGTCCGGACCTTAAACAACGCATATCTCACTCGATAATTATCGGAATCATCCAAGGTATGGCTTAAAATCTTCCTATTTCCTAGGGCTACGATCTAGGATCCTCTCAAGATCAAGAGATCAGCGCAAGTACATCAGAACACACTCCAAATTCGAGTCTTGAAATCTGCAGAGGTTAAATTCCAGCAACAACAATAATCTTCTTAACCTTCCCATCCTCCAACAACCAAACCCTAATCTCTTCATGTCACCAACAATCATCCAAGGCTAATTTAACATCCCATAACAGCAACCATTCCCTCACATTCTTCCCTCTTATACAACTCCAATTCAAAGTTTACAACAAAACCAAGATTCCATCTTCATCAAGCTAAACTATTGCATTTACCCATTTCCTTTGGACTTTTATCAAACACCTAGGGTGCATTAATGATCCTCTTGCCTATTTTCAGATCTGAACATATATTAGCACCTAGGGCTTGGTGGTTCTTGCTTAACATGCATAACCCTAACACATCAAGCCAATAAATTCGGCCCTACACACACCAACGATTTCAGCCCTCTTTCAAGCTTTTTATCAAACACTTAGGGTTCATAAATGGTTTCTCTTGAGAATGATTTTCCAGATCTGGCCATCTTCCCCATGTTTTCAAGTAAGAGCTATACTACCCTTAAATATACACTAAACACTCAAGAACACAAGGAGAAAACAACCTAAACAACTACCAACAAAACCACAACCAACCATTACAAGAAAACAAGAAGAACATGGGAGAGATGGGGTAATGATTTTCGGCCAGCAAGGATTTTACCTTGTTGTTCTTCTTTCTCTTCTTCTTCTTCTTTTCTCCTCTTCTTCTTTCTTCTCTTCTTCTTCTTCTTCTTCTCTTCTTCTTCTTCTTCTTCTCTTCTCGGGTGGGTGTCTTAGGCAAGTGCAATGTGCGGTTTTTCTAGGGCAAGGGGAGTGAAAATACGCAAAAGAGGGGGTGGGGGTGGTTTAAACGTGAAAGGCAAGGGCTTGGGGGTGAAAAGACAAGGCTGCCCCCCTTTCTCTTCTCTTCTTCCCTCTTTCACGTGATTCTCCCCTCTTCCACCTTTCTTTCTTTTTTTTTTTTTGTTCTAGCTACCATATAAATTTCCAAATCATGCCTCATGCCATCCTATTTTACCCTAAGTCTCACACATTTTCAAGGTTAAAGCCCTAATTATAAATTCTTCCAACTTTCCAATTAAATTCTTCCAAATAATATTAGGGACATATTAAATTCTTCCAATTAAATTCTTCCAAATATTGTAACTTAGGGACATATTCCATTAATTAAAATAATTAGCCTAAAATAATAGCCTAATTAATCTCAATTACTCAAACTTTAACATTGCAAATAATATAACATTTAAACCCAAACTTAAAACTCATAAAAACGCTAGGGGAAAATCCCACCTAGACATAACGTTAGATTAATCTCCCCATACATGCCTCTCTCAAAAATTAGAGTAATAATAATAATTAGAGCAATACAAGCTTAAGGAGTCAAAATCCTTAAAAATGAAAGCAATAAATAAGGTTGGGGTCTCACATTTGGTATCAGAGCAAGGTTATCTAGTTCAGGTTTGCTTATCCTTTTAATTTTTCGTTTCTTTGTTCTTCTCTAGTCATTCACATATCTACCCCTCTACACCCCTTCCGTTCACTATTCTTATACTTCCTTTCCTATCAAAAGAAAGTTGTTGATAAAAAAAAAAAGACTCGAAAGAAAAAGAAAAGAAAAAAAGACAGAAAAGGGTCGGAAAAAAATACAAAAGTCTAACAAAACAGATTCTGTTGTTTCCATAGTGGTTCTTGTTAGTCCGAGATCACCTTACCTCGGCAAGCTGTATTGTTAGTCCGAGATCACCTTACCTCGGGCAAGCCAATTTTTTTTGCTATTCTGTGATTCCAATTTCTACTCAATCGTATTCCTTCTATTCTTGCTTTCCTGAATTTTCCTTATATTCTTGATTTACCTGAATTTTCTTAATGAGTTGTTGGTGAATTGTTGCTGGAAATTTTTGAGTTGTTTGTTTAGTTTCAAAAGAACCGAACAGAGAATTACCGAGTGGAAAAAGGCAAGAGTGGTGAGAACCATAAGAGGGTAAAAGCCGTTTTGAGTTTAAACACGAGTGCGAGTGTATCATCCTTGAGTGTAAACACGTAAGGGAGAGAATTGTGAGGTCCTTTTTTTTTTCTTTTCTCTAACATTGTTTTTGCAGAAAACATGTCTCACAACAGTGGTAAAAGCGTTGCCGACGATGCTCCAGCGCTAGTTGATCCGAAATTATTTATGGAGGCCATGATCAGTCAGATGAATCGTATGATGACTTCAAACATGGAGCAAATTCATGCACGGATGGACCAGATGGAGAATTCACTTCAGCCACAAAACAACCTCAATTTCCGTAGATAGGAAAGAGGTCCACGGAGAGAGGCGAGGGTGGAGGATGATAAGCCTTGTGGATCTGGATTTGAGGAAGAAGAGGAGCGAAATCCTATTGTTGGCTATAGTAGACATAGAGGTCGGGATAGAGAAGATAGGATGGGTAGATCTCGGAGAGATAATGACCTAGGGAGTATAAAAATTAAAATTCCATCTTTTCAAGGAAAGAATGACCCAGAAGTTTATTTAGAGTGGGAAACTAAGATGGAAATGGTATTTGATTTTTATAACTACTCGGAGATAAAGAAGGTTAAGTTGGCTGCCATGGCATTCACTGATTATGCTATTGCTTGGTGGGATCAATTGCTGATTAGTAAGAAAAGAAATAGAGAGCCACCCGTAGACACTTGGGAGGAGATGAAGATGATTATGAGGAAGCGTTTTGTACCTAGCCACTACTATAGGAGGCATGGAGGGTGGGTTAGAGAAGCTAGGAATCGGGAAGATAACTTGGTTGGTGTTAAGATAAAGATTCCTTCCTTTCACGGTAGATTTGACCCTGAAGAATACCTTGAGTGGGAGAAGAAGATGGAGATTGTGTTTGCTAGCCATAACTATCCCGAGCCAAAGAAGGTAAGACTGGCTGTGATTGAATTTTCTAATTATGCTATTACTTGGTGGGATTAGCTTGTAATAGACAGGAGGCGGAATAGAAGACGACCAATAGAGACATGGGTGGAGTTGAAAATAGAGATGAGCAAGTGGTTCGTTCCAAGTTACCAATACAGAGAGTTGTACCAAATGCTATCACGTCTTAGACAGGAAAGCCGGAGTGTAAAAGATTCCAACAAGGAGATGGATGAGTCACAAACGTCCAAGTCCGATCTCAAGCCAGCGAACATCAGTCATGTCCCTTAAGATAATGTATACATCGTGACCAACAATGATGAATCTGCCGCTACTAACCAGCCACCTTTGGAGAAAATTTCCGAAGAGGATTGTTTAGCCCCTGAGGCATTACCGCAAGTTAATGAGGAACAAGTGAGATTGCCAAAGGAGAGTGATCATCAAAAGAATGAAAGTGAGCAAAAGAAAAAGAGTGAAAATCAGAGAGAGGCCGAGAAAAAAGAGAGAGAAAAAGAAATTCCAAATACAGCCATTGAGAGAAAATCAGAGAGAAAACAAAAGAATTTCTATGCAAAAGTGAGTGAGGTCAAGCGAGCGATGCTTTCAAGTTAGCCGATGATTGTACTCTTGTACAAAAATGCATTTTTAAACACTAACAAATCTAACTTTGCCTTGCCGAGGTCTATTGTTTCCCTTTTGCAGGAGTATGAAGTCTTTCTCGATGAAACACCACATGAGATACCTCCAATCCGAGGTATTGAACATCAACTTGAGTCCATACCTGGTGCCTCAATTCCAAACCGACCTGCTTATAGAAGTAATCCCGATGAGACTAAGGAACTTCAGAAGCAAGGTAAGGACAATGTCGTGGTTGATGCATTGTCACAAAGGTATGCTTCACTTTCCATTTTTGGTACGAATTTTCTTGGCTTTGAATACCTTGTGGATTTGTATGCACAAGATTCTGATTTTGGTAATGTGTTCAATGCATGTGAAAAAGTGGCAATTGGTAAGTTCTTCAGGCTTGATGGATTCCAATCTCAAGAGAATAAGCTATGTGTGCCTAATTGTTCTTTGAGAGAATTCTTAGTGTGGGAATCACACGGTGGGGGATTAATGGGACACTTTGGAGTTGCAAAGATTTTAGCTATTTTGCAAGAACACTTTTATTAGTCTCACATGAAACGAGATGTTGAACGAATTTGTGATAGTTGTGCCACATGTAGGCAAGCTAAATCCAAAGTGCAGCCCAATGGTTGTATACTCCTTTACCCATTCCTAGTGAGCCTTGGATTGATATTTCAATGGATTTTGTGTTGCCTAGGACTAAACGTGGGAGAGATTCAATTTTTGTGGTTGTGGATAGATTTTCTAAAATGGCACAATTTTTTCCATGTCACAAAACGGATGATGCATCACATGTTGCCGACTTGTTCTTTAGAGAGATTGTGAGATTACATGGTATACCTAGGGCATCTGTATCGGATAGAGATGCTAAGTTCTTGACATTGTGGTGTAAGCTAGGTACTAAACTCTTATTTTCCACTACATGTCATTCCCAAACTGATGGCCAAACCGAGGTAGTAAATAGGACTTTGTCTACCTTATTGAGAGCGATCATTAGAAAAAACATCAAAACTTGGGAGGAATGTTTGTCACATGTTGAGTTTGATTATAACATAGTTGTTCATTCTGCTACTAAATTTTCGCCATCTGAAATTGTGTATGGTTTTAATCCTTTAACTCCATTGGATTTACCTCCTTTGCCTGTTACTGAGAATGTTAATGTAGATGGCAAAAAGAAAGCTAACTTTGTGAAGCAGATTCATGAGAAAGCAAGATTCAACATTGAGCGAAAAACGGAACAGTATGTGAAACAAGCCAACAAGGGACGGTTGGTTTTTGATCCTGATGATTGGGATTGGTTGTATATGAGAACAGAGCGATTCCTCACTAAAAGATGTTCCAAATTGCTCCCAAGAGGCGATGGTCCTTTCCAAGTCCTCGATTGCATCAATGACAACGTTTACAAGCTAGACTAACTTGGTGAGTACAGTGTAAGTACTACTTTTAATGTTACTGACATATTTTCTTTTGATGTAGGTGACGATTTGAGGACAAATCCTTCTCAAGAGGGGGAGAATGATGTAAACCAAGGTCCCTTGTCACTTCACATTGCCAACCGAGATGCTACTGAGCATACCCGAGATCATGTTGGCCACAACCGAAGGGATGCTGAGCACACCCGAGGTCGAGATGCGGACCTAAGCTGAGGTTGAGATGCTGACCCACGCCGAGGTCGAGATGCTGAGCACAGCCGAGGTTGAGATGCTGACCTAAGCCGAGGACGAGATGCTGACCCATGCCGAGGACAAGATGCTGACCCACGCTGAGGTCGAGATGCTGAGCACAGCTGAGGTTGAGATGCTGAACCAAACCGAGGTGCTGAGCATGGTCGAGATCATTTGTCACTTCCTAGTGACTCAATTACAAAACTTAAGGCCAAGCATTTCAAGGAAGTACTCAATGGACTAATCCGAGAGAGTTGGGTTGATATCGGGCAAGTGAAGTATATGGAGCATTTGCACATCGAGATAACTATCCCGGGTAACCTGCACCCCGGCCGAAGTACTTGTACCTCGGGAGCACATCGGGCCGAACTACATATACCTCGAGCAAACCTCGGGCCGAACAACCTACACCCCAGCGTCTACACTTTTGTAGCTCAGGCGTTTACTGCGTCTTCACTTTGCAGCTCGGGCGTTTACAATTGGGCAGGAACCAAGGCGTACGAATCAGACGAAGCCGGATTTGACTTTCCTCGTCAAATGCACGCCTTTCCTTTTCTTTGCAGGATCAAATGCGCGCCTTTCCTTTTTCTTAGCCGGATTATTTTAGGAATGTTTATTTATTTTCAAAACCCGAATTTCCAGCAGCCGCATTTTAGAAACCTTTTATTTTCTTTTAATTTTGAATTAGTTTCCTATTCTTGGAGGGATGTTCCAAGTAGTATTTATAGGGCCTTTGGGCGTACAACTGAGAACAACTTCATGGATTTTCTTATTTCAAAACTTTTGGGGTCGTGGGCATTTTCTCTAGGAGTTTCTGTGACACACCAGGGTTGATATTTTACTATGTGATTGCAGGTTCAGAAAATTCAATTATTGACACTAGATATTGGAGTTGTTTACAGCTATCGTATGCATGTTTATGTTGTTCAAGTTTTGATGTTCAAGGTTGGATACATCATATGTGCTATATATCCTCGGGATGATCAGATCCTGGATTTTCATTAAAGGTGTATAATGGCTCCAATTAAAGATAAGAGGATAAGAGCACCTTATTTCGAGGCATCTTTTCGAAAGAAAAAAAAACACATTATTGTTGTATCATAAGAGCACATTTTTGTTGGTTTTATGTCATCAATGACAATAGCAATTGTCTGTATTATAAGTTATTTGTGAAAAATGTTAGGGTATTTTTGTGTTGGCATCATTCCCTGTCAAAATATGTCGTGATTGAGTTGTAATTTCAGTCCCCACATTTGTTCAAGAGTTAGTGTTGGTGGTTTGTCCAAAGTCTTCTCACGTTCAACCCACGCTAGAGTGTCCTTAGAAGAATTCAGACAGAGACATCACATTCGACCCATGCTCTTAGGAGAATTCCGACAAAGACATCACGTTCGACTAACGTTCAACAAGGGCTCGAGCGCCCAGTTATAATTTCAAACAGAAACATAGCGTTCAACGGTCGCTCGACTCTCGCTTGAGTGACTTCCGGTGAATTTCAGAAATCACTGAATTTTTGGACTTTCCTTGTGAAAACTTGGGAAACTCTACTAGGTTTTGTGGGAGGAAATCTAGAACTCCTATTGAGGCCTCTATTGAGCATACTTGTGCCTCATTCCTTAAGAGAAAAACTCCAGAAGATTTGTGCTTCAATATTGATAAGTTTTTCTCTATTCTTCCATCAAATATCTTTGTTACCTTCATGGTGTTGAAGGTGTGCTGAAGAATGAGGTGTTCGTGAAGAATCCATAAGAAGAACCTCAAAGGTCAGAGGGGAATGCCGCATGGAGCGGGTCTAAGCAGGGAGGCTTAGATTATTACATCAGGATTGTCAGAGTCAAGCAACTGGGGTTGCCCGTGTTTGAATCATTGTTTCTAAGGTTTTCTTTTTAGTGGATTTCAGGTGGTTGCTAGCCTGGAGTGGTTTTTCCTTTAAATGGTATTTCAAAGGTTTTCTACTTCGTCGCCAAATCCTTGTCTCTTTGTATTGAAGTTTGTTTTAATTTTCCACTGTCTATTTGTTGATTGAGTTGATTATTATGCATATCTAGGCTGAACCTTTTTAGAACATATTTTAAAATTATTATTGATTAGTTAATTAATCAATAATATGGTTGCCCGTATCTGAATCATTGTTTCTAAGGTTTTTTTTTTAGTGGATTTCAAGTGGCTGCTAGCCTGGAGTGATTTTTCCTTTTGAATGGTATTTTCAAAGGTTTTCCACTTCATCACCAAATCCTTGTCTCTTTGTATTGAAGTTTGTTTTAATTTTCCACTGCCTATTTGTTGATTGAGTTGATTATTATGCATATCTAAGCTGAACCTTTTTAGAACATGTTTTAAAATTATTATTGATTTGTTAATTAGAAGGAAAACACGTATTCACCCCCTCTAAGTATTATTAGGGTTTAAACCGGATTTTTCAAAAAAAGATAAGGTGCTCTTGTCCTCTGATCTTTAACTAGGTGATGTTGATGTCTCAGTTGTCGGCTTGTGGTCAATCCTATGAAACTTGAGCGTTGGTCATGGTGTGAACTTTTGTTGTAATTTGAACTATGCTGTAAAATCATTACCTCTAGCTGTTGCCATATATGAATCAGCTTATATTTTATTCAAAGAGTTATATATGCACTTGTGAAAACCTTTTGAGGGTGCTATAGTATGTGAGAAAACACTTGGGGAAGCGGTCAAGGGCAAGTGCATCTGACCATAAACATAAGATTTTAACTGATTGGGACTAGCACACTGAAGTTGACATCAAGCTAAGCCGTTGCCATTAAGTTCATGAAGAGCTTCATAACCTTAGCCGCTTTATCTTATAACACTTAGCCTCGTTCCTATCGTCTCGGAAGTCTAGGATTCCTATGGTTAACATTTTTTTCTTTTTATTATTTTGTTCATAATTGTTTCCTTCTCAGTTTTCATAGAATAAAATCTAACATAATTATGCTTAGTTTTGTAACTAAGATTAACTACTGCACAGTGGCATGGGTCCCGATTTTTGAGTTCTGGTACGAAAAAGTAGAAAGCAGGCAGAATAATATCATCCTTTGTACAAATTATAGTTCAACTTCCCTTGTGTTTTTAATTTTTCTTCAAATGTTCTCTCTTTTCCCAAATTACATCATTCTTGCATCTTTAATCGGTTATAGTTACACTCCTAATTTTGAAATACTACAATTAGAGATGTTTTCTCATTCATCTCTCTAATTTACCCTACATTAATTTTTGTTTTTTTGTTAGAGTCATGTTTGTCCGCAAAATGGTTTTTCAAGGTTTCTAAAAGGAATCAATTGTGGTGGTCAATCCATTTTGTGGAATTTCGCAGCCTGCTCTGAGTCGTACACCAGTTTAATATTTCTAAAAGCTTCTCATCATACCATGCCATCTGATGTTCTGTTTTCTGTTAGCTCTTAGATATTGGCAGAGATCTTTATCTCTCAAACTCCGTTTGGAGTTTTCTTGTTCTGTTTAGATGCTACAAGTTGCTGATTGATGTCTTCCATTGCCGTTTAGAACAGTAGGGATTATCCTTGCTGGTTTTTTCATTGCCTGATCATATTTAGGATTACTTGAAATGAGTATGGACTATCATTTATCCAAGAAATTATGTCATGCTTTTTGAAACCTGTGTTTTCTTCTAGCTCTTTCTAGTTGAACTGCACTGCTTTTGAAATAGAGATTCACATTTCTGCATTTCTCTCTGTTTGATCTCTACCGAGGAAATGGCTCTGCATTTTATGTTGTGATTTTATGTTGGTATTGCTGTGGCATCAACCTTTTTCAAATGTTGTCATCACTTGCCTCTTTCTACATAGAGGAAGCTTGATTGAAGTGATGTTCAGCTATACCCTCTGGATGTAGATTGTTGTTACATATGACTCCAATTGGTTCCAAGTCAGTCTAGTTTTGGATTCACTCATTGGCTTGTCTCAATTATTGTACTTCTTTTCTTGCATTCTTTTTTTCCTGTTAGTCTCAACTTTGAAAATCTTTACTTTTTTACTTTAAACAGTTAATATTGTTGATTACTGTAACTTGTCAAATGATGTGATGATGTAATTTTACAGGAGGAGATCCCTGTTACTCAACTTGTAAGGGAAATTGCTGCTGTCATGCAGGAGTTGACTCAATCTGGGTAACTATCCTTTTCCTAAAATACGACCTCACTTCTTTCAATTAGTTCTTCTTCGTAAGGAGAAGAGAGATATCTGACTTCTGTTGGGTTTCTTTTTCAAGTAAGTCAGTTGGGTTTCATTACACTTAGATCTGCTTATAACTTGAGAAGTCTCATTTATTTTAGGGCCCTTGGAATACACTTCTTCGTTTTTCTCTTAAGACTTATGTTGAATGTATAGAAAATGTCAATAAGGCATGCAATGATCTGGGGAAAGAATTACAAGGCCTTAGCAAAGATGTAGCGAACCAAACCTTGAAAGGGAAAAAGGATCCATTGTGGGTCGAAGAGCAGTGCAAATCTTAAGTTTTAACCTTTATCTATTTAGGTTGGATTATACCTCTGATACCTCAAGTTATGGATTAATTTCAACTCAGTGATAATCAATTGTATGTTCGGTATAAAGGAAACTTTTGATAAATGCCAAGCTCTTGCTATGTTGCTTTGGTCTGGTGGCTTCTGTCATTTCATGTTGGCCTGTCCAAATTTGATATAGATTGCAATCTTACTTTACATATAGAGAGAAAATACGAAGGTATCTAGAGCAGATGTTTAAGGAGTTACTGAATCATAGTAGCTGAAACTCCCTCTAGAGTTTATCTGAATATCTCTAATCTTGGTTTCATAAGACCCCCAAATTTGAATAGTTGTGTTCAACATGCTGTTTAGTTTTCTTGATGTGTACTTTCCATGAGGAACTTCAAGTTTGGAATATCTTTTAAATTGGATGGACCGGCTAATCAACTTGACTTTCTGTTTGAAAAATCCGATTTAGACCCTAATAACACTTAGAGGGGGTGAATATGTGTTTTCCCTCTAATTAACAAATCAATAACAATTTTAAAACATGTTCTAAAATTGTTCAGCCTAGATATGCATAATAATCAACTCAATCAACAAACAAGCAGCAGAAAATTAAAACAAATTCAATCACACAAAGAGATAAAGATTTGGTGATGAAGTGGAAAACCTTTGAAATACCATTCAAAGAAAAAACCACTCCAGGCTAGCAGCCACCTGAAATCCACTAAGAAAAAACCTTATAAACAGTGATTCAACACGGGCAACCCCAGTTGCTTGACTCTGACAACCCTTGATGTAAAAATCTAAGCCTCCCTGCTTAGACCACTCTGTGCGGCATTCCCTCAGACCTTTGAGGTTCTTCTTATGATTCTTCACCGAACACTCTTGTTCTTCAGCATGCCTTCAACACCATGAAGGTTACAAAGATATTTGACGGAAGAACAGAGAAAAACACATCAATCTAGAAGCACAAATCTATTGGAGTTTTTCTCTTAAGGAAGGAGGTACATGTATGCTCAATGGAGGCCTCAATAATTTCTAGTCGGCCTCCCACGAAACCTAGTAGGGTTTCACAAGAAAAGTCCAAAAATTTAGTAATTTTTGAAATTCGCCAGAAGTCACTCGAGCGCTCATCAAACACTTATGTTTCTGTTTAAAATTATAATTGAGCACTCGAGCCCTTGTTGAACGCTGGTTGAACGTGATTGAATTTTTTCAAAGGCGCTCGAGCACTTGTTGAACGCCAGTTGAAAGTGATGACTCTGTCTGAATTTTTCTAAGGTCGCTCGAGTGCTTGTTGAACACTGGTTGAACGTGATGACTCTGACAAACCATCAACTCTAACTCTTGAACAAATGTGGGGACCAAAATTACAACTCGATCACGACATATTTTGACACAGAATGATGCCAACACAAAAATGCACTAACACAGTTTTAGAGCTTTATACAAGCAGATGCTTGGTTTGCATGTTAGCTCCAAATGCCTGGTTTGCAAATTACAACTCGATCATGACATATTTTGACATAGAATGAAGCCTGGTTTGCACTAACACTGTTTTAGAGCTTTATATAAGCAGATGCCTGGTTTGCATGCTAGCTCCAAGCCACAATGTCTCTTAACAAAATTGCCCATCTATATTGTTTTGGAACTCTAATGTCTTTTCTGTTGGAATCGAGAGATCGCAGTGGAAACGATCGTTGAATCAAAGCAGCCCAAGCGTTCTTGCCTCCTTCAGATCCACGCACACAGCTTTGAGAGAGAGATTTTAGAGAGAGAAAATCTCAAAAATGAAATTCTTCTTTCTCAAATGAGTTTCTGAGCTATTTATAATGGCTGGCTCAGAACTCAACTGTGCTATAGCGTGGGATCTTTAGGGATCTCAAATCTCGGCCGTAGGATCATCATGAAAAACTCTTTTTTATTAAACTCCCTTATATTCTGTAATCCGAATTTATGGGCTTCTACAAATTGTGATCATGTCCATTAACATATCACAATTGACCCCCGAGATAATGAGATTGTTTTTGTGAAATCCCTTTTGCTAACAATTATATGCTTATTTATCCTTCCACCATACTATATTCCACATGAGCTAATAGGACCGGAATAATATCACCGATTAAGTCCCTAGCTCATATAATTCTTAATTCTCAGTCTGTACTAGTTGGACTTCCAAAACTTTCCAAAATCATTTTCGCAAATATTTACTTCATATATTAATAAGTAAAAACTGTGAAAACGCTTTTCACAAAATCTCGCTGCGCAGCGTTTTATTGAGTCCAACAATATACAGACATAATGAATATACTGCCTCATCAAGAGACTGGTGGATTCCATATTGAGCAATTATACAAATTCACTTACTATGCACAAGGCCCAACCTTATCTGGAATATTTGATCTACGAAGATCATCACCAAATGATTCAGTCAAAGCACAAGCACACAACAAGCAAACCTGCATAACTCTCTCAGGTCTAAGGACAACATAAGCTAATTGTGCTGAATACCATTCTCTACATCAGTGATCGTTTCTAGAAGGTATTCATATTTGATCCGGTTCAGTGCATGTACTCTTACATTGCACCCACTCGTCTGCTTAAGGTCACCACCTCAATGACGGAGTCCATCATTCTATCTTATAGAGGCACAACGAGTGTAGACCTATTTGTACATTATCATGTATCTCGGTCTAGAACAAAGTGAGTCAACAAGGATCCGAAAAGTCATACTCCCCACCTCCGATTCATTAATCATTGGCCTGACTTTTCTACAATGTTGCTCAACAATATGACATCTTATGTCATTGCATGTACCCAAATAATATACAAGTGATTAATCAATAATAATAATTATCTCATAATTATGCAAAATGATTGGTTTTGAGGGCATACATCTAACAATCTCCCATTGGAGCTCAATTTGGTGGGGTTGATCAACAGCATATTTTGTTTGGATTTTATTCGGTCTTTTGTGAATCCTCATTTTTGTCTAATTGATGCTGGGAAATAATTTTTTTAAAGTAAAGATAATTATAAAATTTGTGATTTAGGCCTAGTGCATCATCATCAGCTGTGATTTAACGGGTTCCTTTTTTTGTTGTTTTCTTTAGTTGGACCCTTTAGGGTCATATTTTTCTTGGAAAGCTTCTGCGATGGGGAAAAATTGTCTCAAACGCAAAGACATTTCTTGAAAGAGGTATTAAGTTTGGTTCACTTGGGCAGCAATGTGTCAATAGGCAATACCTTATCTCTGTAACCATTTATCTACATTAATAGACACAATGTGAATTGATTTAGTGCCCATAATAGGTTGATGTAACAATCAATACCATCTTTTACCTTTTTAATGAAGTTATATTTTAGAAGCCGAAGGGCATGATAATTTACAGACAACTTACCAAAGGAACATATGCTGGGACAAAGATACATCAAATATAATAATCATAGTAGTAGCAAAAGTAGAGAGAAAACCTTTCATGAAGAAACAATATCTCCTTGCATTGCCAAAAAAAAGAAAAAAGATGAGGAGAAAAGAAAGGAGGTCTGATGAGCTGGTCTTAGGATAACTTGTAACCTCTCTCTTTAAATGCTAAAGTGAAAACAGAAGGGAGTGGATTGGTATGTTTTTTTTTTTTTTTATCTTTATCAACCCTGGTATACGCAGTTTAAATGATATTGTCTGATTTCTACTCAGATGATAGCACAAATGCCAAAAATCAAATTACAATTTTAGAAGAACCATGCTCATATTTAGTAACTTTTATTCTTGATTTCAATAACATGAAATGCCTTTATGGTATTCATTTTTCCTAGGCTTCTTTATGGTATTCAAAAAGATTGGTATATTAAGATGGTAGGGTAGAAGGAGAATAACTTCATGCAGTATAATCCTTGCTTAAGATTCTACGCTTTGAAAAAATGAAAAGAGTACAATGCAGATGGTGGAACATGCAGCAGCAGCAGTGGTTTGGTAAGGTTTATGTATTAATGTAACTAACACTGTAAGTTGAAAAAAATAATGAGCAAGAATTCTCTTGGGTTCATTTGATTTTTTGGAATTTTATTTGATTGCCACGTTAGACTACTTTTGGTTTCTCCACGGAGACCAGCTCAGACTATAGGTTGTTACTATATTCTCCTATTGCGCTGCTGCGAATAGGGATAGGAACTTGATGTTGGTTTTTGTCATGACCTCGTCTGTGAGAAGATTTGATAGAAAGCTGTATTGGTTAATTGTCAATGTATTTTTTTCTCCTCCATTTATTGTTAAGAAGATCAGTACGTGCTCTGTAATCAGGTGTTTTTTTTTTCTCCATGTCCTTGTATCTAGTCTATAAATTATAAGGGTTTGTCAGGCAAAAGAGTTTGAAAATAAAGATAGTGATGAAGCCAAATTTAACTGGCCTATCACAAAGTCCACTGGGCTAGGAGCCCAAGGGGGTTAGGCCTGAGATCCAGCGCTTGGGATGGGTTGAAAGGCTCAAATGCTCCTTCCTTCCTTTTACAAGCAGAGAAAACAAATTAGGACACAGGGTCCTCCCCGTAGGGGAATTTCTCCGATGCTTTTGTTAATCGCCATTTTTTTTATATCTTTTGTTTACTAGTTCTATTTTGAGTGAGAAAGATTGCATACCTCTCTTTTCTTTGCCTCCTCTCTTATATTCTTTCCCCACTATCTGCGTTGGGCCCGTTTCTTGCCTTCTCATTAGTCCTGGGGTGCTAGTTTCACATTGGTCTCGAGAGTGACGGTCCTCCCTAGGCCTCCTCTGCCCCGCATTTATTAAAAACCTGGATCCGTCCCTCTCTTCCTTCTCCTTATTGGCCCTCAAAATGGCAGTCCCTACCCACTTATTAAATGAGCAGATGTTATTCTTCCCACTATCACTTCTATCAAAGGATCAAATGATCAGTTTTGCCCGCTATCTCGTCTATCAGGCTTGATGGGACCTGCCATTAAGAGGGTTATTTGTTCATATCTATCAGGCTTGATAGGACCTGCTATTAAGAGGGTTATTTGTTCCTTCTCCTATTCTATTAGTTTGTAGGGGGCGTGGGTTCGAGATGGGCCCCCAGCCCTTTCCCTTATTGCCTTGGGCTTATCTTCCTTATCATTAAGTCTTGACAATGGCAATCTCTCCTTTGGGCCAATAAAATCTACCACATCATTAGCCCCCATTTTCTTAGGTACAACCTAAGAGCATTATTAGCAGCTTCTTCATATTTGGATCTCTACTTTAACCAAAAAGTGCACTTCTCTATTTTAACTACTAACTTTTTAAAAACATCCCCAGCAGCTTCTTTATTTTAACCATCTACTTTTACTATTCTATTAAAATATTATTTTTCAAAGATTTCTCTATTATTTCTTTAACATTTATTTTTTTGAATATTCATTTTATCGTAATGGTCATATTTTTGAATATTTGTCTTATCCTAAAAAATCAAATTTTTAAAATTTTGTCTTTTTCTAACAGTCATATTTTTTAAATTTTGTCTTATTCTAACGGTCATATTTTTAAAATTTTATCTTATTCTAACGGTCATATTATTTGAAATTTGTCATTTTCCCAACGGTCATATTTTTTTAAAAATGTCTTTATGCTTTCAATATAAATAAGACCATTTGCTCTCTTCTTCAAAGCTTTTTCTCTCTCTAGAATTAGGGCAAGAATTAATGGCGCACACACTTCTTGTTTTCTCTCTCCATCTTCTTCTATTTAAAGCTCCTAGGGCACAAAGAGTCTTCTTGTAAAGTTTGAGTGCCGTTGGAGGTCATTTGAGACTATTTGGATGAGTTGGCGTCGTTTCCATTTTGATGGTATGTGCTGACACATTAAAACTTGGCCTGGAAACATGCTCTCAGGTGTTAGTTCAATGTGTCGACACTTATGCTCAATGTGTTGACACTTTAAAATGGCCTGGAAACATGCTCTCAGGTGTTAGTGCAATGTGTTGACACTTCCAACACTTAGTCTGAAAAATTTGTTCTTTGATAGCAACTACTCCAATTCAACATATCTCAAAAACACCTACAATATAAAAATTGACCAATTAACTTGTGTATGGTGTTCAAGTATGCTTAGAGATATTTTAGGATAGAGAAACCTTGATGCTTTAAAATATATCATTTTCTTAAAAGAGATTTTCAATGTAAAATCTAAAAGTCTTAAACGAGTTTGAAAACTTTGCTATCATCAAAATCAAAATGGGTCCATCTTAGTTGGTTCACCTAATAATACACGCTTATCTGCTAGTGATAATACACCATACACTTAAAATATCAAGAATTTAGAGTAAACATGCAGTAGCCGCTTTTATACACGCTTATCTGACCTAAGCAATTTGGGTCCATCTTAGTTGGTTCACCTAATAATACCTTAACGTCTTCGAAGACAAAAAAGATATCAGACGTAGCTCCCATTTTTAAGTCACTAATTCACAGAAGTAGTGGAATTAGAAATAACTGCAGTGGACACAAAACATTGGAAAGAAATTGTATGCCTGGAGTAGCAAGAACTAAGATTCCAGATTCTCTCTCTCTTTCCCCCCCCCCCCCCAAAAAACGCACCAAAACTCAGAAAATCAGCCCCCAAACCGCACCAGAGAGAGAGATAGAAAATTAGCCCCCAAAACGCACCAGAGAGAGAGAGAAAATCAGATCTAGAAACCAGAGAGAGAGAGAGACAGAGTGAGAGCTGGGAGATTACCTTATCAAGTGGAGACCAGAGAGGGAGAGAGGGAGAGTTGGGAGACGAAGGAGAGAGAGAGCGTGAGTGGGAGAGAGAGAAAAATGAAAGAGAAATTATATTATTATTTTAATATGAAGAAGTGAACAGTGGTTATCTAAAAATAGATAACCACTGTTCACTTGTTAAATTTTTTGTTAACTTTTGTTAAAATAGATAAGCTGCAAAACACACATTTTTAACTATTTGGTTATATTGGTTCTCTATTCTAGCCAAAAAACTAGAATAGAGAAGCTGCTAATAATGCTCTAAGTAGACAGAGAAATGCTTATAGGCCTATCTGGGCCCTTGAAGATTGAATCTCCCCCTAGATCCTTCTTCTTCCCTCCCTGCTTTTTCTCTTTTTTTCTTTTTTTTTTTAACGCTTTTCACTTTCCACTCTTCATTAGAGACTCAGAATCATTATGTAGTTGTCGTGGCTTTCCTCGTTGTTGTGACATCTTCCTTCCTTGGTTTTGGAAATATTAGACTTTTTCCAAAACGTCTCTCCAGTTCCTTCTTTCATGCCTTTGCAGTTTTCTTCCCCTTCTTTCTTCTCTCCTCGCCTTAGCCAATGGCTCCTCACTCTATCTTCAAAGCCCCATCGAGCTCTCCTTGATGTTTTAGCAGCCGGCATCCGATTTCCTTTCCCGAGGAATTGAAGAAGGTTCTAAATTTCTATCTCTAGCCCCCTGTCAGTTGGCCCCCAACAGTTGGCGTTTTCTCTTAGGGTTCATTTGTATATGGAGGGAAAGATTCCCTGAAGGTCCTACTCTATCTCCCCAGGAGTTTCTACACTTTTACCGGTTGCAGGAACTGGAGGTCGGTGATGGGTTGTGGTGCTTTGCCAACCGAGGGCTCAAGTTCACCTTCTCTGAGCACCCTTTCAGCAACAAGGGGTGGAAGGAGAAATTTTTCTTTGTTTCTAGGGTAGGGTGGCTAGGTTCACCAAAAGTGGAGAAACCCGAAGCCATTAACACCGCCTGGGGCATTCCTTCCTCCAACGGTTAGCAATTTTGCCAGCATTCCTTGTTTTCTCTTCGCCTGCTTCTATTGCTCTCCATTATTGTAGCTAACACCTCCCTGTTATCATTTTTTTTCTTAGCCCTATCAACCCCTATCTTGTCTGAGGAGGAGAAATCCCGTACTCAAGAAATTGTGGACTACGGATCGAGGGATTTGACAATACTCCTGGCACCCCATAACATTGAAAGGTTCTTCCAGTCTAAGAGGCTTAAGACGCTAGTCACCAAACCAGGTATCCACCTTCCTAGAAGCTGCTACACTTATTGTCGGTACGCTTTTCTCTAATCGCCCTCCTCACAAGATTGGTATTCAGGAAGCCATTTTCAAATCTTGGAGTTTTGTGAAGGGATTGGAAATTTCTGAAGGACTTGAGGATTACTTCATCTTTTATTTTCCAGCCACTTAGTTACATGACCGTATTCTTCAATAGGGGTTGTGGAACATTAAGGGCTCTCTACTCATTTTGAGTATATGGGCCGTTTGAAAGTCCAAACTTTCAACACTCTCAAAGAACGTTTGGCTTCTAAGCTGTCAGGATGGAAAAGTAAGCTCTTGTCACAATCTGGGCGTACTACCCTCATTAAAACGGTTGCCACTTCTCTGCCCCAATATTATATGCTGTCATTTTTACTACATACGAGATGATGCGAAAAAGTGGATAAGCTGGTTAACAATTTCTTGTGGGGTTTCCCAAGTAACAAAGCTAGGAACTACACGCTTGGTTGGAATATTATGAATATATGAGATTCTTTATGGGTCAAGCTCCTCAAAGAGAAATACTTTCCTAGAAGCTCTTTCCTTACCTCGGTAGCTAAACCCGGTGCTTCATTAATATGGCAAGGCCTTAGCAAGATTAGAGAATAGCTGAGAGCAGGGATTTGCTTTATTCCTAGAAATGACTCCAATCTTTGCATCAAAATGGACCCTTGGATCCCATTACAACCAGGGTTTTCCCCAGCCTGGCGTCTTAATACTGAGTTGTCTTGCCCGTTCAGATGGCTGTCAGACCTGATTGATGAAACAACAGGAGGTTGGAATCTTTCGATACTTTACTCCTTGTTCTTTCCTGAAAAAGTTGAGCTATCCTTTCTTTGCAGCCTCCTCACTTGGAGCACAATGATACTCTTATGTGGACCCCTGATCCTCAGGGGTTATTTTCTATGAAAGAAGCAATTCTCAAAATGAAAGAAAGTGGTAGACCATCTGTGAGTTTACTGAATGAACAGGATTGGTGATGCAGGGGGAACCGAGTCAGACAATGCTGAGCTATTAGATTACAGATTGATGGCGCTGAATTACCTTGAGCAGGTAGATCAGCGCAAGGATGGCAAGAAATCGTAATCTAACCTAATTGGGGCAGTTTTCGTGCACGTGTCAGTTTTTTGGTCATAACTTTGGCTACAAGTATCCGATTCGCGCCCATGACCCCAATTCGGAAAGCTCTTTTTGGCGCGCACGTCGTGGTCACCCAGCTATACTTCGGTGTGCATCGTTTTGAGCCCTAAATCCGCTATTTTCCCTCTCAAAAACCTATTTTTAGTTATGATTTTCTTTCCTTTACCGTTGAGGAATTATTTTTGAACCCGATTTGGACCAGTTTTTGGCAGTCTATTTAATTTTGGTAAAATCCCATTAGGAATGGGATTTTAGCTATTTTAGCCCGGCTTGTGGGTTTTTTTTTGGAGATGATTGAATAATTTTGAATTGGAGACATTCTCTTTTGAGATTTTTGGGAAGAATTTGTGTCTTTCCTTGCAACATACCGATTGCTCTAGCCTACAGGATAATCGCTATTCTGTGCAGCGTCAATTGGTATCAAAGCTCAGCATCATCCTGAGACGATATTTTCATCAGTTCGATGGCTGGAGGTTGTGGTCGTGGTGATCGTCGTGGGCAGGTTCCGACTGAGGAAGTCCCGCACCGTGATCGTAGCACTCAGGATGTTATGATTGAGGATTTGCAGAGGCAAATTGAAGAGTTAACCCAGCGCCTGGCGGCGCAGGAAGTCGGTAATCATGAAGCGGAAGATTCTGACACCGATTCCACCTTCGATAATCCGTATCACAATTGACTCCGGGAGCACCGTGGTCGAGAGAATCGTCATGGAGACCTCGGCTTCAGAGTTGATTTGCCTGAGTTTTCTGGTACGTTAGAGGCCGATTGCTTTATTGATTGGTTGAATGAAGTAGAACGAATTTTCGATTATAAAGAAGTCCCAGATCGTGCCAAAGTCAAACTGGTTGCTACCAAACTCAAGGGAAGAGCGTCTGCATGGTGGGAGCAATTGAAACGATCAAGAGATCAGCAGGGCAAGGCCAAGATCACTGATTGGGAGAAGATGAAGAAGAAGATGAAGGGTCACTTCCTTCCCTTCGGCTATACTCGAACCCTGTTTCAGCAACTTCACTCGTTGAGGCAAGGGATGAGATCGGTGGAAGATTATACGGAGGAGTTCTATCAGTTGATCGCTCAGAATGACTTGTCTGAGACAGAAGAACAAATGGTGGCAAGGTATTTGGGCGGATTACGACCACCTCTGCAAGATGCCCTTAGCCTTCACTCGCTGTGGACAATTTCTGAAGCCTACCAGCGTGCCCTTGCTGTAGAAAAATAGCAGAATAGAAGACCAGTAAGCAGAACCGAACCAGGCAACAGAACAGCTCGCCCTCAAGAATTCCGTCCTCCCCAGCAGCCATCATAGGGTACTTCTAACCCTACTATTAAATGCTTTAGATGTGGTGAACATGGGCACATAGCAATTAATTGTAGGAAGGCTGCATGTCAGAAGGGCAAAAATCTCCTACTTGAGGATGACGTGGTAGACGAGATTGAGGAGATTGGAGAGCCAGTATATGACGAAGAGGGAGATGAGGATGTGCTGTACGGAGACGACCATGAGACTCTAGTCATTCCTAAGAGCCTTCTGACTCCCAAAGGTGATTCTAGAGATGATTGGTTGAGAACCAACATTTCCACACAACCTGCATAGTGGCAGTTGCGAGAACGTAGTATCTGAAGAGGCTGTCCAAAATTGCAGTTGAAGACGGACCGTCATCCCAAGCCATACAAACTATCATGGCTAAATAAAGGCAGTGAGGAAGTAGATAGATGATGCTTAGTGTCTTTTTCTGTTGGCAAGAAATATTTCGATAATGGTTGGTGCAATGTAGTGTCCATGGATGCTTGTCATATAATGTTAGGTAGACCTTGGCAATATGATCGAAGTGTGGTACATGATGG
>CM025855.1:20002767-20228482 GCA_003952965.2 Morella rubra | reverse complement strand
ACCGCACCAGAGAGAGAGATAGAAAATTAGCCCCCAAAACGCACCAGAGAGAGAGAGAAAATCAGATCTAGAAACCAGAGAGAGAGAGAGACAGAGTGAGAGCTGGGAGATTACCTTATCAAGTGGAGACCAGAGAGGGAGAGAGGGAGAGTTGGGAGACGAAGGAGAGAGAGAGCGTGAGTGGGAGAGAGAGAAAAATGAAAGAGAAATTATATTATTATTTTAATATGAAGAAGTGAACAGTGGTTATCTAAAAATAGATAACCACTGTTCACTTGTTAAATTTTTTTGTTAACTTTTGTTAAAATAGATAAGCTGCAAAACACACATTTTTAACTATTTGGTTATATTGGTTCTCTATTCTAGCCAAAAAACTAGAATAGAGAAGCTGCTAATAATGCTCTAAGTAGACAGAGAAATGCTTATAGGCCTATCTGGGCCCTTGAAGATTGAATCTCCCCCTAGATCCTTCTTCTTCCCTCCCTGCTTTTTCTCTTTTTTTCTTTTTTTTTTTAACGCTTTTCACTTTCCACTCTTCATTAGAGACTCAGAATCATTATGTAGTTGTCGTGGCTTTCCTCGTTGTTGTGACATCTTCCTTCCTTGGTTTTGGAAATATTAGACTTTTTCCAAAACGTCTCTCCAGTTCCTTCTTTCATGCCTTTGCAGTTTTCTTCCCCTTCTTTCTTCTCTCCTCGCCTTAGCCAATGGCTCCTCACTCTATCTTCAAAGCCCCATCGAGCTCTCCTTGATGTTTTAGCAGCCGGCATCCGATTTCCTTTCCCGAGGAATTGAAGAAGGTTCTAAATTTCTATCTCTAGCCCCCTGTCAGTTGGCCCCCAACAGTTGGCGTTTTCTCTTAGGGTTCATTTGTATATGGAGGGAAAGATTCCCTGAAGGTCCTACTCTATCTCCCCAGGAGTTTCTACACTTTTACCGGTTGCAGGAACTGGAGGTCGGTGATGGGTTGTGGTGCTTTGCCAACCGAGGGCTCAAGTTCACCTTCTCTGAGCACCCTTTCAGCAACAAGGGGTGGAAGGAGAAATTTTTCTTTGTTTCTAGGGTAGGGTGGCTAGGTTCACCAAAAGTGGAGAAACCCGAAGCCATTAACACCGCCTGGGGCATTCCTTCCTCCAACGGTTAGCAATTTTGCCAGCATTCCTTGTTTTCTCTTCGCCTGCTTCTATTGCTCTCCATTATTGTAGCTAACACCTCCCTGTTATCATTTTTTTTCTTAGCCCTATCAACCCCTATCTTGTCTGAGGAGGAGAAATCCCGTACTCAAGAAATTGTGGACTACGGATCGAGGGATTTGACAATACTCCTGGCACCCCATAACATTGAAAGGTTCTTCCAGTCTAAGAGGCTTAAGACGCTAGTCACCAAACCAGGTATCCACCTTCCTAGAAGCTGCTACACTTATTGTCGGTACGCTTTTCTCTAATCGCCCTCCTCACAAGATTGGTATTCAGGAAGCCATTTTCAAATCTTGGAGTTTTGTGAAGGGATTGGAAATTTCTGAAGGACTTGAGGATTACTTCATCTTTTATTTTCCAGCCACTTAGTTACATGACCGTATTCTTCAATAGGGGTTGTGGAACATTAAGGGCTCTCTACTCATTTTGAGTATATGGGCCGTTTGAAAGTCCAAACTTTCAACACTCTCAAAGAACGTTTGGCTTCTAAGCTGTCAGGATGGAAAAGTAAGCTCTTGTCACAATCTGGGCGTACTACCCTCATTAAAACGGTTGCCACTTCTCTGCCCCAATATTATATGCTGTCATTTTTACTACATACGAGATGATGCGAAAAAGTGGATAAGCTGGTTAACAATTTCTTGTGGGGTTTCCCAAGTAACAAAGCTAGGAACTACACGCTTGGTTGGAATATTATGAATATATGAGATTCTTTATGGGTCAAGCTCCTCAAAGAGAAATACTTTCCTAGAAGCTCTTTCCTTACCTCGGTAGCTAAACCCGGTGCTTCATTAATATGGCAAGGCCTTAGCAAGATTAGAGAATAGCTGAGAGCAGGGATTTGCTTTATTCCTAGAAATGACTCCAATCTTTGCATCAAAATGGACCCTTGGATCCCATTACAACCAGGGTTTTCCCCAGCCTGGCGTCTTAATACTGAGTTGTCTTGCCCGTTCAGATGGCTGTCAGACCTGATTGATGAAACAACAGGAGGTTGGAATCTTTCGATACTTTACTCCTTGTTCTTTCCTGAAAAAGTTGAGCTATCCTTTCTTTGCAGCCTCCTCACTTGGAGCACAATGATACTCTTATGTGGACCCCTGATCCTCAGGGGTTATTTTCTATGAAAGAAGCAATTCTCAAAATGAAAGAAAGTGGTAGACCATCTGTGAGTTTACTGAATGAACAGGATTGGTGATGCAGGGGGAACCGAGTCAGACAATGCTGAGCTATTAGATTACAGATTGATGGCGCTGAATTACCTTGAGCGGGTAGATCAGCGCAAGGATGGCAAGAAATCGTAATCTAACCTAATTGGGGCAGTTTTCGTGCACGTGTCAGTTTTTTGGTCATAACTTTGGCTACAAGTATCCGATTCGCGCCCATGACCCCAATTCGGAAAGCTCTTTTCGGCGCGCACGTCGTGGTCACCTAGCTATGCTTCGGTGTGCATCGTTTTGAGCCCTAAATCCGCTATTTTCCCTCTCAAAAACCTATTTTTAGTTATGATTTTCTTTCCTTTACCGTTGAGGAATTATTTTTGAACCCGATTTGGACCAGTTTTTGGCAGTCTATTTAATTTTGGTAAAATCCCATTAGGGATGGGATTTTAGCTATTTTAGCCCGGCTTGTGGGTTTTTTTTTGGAACATGCATGATAATTTTGAATTGGAGAATTCTCTCTGAGTTTTGGGACGAATCCTGTATTTTCCTTGCAAATGCCCTATTGAACTAGCCTACAGGATAATCGCTATTCTGTGCAGCGTCAATTGGTATCAAAGCTCAGCATCATCCTGAGACGATATTTTCATCAGTTCGATGGCTGGAGGTTGTGGTCGTGGTGATCGTCGTGGGCAGGTTCCGACTGAGGAAGTCCCGCACCGTGATCGTAGCACTCAGGATGTTATGATTGAGGATTTGCAGAGGCAAATTGAAGAGTTAACCCAGCGCCTGGCGGCGCAGGAAGTCGGTAATCATGAAGCGGAAGATTCTGACACCGATTCCACCTTCGATAATCCGTATCACAATCACTCCGGGAGCACCGTGGTCGAGAGAATCGTCATGGAGACCTCGGCTTCAGAGTTGATTTGCCAGAGTTTTCTGGTACGTTACAAGCCGATTGCTTTATTGATTGGTTGAATGAAGTAGAACGAATTTTCGATTATAAAGAAGTCCCAGATCGTGCCAAAGTCAAACTGGTTGCTACCAAACTCAAGGGAAGAGCGTCTGCATGGTGGGAGCAATTGAAACGATCAAGAGATCGGCAGGGCAAGGCCAAGATCACTAATTGGGAGAAGATGAAGAAGAAGATGAAGGGTCACTTCCTTCCCTTCGGCTATACTCAACCCTGTTTCAGCGACTTCACTCGTTGAGGCAAGGGATGAGATCGGTGGAAGATTATACGGAGGAGTTCTATCAGTTGATCGCTCAGAATGACTTGTCTGAGACAGAAGAACAAATGGTGGCAAGGTATTTGGGCGGATTACGACCACCTCTGCAAGATGCCCTTAGCCTTCACTCGCTGTGGACAGTTTCTGAAGCCTACCAGCGTGCCCTTGCTGTAGAAAAATAGCAGAATAGAAGACCAGTAAGCAGAACCGACCAGGCAATAGACCAGCTCGCCCTCAAGAATTCCGTCCTCCCCAGCAGCCATCATAGGGTACTTCTAACCCTACTATTAAATGCTTTAGATGTGGTGAACAGGGCACATAGCAATTAATTGCAGGAAGGCTGCCAGTCAGAAGGGCAAAAATCTCCTACTTGAGGATGACGTGGTAGACGAGATTGAGGAGATTGGAGAGCCAGTATATGACGAAGAGGGAGATGAGGATGTGCTGTACGGAGACGACCATGAGACTCTAGTCATTCCTAAGAGCCTTCTGACTCCCAAAGGTGATTCTAGAGATGATTGGTTGAGAACCAACATTTTCCACACAACCTGCATAGTGGCAGTTGCGAGAACGTAGTATCTGAAGAGGCTGTCCAAAAATTGCAGTTGAAGACGGACCGTCATCCCAAGCCATACAAACTATCATGGCTAAATAAAGGCAGTGAGGAAGTAGATAGATGATGCTTAGTGTCTTTTTCTGTTGGCAAGAAATATTTCGATAATGGTTGGTGCGATGTAGTGTCCATGGATGCTTGTCATATAATGTTAGGTAGACCTTGGCAATATGATCGAAGTGTGGTACATGATGGACGGAAGAATACGTATTCCCTTAGCATCAAAGGGAAAAAGATTGTGTTGGCACCTCTTCGGGAAGGAACCCACCCCACTCTGGTTGTCACTAATAATAATCTGCTTTCTATGTCCAGATTTTTAGTTGAAGTTGAGCGTGAAAATATAGTCTATGCTTTACTGCCTTGTGGAAATCGTACAACAGATGCGGTTCCAGAATTACCCATAGAGGTCCAGCAGCTGCTATCCGAGTTTTCTGATTTGATGCCAGAGGACCTTCCTCCTGGACTACCACCTATGAGAGATATTCAGCATCAAATTGACCTAATTCCAGGCTCGAGTTTGCCTAATAGACCAGCTTATTGCCTCAATCCCAAGGAAGCTGAAGAGTTGCAGCGACAGGTGGTAGAATTGTTGGAGAGGGGCCACATCTGTGAGAGTATGAGTCCGTGTGCCGTTCCTGCCTTTTTGGTGCCAAAGAAAGATGGTTCTTGGCGCATGTGTGTGGACAGCAGAGCCATCAACAGGATTATCGTGAAGTACAGATTTCCAATTCCCCGTTTGGATGATATGTTAGATCAACTATCCGGTTCTAAGGTCTTCTCCAAAATTGACCTTAAAAGTGGCTACCACCAAATCAGAATAAGGCCTGGAGATGAGTGGAAGACAGTTTAAAACGCAGCATGGGTTGTATGAGTGGATGGTCATGCCGTTTGGGCTGTCCAATGCGCCTAGTACGTTCATGAGGTTTATGCATCAGGTTTTACGGCCTTTCATGGGGAAATTCGTGGTAGTCTACTTCGACAATATCCTTATCTATAGCCTACATAGGCATCCCACTTTGATCACCTCCGTGCAGTTTTTGATATGCTAAGGACGGAGCGCCTGTTTGTTAACCAGAAAAAGTGCTCTTTCTTCACTACTTCTGTCACTTTTCTAGGTTTTGTTGTGTCCATTGATGGTGTTCATGCAGATCAGTCAAAGATAGATGCAGTCTTGGAGTGGCCCCAGCCAAGGACCTTGCATGATGTCCGGAGTTTCCATGGATTGGCGTCTTTCTACCGCCGCTTCATAAGGAATTTCAGCACTTTGATTGCTCCTATTACAGAGTGCCTCAAAGGGACGTGATTTCCACTGGTCTGAGGAGGCAGAAGCCAGTTTTCAACTGGTCAAGCAGAAGATGACAGAGGCACCGGTGTTGGCACTCCCTATTTTGATAAGGTGTTTGAGTTGAATTGTGATGCATCTGGAGTTGGCATTGGTGGTGTTCTGAGTCAAGAGGGGCGGCCAATAGCTTCTTTCAGTGAGAAGCTGTCGGGATCAAAGAGGAATTATTCCACTTATGACCTGGAATTCTACGCTATAGTTCAGTCTTTGAAACATTGGCGTCACTACCTTGTACAGAAGGAATTCATTCTTATTACTGATCATGAGGCTCTGAAGTACATCAATGGTCAACATAAGCTGAGCAGACGACATGCAAAGTGGGTGGCGTACTTACAAGAGTTCACCTTTACGCTGAGACACCTAGTAGGAAGTCTGAACCGTGTCGCAGATGCCCTTAGTCGTCGCACCTTACTCCTCACCACTATGAGCACTAAAGTTACAGGATTTGAAGCCTTCACTGATATGTATATCGCAGATCCTTCCTTTGGAAAGATAATTTAGGAGGTAACAGCTGGTCATCGTCATGATTTCATTTTGTATAATGGTTATCTGTTTCGTGGACTACAGTTGTGCATTCCAGATTGTTCTCTAAGGCAGCAGATCATCAGTGAACTTCATAATGAGGGTCATTTCAGGCGAGACAAGACGTTGGCCCTTATTTCTTCTATTTATTATTGGCCCAAGTTGACCAGTGATGTGGCCCATTTTGTGGAGCGTTGTTATGTGTGCCAACGGTCCAAGGGTGTCCTCACCAATGCAGTCCTATACACCCCATTACCGGTTCCCGACGCTCCTTGGTTCGATATCAGCATGGATTTCGTGTTGGGCTTACCC
The DNA here is from genome assembly GCA_003952965.2 of Morella rubra. Lineage (NCBI taxonomy): Eukaryota > Viridiplantae > Streptophyta > Magnoliopsida > Fagales > Myricaceae > Morella > Morella rubra. The sequence continues at coordinate 20,222,108 of CM025855.1, read as the reverse complement.
CGTACCCAACGGGCCTATGATTCTATTTTGGTTGTGGTCGACCGGTTTTCCAAGATGGCCCACTTTGTAGCTTGTAGGAAAACCATGGATGCTGCCCGGATAGCCCATCTTTACTTCAGGGAAATTGTGCGTCTCCATGGTGTTCCTCGATCCATCACTTCAGATCGAGACACCAAGTTCATCAATAATTTTTGGAGGAGTTTATGGGGAAAGCTGGGGACAAAGTTGAATTTCAGAAGCGCTTACCACCCCCAGACGGATGGTTAAACTGAAGTGGTGAATCGGAGTTTAGGCAATCTTTTACGGTGCTTGGCGGGCACTAAACCCAAGCAGTGGGATTTAGCATTACCTCAAGCCGAATTTGCCTACTACAGGTCAACGAACAGGACCACAGGACTGAGCCCATTTGAAATTGTATATGGTTAGAATCCATCTGGCGTCCTGGACCTAGCTCCTATTCCACGTGTTGGTCGTTTGCATCCTAAGGTAGATGAGTTGGCACAACATCTTCGAGGCATCCATGAGCAGGTGAAACTGGCCATTCACGAGAGCAATTCCAAGTACAATGCTCGCGCCGACAGTTATTGTCTTCAGGTACTTTTTGATGTTGGAGATTTTGTTTGGGCTGTCTTAACTCGTGATCGCTTCCCTGTTGGAGAGTATAATAAGGTTAAGGAGTGGAAGATTGGACCCTGCGAGGTACTACAGAAGATCAATGACAATGCCTACAGGTTGTGTCTTCCTACTCACTTGAAGACTTCTGATGTCTTTAATGTGAAACACCTGAGTCCTTGTTTTGCAGATTCTGCTGATGCTGTTGTGAACTCGAGGACGAGTTCTTTCCAACCCGGGGTGACTGATGCAGGGGGAGCTGAGTCAGACGACACTGAGCTGTCAGATTACACATTGATGGCACTGAATTACCTTGAGTGGGTAGATCAGCGCAAGGATGGCAAGAAATCGTAATCTAACCTAATTGGGGCAGTTTTTGTGCACGTGTCGTTTTTTGGTCATAACTTTGGCTACGAGTATCCGATTTGCGCCCATGACCCCAATTCGGAAAGCTCTTTTCGGCGCGCACGTCGTGGTCACCTAGATGCACTTCGGTGTGCCTCGTTTTGAGCCCTAAATCTAAAAACTATTTTTAGTTATGATTTTCTTTCCTTTACCGTTTAGGAATTATTTTTGAACCCGATTTGGGCCAGTTTTTGGCAGTCTATTTAATTTTGGTAAAATCCCATTAGGGATGAGATTTTAGCTATTTTAGCCCGGCTTGTGGGTTGTTTTTTTGGAATGCATGATTATTTGAATTGGAGAATTCTCTCTGAGTTTTGGGACGAATCCTGTATTTTCCTTGCAAATGCCCTATTGAACTAGCCTACAGGATAATCGCTATTCTGTGCGGCGTCAATTGGTTAAAGCTTTGGAAGCTTCAAATGCAGGATCACCTTAAACTTTTGTTGAGGAAAATAGTTGGCAAGGCGATCCGAGTTCGAGCTCCTGCTTTTCGTCTAGCTTCGGAGGATGACCCCTCTCTTATGGCTTGTGCTTGTTGCGGGGAGTAGGCAGAAAGGATCCTTCATCTCTTTCGGGATTGTTCAATGGCTCATCTGCTGTGGGTTTTATCTATTTGGCCTTTGGATATTTCAGCTATCCTCAAGGGATTCTCTTGTTGTTTGATTTCACTACCTTTTCAATGCAGAAACTACTCTGGGTATTTGTTCCAACTCCTAGGGGTGTCTCCAGCTATAGGCTGGGTAGGCGGTTGCCTAAGGCCCATAAAATAGGAAGGCCCCAATTAAAAATTTTCTTTAATAGGTATATTTAAAAAATATTTAATGATAAGGCCTCAAAAATTTAAGGTTAAAACTATTTGTATAGAAATTTTAGTTAATTAATTTTTTATTCTATAAAAGCCCTATTAAATCTCCTTGATAAAAGGAATCATTAACTCTTCAAAGAGGCCTAATAAATCTCCTTGATAAAAGGAACCACTAACTCTTCAAAGAGGCCTATTAAATCTCCTTGATTGAAGTAACCATTAACTCTTCAAAAGTCGTTTGCATCGATCAACCCTATAACGTCTCTCTCTATTTAAAAGGTCTTATTTCTTATTTAAAAAATTATAGAGAAAATGGATTCATTCTGTTTTGAATTCAACTAAAGAAATTGAAATGGGAATAGAACCTATATTTCCTAAAGGGAGTAATCCACAGGAAAAAAAAACAGTTTGATGAAAATACTGATAATGAAATAATACGATCAGTAGAAGAATCTTTCAGAGTTGATTATTTTTTATATATATATAGTAGATCATGCTATTTCTTCAATTGAAAATAGGTTTGAACAATTTACAATCTATAAAAATATTTTTGGTTTTTTATTTAATTTGAAAAAGTTGAAATCTTTGGATGAAGATGACTTGAAAAAATATTGTCTTGTACTTGAAAATGTTTTAAAACATGAAGGTCATGCTGATATTGATGATTTAGATTTATTTTTCGAATTAAAAGTGTTAAAAGCGATTTTAAAAATAGAGACTTATACTCCAATTGAAACATTAAAAATTAGACTCTTTTCCAAATGCAAGTATTGCTTATAGAATATTATTGACAATACCTGTAACTGTTGCTTCTGCAGAAAGAAGTTTTCAAAACTAAAACTAATAAAATCCTACTTAAGATCAACTATGAAGTAAGAAAGATTAAATGGATTGGTCATATTATCAATTGAAAATGATATATTAACAAATTTAGAATATAAAACTTTGATAAGTAATTTTGTATCTCAAAAAGCTAGAAGAATATGTTTTAACTAATTTTTTAAATATATTATATTATAAGGCCTCATTTTAGGATTTCGCCTAAGGCCCCAATTACCTTAGAGCCGCCCCTGCAAACTCCTTCCCCTCCTCTATTCTTAATGATATTCTTGTTCTTGATGAGCTTGGTTTTGCTATAGCAAGGCCCTGCATGAGGGTAAACCTATTAATATCACTAAGATTCGGTCCTCTCTGTTTCGGCGTTATCATGAGCATATTTAGGCGTGGGTACTTATGAGGCCCTCTTTTGCCGCTTGTTGGGTTCCTTGGGAACCAAGTTGGTTTAAGATCAATTTTGACGTGGCAATCCATCAATCAGGATCGTACATAACCGTCTCTTGTCGAGACTCTTCTAGTTCCCTCTATATTGTGTATATGGAACGAATACGTGCTATGGACCCTCTAGTTGGTGAATCCATGGCAGCTATTCGTGCTGTCGAAACTGCTTTGCATTTTAAGTGGCCGTGGGTTGTTTTCGAGACCGATTCCAAGCTTCTCTTTCGGGATATCTTTAGCCCTCATCTACCGCCTTACTAGAAGATTGAAGATCTGGTTCACTCTTTGAGTTCGTCTTTCAAAGCTCAAGCAGCTTGGTCGATCCATTGGGTTCCTCGTCGGCTTAATCAGCAAGCCCCATTAACTGGCTTGTTGGGCAGCTTGTTCTTCTTTTTTTGCCCCTCCAAGATAAAATTACTACAAATATTCAAAAATCATTAAAAAAATATAAATGATATATAAATAAAATTAATATTTTAAGTAAAAATATTGAAACTATATTTCATTAATTTATTTATTTTAAATTTAATTCTTGATTTTTTTTTTTTTTTTAAGTTTTATATTGTATGGCCATTTCGGTAAATTCACATGTTTCTATATAACTTAACTGCCAAATCAAATAGAAGTTAAAATCAAACTTCACAAAGCCAAAGTCAAAAGTAATGTCGACATGGCTGTGCAAAAATTCGAGACCTGACCCGGAACTTACTCATTCTGACCCGATCAAGGCGACTTAAGTCAGGGTCGAGTTTGTGTTTGGGTCTTGTACACCCTTTTTGGCTAAAATTGGGTTCGGAATCCTAAAACGAAAAACTAAACCCGACCCGAATATACTATGGCAGTGCTTAAAATAAAATAGTCTAGGGCGTCCTGGGCTTAAAAAATACCATAGCGCCTTGTGCTTAAAAAAATAAAGCCATGGGCATCCTAGGCTAAAAAAAATGGTGTGCCTAGAACACTTTGGGCCTAAAAAATAGTCCATAAAAAAAAAAAAGCAAAAAATCTGAGTAGAAAATATTATAGGGGCCATACATATCCCTTGCTTCGATTGATTCTGGTTGGGTTCAGGGTTGGAAAAATACGACCTGAAATACCCAGCCCTAATGTCGACTATAGATCTCATATGAGTCTTTGGCACATATTAAAATTTGAAGAAAAGTCATTTTGAGCCTTTTAACTACCAGTGCAATTTCAAATAGCGGTCTAAACTACCACCTTTAACACATTTAGCTACAAATTACCAAATTTCATCAATTTACGCCCATCAAAAAGATCCAACGATCAAACTCATGCCACGTGTGTTGTGAATGAGCCACGTGGCACGATTTTGACCTCATATTTTATTTCAAGGCGTAATTTGATTAATTGTATAAGTTGGATTGGTCAACATTGGTAGTTTAGACCACTATTTGAAATTTCACTAGTAGTTGGAGGGTTTAAAGTGACTTTTTTCTTAAAATTTTTATGCAAATATATAAATCATTAAGCGTGTCAAACATCACAAAATATTTTTTAAAATGTTTCAAAATTGAATAACATTTTACTAAAATAATAGTTTTACAAGCAAACAAACCCTAGAAGGTAAAAGGAGAGTCAATTAATTACCAAAGAATCAACGAAGATTTTCAAAAGACATAGTCAATTGCACCAACTAATCGCAATCGAACAATATGCATATCATTTTCTAACACTCTCTTTCACATGTAAGTCAGACTTATTTAATTAGGAGGTCTAACACGTGCTATATTTAATTAAAATTAAGTTAAGTGTGGAAGTCTCAGAATCTCGATTATTAACGCTAATAAAAAGAAATAGATTTTATTATTTTTAAATTATATTCAATAAAACTGAGAGAATCCAATTCAGTCGCAATGTAAAAAAAAATATATATGCAAGTCACTGCCTAACGGATGCAGGGTCCAGGTTAGTGCTTGTCTGACAACACACATGTTTATAAATCCTTAAAGAAACATGTTCCTAATCATGAATGAATTCAAAAGAAAGCACAAAGATCTATCTAATCAGATGACTCAAATGTTATAGACTTTTCAATTACTACAAAACAACAAAATAATTAGTGAACACAGAGCAAGGGAGAATCATAATTGTCCCAATTATCTTTATGCAATAAAAAAAATGTCAAACATTCCCTTCAGCTTTTGTTTATGCCGCCCAATGATGCATAGGGATACTGTATGCGTGTTGCGTGCTACTTGTTGCTATCATGTCTTGGGGTAGACCTGCCCTACCCATTCTGTGTTCTTTATTTTTTTTGGGCCCGAACACAACTAAGCGTGGCCATGCCCCATTGGTCCATCAAAGCAGAAGGCAATACAATATTGATCATGCCAGCCTGCAACGTACATAAGTGAAAGTTGACCCTGCGAACCAAATCACCTGCATCTTACCGTACATGATGAGTGAAACCACATAACTTAACTTTTCAGGTTTGATTATTGCACAAATGTCATTTTACGATGTTAACTATTAATTTCATCATATTCTATTACCTAATTATTAAAATTCATCTATTTACATCTTTTAATTAGCTCTTACTGTTGAAATATGTAAAAAAATTGTGTATATATCATAATCTTGACTGTAAAATCATATATATAAATTAATAAATTTTGATAATTTAAAGGCAGAATGTGATGAAATTTGTAGTTTGGGTCCTAAAATGACATTTGCTCAATAATTCTTAGACAAAAAAGTGAAATTTTGCTTAAAAACGAAAATTATGAAAAAATAAACAAGAAAATTGTGGATCAAATCATTGTTTTAATTTTGACTTCTAGATTAAATTTTGTAAAATTCAGTTTTTAAATAATTTTAGAACTAGAAAATGCACTAGAGACGTTAGTGGATTCCTGCCCTTGCCCTGGTACACGTGCCTCCCCCATAAAGACTGTTACAACAAGGGTAGATCTACACTCTATCTCTCTTCTTTTTGTTAACAGAGCTTTTTGGCTCTTAATTCTCTCGGGCTACCTATTTCAAGGAAAGCTATCTGGATTCACACCCAGGTGTCACTCAAGTTTAGTAAAGGTAGCACTACAACAAATTTTGGTTTTAGGGACCAAATTTTTCGTCCCAAAAAACTAGATTTTGTCATTCTCTCCAACTGTCCCAACAACTCTGTTACAAAAAGTTTTTTTCGGCGAAAAATTTGTTCTGTCCCAAAATAATTTTACCGTTCGAATCCTTTAGAACCGGCATCAAAAGTAAATGTTCAAACGACTTCCAACACTTTTGTAAAACATTCTGCTAGCCCAAGGTTGTTTTTGTAAAACAAATCATTTGATTTTGATGATAACAAAAGTTTCTAAGTTTTGAAGACTTTAGATTTTATTTTGTCAATCCACTATTTCCAAAGTTATATTTCAAGGGATTGAAGTTTTTCTCTCTCTATATATGTATAAGTTGTTTTAAAACATCACTACACAAGTTAATACGATCAATTTCTTCTATGTAGGTGTTTAAATATGTGTTGGAACGGTTTGGAAGCTTCATTTTCACAAAAACTCTCTCCAGTACTCTTTGGTGTCGACACATAGATGACATAGTGTCGACACATTGCACTTACACCCGAGACCTGTTTTCCAGACAAAAGTGTCGACACATAGAAGACATGGTGCCGACACATTGCACTGACTCCCGAGCACCCTTATTTAGTTCAAATTTTGATGTGCCAACACATACCATTCATGTGTCAACACATGCCACTTGGTTGAAGATTTTTCGGAAAATGTCAGAACGTTCAAAATTGGCTCCTTAAATGCTCCTTAAATCACTGGCACCTTTCCAACGGCCATTCTCACCTACCACGATGACCGTTGAAGTCAAGACGCCTTAAATACAAGATTCAAGAAGAAGAAAACTCTCTCGAACGCGCGCATATTGGCAATTACTTCTTGACCTAACTTCTTGAGAGAGAAAGAGCCTTGAAGAAGAGAGAAGCTCGTACCAACCAAGAAAGCCTGCCCTTTCCCTGAAATACTTTAGCTTTCTTTTGTGATTTTTGTCTTCTTGCTCTCCTCTGTGCTTCACACTTGTATACTCGGCTTTAAGAGCTATTCCGTGACTTTCTCATTGTACCCATTCATTTTTAAACCTCGTGAGTGTTGGGTAAACACTGGGTCCTACTCGTGTAAGTAGAAGAAATCCTTAGGTTTAAGGATTTGTGAAGAAGAGTTAAAGCGTGAGCTCTAAAAACGCTCTGTAAAGGTTCCTTAGCACCCGAGAAGCTAAGGTGTGTTTGCTATTTGAAGAATAGTGAAAAGAAGCCCAAGGAAGTAAATAGCCTTGGGGGTGGACGTAGGCAAGGGTTGCCGAACCACCTAAAATTACGGTGTCATCTCCTTTTCTCTATCTCTTCCGTTTACTTGCTCATATCTCTCCTTGTTGTGTTATAGGCTTTATCATTATATTGCTTCATTTCTTGAAAAAGTTTTCAAAATTTATTAAAACCCAATTCACCCCCCTCTTGGGTTGGTATTCTGACTTTCAATTGGTATCAGAGCTGAGGTTTAATATTTTTTTATGACAACCCTCGTTAGTTCTTCGTTGGCTGAAGGTCAATCCACTAATAGACCACCTTTGTTCAATGGAACATGCTACAACTACTGGAAAGCTAGGATGAGGATTTACATCCAAGCCGTGGACTATGAACTATGGAGAGTTATCTCAAATGGTCCTAAATTTCCTAGAGACAAGGAAGGTAAGTTGAAAGAAGAAAAAGAGTGGGATGAAGATGATCTTAAGATTATGTCTCTAAATTCTAAAGCTATGAATGTATTGTATTGTGCACTTGATTCAAATGAATTCAATCGTATTTCTGGCTGTGACACTGCAAAACAAATTTGGGATAAACTTCAAGTGCCCATGAAGGTACGAATCAAGTTAAAGAAAGCAAGATTAGTATGCTTGTTCATAGTTATGAACTTTTTAAAATGAAACCTGATGAGAATATTTCTTCTATGTTTACTCGTTTCACCGATATTATAAATGGTCTTAAATCTCTTGGTAAAGAATATACTAATGTTGAAATGGTGAGAAAAATTCTTAGGTGTCTACCAAAAGCTTGGGAACCTAAGGTCACCGCCATTCAAGAAGCTAAGGACCTGACAAAGCTTCTTTGGATGAGCTCATGGGTTCCCTCATGACACATGAGATGAATCAAGTGAAAGAAGATGAGGATGAAGGAAAAGGAAAAAGAGGCATTGCCTTGAAAGCCTCATGTTCAAATGATGATGAGTCTTCAGAAGATGATGAAGAAATGGCATTGTTCACCAAGAGATTCAAGAAGTTCTTCCGGAGGAAACAAGGAGATAAAAGATTTCTAAGGAAGACAAGTTATAAAGGTGATAGTAGCAAGAAGAATGACATTATTTGCTATGGATGCAAGAAGCCGGGACATATAAAGACGGAGTGCCCTAACCTTGAATCCCACAAGAAATCAAAGGATTTTAAGGATAAAAAGAAAGCATTTGTAGCTGCATGGGGAGAGTCCGATGGGAGTGAGAGTGATAGTGATAACAATGAAGAAGTTGCAAATCTTTGCTTCATGGCAAAGGAAAACGAAGATGAGGTACAAGACTCTTCTTTATGTTCTTTTTCTTTTGATGAATTACAAGATGCATATGATGAACAATATCTTGAATTAAAAAGAGTATTTTCTAAATATTGTTGTCTCAAAAAGAACCTTGATGCTCTTATTCAAGAAAATGATACCTTGAAACATCAAGTTGCTTCTCTTGGAGAGAATCTTGCAAGAATCACAAAAGAAAATGAGAAAATCTTGCAAGAAGAGTCGAATGATATGAAATCTGAAAACACTATCTTAAAAAGGAAAGTTGACTCTCTCACACAAGATCTTGCAAGATTCACTCAAGGAAAAAGAAACCTTGATATTTTACTTGGTCCCAAAGATGTTGTTTCAACAAAAGTGGGATTGGATATAATCTTTTAAAAACCAAAAGCTATACTCCGATGTAATTATTAAATCATCCACATTATTTAAAATTTGTAATTTTTGTGGAAAGAATGGACACATTTCACACACTTGTCCAACTAAAAGAAAAACCACTCATGGGATCAAGTTTGTGTGGATCCAAAAAGATAAGGTGAAGGAATTTATTTCTAACACCAATGGACCCAAAAGGATTTGGGTACCAAAATCAAGATTGATCCTTTTTGCAGGAATGCTTGAGTCAAATGAAACCAAGGAACATTGGGTCCTTGATAGTGGTTGCTCCAAGCACATGACCGGAGACAAGAGTTGGTTCAACTCTCTTTGTTTCAAAGGAAAGGGTTCAGTCACCTTTGGAGACAATGGCAAAGGTAAAATACTTGGTGTTGGCAGCATTGGTATGTCTCCTAATCCCATTATTGAAAATGTACTTCTTGTTGATGGTCTCAAGCATAATCTCTTGAGTATTAGTCAATTATGTGACAAGGGAAACCGAGTCATTTTTGAATCATCAATATGTCTTGTTGAGAATATTGAAAGCAAGAAAGTCTTGTTTGTTGGACATAGATTTGAAAATGTGTACATTGTTCATTTAGAGAGTATCTCCTCAGAAAACGTCAAAATGTCTTTCAGCTCTAAATGACAAGGATAGTTGGTTGTGGCATAGAAGGCTTGCTCATGCAAGCATGGATTTGATTTCAAAATTAGCTAGAAAAAATCTTGTTTCGGGTTTGCCTAATCTTTCTTTTGAAAAAGATAAAATTTGTGCAGCTTGTCAAAAAGGCAAACAAACCAAAATATCTTTTAAGCCCAAAAATATTGTGTCCACTTCTAGACCACTCCAACTCCTACACATGGACTTATTTGGTCCAACCCGAACATTGAGTTTGGGTGGCAAACGTTATGGCTTTGTTGTTGTTGATGATTTCAGTAGATTCACATGGGTTCTATTCCTAGCTCATAAAGATGAAGCTTTTCATGCTTTTGAAAAACTTAGCAAGAGAATCCAAAATGAAAAGGGATTTTGCTATTTCTAGCATAAGGAGTGATCATGGAAAAGAATTTGAAAATTCCTCCTTTGAAAAATTTTGTGGTGAACATGGTATTAACCATAACTTCTCGGCTCCTAGAACTCCTCAACAAAATGGTGTTGTAGAGAGGAAGAATAGGACTCTTGAAGAGATGGCTAGAACCTTGCTATGTGAAAACAACTTGCCTGATACTTCTGGGCTGAAGCAGTTAGCACAAGTTGTTATGTTATGAACCGTTGCATGATTAGACCCATTCTCAAGAAAACCCCTTATGAGCTATGGAATGATAGAAAAACCCAACATTAGCTATTTTCATGTATTTGGATGCAAATGTTTTGTGCTCAACAACAACAAGGACAATTTGGGTAAGTTTGATGCAAAAGCGGATGAAGGTATATTTCTTGGTTATTCAACTACTAGCAAAGCTTATCGTGTTTTTAATAAACGCACTTAGTTGTTGAAGAATCTGTTCATGTGGTTTTTGATGAATCTAACAATCGTGTGAGAAAAGATGATGAAGAGATTGTAGATATTAACAAAGAGGTTGATAAGCTTACAATTGACAAAGACAAAGAAGAGATACTTGTGCAAGAGCAAGAACCTCAGAGCCTCAAGGAGAGTGTCAACAAGATGATGATGATCTACCAAAGTCTTGGAAGTACGTCAAGAGCCATCCTCTCCAACAAATTATTGGTAATGTTGAAAAAGGGGTAAGAACTCGATCTTCTGTACACCAAGCTAATAACCTTGCTTTACTTTCTCAACTTGAGCCTAAGAACTTTTATGAGGCTAAAGATGATGAAAGTTGGATCCATGCTATGGAAGAGGAATTAAAACAATTTGAGAAAAACCAAGTATGGGATCTAGTTCCTAGACCCAGGGATTATCCAATTATTGGCACAAAATGGGTTTTTAGAAACAAAATGGATGAATCCGGAGTTGTGGTAAGGAACAAAGCAAGATTAGTAGCCCAAGGTTACAATCAAGAAGAAGGAATTGATTTTGATGAAACCTTTGCTCCTGTTGCTCGTTTAGAATCCATTCGCATGCTACTCGCTTTCGCTTGTTATAAAGATTTTAAACTTTTTCAAATGGATGTAAAAAGTGCTTTTCTAAATGGATTTCTCACTGAAGAAGTTTATGTTGAGCAACCACCGGGATTTGAAAATGAAAATCTTTCAAATCATGTATACAAGCTCACAAAAGCGCTTTATGGATTGAAACAAGCACCTCGAGCATGGTATGAACGTCTAAGTTCCTTTCTTATTGAAAATGGTTTTTCTCGAGGTAAAATTGATACTACTCTTTTCACTAAGGAAAAAGACAATGAATTGTTAATAGTTCAAATATATGTGGATGACATCATTTTTGGATCTACTAATGAATCTTTATGTCAAGAGTTTTCTCAAGTTATGCAAGGTGAATTCGAGATGAGCCTCATGGGAGAATTGAACTACTTTCTTGGGCTTCAAATCAAACAAAGCAATGAGGGAATCTTCATCAATCAAGCAAAATATACTAAAGATCTTCTCAAGCGTTTTTGTTTGGAAAATTCAAAACCTATGAGCACTCCTATGAGTCCATCCACAAAAATGGAAAAAGATGAGAAAGGTAAAGATGTGGATCAAACCAAATACCGAGGTATGATTGGCTCCCTTCTCTATCTTACTGCTAGTAGACCGGACATAATGTTTAGTGTTTGCATGTGTGCTAGATATCAATCATGTCCTAAGGAATCTCATCTTCTTGCGGTTAAAAGAATTTTTAGATATCTTGTTGGCACTCAAAATCTTGGTTGTTTTATCCTAAGAGTGTTGAATTTAATTTACAAGGATACTCGGATGCGATTATGCTGGTTGTAAAATTGATAGAAAGAGTACTAGTGGTGCATGCCAATTTCTTGGACCTTCACTAGTCTCTTGGTGTTGTAAGAAACAAAACTCCGTAGCTCTATCAACTACGGAAGCCGAGTATATTGCCGTGGGCAATTGTTGTGCACAAGTATTGTGGATGAAACAACAATTGGAAGATTTTAATCTTCATTTCTCCCTCATCCCAATAAAATGTGACAACACCAGTGCGATAAATCTTACTAAAAATCCAATTCAGCACTCTAGGACAAAACATATTGAGATAAAACATCACTTTATTCGTGATCATGCTCAAAGAGGGGATATTGTTCTTGAGTTTGTAAATACCGACCTTCAATTGGCGGACATTTTCACAAAACCCCTTAATGAGGATAGATTTTGTTTTATTCGCCAAGAGATAGGAATGAGATTTCCTTTGGATTGATTGGTTGATAATGTCTGGTTCTGATAAAATTACGTCATTGATTGCTTTGAACATGTTCTGATCTGTAAGTTATAGCGTTCTCAGCTGTTCTTCATATTTAAAATGATGTCACTTTGCAAAATTCTTTAAAGGAAATTTCTTTACATGGGATGTGTCAACACTTGGTAATACCAGTGTCAACACTTCTGGTTTTCATGGCTTTTTGCACCAAGGAAATATGTGTCGACACTTAGAATCAAGTGCCAACACATAAGCCTCCTTTTCAAAGACTCCATTTGAAATGCTCTCGGGTATACGTGCAATGTGCCGACACATTGATCCAATGTGTCGACACATCTTTCGGGCACAGTGTTTTTTAAAAATGGATGCACGCGTGTTCTATTAAATCTCTTTAGAACTAGAGTCAGCACTTTCTTTTCCCCCCATTTCGCAGAACTGCTTCTCTCTCCCAAACGTCGCCATTTTCTCTCTTCCTCACAAATTCCTCTCATCCTTCGCCTGGTTCAACTATTCCACCGCCGACAGTCTTTAAACTTCTCTTCTCACCATTACCGTGATGTCTTCCAGTCGACCCAAACGTTCCTCTCATCAGCCGTCATCCTCTGCCAGTTCAAGAGCAAGGAAGAAAGGGAAAAGCACTGAGGATGCCGTGCCTTCTACAGAGGCCTACATTTACAGGTCAGGGCTTTGTAAGAATCGATTTGTGCAAGATTTTAGAGGTAGAAAGGTTATTGCTGGTCGTTGGGCAGATTTTAAATGGTTCAATGAGAATGGTTTGATTTTAAGGAGATGTTTGACTATCAAGGCTAGGGTGATTTTGTCAATTTGAAAATGGATTGCTTTGTGTATCTTGTGAAACTGGTGTATGCAAATTTTCAGCATTCCACATCTGAGAATGTCTCTAGCTATGTCAATGGGAAAAACTTAGATTTATCTACTGCCTCTCTAAATTCAGTGATCTCTGCCCCCAATAATGGAAAGAAGTTCTTTGATGCCTATAATTGGATGGGGATGTCAGAGGTAGAACCCATTGATATACTTAGGGTTGTGCTAGATAATCCAACCCTAAATGAGGTGATTAGACCCCCTGCCAGTGCTCTCACAATTCATAGACGGATATTGCATCACATGGTTTGCAATATTATTTTACCAAGGACTGGAAAATTTGAGTACATCACTTACTTAGAACTATTCGTTATGTACTGTCTGATCACCCGAACACCTATGAATTTGGGCCATCTGATGATTAATCATATGAAAGCTGCCACTGAGAAGAAGAGGCAAGGGCTACCCTATGGGATGTTTTTCACTCACTTGTTTTATGCCCTTGAAATTGATGTGACTGGAGAAGTTAAAGAAAAACCCAAAGATTCTCAAGAGTATAACAAGAAAACTCTTAGGTTGATGGGTTTTATGCAAAGTGAGGATGGAGAATGGGTGAAGAAAAGTGTGGTGACACCTCAGAAAGATAGTGAAAGGGGTTCCGGGTCTGAAGAACAGAGTGAAGATATGGACGCGGATGACCCAACTGCTAGGACTCCCATGGGGGAATCCACTCCTCTCTCTGCTACTCCTCCACCTTTTGGATATTCCTCACGGAGGGAGGCTGGTACTTCTCATGTGCCCCGGTTGCATTCCCTTGAAGCTTCCATGGCTATAATCAAGGAAGAACAGAAGAGATTGGGTCAGACTCTAAACACTATGGTTACCCGTATGGAAACGGGGTTTGATGATATTAAAAGCTACTCACCGCTCATACTGAGCGTTTTGGTACTCTTGGATAAGGATATGCGCGCTCTCGAGCACCAAGTCAACGATAGTATCCATGTGGCCAGCAATGTGATTCAAGATACTGTCAATGAATTCAAAGCCACATCTGCTGAGCTTCAGACATTTGTGCAAAAATCCGTTGAGGATGTTGTTCAGGCCACAGAAGTGCAGCTGGATTCTGATCGTAATCTTCGTCCTCATGTACTGAAGTGGACGTATTGGTTCTCCACGACTTGGATGGAATGGCTGAAGAAATTTGAGATCGAGCATCCTCCTCCTCCTATCAAGAAACCAAAGAATTACCCTTGACCCTACTCCTCCTACCCTTGATCTTCCCCTTATTTTTGATGATGCCAAAGGGGGAGAAGTTAGATATTGCTGACTTCCTAGCTCACTTAGAGAACATTTCAATTTTGTTCTTCTTATCATTTGTTCGTTCTCTAATTTGATCTTGTAACTTGTAATTATTACTTTGGCTGAACATTTGTCTTATCCTTCTTCAAATGAGTATATCTCTAATATGTATTTGCCTCAACTGGTCTATTTGATTATGCTTACACATATTGTCTATCTCATTTTCTTTAAGACATTTGGTATCTATATGAAAGTTGAGAAAGTGCCTATCTCTTTGCACTATATATGGAAAATTGAGACTTGCTTCAAAGGTAAAATTCTTAACTCTCATCTCTCTCTATTTGAAGTCTTGTGTTCTGATTGAAATTGGAAGTTTGGGAGAATTGGAGGAAGTTTATAGAAGTGTGTCTCTTGTTTGAAATTTTGGGAAACCTCCATTTACAAAGGAAACTCTTGCAAAATTTTTGTAAAATCTTAAAGTCCCTTTTGCTAAAAAATATCATGAAAAACTCCAGCTTGTTCTCAGGGGGAGCTTTTCTATTTTGTTAGCAAATTGTTATTCTTAAAATTCTTTTTGTCATCATCAAAAAGGGGGAGATTGTTAGCCCAAGGTTGTTTTTGTAAAACAAATCATTTGATTTTGATGATAACAAAAGTTTCTAAGTTTTGAAGACTTTAGATTTTATTTTGTCAATCCACTATTTCCAAAGTTATATTTCAAGGGATTGAAGTTTTTCTCTCTCTATATATGTATAAGTTGTTTTAAAACATCACTACACAAGTTAATATGATCAATTTCTTCTATGTAGGTGTTTAAATATGTGTTGGAACGGTTTGGAAGCTTCATTTTCACAAAAACTCTCTCCAGCACTCTTGGTGTCGACACATAGATGACATAGTGTCGACACATTGCACTTACACCCGAGACCTGTTTTCCAGACAAAAGGAAGTGTCGACACATAGAAGACATGGTGCCGACACATTGCACTGACTCCCGAGCACCCTTATTTAGTTCAAATTTTGATGTGCCAACACATACCATTCATGTGTCAACACATGCCACTTGGTTGAAGATTTTTCGAAAAATGTCAGAACGTTCAAAATTGGCTCCTTAAATGCTCCTTAAATCACTGGCACCTTTCCAACGGCCATTCTCACCTACCACGATGACCGTTGAAGTCAAGACGCCTTAAATACAAGATTCAAGAAGAAGAAAACTCTCTCGAACGCGCGCATATTGGCAATTACTTCTTGACCTAACTTCTTGAGAGAGAAAGAGCCTTGAAGAAGAGAGAAGCTCGTACCAACCAAGAAAGCCTGCCCTTTCCCTGAAATACTTTAGCTTTCTTTTGTGATTTTTGTCTTCTTGCTCTCCTCTGTGCTTCACACTTGTATACTCGGCTTTAAGAGCTATTCCGTGACTTTCTCATTGTACCCATTCATTTTTAAACCTCGTGAGTGTTGGGTAAACACTGGGTCCTACTCGTGTAAGTAGAAGAAATCCTTAGGTTTAAGGATTTGTGAAGAAGAGTTAAAGCGTGAGCTCTAAAAACGCTTGTAAAGGTTCCTTAGCACCCGAGAAGCTAAGGTGTGTTTGCTATTTGAAGAATAGTGAAAAGAAGCCCAAGGAAGTAAATAGCCTTGGGGGTGGACGTAGGCAAGGGTTGCCGAACCACCTAAAATTACGGTGTCATCTCCTTTTCTCTATCTCTTCCGTTTACTTGCTCATATCTCTCCTTGTTGTGTTATAGGCTTTATCATTATATTGCTTCATTTCTTGAAAAAGTTTTCAAAATTTATTAAAACCCAATTCACCCCCCCTCTTAGGTTGGTATTCTGACTTTCACATTCCAAAAGTCTTCAAATTGTAAATTTAATTCCGTTCCAGAAGGAGATAAACCGTTCGAATAAATAATAATGTGCCGTTACAACCCTTCACACCACAAACATTCGCACAGTTTCGGACATTGAGAAAATATATATTTGAACACATTATGTATACGTTCCAACGGGTACCGTTATATCCGTTTGATATCTAGAACAAGGAATTTGGATAAACATTTAACGAATGAAAATGTTGAATCATTCGAATCTGATCGAATGTCGAGAGGAATGTTGTCGTCTGAATGCTAAATTTAATGAAGGAACGTATTTCTTTTTGCTTTTTTTTAATTAAAAAATTATTAGAAAATCAATAAATAAGAAATTAAAAAAATATACTAATAAAATGTAAAGCTAAATAATTAATCACAATACCAAAGAAACATCGAAACAATTAAAATATAATACACAATAAAAAAATAGTCAATCTTGGTCGTCTCGGTAGGTCTAACTGCTTGAAGACTTTTTGCAACTTGCTGTGCATCTCGTCTAGAAATTGTACTGAATATAACGTTTAAATAATTGGCAAAAGTAATCACTAAAAAAAAAGTGATTAGAATAAAAAATATATATAGCTTACTTATACAATTACTCGATGTCGATCTCGGTGAAGGTGCTCCAATCCCTAGCCTAGGAAAAGCTAAGGCCCAGACAGGGCTGATGCAGGTGAATGATTATATCTAACTTTTGTACACCATTCGGACACATTGTTCTCGTTCGAAGACGTTCAAAATATATTCTTTTATTTTTTAGGAAAATTAAAAGTTCTGCATTCTACATGACAAATCTAAATGAAAAGTACTGACCCTCGTATATTTTTGCGTCATTGTAACAATATTAAAATTCTGAGGAAACTAATGGAGAGAATAATAAACGCCGATCCAAAATTTTCCAAACCACTATCTTTCATTGTATGGAATGAAATATAGGGCAATACTCTAGGCAGTAGGGCCGCACTTCTGAAAACATTTTTGCCATACATCAGACCTACAAAACAATTCTTAGAATGCTTTAGTTTGGAAAGAGGCAAATTTGATGCCAAAATTATCTTGCTTAGAACTACATTGTAGATTTGATGTGTGGCCAAAAGGTTTTCAGAAGTCCGATCCTACTGACCAAAATATTGCTCTTTATTTATTTCCAAACAATAAAAGATAGTGGTTTAAAACATGTTGGATCAACTTTTGTTATTCTCACCATTAGTTTTCTCTGTATGTTAATATTCTTATAGTAATGCAAAACCATCTTAGGCCCAACACCTTTCATTTAGATTTGTGGTGCAAAATGCAAAACTTTAATTTTCCTAAAAAAGTTTTAAAATGTTCAGAAACGTTCGAACAAAAACAATACATCCGAACAGTATAAAATTTTCTGTCTAAACTGAAAACCAAGTTTAGACCCAATACTATACCTAGAGTAGGGGGGTGTGAATAGGTATTAAAAAATTAAACAACTTTGTCTTTCACAGAAAATACCAAATCAAATATCAATCAAATGAAAATTACAAATCTGTCAAATCTAGGATTCCAGCCATCTGACTTTAGACTGACTGTAATCTAACTATAAAACATTTTTGGACAGAACATAAGAATCTTCAAATCAGGATTGTTTAATTAAAGTATAAGACTCTTAATTAATCCGTCAAAATGATTAAAGGTACAGATAAAACCATAAGAACAGCTTAAGTAAAATAAGCAAGCAATCAAGAGAATCAAAACAGGGATTTTGGTTACAAAGTGAAAAATCTCTTGAGGATGTCTTTGATTAGGTAATAAAAATGAGTTACAAAAAGTGCTAAAATGCCTAAGTGTGACATATTACTATGTATAAATGCCTAAGTTTACAAAGAGATTTTGAAAAGGCTTGAAATTAATGTAAATTGCATTTTTGTGCTTAAAAAGAATATAATAACCCATTCACTAACTCTTTCTCAATGTGCAGGAGGGCATTTTTGTCCACAAAAATGAGCATTCACGTTAATTGAAAGGAGCTAAAGATAAGAGGGCAAATAAGGAAAAAGAAAAAAACAGAGAGAAAGGATTTTGTTGTGATTTGGGGGAAGGATGTCAACCAAAGCATGGAGGAGAAGAAAAGAGAGGGTGCTGCGCGTGGAGAGGAGGAAGGGAGCGCGTGGAAAAAATTGGGAGCTGGCCACTTCTCTGATATAGTCTCTCGACCAGATGGAGAAAAGGGTTGTTTTTGCTGTATTTTTTTCCTTTCCCTTTTCTCTCGAAACTTCTTGCTACTATGTTTGATGGGTTTCTAAGTACCAAAAACTTGGGTTTTAGTTTTATCTTGCATTGATTTGAGGTTGTAAATTGATGGAGATGTTCTATTTTCAATTTCATTGTCGTTCATCATTTAGAGAGACGATTTTCGTTTGAAAACTGTTGAAATTCTTGGAATGGGTATTTTGTAGACTCTTGGCACAATCTACTCCGTTTATGGGTAATATTTCATTCAGTCATTATTTGCCTAAAATCTCTCTTATGGATGATGAATCTATTCAATCTTTGATAGTTTGCGGAGTTTAACCTCTTTGTATTTTCCAGTTATTGAATCCTTGATTGGAGAAGTAACTGAGTAAGTTTAGTTCGTTGATATTAATTTTAGATTGAGAATCAGTGCTGGTAAAATCAAAGCTCAAGTGTCGTTTTAAATCTCTTTTCAGCAGACTTTTATTTGTCCTCAACATTTCTGATGCGCTTTTGAATTACTTGCTTTGAATCCTGCATTTCTTTTCAATTAACGTGAATCTTGCATTTCCTTTCTTTGATTTCTTCTTTATGTTAGCTTTGCGTTTTTCTTTCTTTTTGTTTTCCCTTTCACCTTTTCTTCTTTTATTTCTTCTTTACATTAGCTTTTCGTTTTTTGTTCTTTTGTTTTGTTTTGTTTTGTTTTTGTTTTTGTTTTGCTTAGCCTTCTCTGTAACATCATTGTCCCTATGGAAATCGATCTTGAGACTCAACCCTTGTTTACAACTTGACAACTCTTGCACTTGAGAGTAATTCTTTTGTGAGTCAATTAGTCCTCCTCCAAGATATAAAAAACTTTGGGTGTGAAGGGCACACCACTTGATCGACTAATAACTTTTGAACTTTACAAGTTGGTGATCCTAAGCAAAACCCATCACTTTTTTAGATCTCCCAACTTCAATAATTATACCCAAGAACCTTCTTGAGCCGGTGCCCAACACTCAATTTTATGACCAGCAACACCAATAAGCTTTTACTTAGATGCCAACGAACTTGTTAGCCCCTTCAACTCCTAGAAGTCCAACAACAACCCTTCTTGAGATATCTCAAGAAACTTGTAAAATCTTGGTGATTTGATCTTCAAAGAAACCGAGTAGGAATGGTCAAATCTTCTTCAACAATATCCTACTTCATCAATCTTCCACTAGAGGGAAGTAGTAACTTTCTCAAACTCAGATCTAAGAACATAAGGTATATGGCATATAGAGAGTGAATGAAATAACAAAGGGCTCTAGAGAGGATATAAGTGTGCAAGGCACTTTCAAGGTACGTAGAAATGTTTAAAGCATAGAAATTGGTTTATATAGTATTTAGAGAAGGGTAGAAAGGTCTATAGGGTTAAAGAGACGGTTTGGGAGAAGTTTCGACACTTAAAAAAAAGTTTGGTAAAATTACCGACAGACTAACTTCGGTTTGACCTCAAGCCAACCCTACCACAAGAAAAGTTATAGAACTTCTTGCAGAATGTTCCAGACCTTCCAGTTAGTTTGGAAACCCTTCTAGAAGCCTCTTACACTGTCTACAAGCTCCCAAAACCTCCATAGATAAGACCAAGTTGTTTTATACATTCTAGACCAAAAATACAATAACAAAAAGACAGTTTTACCCAAGAAAATTATGCCAATTATACATGTACATTTACACAAAATGTAGATGTCATCTCGGCAAACAGAACATTTAGTAACACCATTCAAACGAAACTTTTTACAGTGTTCAAATTACGCAAAAACCACGGAAATCACTGACTCAAAAACTCTCAATCAACCCCTAAAACATATTTTTTTTACTCATAAAATATGCATTCAACACTCGTAAAAACATATGAAACTACTCATGAGCATTTAAATATCAATTTCGTCCATAAATTCAAGCCACAATAATAAAAAATTTATAATTAAAAAACTAATAAATTCATTGATTAAAAAACGGTGTAAAAATAAAATTTGCCAAATTTTTGGTGTTTTGAGAGTTTGGGTGAAATGAGGTTCATGGGCTTGTTTTGTGGTATTTGAATTTGGGGTTGCCATTTGAACGTGCTTGATATGTTTGAACGGTACGCCAAAAAACAAGCAGGTAGAATTGCTCGCATAAATATATGTTCAGACGTGATTTTCGTACATCCGAACGAGAATTTTTTATCTGAACGACGTCGCTAGTTTTCAAATAATGTTCTAACGGTTATTCGAACACCGTTTAAGATAATGAAACAATGCCCTTTTTTACCTTTTAACGTTTGAACGATACATTTTTCAGTTAGAAGGTTTTTTCCAAAACTTAAAAATAATCTGATTATTACTTAAATGATATATAATTAAATTATAAGCATAATTTTACTATAGATGTGTTAAAGCACATGTGTAGGAGTATGAAAATCTTTTTAGTACTTAATTATGTATAAGTATAATAAACACAATACATTTATCCATGAAAGTATGATAGTACATGTAGAAAATGCTAAGTATTAAGTATTAAGTACTAATAGAGTTTAAAAATTCTATTAATACTTAATGATATGCAAGTAACAAACACATGTATGTATTATAGCACATGTATGAGAGTATGAAAATCTTATTACTACTCATTAATAAATCTTATTACTACTTATTAATGATGTGTAAGTATCATTATAAACATAATGTTATTAATTTTGTAAGTATGATAGTACATGTATGAAAATCTCACTACTACATAATGATATACATAACAAATTACAACCACAATGTTATTTAAATGTGTATATGCGTATCGCAACACAAGTATGAGAGTATGAAAATATTAGGAAAATTAGCATTTTAGTCCCTAATAATAGGCAAATTGGCATTTTAATCGGAAAGTTAAATTGCAAGATTCAAATATGAATTATATTAAACAGCAGCAACAAAAATCCTAGTCTTCAGGCAGAGAATTCACACATGTATTTCAAAACATTACCCAATCGACAAGGGAATACTAGGTTTCCGTATGGTCGGTTCAACCAAAAAAAAAAAAGGTTTTACCTTTTCTCAGACATAGTTCAAGTGCGGCAGACCCTTCTATAGCTTGGTCGCCCAAAATCTTCATACTAGGATCTCTTGAACCTCCTCTGAAGCTTGGTCATCTAGATTCGTCGAAAATGATGAGATTTCAAGTCTAATAAATTGGGCTGATCGCTAAGAGGGTAGGGTACATACGAAAAGGGGGCTTCTCTTAGATTTGAATATGAGAACATTTTATGAATAGTTCAAAACGGTGTGCATTAAGCAAAACAACAGTGTGCAAAAGAGGGAAGTTCAAGGGATTTTTTTTGGAGTTTTAAAACCTAAGGATCAAAGTGCTAAAAGGTGTAAAAGTTAGGGACTAAAATGCCAATTTTCCTACTTACTTGGTAGCTGACGTGGTTTTGCCGTTAAGAGAACACACGGAACACTAACAGAAAGACTTATTTGTCAAAAGAGGGAAGTTTAAAAGCTTTTTTTTTTTTTTTTTAAGTTTTAAACCCTAAGGATCAAAGTGCTAAAAGGTGTAAAACCTAGGGACTAAAATGTCAATCTCCCAAAATATTATTGCTACTTAATAATGTGTAAGTGTAATAAATATAAGTATAAGCTACTATTAAATAATATGTAAATGTAAATATTTAATTTTGATAAATTTTATTCCTTTTATATTTTTAATTCATTTACTATTTTTATTTGAATAAACGTTCTAACGCTTACATACGTACCGTTCTAACGCTCAAATACTAATCGTTCTAACTCTCACATTTTTACTGTTCAAAGTTCTAACGCTCACAATGACAATGTTTGAACATTGTTCTCTAGCATAAAATGACTTTGTCAGAATTATTGTACGTTCTAACGGTTTTTAGCGTTTGAACGAAAAATAATTTTATTTTGAGATTTCTTAATATGATAATAATTTTATGCGATGTTAATTTTATATGATAAAAAAAATTATTAGTGGTCTTTATTTTATATGATAATGATTTTATCATATTTCCTAATATTCAGTGTTATTTCCTTTTTAATAATAATTTAATTACCAAGTAAAAATATTCATAAACCAATAAATAAATTAGATTATCAAGCACAAATACTATAACATATACAAATATAACTGTTCGGACATCTGAAATAAACATGCAAAATAATATAGAAAAACAACTGGTACTTCTTCTCCAGCTCCACCACCAACTCCCGCTCGACATAATCTATCCACTCCATCATGTCTTCCCAACCGTCCTTTAGAGCCTACTGTAGCATCTGTTACCTCAACACAATCTCACTGAGTCTCTCATCCATGGTTGCCAGACTATCAATGATAGGAGCGATGGCTTGCTCGAATGTGCCTCCAATGCAACGCTCTACATCCACAAAGAGACCTACTAGTGGCGGCTGAGAATGGGCTACTCTAGTGGAAGACTTGACTGGCTACTCAACAACCAGAGCTGGAACCTCGGGTTGCAGTATAACATTTGGACGATGTCACATTGTTGATAGGGGCGAGTTGCATCGTAGTCAGCTCATGATTCCTGACCATTACCCCAGCATCTAGAAAAAATTGAGTCAATATCACACATTACGGTAGACCCTCTCAAGCCATTGACTGAAGTTGGGCTCGGGTCATCTAGAACATGAATAGAGTGAGGTTGACCAACTCCAGACGCGCCACCATCAACATTAGTTGTGCTCGATGGACTGTGCACTCTGTGTGATGGCGTCGCGGGTAAATGTTGCGTATGAAGATAGGTGGAGCTTACACCAAAACCCGAGCAAAGATTTTTGTAACAATGATGACTGGACCAAATAGTGATACTCTCTTATCATCAATCAGAAGATCTCCTCAACTGACAATACCATAGAGGTCTCGATAGCAAGATAGGCCCCTAGTCGCCTCTGAATGCCCATGTACTAGGAGAGCATGTCGGAGGAAATCTTGACTTAAACTCCCCAGATGACGACCTCCCTCTTGTCAGCGTCAATATCAACCTCCTGCAACACTGAGTAGAACTCCTCGACCAGAAGTGTGTACAGATGGTCGGTCCAAGAGACCACGCCCTCAAAAGTGTAGTCGCAGAAGTCCACTATAGAAATAGACCTCTCGACCACCAATTGCTACTTAAACATAAGCGCCTGCCTCTTCTCCGTAGTCATTTGTTCCTTTGGAGGAGCCTGCGAAGAAGAAGAAGAATTGGCTTTGGAAGGGTTCAACATTTTTGCTCAAAAAAAATCAAAAATAAATTCCGATAGAATGGTTTATAATAGCATTGAATGGAAAATTCAACTGTTCGAACGAACATAAAATGGTGAAATAACACAGCTGTTCGAATGGAAAACAAAACATTGAATGGAAACATTGAACGGAAAAATATACTAACCATCGAATGAAAAATACAAATTTTGAACAGAAAATTGAAAACATCGAACGAACAACTGTTCGAATAGTATTATAAAAACCTTCAAATGATAATAATTAAATGCAATGTTTTAGCCAACCGTTCGATGGAGTGTAAAAATGGTGCATTTTAGAAATATCATTCAAACATCAAAACCTAACCGTTTGCACACTGTAACATGAAAACGATTTTCAAACTCCCTAAAACACTACTTTTCTACGTCAAAATCATTCCCAAAAAATCGTAAACTAACTGGAAACGTACACATTCAACAACAGGAACTTATTTTTCAATAGTTATATCATATTCAAATCAAAATTCACGAAAACAAAATCAAAGCACAAAAACTAGAAAACCATAATTTAATGGGTTAAAATGCGTTAAAAAAACATACATAGAGTGTGTAAAGGCTAGGAAATATGAGTTGTAGGGAGGAAATGAGGAAATGCGAGATTGAGGGAAAACATTATGAGATTTTGTAAGTTTGTGAAAAATGTGAGGAAATGAGGCTCAGGAGGGTGTAATAATCCAATGAAGCTAAAAAAACTTCAGAAATTGTTCGTTATCGAATGATTCATATTCCGACTTTCATAATTTGTTGGTTTACTCATGGAATTAAAAAAATGATACAAGTGATGATGACCATTTATTATGGTAGGTGAAAAATAGCGTTTGATTCGGGACGCGAACTAGCATCCCAAAAGATTCTCCATCGTTTGAAAAATTTTAAGATGAACTTTTGCCTACTGAGATTTTCAAATAGGTTGTTTCATTTTGTTTAAACATGTGGAAGATTCGTCCAAATGGTTATTTTGATGTTCAAATGGCTATAAAATAGCAATGGTTGCATCGTTTAGAAGGGGACATTTACAATTGAACAACCGATTCGAGGGATATTTTGGTGCTGTTGGTTTCCCCCCCATTGTGCCCCTTTTGATTGGACCCCATTTTTGTCTTATCCCATTCCCACACCCCTTGTTGTGGTTTGGGGGCATTTACACTTAGCACCCCAATATTTCAATTTTAAGACATTGCATCCATATAGTTTAGACTGTCTACATTTTGAACCCCTCCGTCAAAATCTCTATGATTTTTGACAGAATAAAGGACCACGTGCACTACACGTGCCATTTCCCATTTTTCCCTCCAAATTTGAATTATATAATGCCGCTTGTAATGGTTTTGTGAAAAGTCAAATATGCCCTTACTAACTACGATTCGATATATTGTTTTACCCCCACCCCCATCTTCAATCAATTTTCCCTAACCCTTTCTCATCCTTTCACTGTCTCACAAATTAGGGCTCCCGATTCATGCATGCCCCTTTCCCATCGCATCTATATTCTTCCTTGGCCACTATTTTTTTTTTTTTACTTTTGAGTTGACGAGAAGTGCCAGTTTACATTTGGTCTATGGTCCCCATTTGATAAAGTGTTAGTTATATGTGTTCATGTTTCTATGTTTAACTTATATGCATTATAATTAGTGTGTGGTTGCCCATAGTTAAGGCATGAGTACATTGACTTCAGGACCCACTGTTAAGTGTTGGAGAATTGCTCCAATTATAATAATTAATTGTCTGCTAAGTGCCAAATATAGTAATTGATTTTCTATTGAGTGCCAAACATAATAATGTTCCCAATAACAAATTATGTTTCTTGATTTCCACTAATCTATCTCTTGTTTTGCTGCTGCATACTACAAAGTACTCTTAAAATGTCTAGTGATGCCTTCTTGTTTGAGGTGCATTTTGGAGGCAAGTTCAACCGACAGTTAGGATGTAACTACATTGGGGGGATATTGTGATCTACAATGAGCCTTACAATCATGACTACCTTTCTTTCTTTGAAATGGAAACAATTGTAAAACCATATGGATATATCATTGGAGACCTAATATATTATAAGGAACCTAGAAAGAGTCTTGACAAGGGGCTGAAGTTATTGTCATCATACCATGATGTTCTTCAGATGATCAGCTGCCACCAAGGTGAACAACTTGTTGTATTGTATCTAGTTTCGTTTGTCGAGACTAGTGGAGATAAAGAGAATGATGTGTCTGAAGGTGAAGCCGATGAAGAATCTGATAGATGAAGAATAGGGTGAATGATCACTTTTGGAGCACAGTACTCAACTTCGATGACAAGTTATTTGATGTTGACGTTGACACTGCTCAACGTAACAATTATGGAGCTGGCCCTTCAAACCAAGGTGCTGGAACTTCCTCACAGCATAGTGGAAAACCATCTTGGGTTGATGAAGTTCTGAATTTCATGACTTTAATGAAGATGATGAAAGTGATGAAGGCAATGAAAATGAGGATATAGTGTGTGACCCTAAGAAAGGGAATCAACCAATGGGGGACGATGGTGGACAAATGTCTGACGGAGGTACTACTTCGCCATACAAAGTTGTTTAGGACTTTAATATCTACTCAGTTAAACTAGTTTGACATTTTTGCTTCTTTGTTAGGCTTTACAAGTAATGATTCTGAGATGGATAGAAACGATATTCTTGTCTCACCTCCTGTTAGCAACCATGAAAATGATGGCTATCACAGCCCTGAAACATATCCTTTCTCGGAGTTTCATGAGCACGATATGGAGTCATTAGTTCTTACGTTGGGTATGAAGTTCCCATCGGATGACCCTCTTAGAGAAGCTGTCTGTAAGGTCAACATTCTAAAGGGTAAAAACAAAAGGCTTAAGAAAAACTTCCGCCACAAGATTATTTTAATTTGTTGAGAGGCTTCTAAGTGCCCATACAGAATCTATGAGAGGTGGATGATTGAGGAAATTACCTTTCAACTTAGGCCATTTATAGAATAACACAAGTGTAGCTACAAGTATCGAAGCTCACTTGTGAACTCCAAATTCATTGCGAAGAAGTACATCGATCAATTCATAGTGCAGCCTGATATGCCGGTTGAGTTGGTTTTGAATATGTGAAGAGGCAGTTTAAGGTTGATTTGAATAACAGCTAAGTATACCGGGCAAGGAAGAGTGTGCGCACAAAGATTTTTGGGAAGCATATGGAACAATATCATCGTTTATGGGATTATGATGCAACTATCCACCATACTAAACCAGAAAATTGTGTCCTAATGAAAGTGGATAGGGTTGCACTAGAGCTGCCACCAATATTCCAGCGCATGTATCTCTCGTTGGCTGCATGTAAGGATGGGTTCAAGAATGGATATTGGCTATTAATTTGACTCGATGGGTGCTTCCTAAAAGGTCCATTCAAAGGCCACTTATTAAGTGTTGTTAGCAGAGACAACAATGAAAACATGTATCCAATTGCTATTGCTATCGTTGAAGTGGAGACCAAAGATAGTTGGTCTTGGTTCTTAGAGATTCTTATATCTGATTTGGGGAATCAACTAATTGGCGGGTCGACTTTTATTTCAGACCGTCAAAAGGTAACGTTGCATACTTATATTCATTTTTTTGAATACATACATTACATTATATTATATTAATGTCGAACTGCAAAATTATAACGTTGTCTATAATTATTGTAATTGTTGTAAGGGTTGATACTAAGATTTGAGGTTGTTTTACCATTGGCAAATCACCGAATTTGTACACAGCATCTCTACGCCAATTTTAGAGATATGGACATAAAGTTGTGGCTCTAAAAAATAAGCAATGGACAACGGTGTCAGCTTATATCAAGAGGCAGTGGGCACACGAAATGGAAGAATTTAAGAGGCTTAGTGAGCCCACATGGAAGTGGCTCTCTCTAATTGATCCAAGCATGTGGTTGCGGGCTTGGTTCCACACAACAACGAAGTCAGACTTGTTAGTGAATAACCAAACGGAGTGTTGGAATGCATACATCATTAAATCAAGAGACAAGCCTATTATCACGATGTACAAGATAAAAAGAAGAAAACTCATGTGTCGGTACCAACTAAAGAGGGATGGAATGAGAAAGCATAACCACTTCCTTTGCCCCAAGATTCTTGAAAAGTTAGACTTGATTGGCGAAGAAGCTTGTAACTGTCTATCAACATACGTTGGGGTGGCTTATTTGAAGTGGAGCATAGGTAGCATCAATGGGTGGTTGATCTGCAAAATTGAACCTATGGATGCAGAAAGTGGGAAATGATAGAGATTCCACGTATGCATGCATTTTCTACAATTCTATATGATGGAGGGAAATTGGAGAAATACGTGCATCTATACTATAAGGATATGTACAAGATGGCTTACGAGCCAATTATACACCTAGTGCTGAGTGAGGATTAGTGGATAAAAACACCAACAACATGATTCAACCTCTAGAAGTGAGAATACAACCAGGGAGGCCAAGAAAGATTAGAAGATGTGGTCTAGAGAAGCTATAAAAGAACTCCCATTAGATGAGCAGAAAAGGGGTACGAGTACTTTTCAACAAATGTAAGCAGTCAGGTCATAACAAACGAATATGTCCTTGAAGACAGGCAGCTGCTTAGTGTACTGCAGCCATGAGTGCAGCCACGGATGCACCTTTTGTGGGGGTTGGGGAACTTGTAAAGTGTTTAGATTATTTTTTGGTATTTCTAATATGTTTTTTTTGTGTATTAATGTATTAAGTGTGTTTATTTACCACCGTAGGTAAGAGCAAAAGCACAAGGTGGGGGGTGCAACAACTAACACTCCCAGCTCAGTAACACCATCCACAAGTAGAAGTCCTCGAGTTAATAAGAGAAGCTGTTTAAAGCAAGACTCTCAGCCCCCAGTTACATCAGTCCCACAAGAAAGTGAATTACAGCCCCCAGTTACAGCAGCCCCGCCAAAGAGTGAATCAATGCGCCCAGTTACGCTAGCCCTGCCAGTAGAGGAAGAATACATTAATTCAACCTCTTTACGAAATGTAGAGGTATATATGCTCAACCGCCTTACTAAATGTGCATGTGCTTTGTTCTTATTAATTGAATGGTTGCGAAATGTAGGGAGTGACCAGCACTAGAGCATAGCAAAGCACAACCGCTATGCTGACACCAAGAGCAACAATATCAAGGATGAAACAGGTATATCTCAGCACCTAATGACTTATTATTTCAGATTCATATTAGCTATAATTGAGGTTGTATATCATATATTTTGTCCATCATTTTGTACTTACAAGCTACCACGAAGATTAGTACATCTCATCCTGCAAGCGAGACATCGAGGGGAAAAGATAAGGCTGCATATACAAGAGGAAATGCTTTGCAACCTAGTGGTGGGAATGCTTTACGAGTAACAACACATCAACTTGAGAGGAGATGGTTTGGTTGTCTTAAGAGCCAAGTGTGAATTAGGGAGACCCAAAAGATGTCAGTTATTCTTGATCTCACACAAAATGACTCACATCACTAACCTGCTCTTGGCGGTGTCAAGGTTGCATTGGAAAATTTGGGATCCCAATTAGCCCGTATGATGCATATCAAACCCATACCAGTCAGTCCTTGACTTCATAAAATTTT
The DNA here is from genome assembly GCA_003952965.2 of Morella rubra. Classification (NCBI taxonomy): domain Eukaryota; kingdom Viridiplantae; phylum Streptophyta; class Magnoliopsida; order Fagales; family Myricaceae; genus Morella; species Morella rubra. The sequence continues at coordinate 20,192,626 of CM025855.1, read as the reverse complement.
TCAAAAGTGGTGTTGCCAACTCTGCAGCAAGCAATAATAAGGATAGAAGACAAGCAGAGGAGGATGATAGATAAGAAGAAGAAAGCGGATGAGAAGAAAAAGAAGATGGACGATAAACAAAAGAAGAAGCCGGATTCGCACATATAAACAGTCTACGTTTATTGGATCTCATTTTTTGAAAATAGTTGTTATTATTATAGTTTGTGGATGTAGTTGTCAATTAAGACATTTCTGGATTTTTGTGCACACATTACGTATGGTATTTTGTGCAATTGGCATATGGGATGCAACCTGTGCATGGTTTATAGTTTTGTTTGTGCACATGGAGGTATAAGTCTCCATTTTGTATTTAGGATATTTGTAACAGATTGTTGTGCAATCTGTAAGTGTATGCAAACACAGCTAATTGGCAACTTTTTTAAGGGAAATGCCATTTTATAATTGTTGTTCCAATCTTGCACGTGTATGCAGAATCACAACTCCAATTGAACCCAAAGAATGTTCGTGTCCATAAAATTACCAAATGACAAATCCAATGATATCTTTCACTTCATTTTTCATAAACAGACTTAATAAAGGATTGTATGTATCCTTCCAAATCACAACATTGTTACAAACTTAAATATCCGAGAACTAAGATCACAATGATCTTACAAAATTAAATTAGATACTTGAGATCACAACCTTCTTACAAACTTACATATCCACTTGCAGGGAGCAGATATACAAATACAAAATTTTACTCCCGAACACACTAAACCTTGGTACAAACTACAAACTAACATATGAAAAATATGTCACTAAGGTCATTAATTGATCACTGTGGCAATGCGAGGAAATCATCAGATGAACTTCCACTTAATAAGATAGATAACATAACAACTAAGAAGAATGCCCACGATAAAACTAACATTCTCTTACCAATGTGGCGATCTTCATGGTTTTTCTTTTTCATGGTTTCCAACTCCGAATGAAGTTGTGAGATGACAAGTTCTAGCTCTACAATTGTTTTTACAGTCCTATGCTTAGCCATTGAGAAAAGACTGTTAATCTCTATATCAAAATTTTGTGTTTCTCTCACAGCCATCTTAGAACCCTTTTACCGTGGACACACATTGGAGGGTCGTACCAATGGAAGAATCTACATGATCGCCAAGCTCAAAAAGAGTGTGACAACATTATTTGACTTAAAGCCACATGATAAACAAATTCACAAATATACACAACATAATTAAGTTACTCTATAATTGACACAACTAAAGAATCTACAACAGAAATTTTGTTCAGTGTAAGAGGTCTTCAAACAGGCTTCAGTTGAACAGTAACAAAATGGGGTCATAAATTGGCTTCCACTTCCGAGTGTACTCGAACTTACGTTACTACCACACAGGCATGCACTACTTTGAATGTTTGAGAAAGAAGCACTATTGTTATAATTTTTCCCATGGCTATAGAAAACTATAGCAAACAGCTTATGTCTTATGCGACTATTGATAACTACATCCCAAAGAACATAACTTATTGTGCACACAGAAGAAGAATTCGACCAGGAATGAGGAAATGAAGAATGGCTTGATCACTTACTAATGTGATGCCATTGACCGAGAACTTCACCAGAAAGAATGGAGGATTGCGGCGAGGAAAGAGGAAATGGGAAAGACACACAACCACGAACGGCTAGGGCTCAAAGTAGGGTGATGTCCTTCGTCTAATTGGAAAGAGAGGAAGTGGTTGTGTTAACCAAAAGAAACCTAAAGAGAAGAGAGCATTATCATCATTGAAATAGTCAAAAATATCAATGTCCAGTATATTCGAATTTGGAGGGCTAAATAGGAAAGAATGGCACGCACGGTGCACGTGGCCTTTATTACGTCCAAAATCACAGAAAATTTGATGGAGGGGTGAAAAACATATAAAAGTCCAAACCATATGGGTGCAATGTCTTAAAATTGAAATATCAGGGTGCTTAGTGTCAATGCCCCCAAACCACAGGGGTACAAAGTGTAATTAACTTAAAAAAAATACCTGGAGTGTGTACAGGCTAGGAAATATGAGTTGTAGGGAGGAAATGAGGAAATGCGAGATTGAGAGAAAACGTTGTGAGATTTTGTGAGTTTGTGAAAAATGTGAGGAAATGAGGCTCAAGAGTGTGTAATAATCCAATGAAGCTAAAAAACCTTCAGAAACCGTTCATTATCAAATGATTCATATTCCCAATGTTTACAATTCGTTGGTATGGGTAACTTATTAATGTTCAAACAGAATTAAAAAATGACAAAATTGATGATGACAGGACGTGCATTTATTATGGTAAGTAAAAAAATACCGTTTGATTTGGAAGGCGAATCGGCATCCTAAAAGATTCTCCGTCGTTCGTAGGGAGAATTTTTAGAATGAACACAAATATTTGCGTACTAAGATTTTCATTTTAGTTCGAACAGGTTGTTTCATTTCGAATAGGAGTGGAAATTGACATTAGAATGTGTATTAATTTGTTCTAACATGTGGGAAACCATACTGATTCGTCTGAATGGTTATTTTGATATTCAAATGGGAATATTTTGACGAACGAATCTATCTCTAAAACTACTTTTTTTTAGAGATTTCAATTGGAGTATTACATTGTAAATTATACTCAAGAGAATATGTAGATTCAGGAGTATTATTTAGGTTTTGTTGATTTGTGGACAACATACACCGACAATGTCTATGCTTCCATTTCCATTACATCTCTGGGGGATATTTAGACCATTCATCAAGCTCGTCAGTGCAATCGATTCCTAATGAAACTTCGACTTGAGTTCGAAAATGTTCACTCCAATTTACTACTGCAAACTCCCTCTCCATCCTTGGATGTCTGCTTCAGTGAACTTATTCTGGAAGAGCAATGTTGCTTGACTCTAGCAAATTTGGCACACCATGGGAGTTCAACATATGATTTTATGGATAACGAGAGAAATCCAAGCACCGAGCTCGGACAGGCCTAGCCCAGTATCCACACGAGTTGGGTTCAACATCACAGCAAATCTCGGGTTGTGCAGCCCTCCCAAGCCACACATGTCAAAGTTGGCCCCAAGGAAATTGTTTGCACCTGAGGGGATTCAAACCTGAGACCACAGGGGGAGCACACCCCTAGCCCCAAGTCTTGACCACCCAAGCCAACCCCTTGGGGTTAAAGTTTGGTCATATTCCCACTCACTATCAAGAGAAGTTTTGCAAGAATTGCAAGGGCAAAGGAAACACCATCTTTGAATGTTGCCAACCCCACAGAATTGCCATCCTCATGATTTTCACACCTTTGTAACCAATGCAGCTTTTGAATTCACAATTGTAGCCAACACATCCATACCTTCACAGCTATCCGCATCTTCTCTCACATGATCTGAAAATGTTCAATAGATGATTCTATCTGCATTTTTTGCACTCAAGCTCACTGGTAAAGATACATCTATATCTGTTTTTTGGCATCTTGAATATGCTGCTTCAAATCATATGACCAACTCTTCTGATAATCTCATCAATATCAAAAAGTATGATGGTGATTTAACCATTCAAACTGCCTACAGGGATCACCTTTCTATCACCGCTCTCGGTGATATCTCTTATTCTCCATCCTTGCAAACCATTTTTTATTCCCGTAGCTTATTTGCTAATCTTTTTTTCTTTGGGCAATTAGTAGATACTAATTGCAGTGTTTCTTTCTCTCGTTCTAGTTGCATTATGTAGGATCAAGGGCCTGAGAAGACAATCGCAAAGGGTCCTAAGTGCAAATGTTTCTTTTCTCTTCGCTTCAACACAGTTCCTCATAAAACAAGAGTATGTCATTTTTGTTAGGGTATTTTTGTTTTGGCAATATTCTGTGCCAAGATATGTCGTTATCGAGTTGTAAATTTTTGTCCTCTGTTGTTCAAGAGTTTGTTTCTAAATTCGTGTCCAACACTGTCTGTCACTCGACCCTCGCTCAAACGAGGCCTAGAAGATACTTATAGAGTCAAGACCCTCAACTCACGCTCGAGCGCCCCATGAAGATTTCAGACAATGTCTTCACATTCGACTCACGCTCGACCCAAGCTTGAGCTCACCTTGAAGAATTTATACAGTGACATTGCGTTTAACTCTCGCTCGACTCACGTTCAAGTGAAATCTAGCGAATTTCAAAAACACCTAAATTTCTAGACTTTCCATGTGAAACATGGGGAAAGCCAACTAGGTTTCGTTAGAGGACGTCCAGAAGGCTATCGAGGCTTCTATTCAGAATATTTGTTCCAAATTCCTTAAGAGAAAACCGCAGAAGATTCATGCTTCAAGATTGATAAGTTTTTCTCAATTTTCAATCATCCTGCTGTATAACCTTCATGTTGTTGAAGGTGTGCTGAAGAACAAGAGTGTTCGTGAGAAATCATTTAAAAGAATCTCAAAGTGCTGAGGTGAATGCTGCTAGGAGCGGGTCTAAGCAAAGGTGCTTAAATTATTACACCAGGGTTGTTAGAGTGAAGCAAATCGGGTTGCCTGTGTCTGAATCACTGTTGTAAGGTTTTCTTCCTAGTAGATTTCAAGTGGCTACTAGCCTAGAGTGATTTTTCCTTTGAATAGTTTTTCAAAGGTTTTTCACTTCGTCATCAAATCTCTTGTCTCCTTGTGTGTTTGTTTAATTGCTTTACAAGTTGATTTACTATTTGATGACTATGTTAGTGGTTTCATATATCTAGACTAATCAATGTTTGAACTTTTTTCAAAATTAGAATTGAATATTTCTTATTTTGAAATCTCACTTATTCACCCCCCTCTAAGTGAATTTAGAGTCTAAACTAAGTTTTTCAATCTTTATTTTGTAGCTCTATCCAGCATCAATGTAAGCTTTTGCATACTAAGTTAGGACATGATCCCAATTCTCGTACTCTCCTTACTGTGTTAAATTTTGGTTTGCTGAAAAATAACAATGGAAAGAAATATTGCTATCATTGACAGTTGATCCTTTTGATTGGAAGAAACTGTGAAAGTATAAAATCCACGAGACACAAATTACATTTGTGGAAACTTGCAGCCAAGGCCCTCCCAGATCCCTCGAAATTGTTTTTTCTTTCTGACAGTGTAGCTGAGGAATTCTACTAAAACTGAAGAAATCCTTGTCTTTCAATGTGTGTTTGCAAAATTTTTATGGAGGGAAGCTAGATGGCTGCTACATGTTGAGGGTATGCAAGTTCTAGCTATCAAATCCTGTCTCACTATCATGGTGGCTCCTAGATCTACCCTTTCTATGGAACATATCAATTAGAGGAATTTTTTTGTGCAAGTGGAAATTATAGTCTACACAATTGTGATTTGCCAGTAATCAAACTATCCATAATGGTACGCAACACCACCCTGTCGATCTGATTACGACTATAAAAAGAAGATTTTTTGAGCATTTAGCTGCTTGGAAAGAACAGGATCAAGAGGAAAACTTGTGCTGGAAAGCTGCTAAGGAAAGATGTTGGAAGCTTAATTGTGATGCCACAGCCAGAGGAGGCATTGCCTACCTAGTTGTAGCTTCTCAAAATCATGACGGGCAACTAGCCTATGCTAGGAGTGATTATGTGTTAACCAACAATTCGCTACTAGTGAAATTAAGAGCTTCCTCTTATCGTGTCAAACTGCAGAATCCCTCTAACTATAGAGGTGGTGATAGAAGGAGATTCCTTGGTCACATGCATAATTGTTAATGAAGCTAATTTTCTTACTGAAGGACCTACAGTGTTCTACACCCAACAGATTAGGGTTGTGATGGAAAGACATGATGACAGGAGGCTATAGTGGGTGCATGACACGAGAACAACCAAATGGCTTACTTGCTAGCAGTCTGGATAGCTAGAGTTAACAGATTTGGTTTTTAAGCTTTTTCTGATATACCACCATCTGTGGTGACTACTAACAAACATTTTGATCCACCATGATGTACTGGTTTAATTTGCCTTGAATGATATTTGTTTAGAAAAACAAAATTCAAAATACATTTTCTTGGAAAAAAAAAAAAAAAACTTATGGCCATGGTATTGGTTAGTGAATTTAGACACCTTTTTTATTTTAAAAATGTTTTCCAATCCAATCATAATTTTTTCAGGCACAAAACATTTCAATCTTTAATAAAAAAAAATTTTATCTAATCATTGGCCCTTAATTTCTATAAAAAAAAAAAAAAAAAAAAAAAAAAAAAAAAAAACAACATAAAAACCAAAAAACTTTTACAAAAACCCATCAAAACTTCTCTAACGATAATTTTCATCAAAACATACTTTTTTATTCTCACATTCTCTAAGAGAATAAATTTTAAAAAAATTTTCTTTCCAAACATCATTTATGTGGATCTCACCATTCATACAAATATCTAAAAAAACATATCTCATAAATTTTTCTTAATCATTACACAAAAAACGTTTTCAAAACCAAACCAAACATAGCCTATGTTTGTTCAAGTTGCCATGTTATAATTTTTTTGTCTTCTTCCTTTAAAGTTTAAGAAATAACTTAGACAATATTTTATCAAACTATAATAAAACAAATAAGTGAAATTTTAAAAAAATAGTTATATTTTTGGAGGGCCGTCTCTAAGATAATTGCGGCCTTGAGCAAAATCATAAAAAATAAATCTTTTATAATAAATTATTATATTAAAATATAAAATATCAATGAATTTTAGTTACAAATTTCTTGCCTTTTGAGATACTAAATTATTTATCAAAGTTTTGTATTCAAGAGCTCTTTTTGAAGATTGAATTCATTTTTCATTGTTTCATTTTTTTAGCTATTTACATCTCTAGATTGTGTTTTCTATTAGACATATTAGATATCTCAAAATTATTCTAAACAAAAAAATTAGAACTAATTGTACAGTAGTGAAAGTAGGACTAAAGGAAGAAATATCTCAAGAATATGTTTAGACAAAGGAAATTTTTTGAGATTTAAAAAATTGGAAGTCCATCCATCTTCTTTGAAATTTTGAATTATGGTTTCTTGCATGGAATTTCATAAAGTTTAAAAGAGATTCCAGACTCTTTTTTTTTTCTTTTGTTAAATTAAAATATTGAACATAAATTTGGACTATTAAATATTAAGTAAAATAGGAAGTTAGGAGTCTTCTAGAAGAGTGAAAGTAGGGCTAAAAGAAGAAATGCCTAGAATATGTGTAGACAAATAAATTTTTGAGATTTAAAATTAGAAGTTCATCAATCTTTTTTGAAATTTTGAATTATGATTTATTGTATCAATATTTCAAAAAGTTTAAAGGAGATAATGACCCTTGCCTTCACCAATATATATCAGTTTGCAAATTAAAGTAGAGAATTGGAGACAGAGATGATATATAAGATTATTCAATTAAATATGGTAGATTAAAAGAAATGACACCAATTATTTGGGATTTGCACAAAAATGAGTTTTCAGTGGTACCTATGGATCATGGTCATGCTATTGAATCCACTCTCTTATCTTCTGCACTGTAGATGATGTTTTGCCCTCGACCATGCCGTGTAGAATCTGAGGAGTCGAAGATCAGCAAATCAAGGAAAATCACATCGTTTTGTCCCATCTTCGTAATGCCACGTAAAATAGGGTGATTCGGATAGATGAGCGCATCCAGTCATAAAACAGGTCCCATGACTTTCATACATGGAAAAGTCATTGACAGAGAACCATAACCAGTTTCCTAGTACGCTACGGCACCTCATGAAAGGCAATCTGCTTTGGTAACAACGTGACACATGTAGTCAATCATCGTGGTTCGAGACGTTGCGGCCTTGATTAGCATAGAGCACGCTGCACAGGCTGGCCTTGGGTTCTAATGATTCTCTCGCCAGCATGCGTGTCCATGGTTTTGCCCACATCAGAACCATGGATGATGGATCCCCAATTCCACGAGAGTCTCATAAGAACATAGGAAGCCGGTGCTCGTTAATTAGTCAGAAATGTGGGCCAACAAAAATATAATTGTCGGTGTGACACGTGCTCAAGATCTATGGGAAAATGATATGTTATAAGGTTGTGTCTCACTGAATGATGATACAGTTAAAAGGAAGTGGACAATTAATATGTGCGCTCCGCTCATGCTAGTCTGATGGGTTACTTTCACGTCCCACTGATCCACGAAATCCCAGACATTGCAATTGGAGACCGGGAAGAGAGCCTTTTTCTTTGCCGTTTCTGATGGAAGATTTCAGAGAGAATCCATGGCATTTTGGCATAGAGTCAAAGGACAGAGAAGGAAAAGTAATTTTGTTCCTTTAGGAGAAGAAAAAGTCATTAAACAAGGGACAGACTGATGCATCCAGACCAGACAATCTAAATGCTTGTTTGATTGTGGGACTTCTTTGTTGTTTTTTTTTTTTTCCTTTATGTGGTGATTATAGCGGGAGTTTTTTCTTTTGCTAAAAAGAAAAGAGTAATGTTTGGTATACTTCCTGGGTTTTTCTCAAATTCTTCTAAGAAAAGTTTAATGGCTTAAGATTAATTTTAAAAGTGAACCCTATATACTCAGAGATCTTGAGCTGTTGGATTCTTCTTAGAAAAATTTGAGAAGAACTCAAAAAGTACACCAAGTATTTCTCAAAACGAAAAGTGGGAGTTTGATTAAGAAGAGGGCGGTGGCATTGATGGTACAATGCATGTAGCACTGGAATTTATGAGGGAGTTCGTTCACTGATTTACTCCACTTGCTGTTGCATTCACTTCCCTACACAATAATGCCTCTTAGTAGGTAGTGCTTTCTTGCGTCACTCTTTTTTCTCCCCAACGCTTTTTTTTCTGGTAAGAAACGTAAAGTTGACGCATGTGTGCTTTCCTATCACTCCAGAGTCCATATGCCATAGCATCTTGATTCCTGAAATCCAAAATACCACGGTTTGTTTCCTCCCGTTTACGGTCTCTCCATTTTCTGAAGCGTGATCTAGTCATCTTTCTGGCACTCAAAAAGCTCCAACCTCACGCATCTCTGTTTGCCTATTCATCATTTCAAGATTGGAGCTGCATTACGGGAGTTGGAAGCAATGAAAGAGAGGGAAAGCTGTGGAAGCATTTAACAAGACATGGAGTATTATTCTTCATCGGATCTTCCATGCAAGAAGCACCCCTCTTCATCCTCGGTTGGCATCTGCGCTTATTGTCTCAAGGACCGTCTGATTAAGCTCGTCTGCTCTGACTGTGGAGAGCAGCGGCTCTCTTCTTGCTCCTGCTCTGAGATTTCTTCCAATCGCAATTCCTGCACAGTTGAGGTCGGGAGTGTGGGTCGAGTCTCATTCCTGATAGAGAATGAAAGAACTGAAGTTTCGCAATCACATTGTAAGACGAAAGCCCAAGAGAAAGGTGACGATGTTGTGCTGCTCAAAAGGAGCAGCAGTAGCTGTGTAGAGATCAGAAGGAGCGGGTTTTGGAGAATTGGGAAATTGTTTAGGAAGAAAAGAGATAAGAATTGCGAGAGATCGAGTGTTGGAGGTGGGTGTGATGAGAAAAGTGACTTGTGGTTGGTCGACTATATGGGTGTGTCTAGGTCCAGGTCTCTTTGTAGTTTCAGGGGAGGCGGGTTGTTTGGGTCGGAAGATGGTGGGGATTTGGTGGTATCGGCTGCTAGGAGTTCTATATCTGCTGCCAGGAGTTCTGGTTTCAATGGGGCTCTACCCTTAGATTCTGGGAGAAGAAGTGGGTTAAGTGAAGTAGAGCCCAGGAAAAGTGGCTTTGCTGATGAGCAGAAAGAAAGTCATCTGGAGTCGGACAAAGTCGCTGATCTAAAAGGGGTGAAGAAGGGCGGTCTTCCGGACCACGATTCGGGTTCTAATGGAGTAAATAGACGTATTTTCTCACTCAAAGAGAGCGACTTCAATGGCATGGATGATTCGGGCTTTATAGACTTAAAGCTTGATTACTCATCTGAGTCGAAGCCGGAGTTCTCTGCTGCGAAAATGGCCGTTTTGACAGACCCGGACTCAGCTTTTGGTAGCATCAGAGGTAGTCGCTCTGTGGCACATGAAACTGGAAGTTCTTTGGGGAATTTCGCCGGGGATGGGAGCTTCAGTACTGGGGGTTCTTGTAGGATTACAGTTAACGAGAGAGGAATAAAAAAGGGAAGAAAAATTATAAAAGGCTGGCGCTGGATTCTCAAGCATCATCCCAGTTGGGGGAGTATGAGAAAGAGGGGTGAAGATCTTACGTTCAAAAGTTAATGTACGATGAACCACATCTACAGAAAAGAGTACTTTCTTGAAGAGCAAATCTAGAAGTCTTGTTCTGTTTTGGTGTCTTTCCCATTTCTAGTTAGACGCTAAATTAAATTAACACTGTCTGTCTATGTAATTAATGTATTTCCTTTTATGTAGTTTATGATGGATTGTTGAAGCAGTAAATGTGAGATAGTGGCTGAAACTAGTTCTGTCCAAACCAGAGTCCTTCCCAACTATGTGTATCTCCACATATACTCAATAATAAGCCGTCACTGATCATATTTACTTCACAAGCAATCAACCCAAAAGGAAGCTCCCCTCTTCAGGGTCATTAATTTTCTGATGTGATTGTGATGTCATACGGTCTAAGATAATGTGGTCTCAGGAAAATCATAAAAAACAGGTCTTTTGTAATAAACTATAAACTATATATTAAAATATAAAAATTTAATTAAAAATTATTCTTTTTACTTTTTAACATATAAAATTACATGCAAACTTATTTATCAAAATTTTGTATTCAATATTTATCTGAAGATAATTTTTAATTGGCAATATAGCTTATTTATTAATTTTCTTGCGTCATGGTTAATCTTAGAAAGTATTTTATTAATTTAAATTTTAAAAAATTTATTTTTACAGAAGCAATTATCGGTATTATTAATAATATTCTATAATTAATACTTAGATTTGAAAAGGAGTGTGCTCTTTTTAAATAGTTTCATGTTCACTTTAGTGATGATTTTGCCGCCTTGCAGCGACGTCTTGTACCGTTGCGATAGGCCGATTTTCTTGTCGTGATTGTAGAGGCTTGAAAAACCTCATGTTAAGTTCACAGAAGTGAGCCAAGTAACCCGTGACCAGTGCCTCCACATCAAACTCTTCACGCTTCAAATGCTCGTCAAGAGTAACCAGTTTCTTCTCATGCATGCTCTAGATTTTCAGAAGATGGAAAGAAAAGTTGCATGTGTCCCAGAGTTTTGAATGTCTCCAAAACAGGCCTTGTTCCACTTCCTTAGCGCATACATCGTAGCCCGAATGTTTTTAAACAAACTCCAAGCTGAATCTGGACCGAAGACATTCCCCCACGCTTGTACGACCACCCTGGAACAATTCTGGTCCAGGAGCCAATAGCTTTCAAACTTAAAGCTTTGGGGCAACGAAATATTATTGCCATACAAATTGAGAGTAATGGGACGATGGTCTGAGTGAGAGATGTCGTAGTGTTGAATATTAGCAAAGGGGAAGTACTCCTACCTTCCTCAATATTTGCAAACCCCGGGTCTTCGATCCGACCACGTGAACCTCCAACCAGAGTATCCGAAATCTACAAACCCCATAGATACTATAAATTGATGAAGGCCTCTAGATGCCCCCGGTCTCACCAAGGCTTCCTTGTTTTTCTGCTTAACTCAGAAGATCATTAAAGTCACCAAGACAGATCCATGGCTAACTAGAATGCGGTTGCAGGTCTTGGAGAGACTGCCAAAACACTTATTTATTCTTCGACATAACCGGTGCCATACACGAAAGAACAAAAGAAACTGCAATTGTCACTACCAGTATGAATATGCAAGTCAAAAATATTTTGGGACTTGAAAAGCAAATCAAGCTTCAAGTCAGGGTGCCAACAGAATGCCAGACCCCACTCCTACCAACAGGAGGAATCGAAATAAAAAAAAAAAAACCAATCTTCTGCAGAATGGAAGCTACTGTATTATCATCTACTTTAGTTTCTACTTGGAAAATACCCGTTGGATCAATGTTTTTCACTATCTTCCTCAGGGTTCGCACTGTCGTTGGTTAAGTGAGACCGCGGCAGTTCCAGAAAATTAGCCTCATGATGTCCAAAGGGAGGGGCAGGTTAAGGCCCGCTTCCCCAACCATGAATTTTGGTAACACCAACATCGCTTCATTACGGAGTCGAATTCCATCCCCATAGAGAGTTTTCAAAGACATCAAGGTAGACGCTCCGGATGAGCAACAGCTAATCCAACGCTCTCGAGGGTGCCACATCAATTAATAAAGGCCTGGGTGGGTACCTGGCTCCACTCAGCTCGGCCCCTCATAGTTAGGGCTACTCATTTTAAGTACCGGTGCCGATTTTTCCGACACCGATACCAGCATCGGGAACCGTCAGACCAGCAGTTTATGGTACCGGTGACGGAAGAAAAACTCGCCATTTACCGACGATATTACAGGTGACGGTTTTATTGCCAGAATTTCCGACGTAAACCGTCACCGGTGGCCTTTTTTTTTTAATTTTAAATATAAATGGCGTTTAAAGAACGGCACCTTGCTTGCGATGGGATTAGGGTTCACACTAACCCCATCGCTTTTATTTTTTTTAAAATAAAAAACAAAACAAAACGCTTGCTTGCGATGGGGGTTTGACCCTAACCCCCATCACTTTTATTTTTTTAATTAAAAAACAAAACAAAACGGCGCCGTCTCTACTTAAAGAGAATGGCGCCGTTTGGGTTACGGTTATTAACGATGAGCAATCATTGCATCTCTCTCTGCAGTCTGCTCTCCGCAAGAGCCCCCCCTCCCCATGTTGCCCCTCACTCTCCTCCGTCGCCGTCTCCATCGTCTTCGTCGCCCATCCCTTAGAGCAGTTGAGCCGCTATTTTGAAGATGGTCTTCACAATCTTCATTGCTTTTAAAGATGAGTTTTTTTCGTGGATTTATTTTGTGATTGTTTTGTAAATTTGGATTTTTTTACCCAGAGAATCTGCGATTGTTTACCCAGAGAAGAGAATCTGTGATTATTTTCATTTTGAATCTATGATTGTTTTGTTTCTTTTTTTGTGAAATTTTGTGAAGCGGTGGTGACCGGTTACTCTATAACCGTCACCAGTAAACCGGCACTGGCAATAGCCGGTTATTTGGTCTGCCGATTTCAGTGTCGGTGTCAAATATAGGCCACCGGGATTAACGGTGACGGCCCTAGTTTTGGCCAAACCGGCACCCACATCACCGGTACTCAGCCCTACTCACGGTACCGGTCTTAAGTGAGCAAAAAGGTCTAACAGTACGTCCAAAATCACGCGCCCTTCTTCTCCCCTGCAAATCATCTACAAATCCAACGTTTACATCTCTCTCACCCAAATCACCCCACCCCCAAGATCTCCAAAAATTCATCTTTCCTCAGCTAAATTAGGTTTTAAACCGAATCTCTCCCTAGGCATTTGAAGAAGGTTCAGAAACATGAGGAATTTTGTATTCTCTTTCTCTGCAATCAAGGTCTACGCTCACTGGGTTTTTCACTGTAAGTTATTTATTCTTGTCCTTGATAATCTCTGGCCTTAATGTTTGATGGATTTTTTCTTGTAAGGTTATTTTTTCTGTGAGTTCATTGTTTTTATCTAGCTCAACGTTCTTTGAATTTTTAGTGTTGATCCTTCGTGCTTTCGACTCCTCTAAATTAGGTTTCTAAGTTTTGTGTTGTTTAAGAATTTATTGTTTTGCATCTAATGAAAAATCAAGATGAACTCAGTCGATGAATGTGTCTAAGATGAATGATTGCGTGGTTCGGGCATTGGTCGAGTTGTTCATGGTTTTCTAGTACTTACGAGTTAAGCATGTCATTGACGTCAATCTTGACAAAGCATGCTGGGTTGAGTGTGTTTTAAGCCAAAGCCAAGCTCCAATAATCTGTTAATATATTGGTCTTGTGGAGACACGATTTAATTGGAAGGCTCTGGATGGCTGCCTCTCGACATGAGCATCTAAGCTGAGTTGGGAAATAACTGAAAAATTGTCAGCTTATCGATAAGCCAACAACGGCTTTCTATCCATCTTAAATATTGACGCTCTTGTGTATCAAAATATAACCTTTTTTTTTTATTTGCAGTCTTTATCTTGGGCTTTTTCTCTTTTACTTTTACTCTCTGTTCCGATGTTCTAATATAGGGCCTTGTTCACATTTAGAAGTGATGACTATTGAAAGTAGGATTGCAATGTAGTGATTTTTGTATATTTGTTCTTTCTGTTATTTTTGTTTTATGGGTCCCAATAACTTTCTACATTTGGTACCATTGATTTAGCTTAAGCATCTTAGCTGCCCCTGGAATGATTGATTAGAACATTGAGTTGTTGCTTACACATAGAAACTTTCAGAAGGATGTGAAGCAGGTTCATGGTCTAATGTGACAGGGGCTGAGACTATTTTAACACTTATTTTTTGTGTATTGGTTTTCATTCGTTGTTCTCCAATAGAAAGATCGATAATTAATACTTATGAAGTTCATTTTTAAAATGCTCGATACTGGCTATCTAACTTGATGAAGTTTTTTACTAGTACTTAACGAATGCCCTATGAATTTTAATCTTTATTGGAGTTTTAATCATTTTATCTCTTATTTATTCCTATATTGTATACTTTTAGTCACAATCTAGATGAAGTTTATCTTCTATCTTAAGGTACATTGGCATTTGTTTAAACTGTAAATTTGATATATATCTTGAGATGTGTTGTATGTGGCATTACTTGAGGATGTGACTTTAATTTGCCTCAACCAAACATGTCTTACCCTCTTCCTTTTACCAAAATTCAATATCATACTTTGTTGCTCTCAGATTTTTATCTAGCTGAAAGTTCTTTGATGTTTGTATGTCTATTTTTTGCATGTGTTTCAACCAGTACTCATGGTAAGGATCAAGAATCATGCGGCAAAAGAGAAAGAAAAGGCTGGAAGATCGAGAAAGAGGAACTTCCAGGAGGTGATAACTCCACTAACTGTCGAGATGATTAGTGTGCGTATAAGTATGAGGATGACTTTTCAAGAAGGAAGGTGATGAGGGGAAGAAATATTAATGTCAATAAGTTGAGTGAATTTGAGATTGTTGAGCATTTTGAATACTAAGATTGAAAGAATTTGTTAGATATAGGAAAAAATGGAAAAAATGTGTATCCTAAGTATGTCAAAATGTTCTTTAGTAACATGAAAGTTTCAAAACATGTGGATGAGAGCTCAACCATTAAGAGCTTATTGCATAGGAAGGAGGTTGAGTTGGATCCCCTTAAACAGGTAGGATTTTGGGGATTCCTTGCAATGCGCAACCAGTGTATGATTTGAAGAGGGTATCTTGAGTTTCAGACTTTAGATATAATGATGTTGTTAATTAGTTCCTTGTCGATCTTGATGAAACAGAAGAAATCTCTATCAAAATTGAGGCCAAAGACCTTCCCATCATCTCTATGTTTATTCACCTCATTTCCACATACAATTTACTACTTAGGGGTGGTCATAGGAAGGTACCGACATTTATGGATATTTATATTACCGAACACCTTATAAACAATAAGCCCATAAACCTTCCCTATATTATGCTCAGCCATATAGCGAATGCGCATGAGCATAAGAAAAACCTCTTATATGATTGATTTTCACCAAGATTTTTATCCATTTTGCAATTCTGAAGGATATGATGAAGCTTGAAATCACAACCCATCTTGATTCCTTTAACATGTGAAATTTGAGGAAGATGCGTTATAGGAAGAATATGAAATAAGAGTGGATGTGGAAGGAAGATAATAGTGGTGATAAAGGTGAAGAGGGTGACAAGGGTGCAACAGTTCCTCCTTTCTCATCTACTCATAGGGAGACTTATGCATCGTACACTGATTGGCAGCACTCAGTTGACGCACACGTTAATACCTTGAAGTTGGATTTATAGTCGTTGAGAAATGAGCAACAAGAATACGTAGAAGAGGTTCGTCAATTCAGAATAGAGCAACAACTATCCTTTCCAAAAAACAAAGCTATCATTAAAGTTTTGCACGCAAACTTTTCTCGTCAATTTCCACTCACTCATTGAATCTTATTATGTGGAGTATTTATAATTTTGAATTTTGCTGATGCGCTCTTTTTAATTCCATAGTTTTCATTTGAATGTATTTTTCATTATGAAACATTTGGAAGTATTTTCCATTAAGTAACATGCCGGATTATGTATTATTTTTTTTTCGTTAATTCTGAAATGCTAAAAAGACTTTAACTGTATTTGTTTTGCAAAACGATATGTGAAGTTGGATTTATAGTCGTTGAGAAATGAGCAACAAGAATACGTAGAAGAGGTTCGTTAATTCAGAATAGAGCAACAACTATCCTTTGCAAAAAACAAAGCCAGCATTAAAGTTTTGCACGCAAACTTTTCTCATCAATTTCCACTCACTCATTGAATCTTATTATGTGGAGTATTTATAATTTTGAATTTTGCTGATGCGCTCTTTTTAATTCCATAGTTTTCATTTGAATGTATTTTTCATTATGAAACATTTGGACGTATTTTCCATTAAGTAACATGCCGGATTATGTATTATTTTTTTTTCGTTAATTTTGAAATGCTAAAAAGACTTTAACTGTATTTGTTTTGCAAAACGATATGTATGTTGATTAGAGGTAAATGTGGTTGGTTCTGCCTATTGTGACATTACCATATTTATAATAAGCAAAAAAAAATGCTTATCAAGATCAAGTCCGAAAATTCTAAAAAAATGCCTTAGAAAAAACGGGTCAAGCCACCTTGGCAAGTGATAAACCTGTTGAGCTCAAACAAAAAAGAGCCCTTAGAAAAAGGTCTCACTACAAAAAAATTGACTTTTAGTAACGAAATTTTTTGTCGTTAAAAGTCAATTGTTCATCACTAAAGTTATTAGTGACGAAATTTTTTCATCACGAGCTTCGTTAGCAAAAGAGCGTCAATAATTGTTTTTCATGATGAAACCCAAATTTTGTCACCAAAAAGAATTAGTGACAAAACAAATAAGCTATTGAGCTATTGTGACAGTAAATTCCATCACAAAAAGTTGCATTTAATCGCCACATATCCGATGAATCGGAACGTAGACGATCGATCAACTTAAAAACAGAACCGATTGATCATCCCTTACTGTGATCGGATGCTCCAAATGGCGATCGGTCGAAGTAACATTTATGATTGATCGGACGAAACTATTTGAGTGATCAAATGGTTGAGATTTATTACCAATCGGACAAACTTTTTGGATGACTGAACGTTAAACATTTACGATCGGTCAAGACTATGTGGATGATAAAACAGTTAATATTTTCAATCGAACGTGTTAAATGTACAATTGATCATGTCACATTTACGACCGAACGTGCTCTTAAATCGGATCAAACATTTTACTTGGATGATCGAACGTTTGATTTGTTTCCAATTGGACGATGCAGTTTGCAATCAGACACATTTCTTACTTACAGTTCGATCACTTGCCTTGCCGACAAGACGGTTAGTCTGCCAATCAAACGTTATTTTAAGCGTTTCATTTGTTTTCGATCAGACAGTGGAATTTGCAATCGGACATTTTTTACCACTACCGTTCGATCGCCTAATTGGTTGATCAAACAGTATTTACATATTTTTTAAAATGATAATAAATGAAAAACATTATATAAAACCATCTTATCATTAACATTCACATCAATAAAGATCAATAATAATACATAATTACCCATAATTAAACAAAAAAAAAGGGGGTAAAATCACAGTTAGCCCCTTATCTTTGGGCAAAAATCAAGTTGCTACCCTTATTTTTCAATCCAACAATTTGAGACCCTTATCTTTGAAAATCTGTCAATCTTCGCCCCCCGTCTAAATTCTCCGTCAAATGAGACGGTTTTTCGTCCACGTGCGTCACACGTGCCTCTATTACACTTGAAATGACCAGAATGCCCTCAGTGAATGTGAGATAAATCTTCCAGGTCTCTCCTCCTCTCTCGCACGAATTCGACCCTCTCTCTCTCCACTCAACCTTCGGCTCTCTCTCCTTCGAAATCAGCTGCTTTTGATAGACTCCTGCCACCCATTTTCGTCGGAGATCAAGGTAGCACTCAACTTCTCTTCTCGTTTGTTTTCTTGTTTCCCTTTTCTCTTGGTTTTGGTCTTTCCATTTTCTCTTGGATTTTTGGGGGTGTTGATATTGGGTTAGATGGGGTTTTGATCTGTTCGTTCCTCCTTTAGAGACCTTCAAGATGACTACAAAAAAAACTAGTAAGAGACCTTTACGCTGATCCCATTTCAAGTTTGGGTTTTGATTAGGTAGGATTTGGAGGGAAATTGCGAGGTCAACGGTCGTCTTGGAGTGGACCTTGTGCTATTAAAAAAACACGTGCTATCACACCAATGATTTTTCTAGTGCAATCCAAAACCACTTGCAACCTGCTTTAGTAGTACCAACTAATCATAGCCACCATCCTAATTTCATTGAAGAAATTACTATTTTCAATCAACGTACAACATCTTTATTTATATTATATATATAAATTTCCACTTTTCCATAATCTTGGCACTAGAGTAACTTGCTTTGTCCCAAAGAGAAATAAACCATTCCCTTATTAATCAAACAGTAGGGTTCGAACCTCACAGTTCATGCCCACAACAAACCCATTCAAGAAATTGACGTTCAGAATAAGCAGTTTTGCTTATTTTAACGAGGAAAGGTAACTACTTTTTCTTTTATTTTTTTTCTTTTTTGGGAAATAACTACTATATTAATAGAATTGAAATAACTACTATATTGTTTCCCGAGCTATTGATTCTCTTGTGCCTTTATATAATGCAAATAATTCTTTTATTACACTGAATTAAGTAAGGTACTGCATGGTTTTTTCAGCCATTGAAATGTCTGAATCACACATAACTGGTAGCTTAGGAAGTGGTGAAAGTGAAGCTTCTACAGAGGGCCCAAAATGTTATTGCAATCTGAGAGCAAAATCAACTATTGCCTTTACGGATGAAAATTTTGGGAGACGATTTTGGGGTTGCGTGAAATTCAAGGTTAGTGTTTTCTTTTTCAATTGGTTGGTAATGTTTATTAAATTTGGTATGTTCTGGTAATATTTATTAATGTTCTAGTAATGTACATTAATTCATTTTGCATGTTTATTAATTCTGGAAAGTGTTTTATTTATTGCATTACTAATTGGTTTCAAATGTTAATTAAATTTGGTATGTTCTGTGGTAGTGTTTATTAATTAGATGAAATTTATTTTAATAACAGGATGGAGGTCATTGCAATTATTTTGCATGGAGAGATCCTAAGATGTGTTCGTTTGGACGAAGGGTTATTCGGCAACTTCGAGTAATGCATGCGCAGTCGCTTGGCGAACAGTCTGCTTGGGAATCAAATGAGAGAGAGCTTCAACATCAAACTGAAGTGATTGTTGCCATGACTGAGCAACATCGAGCAGAGATCATAAATATGTCGAAGCAGCATCGATAGAAATTGAGAATTTGAATGTCCAAAATCGAGCCAAAATTGACGCTATGATCGCACAACATCGGCATGAGATTGAGGTGGAGAGAAGGGTTTCAGATGTTAAGATCAGTGGTTATAGGACTGCTTTAGCATTTTGCTTGTTTCTTACTTTTGGAATTTTGGCCTCTCATATATTTAGTACCGGGTTGTGTACTCCTTCGAAGCTCATGTTAGCCGCATGAGGGCACATATTTATCTCTTAAAATTCGTGACAAAATCGAATTGTACCAGTGGGTCTTGTTTGTTGATTTTGTTGGTCAGTAGCTACCTGAATTTGTAGTCCTGCTAGTGAACAATTGTCTGCTCCTGTATAGCTGTTATTGTAAACTCGCCATCAGTTTCTTCTATGGGTACCTGATTAACTATCTACCAATCTCTTAACTATATACAACAATAGCTACCTGATTAACAATCTGATAATTCATTGCCAAATAACTTTTGACAGTTTGACCTGATATTCACAATAAGTTTGACACATTGAAAGTATCATGATCATTTAATAAATAACCAAGTGCCAACATACATCTATTATATCTATTTACAAAATGGCACACATAGCTGCCATATACATCCAACAGAACTCGAATCTGTGACGCAAATATACTTCTATCCAAAAATGCCACACATAACTACCCTGTACATGCAACATAAGAAAATCCAGTGCAAATTCAAGCAACCAACATCCAAAATAAATGATGGGGGCATCCAAATTCGGCAATGACATTCCCAACAAAATAGACATAACATCCAACAGTCTATCATGTACTCAATAAGGTCCTATATCTGCCAGCGAGCTTTTTTCCCTTTGTCTTTTGCTCCCTTGCGTTCGGTAACTGGAGCTTTACCCGTGTCTGATGGTCCAATGCCCGGAGGAGGCTGTGAAACTCGAAACTGAACACCTCCTCGACCAGGAGCCCCCAAGAGCACCTTACACCTTCCCCTATTGTTGGAGCTGTTAGGTCGATTACCACTTTAGTGCTTGTAGAGGCGCCTTGAGACCGAATCTTTGCAATCTACTTGAGCGCCGCATCCGTATGCGAGAAGCAATCCCCGTTGCAGCTAGAGTGCTTCTGGTAGATGGTCCTTTTGTATTCTTCCTGGCGGGATGCGTCTCCATTGACTCCGTAGCTGGGGCTCCTTGTATGGAGTTTGAGCTCGAGGCGTTTTCTTTCTTGATGCCTGGAAAAACCAACTTAGTTAATAGTCTCTCTATGAAACAAAAATATTGGTTATACAACGTGTGTGTATCTAACTTACCGTCATTGCTGCTACTGCGTTATCATTAACTTCAACAATCCCAGACAGTAGCTGTGATAATCGTCGGCTTCTTGTAAGCTACGCAAATAATGTTAGCAATATGATTATTAAAATAGATAGATGTATACTTGATGTAAATTCAAATGGAATAAAAATTAATGAAATTTGTTAGCTGTCATACAGGTACACTAAGTGGCTGGCCAGTAGATTGCGATGGACTTTCTTCGTCACGCAACTGTGGTATCTGCATGGTCTATAGTAACCACCAAAAGTCTATAAGTAACTGTTGGAAAGTGGCTTATGTTTCTAAAAATGCATCAAACTATAATACTCACATGTCTAGTGCTATGGGTACTTGGCATAGATTGCGATGGAGTTGCATCACGTATTTGTGGTCCCCTTTGGGTCTAAAATAATCAGTAAAACTAGAGCTGTAAAACTAAGTAAAATAGCAAACTGTTGACAAATCATATGAAAATATGTACCACAGGTTACCTTCCGTGTTGCTCGTGTAATTGGGGTAGATTGGGATGGAGTTTCATCACGTATTGGTGGTCCCCCTTGGGTCTAAAATAATCAGTAAAACCAGAGGTGTAAAAGTCAGAATAATTGTTAACTGTTAGATAACTTGAAATTAAAATCTGTACCAACAATTACCTTCCGTGTTGTCCGTGTACGTGGGTAGATTGGGAGGGAGTTTCATCACGTAAATGTGGTACCCGAATGGTCTGTATAAACAGATTATAAAAAAAAATCAGATACAGTTTCAACATATAGAATCTAAAAATCAAATCACACTAACCTGTCTAGTGCTGCGTGTACTTGGGCTAGAATGTGATGGTGGAGGTCCACTAGTAAATGGTGCATCCGGTGCAGCCGCAGTACTTGGAACCCTTCGTGATGCTTTCCTTCTATTTAGGCATGGACAGGTCCTTTTGTTGTGGCCCATCTCTTTACACTCAGAGCATAAGATCCCACTTTGTCGTCTCGGAATCCTACCGGTGGGTGTACGCTCATCCGGTCCCCGTTTCCGGAGCTTTTTAGGTCTACCGGGTTGAGCCCTTGATTGGGGGTTCCATCGCCTCATACGCAGTACGGAGCCATTGTTCCTCAGATGGAACCGGATAAATGATAGGGGCATATGCCTTCGATAGGCCTCAGTGGTATAAAACCAGTCAACGAAGTCTTCTGGATTTCTGCCATCGTAGACGATAGCAGCGAACCCGTGTGGACACGGGATCCCAGTAAGATCCCACCTCCGACAAGAGCATGTCTTTCTCTGAACGTTTACCACATACTGCTTCAGATGACACTCCACCTCAAAATAACCATCCCCAGCATACGTAGGAAGGCAATGGCTTGCCTCCTCACCAATGGACTCCAGTTTCTCTACTGCCTGTGGGCACAATCTACCAGTACAAGTCCTTATCCCCTCCCTCTTAAGCTGATACCTCCTCATCAGCTTCTTCCGTATCATCTCAACCATGGATATAATTGGCTTGTCTCGTGCTTGTAAAACATAAGAGTTGAAGCACTCGCACAGGTTGTTCACCACAAGATCACTTTTACTGTGCGTGTGAAACCATGATCGAGACCACACACTTGGGTCAATTTTCCTAAGGTACTCGTGTGCGTCAGGACTCAACGCCTTCAGTTCATCCATTTTCTTATTGAACTCGGACTCCGTATACGCTGTGGCTGCTCCCCATAGTTTATCCTTGAGTGCTACTCCGCGGTGACCAGCATCCCTGAAGTTCGCATAAAGGTGCCGCACACAAAATCGATGATCTGCCTGGGGCATTACTACGTCAAATGCTGGAACAAGACCCTACACAAACAATCAAAAGCTATAATTGACGTATTTACCAAGGAATTATTGTATCTAGTGAAAGTAAAAAAATATATAGAATGACCTTTTGTCGATCTGACATAAAGGTCCAACCACCATGAGGAGCAGCCCCAAGATCACCAAGTAATGTCTCTAAAAACCAAATCCAACTATCCTTCAATTCAGCCTCAACAATTGCAAATGCAACGGGGTACATGTTGTTGTTTGCATCCCGCGCAACTGCACTCAAAAGTTGCCCCTTGAATTCGCCCTTCAAGAAACAACCGTCCAAACAAATAAGGGGCCTACAACCCTCTTTAAAGCCCGTCTTCATTGCATTAAAAGATACATATAACCGTTGGAAGAACGGTGGCAGCTCTGGTGCAATTCGATCCGTCATTACTATCAAACAGGACCCCTGATTAGTATCCCTTACTGTCGCGCAGTAGTCCCAAACCCTCCCATATTGCTCCTTATGGGTTCCATAGATCTACTCTAAAGCCCTCTTCTTTGCCCGATAACATTTCTGCCACATTGTCTCGCACTGCCACTTCCGCTTAACCTCGTCGTAGATAGCAGATACAGAGATGTTAGGTTGGCTCTTTATCTGGTCTATCATCTTTTTGGCGATCCATCTAAAGCTGATCTGAGAAAGCCTATATCTTCTAGGACATCTATGCCGAGGCTGAATATCTCTGATCTCAAAGGTTATTTCGGTCGGTATCTTCCTACCATAAACTCTATACTTGCACCTCTCTGCCCTACAAACATCACTACCTTATCGCCAGTATTTTTATGAAAGCGGACGTCCTTCCCTATAGCAATATTTGCCTCCTTCACGGCCTCTTTAAATAGGGCAGCAGACGGGAACTTCATCCCTTTCACAAGGGTTACTGAGCCCAAGTCACGTTCAACGAACTCAGGTGCAGAGCGGGAGGGCTCACCAGCCTCATAATCACTGTGTGGCGGGGAGACAAGTATATCAGATGGTATCATATCTGACATATATCCTGCAACTTCACAGTTATAAAGTGAAGTTAATAAATAACAATATCATGCTGCAAAAGCCAACGTAATCATTACTTCATACAATAACTGAATTTACTGCTTACCGTCATCTTTACCATCGGGCGATGGAGGAGGTGTGACAAGAAGCCCGTCTGCTGTGAGATGTTCGGCCTCCACATCTGCAGCTTCTATGTCCTTATCTGATCTACCAGAAGGTCCACCAACCTCAAATGAATGTCCACCCAACTCAAAAGAGGGACCACCAATGTCTAAAGATGGAGGACTCATATTCACATCTTCTTCACAGCCAACAGCCTCGCATTATCATTATCAGTGACATTCACATCATAGAGGTCATCATCGCTACTAAGTGCTTCATCCCACCACGTTGTTCCAATCCCAAGACGGCGTCTCTCACGTTCATCGTCAACGTCGTCCACCGTGTCAAATACAGGTACAGCCTCGAAACCGACAACGTATATCACAATGATTTCTTTACCCCTGTGTGCAGCCACCATCTGAAGTATATCAGGGTCCCCTGAGATAATTCGCAGCCCATCAGAGAGGGTCTTCTCTGGCTCTAGGTAGAACAATAGGTCACCATGTTTATACCCATATTCTTTGACAGTTGCTTCTACCTCTATGTATGATAGGCAGTCACAGTCGTAGGGATCTGGGTGCATAGCCATCTTCCCATCAACATATACGCACCCACCATTCGACCTGTCAAATCTGCCCCCATAGTGGACCTTAAACACAAAAGAATCTGACGCCATTGGGACCTGCCACAATCAGAACTACACTATAATATCTGTTTAATTTACCTTAAACATGTATATGGAGTTTAAGATAAGCACCGATTGTTGAAGTTCACTCATATCCACATCCTACAATATTTCTGAATTTCTTTTTAGTCTAATATTTGAAGCCTCCAAAGGTCTTAATTAAAAGGTTGGGAGATTAATTAAAACCGATAGAATAGGTGAGACCAAGGGCATGCAAGGCCATGTGCAGTGTAAGTGACTCTATAGTTCGTATAGGGAGTCCTAAAAAAATATGCTCATAAAGGAAACGTGCATGAGGTCCAACTGCTAGCTATAGGACATATCTAGGCCCTTGATTATTATACCAGCTTCAATCTCGATGGAGCATAAATTAAGCATCATATTGACAAACTTTATCCAACAATATAACAAGACAAAAGCTGGCACACTAAATGAAAATACAGACAATGCAACATTAAAGCAAGAGATAAGTACTATGACAATGTGACAGCGCCCATGATCATATCTTGAAAGTATTGACTCCACCAGTTCAATTATAAACAATGCCCTAGAATATGAACCATCTAGTTGACAAAGAACTTGTAAAATTTCTTTGGATTTACCCCCAAGTTTATGAACAATGCCCTAGAATATGAACCATCTAGAAAGACACCAACTCTTACTTTAAATTCAAGAGGCAAACACGTAGACATCACAAGTTTTCTCTTCATGTGGTCCACATTATTCTCTCTGCTTCTTTACCCCTGTGTGCAGCCACCACGATAATAAATTAACCAATTCTCTTTTACTTCCCTCGCCTCCTCCCCTGTAAACTTCCTCTGTTCTATTGTTTATTTCTAATTCTTTTATTTCCTTTTTTTCTCTCTCTATCGTAAATAAAAACAAGGGGCTGGAGTTTCCTGATCAAAGCACAAGGTTTTCAATTTTTAGGTCTGAAAGCAACTTCAACACGTAACTCATGAGATTATATTAATAAAAACCTGAGAACTGTACAAAATGAAGCTTGTCCCCACAAAGCTTTAACATGAATTATTTTAGTGAGCCATAAGTGCAATAGTTTGTGAGAAAGTGCAGACTGCGTGAGTAACAAATTCTTGTGCTTTACAGAAGACCTATCAGCTTTGGACCCATGTGCTTTACAGAACAAGACTTGTCAGCTACATGTGCTAACAAAACGATAAAATTTCAGACAATGAACCAGGGACCACATGTTGTCGGCCACAATATAACAGGTTGCAATATACTATACAGAATTGTCCCAATCACTTTTGGACCACCTAAAATGCCTATAAATACCAATCCAACATCACATTCTACAACATCAAACATCTAAAATGCCTGCTAAATGAAACTTGAAAAAGTTGGTGGGTCGAAAGCTATATGGGCTTACCTTTGAGTCTTCTTGTCGTTCAGATTCGTTTGGGATTTTCACTTCCAAATGGTTTTGATCTTGCCGAACTAAATGGCGTTATACAGTGGGCACGAAAGAACAGGTTTTGCCTTGCTTCACTATCTTTCGGGCATCTACAGTGGGCACGTTTTCTTTCCTTCTTCGTCTAGGGCACGACAGAGCAGCTTTTTTCATCAATTTCGCCTTCGTCTGGGCACGAACAGAGCAAGGGCGTTGGGATTCTACAGAGGGCATGAAAGAACAGTTTTGCCTTGCTTCACTTCACTCCCTTTTGGGCTTCTACAGAGGGCACGACAGCAACTGTGTTCTTTCCTTAGTCGTCTAGGGCACGACAGACCACCTTTTCTAAATCAATTTGGTCTTCGTATGGGCACGAACAGAGCAGGGGCGTCGAGGTCATCCACCAATTACTTAACAAGGGCATTCTGGTCATTTCAAGTGTAATAGAGGCACGTGTGACGCACGTGGACGAAAAACCGTCTCATTTGACGGAGAATTTAGACGGGGGCGAAGATTGACAGATTTTCAAAGATAAGGGTCTCAAATTGTTGGATTGAAAAATAAGGGTAGCAACTTGATTTTTGCCCAAAGATAGGGGGCTAACTATGATTTTACCCCCAAAAAAAATATTGTACTATTAATGGAGCAATCATAAAAGAAAAATACAACATCTCACATCTACCAGTGTCAGGTCCCAAACTAGCCCGGTAGTCATCTTGTCATGTCATTCATTTTCTTCTCCATTCGGTTGTCATACACTGCTTTAGCTACTTTGATTTCTGCCCTTAAACACTTTTGCTCCAGTCACATTTGCTCTTGCTCCTTAAGGTGGTCCCGTAGCGTGGCCTCCATCTCAATTTGCTTCTTTATAAATTCTTGCAAGTCTTTCTCTCTACCAGCTCTCATCACTTCTATCTCATCCCTTGCCTTCACTAGCTGGCGCTATAGATCAAAAAACTACATAGTTAAAGTTGAGGAAAATGCATGTTTAATTGCGCGTCCTATTTTCTGGAGTTTGAGCTAGGGTTTGTCACCCTATTTTCTGCTATGAGAAATGTATGTAATCAATGAGGCAACTGACACTTCTAAAGTCTAGAGTATTTTATTAAAAAAATAAAAAAAGAGAAAAAAAAATATTAGTCCTTCAGTTTTATAGATCAACAAAATTGATCCCTCCATCGGGATTCCATTTGCAACCTTGCCGAATTTTGATGTGGCATGCATATTTGCCACAAAGGTTTGAATAATACAATCCCACGCCACTTATTACCAAAATCAGAAAAAGAACAACAAAAACATAAAGATAAGATAAAAATAATAATAACTTTTCTCAAAGAAAAGTAAAAAATTGGCAACACCCCAATACGAGGGTAAGGTTATCTCATCTGCTAACTGTGTTCTCAAATAACCTACGGGTCCAATCTATTATGAATAGGTCTAACCAAAAACTAGGGAGAGTGATTCGTGGGATTTGGAAAACCTAGGAGGCTCGGGAGATTTTGGGAGAGGGATTCATGGGGATTTGGGAAATTAGGGTTGATTTTTAAGGAGAGAGAAGTAAATGTTAATCAGAGGATGATTTGAATTTGGGGATGATTTGGGAGGAGACATAAAGACATGCAGATTTTGGTCGTACATGTCGGACCTATAAATTAGGTCCAACTGGTACAATTAGGGTGGAGAAAAAAAAAAGGAGTTGAGTGCACGCCAAGCCAGAATCGTGAGGAGTTAAGTTGAGCCATGCATTCAGACCTTCATTGATTGACGTGGGGCCCTTAGAAGTGTCGGATTTCCTACTGCCCATCCAGAGCATCCATCCAAACATCTCTAGAAACTCTGTGTCAGGATGGAATCCGACTCCCTTCATTACTTCCATGTTTTTAACTCGAGTGACACCTCTTTTTGCCCTTCCTTCTTGAGAATAAACTTTATTCCCAACCCTTGCACTGCGTGAAGGCTATATTCCGTTTCTTTTTTTTTTAATCGGGGGCTTCAGATTGGGGTTGGACTGAGCCTCCCAACCCCTTTTTCACATGCTCAACCAGCTCTGGTCTTCAGGGCCCCAATTGCCTTCCCCAGATTTACTCCACTCGTCTTCGATGGGCCTGCCGTCTTATCCCCTAGAATCTCATAGTCCCATTTTCCCAGAGTTTGGCGGATTCAAAAGCTATGGACTCAAGTTTGAAGCTATACATCTCGTTTGCTTAGAGTTTCATGGACTCCTTCCACGGTGACCGCCTACTGAGTAGTGACATCTGTTACTTTCATTTTAATAAGTGGTCAATCCTCTTCCCACTTGCAAACCGAGTCAAATTCGGCTTACTATCAGCACGTGATAAAGCACGACCTTCCTTGCTTACCTCCTCAGCTGTCACGTGAGATATCCACCTCAGCACCTCTGCTGTATAGGATCTTCTAGCAATAGTTTGTTAGTCCTCTGTACGCATTTTATTCTTTGTTGGTTGTAACCGAATGGTGCACACCTGTAATATGCGCACAGCCACAAATGATTGGCTGTGGGGCACACCACTTGCTTGTATAAATTCTCAAGCTACTGAATGAAAAATCAACGAGATTCATTCGTTCTATTATGGTATCAGAGCTCCACAAAGAAGACCATCGTCTTTAATGGCCGATTCTGAGTCTCCTGTTTCCTCAACTCCTCCTCCCACCTCTACTCCTCCTCTTTCATCTCTCACTCATCTGGTTACTGTCAAGTTAACCACCGAAAATTACCTTCTATGGCGTGCCCAAATGCTCCCTTATCTCCATGGTCAGGATCTGTTTGGTTACGTTGATGGGTCTGTCCCTGCTCCCTCTCAGCTTTCTCAGATAAATCTCCGAACCCAGCCTACAAAAAATGGTTCAAGCAAGATCAACAACTCCTCAGTGCCCTTATCTCCTCTCTCTCTGACTCTCTAATTGCTCAAGTTGTCAACTATAATACCTCTCATGCACTATGGACTGCTTGACACTCTCTTTGCCTCTCAATCTCAAGCTCGCCAGATGCAGCTGTTTTATCAGCTTGCTACCCTTAAAAAGGGTTCTGATTCGATCTCCGATTATTTTCGTTGAGCCCGAACTCTAGTTGATACTCTTGCTGCTTCAGGCAAGATTGTCTCTCAACCAGAATTCGTTATGTTTTTCCTTGCTGGTCTTGGATCGGAGAGTTTGACGCCTTTGTCTCCTCCGCTACTACTCGGGCTGATCCTCTCAGCTCCGAACAACTATTTGCTCTCCTGCTTACATACGAAGCTCGTCTTCAGCTGCAACAATCCTCTACGCAATCTTCTATTGAGCTCACTGCCAACATCACGACCAAAACATCAGTCGTCTCCTCGTAGTGGTCGTGGTGGCCGTTATCCTCCTCGGGGCTCTCGTGGCAGAGGCCGTGGTGGTCGCACCACCACTTTCTCCCCTTCTCAAGGTGGTTACTCCGGTGACCCGAAGCCCACTTGTCAAGTCTGTGGACGCTTTGGTCATGCTGCACTGGCTTGTTATCATCGTTTCAACCTCTCCTTTCAGCAGCCCCAACAGCCTCACCAACCACCACTTCTTCCCTCTCCCGTCTCTTACTATACTTCTCCTGGCCATACTGGCTCTGACTCAGCCTGGTATCCTGACACTGCCTCCACAAATCACGTTACCTCTGACCTTGCCCAGCTGAATCTTCATGCATCTGAGTACTCTGGTGATGATCAGCTCAGAGTTGGTGATGGTAAGCCTTTGTCTATCTCTCACATTGGCTCTTCCTCCTTTCCCACCTCCACCTCTCCATTTCGTCTTCACCATCTTCTCCATGTTCCTGAGATCACCAAAAATTTACTCTCAGTTCGTCAATTCTGTGCAGATAATAATGTCTTTTTTCATTTTCACTCACATGATTTTTCTGTCAAGGATTGCGCTACAGGGACAACTCTTCTCCAAGGCCACACCCATAATGGCCTTTACATTTTTCCCTCCAGTTCGTCCCCTCCTCAGGCTCTGTCCACCAGCTCTGTTGCTGCCTCTCCCAATTGGCATGCGCGTCTTGGCCATCCGGCCTTCCGTGTCATCCGCCAAGTTTTATCCTCCACACAACTCTCTAGTGTCTCCACTACTTCTCAGCTCTGTCCAGCTTGTTGCAGAGCAAAGAGTCATCGGCTTCCTCACCCTCCTTCTCCAAATCGGTCACCGGCTCCTCTTCAATTACTTTTTCTTGATGTATGGGGTCCATCCCCTGTTACTTCAGTTTCTGGTTTTCGTTTTTACTTGTCTATTGTTGATGATTTCAGCCGCTTCACTTGGCTGTTTCCACTTCAATACAAATCAGATGTTCTTCCTACTTTTTTGCTTTTCAACGGTTTATTGAGCATCTGTGTTCCACAAAAATTATTGCTATTCAGACTGATGGGGGTGGTGAGTTTCGTTCTCTCCGCCCTCATCTTGTCTCTGTTGGCATCACTCACAGACTCACTCTCATGCTCAAAATGGCACCGTCGAACGCAAACACAGGCATATCGTTGAAACGGGCCTTGCTCTGTTAGCCCACTCCACTATGCCCTTCAAATATTGGCCCGAGGCTTTTACTACGTCTGTCTATCTTATTAATAGACTCCCCAGTCCTACTTTGGGTCAACGCTCTCCTCATTTTCTTCTTTTTCAACGTGAGCCTGATTATCAATTTCTTCGCGTCTTTGGTTGTGAGTGTTGGCCCCATCTCCGGCCTTTCCATCGCCATAAAATGGACTACCGTTCTGATCGCGCTGTTTTTATGGGTTACAGTCCAGACCATAAAGGCTACAAATGCCTTGTCCTCTCCACAAAGAAACTTGTTATTTCACGTGATGTTCGTTTTGCTGAGCAGATTTTTCCTTTTCATGGGCTCTCCTCTATAAAATCGTCTCAGCCCGTATCTCCTACTCACACGTTCTTACCTCTACTGCTTCCCGTATCCAGCCCAACACCCACTTCTCCAGCTTCACTGTCTATCTCTCCTTTCCAGATAGAATCTTCTCCCTCACACTCTCTCCCTGAGTCTGTCCTCTTCTCCTCCTCCTCCTCCACCCTCCTCCTCCTCCAAGCATTCATACTCGGTCCCATAGCCACATCTCATGTCCCAAACGTCTCACTGATGGCACCGTAAGGTGGCCTTTACCCAAGTCCTCTTGTCTTGCTGCTGTTGTTTTTTCTGCAGATCCCAGCTCCTATACTGAGGCTTCTCGCTCCCCTGAGTGGCGTACTGCTATGCGTGAAGAGTTTCAAGCCCTCCTAAGCAACACCACCTGGGATTTGGTTCCTCCTTCTCCCTCTCAGAATTTGGTCGGATGTAAATGGGTTTTTCGCACAAAGCGCAATGCTGATGGATTTCTTCAGCGTAGAAAAGCGAGGCTTGTTGCCAAGGGATATCATCAACAAGAGGGTCTGGATTATGGGGAGACGTTTAGCCCTGTTGTCAAGCCCTCCACCATCCGACTGGTTCTCGCTCTCTCTCTTTCTGCTGGTTGGCCTATCAAACAACTTGATGTGCAAAACGCCTTTTTGCACGGTGACTTGGACGAGGCTGTTTTCATGCAACAGCCCCTTGGGCTTTGTTCATCCGGATCATCCTGATTATGTGTGTCGCCTCCGCAAGGCCCTCTATGGCCTCAAACAAGCGCCCCGCGCTTGGTTTCATCGTCTTCGTCATCGCCTTCTGCAACTTGGTTTTGTGGCTTCCCGATCAGATGCTTCTCTCTTTATATATCGTCAATCTCCCACTCTTGCCTATGTGCTAGTCTATGTTGACGATATTTTGCTCACTGGTTCAGACTCCTCCTTTCTCAAGCAGGTTGTTCATCAGCTCAACTTGTCTTTTCCAGTTAAAGACCTTGGTTCTCTCCACTACTTTCTGGGTCTAGAAGTACTCCCTCATTCGAATGGTATTCTCCTTACACAGCAGAAGTACATTCGGGACTTACTTCTCAAAACTACCATGGTTGAGGCGAAACCCGTTTCTTCCCCTATGGCTACTGCCCCTGCTCTTTCTAAGAGTGATACTCCTCTCTTTGAAGACCCTACTTTGTTTCGCAGCACAGTTGGCAGTTTACAATATCTCTCTCTCACCCGTCCTGATGTTGCTTTCGCTGTTAACCGTGTTTGCCAATTTATGCAATCTCCGCGTCTCTCTCATTGGCAGGCAGTGAAACGCATTTTGCGTTATCTCAAAAGCACTTTACATTTTGGGCTCTACTTGCAGCGTTCTTCTTCTCGAGCTCTCGCTGCCTACTCCGATGCTGACTGGGCAGGGTGTCCTGATGACCGACGGTCTACGGGTGCTTTTTGTGTGTATTTTGGTCCGAACCTCATCTCGTGGTGCTCTAAGAAGCAAGCCACAGTCGCACGTTCAAGTACAGAGGCAGAGTACAAAGCTCTTGCTAATGCCACAGCTGAGGTGTTGTGGCTTCGTTCTCTTCTCACTTGAGCTTGGTGTTACTCTTCCTCACTCCCCCACTCTTTGGTGTGATAATCTCGGCGCTACTTATCTATCAGCAAATCCTGTTTTCCACTCACGCACGAAACATGTTGCTATTGACTTTCATTTCGTGCGTGACCGTGTGGCTGATAAATCCCTGCATGTTGCCTTCATCTCCAGCAAAGATCAGTTAGCTGACGTTCTTACCAAGCCTATTGTGGCCTCTCGGTTTCAGCAGCTTCGTACGAGTCTAACGGTTCTTCCATCCACGCTGGACTCGCGGGGGGATGATAAAGCACGACCTTCCTTGCTTACCTCCTCAGCTGTCACGTGAGATATCCACCTCAGCACCTCTGCTGTATAGGATCTTCTAGAATAGTTTGTTAGTCCTCTGTACGCATTTTATTCTTTGTTGGTTGTAACCGAATGGTGCACACCTGTAATATGCGCACAGCCACAAATGATTGGCTGTGGGGCACACCACTTGCTTGTATAAATTCTAAAGCTACTGAATGAAAAATCAACGAGATTCATTCGTTCTATTAGCACGTATCAAAGAACAGCATTTGACTCTGTGTTGGCTTATCCACACTCCGATGTTGAAAATTCAAGTTTTTCTATTTCTCATAAATACATACACGAGCTCAAGCTAAAATGGCACTCTCATAGAAATTTGCGAAGCAAAAGCGGAGGTAGAGCCGAGGATTTTCTTCAGAGAAAAATGTACGTGACAAGGCCTCTTTCCATGTACCAAAAGCATTCTGACTCCCCCTCGTCGCCTCCGCCAGAGGGTCCGAGCTCTGGTAGAGGGTCCGAGCTCTGGTATTTTGGTCATCCAAGATGAGGAAGCCGAACCTACATGTTGTTTCGGAATGTGCAAGACTGGTGAAATCAAGGAGCTTCCTTTTCCCCAGAACAAGAGCCTAGAGCTTCGATACACGATAGGCATCGGATATGAAAGAACCTCTCATTTCCACAACGTTACCTTCATTCCAGTCCTTAATCAGCCGCTATCTTAGAATTGCTACTATGCCGTACAGCCATACGGGAAGCATAGAGAGTATGCATTCTATCACAAGCTACAGTGATGTGTACCATAGTTAATTGACTGTCCCTAAGCAACCCAGGCGGAAATGATCTCTTTTTGGGTTGTGACTATGCAACTTCGATCTCTGAACCACCCAAAACTTCAGGCTAATAGGCTATAGAAGATGCTACTAAACCTTTCCACGGATTGACCTATAAGATATGCGGTAGCTTCTGAGCTCCTAATTGGTAACATATGAATTCTAGGTTCAACATTGAGACCTCTGACATTTTACCATGAATTGATGAACGTGGTGTGATTATTTTACCGTGTTTTCCTAGGTGCGGTACTAATTAATGCTCGAATTATTTCCCAGGGAAGCATACACGAATTCAAAGGAGGAAGATACTTCCACTTGCTGTTTCGGTGGAGACGCCTACGATGTACCACCACAGCCGCTGGATCCCACTAACGTGAATCAGCAGTTTCAGATCCGTCGTAAAGGAGGAATCATCAATAATTGGGGTGGTTTTGTGGCCAAATCTGCAGGCCCAGATGGACTTCCCCCATTCTTTCTGCGGAGAAAAGGGTGGAAAATATGCGCGTCAGCTTCCCCTGATTTCGAGTTAGGTGAAGCACAAGGCCTAGACTCTGCTCTCCGAGCCCGCCTACCAGATTTCGCATTCCCACTGCCAAACTTGAGCTCAAAACCTGTGGTTGTCGGAAAATGGTATTGTCCGGTCATGTTTATCAGGGAAGGAACACCGAAAACATTGATGGATGGAAGGCGTAACTCGATATACTACGAGATAACTCTCGAGCAAAAATGGGAACAAATATTTGCTAGTGAGAATAACGATGATCAACTTAATGCTGTGGCTGTGGAAGCTCTTGTGAAAAGAGAAGTGGTTACAGTAGGTGGGAGGGAAGCTGTAATTGATGAGAGAAATGTGGCAGATGGGTTGGTGTGGTTCAGGAGTATTAGCAACGTGGGAGAAGAAACCAGGGTGGCAATGGGTCTAGCATTGGTTGGGAGAATGAAGTGGGAGCAGGAAAGGGCTGGGTGGTTCGCGGAAGATGGAAAGCAAGCCATAGTAAAGAGGGTAGAGGAGTTTGGGGGGATAGGTGGGTGGAAGAAATTTGGTTGTCATGTTTTGGTCGAGAGGTTTGTGTTGAAGCGACTGGATGGAAGCTTGGTACTGACCTATGATTTTAAGCACACTCATCAGATTAGGAGCAAATGGGAGTGAAGACTGCTGCTATTGTTTTGGAGGTCCCATGTCAAACCTATTCTACCTGTGCAGATAAGTATTTGGTCATAGGAAAGAATTTGTTCCGACCTTCGTTTTCCTTTCTCAGAAGTGTGAGCAACATGTAAAACACAGGAAGATATTGGTGCCATTTTTATTACTTTTCTGTACCTGTTCTACTTTACCTTCGTCTTGTCCCCCCCCTTTCTGATTTGTTCAAGTTTTAACAATGGGCCTATTATAGGGGTCTTATAACACAGGTTTTGCTAGTTGTGCTTCAGTTATGGTGGAACCTCTTTTATTTAAAAGAAACTCCGGTGGAGCTTGGAAGGTCAAGTTGAAACAATTTGCCGACTTCTGAGAGTCTGTAAGGATAAGAATATAGAGCAAATTAGTATTTTTTTTTAGGGAAAATTACATAATGCCCACTAGGTTTTAGGCCCAAATCAAAAACTTCACTGGGTTTTAAAAATAATCCAAAAACTCACTTGGTTTATCAATTTGGTACGAAAACTAACCCGAGCCAACTTATGTCCAAATTTCGAGCATCTGTAGCAGATGATGAGCTCAATGAGGACATTTTCGAGGAAGACCCACACGGCAGAATGGGGAGAACGACGTGGCAGACTGAAGCTTTCTTGAAAGAACTTCTAAGGCAAAACGACGTGACAAACTAAAGCTTTAAAGCTTCGCAGAAGGGCAAAGAACTTTGAGGGATTTCAGATCGATGAACCTAGGGCTTCCTCCAAGGCTTCTTCGTTAGTATAAAGGAGACTGACGTGGTTGACGTGGAAGGATGTGGGTGCAACATGGCAGGCTGAAGTTATGTAATTTTTTTGAGCACGTGTCAAGTAACGATTCGTTCATTTATATTATGTGGATTGGGCTCCATTATCTCTACTAACAGAGTTGACTCGGGTAATTAGTTTTCATATCAAACTGATAAACCAATGACTTTTAATTTTTTTTAAAATCCAGTGAGGCTTTTGATTTTGGCCTAAAACTTAGTGGGTTCTGAATAATTTTCCATACAATTCTGTGCAGGTAATGGCCGAGTTAGGCCAGGGGATGAGACTGAAGGAAAGTTCAGATGACTTCTGAGTCCCCTCCCTATCCCCAAGCTGGAAGATTCACGGCCAGTGAAACCCAGGTCCCACACAAGTTGACAATCTTTTGTATTTTTTTTTATAATAAATAAATAGTATTCCATATTTCTAAAAAATCCTATATCAATAAAATATTATTAAAATTCTTAACACTTTGATAAACTTATTATAGCATATTTACAAAAGAAACCGACTGGAAAACTTTGAAACTTGCAAGGAAAATCCGATTGCCATTTAAGACTTCAATTCTAAGCGGACGACTTTATTTTTTTTCATTCAACCTATAAATTTGGAGACAAAATTTCTAATGCAAGTTGTGCAGTCCATAAGTTTTTTTTTGCATTTCTTTCCTCTCTCATTGATATATAGTCTTAACGTGATGTTTGGAAAACAAAATTAAGAATGTCTGTAAAATAATTTTTATTGGAATTTATTAAAAATAATGAGAGAGCATATTTGATAGAATTTTTTAGTGAGAAAGTTATAGTGTTTGTTAAAGTAGAGGAGAAGATTTGATAATTTTTTAAAAAATAATAATAATAATGAAATTTGTTAAAAAATAAGGTGAGATAAAATTTCATATCGAATTGAGTGTGACAATTATATTAGAATTGTGCATGAAAATTTTGAGATTTTATTGTAAAAATTTTTAATTTTGAAATATTTTTAAAAAAGGTGAAAATTTCTTTTCAAACATAGACGCTATTTTCCTTAACTGGCACGGAATTCATCAACTCTTGAATAGATTGTATGCAGCAATAGCAAATGTTATTTTATCTTAGGAATCTCATAATCAAAATTTTGATTAAGTACAGAGTAATGTTGACCGCGGTCCGATCTTTCTGCGTGTTGATACTGATTAACTTTCCCTTGGGTGCCTATAGTTGTGTCCCTAATGTGATCTCTAAGATTACATCTAATTAGAGAAATATCTAAAAATTGTTAAGAATATTCTCGAAGAAAAAAAAGATGTTTGGATTGTAAAAAATGGTAGAAGTTTTTTTGAAAAGTCAAACATTGTCTATTCTTAACGCAAGTCGTGCGGTCCATAAGTTTTTTTTTTGTACAAAACATGTCTCATTGACCAATAATCTTAGCTTATGGATCTGGGCAAATAATGTGGTGTAAAATACAAAGAAAAGGTTTTTCATTCATAGTAGGTCAAATATTCCAGGAGCGCTAGGAAGCAAATACCTGTCAACGAACTCCTCTTCAATGGACTGGTACAATAAATCACTTCAATACGAAATTTAGCCGTAATGATCAAACGTGGACTCAGTACACATGGTAATCACCCATTAGAGAATCAACATACGCTAGCTGTCGCCTATGACCTGAGTGCGTCAGTTTCTTCGTAACTTGCACGGAATTCATCAGGTCAACTCTGTCTTCTAGGCAATCCAAGATCCATTCCTGCACATTTATTTTCTGTGAGCTGCATATTCTTATTATTTTTCAAACTACTTGAACGGGCTCCCGTATAGCCCATGACGTGTCTAACTTGTCTACGCGGTGCAGATTTCTCTTTCCTTTTAAATACACGATATTAAGCTCGAACAAAACACAAAGCAGACAAGAAATTTTACAGAGCACGAACGATATGTATGTCACGAGACCTCTTTCTATGTACAAAAAATTCCCTTCGGCTCTCTCATCGCTACCTCCTGAAGGTCCAAATTCCGGTATTCTGGTCATCCAAGACGAGGAAGCAGAGCCAACGTGTTTTTTTGGATTGCTTAAAAGCAATGTGCTCAGGGATCTGCCTTTCCCTCAGAACAAGAACCTAAAGCTTCGGTATGTAACGAGCACCGGCGCCAGCGCCAGTGTCAGCAATCATCATGTTTCTTATTTTTATGCGGACTTCATTCCAGCTCTGAATCAGCCATTATCTTCTAATCTGTACTATGTGATTCAGACTCGTGGAAGCCACAAAGGGTATGTATGTTTCATGTCAATTGCAAACTGGATTAAGAACTTGTTTGAAAAAAGTGTTAGGTTTTGGTTTTGGTTTTAATTTTAGGTTCAAAATCAAAATTTGATAATTTTTATGTTTGAGAGGTTTTCATATCAACTTGAATTGTTTCTTCTATTTTTGTTTTTTCTCCTGTATGCCAGTAGCTCCTTAACTTGATTTTTAATTTAGTAAGAAAAATTAATTTTCAATATTAACTTATAAATTCAATTTCTGCAATCATGCATTTAATTGGGAGCTATATGTGAACCCTAAATTTCTGTTCAAATGGCCTTGTAGGGAAGCATATGCAAATTCCACAGAGGCCGATATGGGATCCTGTTTCTGCTTCAGTTATGTTCGTGACGTGCCACCAAAACCTTTGGATGCCAAAAACGTTCACCAGCAATTTCAGATTCTTCCTGAAGGAAAATTATTTCAAAGCGGAGGTTTTGTTGCCAAATCCATTGCCCAGGATGGGTTCCCTCCAAAGTTCCTCGGAAGAAGAGGGTGGCAAGTGCATACCTCAACTCCCCACGATTTCAAGTTAGGTGACGCGCCAGGCCTAGACACCGCCCTCCGTGCTCGCCTTCCACAGTTCAACTTCCCCCTATCAGATAAGAGTTCGCACCAAGTTGGTGTAGGGAGATGGTACTCTCCTTTCATGTTTATTAGGGAGCAGGGATCGTTAAGAGACCAAATGAGTAGATCGATGATAACCCTCGTACACTACGAGATAACCCTCGTACAAAGCTGGGAACAAATATTCGCCTGTGGAAATAACGAAGGAGCGCAACGTCATTGTTTCTCAATACAGAAGCTGTGGATGAAATATGGTTTTTTCATGTTCAAGGGCCTAATTTTTTTTTCTTTTTGGATTTTTTCGTTGAGGTGGAAAGAGTCGGATGGGTAGCAGAAAGAGAAGCAAGTGACAGGAAGAGAGGAATTTGGAGGATAGAATGGAAAAAATTTTTTTATGTTTTAGTTGAGAGGTTTGAGTGAAACGAATTGAGTACTGACCTATGATACATAAACCAGACTCGGAGTGGGACCACATCTTGAAACAAAATTTCATCTACGCTGCGGTTGTTGTCACAGAATATAATCTCTTTTTCCTCTGTTCACGTCCTACCTGTTTTCTGTTTTGTCTTTTGCTTTAGATGCGGTGATTATAAGTTGATCGGATAAAAGCAGGCCGGGTGAAGACTAATATTAAATTTGCGAAATCTTGTTTACCCCCTCGAGCATTTCCTTTTGCTCCTTTCTTCTTTCTTTCTAAATGGCAGAATCATGTCCTCCTCCCATTGTTACGACAAACTCCAAAGGATGATCATCCTTCCAACCATACCTTCAATGGTGAGAGCCCCGGTTCTGTTCGTACACAACTTTCTGGAGAAAATTACCATACCTTGAGTAGTAGGGATACCACAACCTTATAAGGAGCACATTGACTAGTTCCCTAGCAATGTGGGACTTCCAACAGCTTGTGCCAGCCTGCTCCATCGGCAGCCGCGCTGGCGCCGCGGTGCTCGAGCCTGCTTCTCCACTCGGCCTCGTCTGTGGGCTGGCACTCGACGACCAAGACGCGGGCCCCAGCCGAGGAGGCCAGCTGGACGAGGCGCTCGAGGTGGGCCTTTCGAGATAGCGGGGAGTCGACGACGACGCTGAGGCCGAGGCGGAGTTGGGTGGATGCGATGCGGTAGATGACGTCGTAGGAGAGGTCGTTGAGGAGGTTGCAGGAAGCGGTGGTTGGCGCGAAGGGGAGGAGAGAGGATTGGAGAGGGTAGGTGGAGTCACGGACGTCGTCTTTGTCAAGGAGAGGGATTCTGAGCGCTGAGGCCAAGGATTGGGCTAAAGTGCTTTTGCCTGTGCCAGGATGGCCTTTCATTGCTATTAACATTTGCTTCCGTTCTCTCGTCATCTCTTTTCCTGTGTATCGGGTTCTGCAACTGAAGAAAATGGGTGGAAGAGAGAGAGAGTGGATGAAGATGTCCAAATTAGGATTGTTGACACTAGGGGAAAAAAAAATAAGATTGTCGTCGCATCTTGTGTAAGAGAAGGCCCACGTTGAATACA
Organism: Morella rubra; assembly: GCA_003952965.2. Classification (NCBI taxonomy): domain Eukaryota; kingdom Viridiplantae; phylum Streptophyta; class Magnoliopsida; order Fagales; family Myricaceae; genus Morella; species Morella rubra. The sequence continues at coordinate 20,153,021 of CM025855.1, read as the reverse complement.
ACAGGGAAATAATCGGTGTCTTTTGTGGGATAGGTAGTGATTTGCTTCCGATTGCTGTTAGTGATAAAAGTATACACATTAATAAGCTTTTGTAGAGATTAATATCCTGCAAATTAAAAACTAGTATATATTTATATAGTATTGAGTCTAACCATGCGTTTGTTAAATAAATTTTAATAAAATTTTATTTTTATCAAACACACTTCAAAATTTTACTTTTACTTTCATCATTAATTCACCAATTCTAATACCATCTATTTTTTAACACCAACACAATTTTATTAAAATTTCCGCAATCACAAAATATTTCATTCGGATCAATATCACATAAAATTCAACATCACTTAATTTTGCAACATATTCAATTCAGATTCCCAAAAACAAAAAAAAAAGTAATTAAATGCAAGATATTCAATTCATATTGAGCAATCTCGTTTCTTGTTAGAAATCAAAAAGGCAAAAATTGCGAGCAGGCCGAAACCCTAATCACAAAGAAAAAACTAAAAGAGTTAAATCATCTGCATATTAAATTTTCAGTCACATTGCACACACCAATTATTAATTCCAGGCACTTTGCACACACCAAAAAATAAATTTTCGTTCGTCCAAACTGATTGAAAATTTAAATAGATAGTGCAAAGTGCTTGAAATCAATAGTTGGTGAGTGCAATGTGATAAAAATAATAGATTAGGATGCAAAGTTTCAAAACCTCCATAGTTGGAGGGTGCAAAGTGTATTTCTCTAAAATTAAAACCACCTATAGTACAAGAAGGTCAAAATTAAATGCTCAATGAAACAATAGAATAGCCAGATAAGATTTAAACAAACAATCTAAGAACCGAAGCTCTAATCATCTGCATATCTTGAACGACGATGATTGATATCGGCAAGACTTCGATAGTGGGCCCCAGAGACTATGAGTGGTGAAAGGTTGAGAGAGAGACAGACAGACGGACGAAGGCAAAGACAAACAAGAGGTGAGAGGCGGAGCATGGTGAGGTCGACGGTTGTGAGTGAGTGAGAGAGATAGAGGCAGAAGGAGAGAGTTGTGAGAGGAGAAACAATAGGAGATGATCACAAGAATAATCAACTTTATAGAATTTTATGTAAATGTTATACTTAGGCTAGCTATTTCTTTTGATGCTTTATGCTCTTTCATAATTATGTACAAAAAGAATAGTCCTTCATTGTAATTGTACAGCACAGTTGAGCTGATAGTGCGACAATGCATTTTGTAGCTTAGTTGATAGTGTGACAATGCGTTTTGTATACATAGGACATATACAGTGATTGATTCGGTAATGAGAATTGAGCAATTCCCTCTAATGTCTCGGTGTTTTCTGGCATGGTATCAGAGCATGCAAATTCGCCTTCACCTTCCTCTTGTTCTCATCACTTCAAACCCTAGAAATTCTCACTCAAATCATGGCTACATCATCAACCACTAGTTCCTCTAGCTCTAATTAATCTAGTTCTTCTTTAAGTAGATATTCTTCAAGCTCCCCCTTGGCACCCTATGAAGATTTAAATCCACACTTCTTTCTCCACCAACTGACAATGCCAACACCATTGTTGTCACTCTATAACTAATCGACTCTAATAACCTCTCCTAGAGTCGTGTTATTGCCCTTGCAATTTCTATCAAGAATAAGCTAGGGTCTCTTGATGGGTTTGTCCCCATTCCAGCCCCAACAAAGCTATTGTATACCTTTTAGTTGTGTTGCATTAGTCTCCTTCTGTCATAGATTTTGAATTTCATCTTTAAGGATTTGGCATCAACCGTGCTCTCCATCAATTCGGCAAAGCAGGTGTGGGGCAAGCGAAGGGTTTGTTTTGCACAGTCGGATGATGCACGAAGTTTCCATCTTCAGTATCAATTGAATATACTGGCTCAAGGCATTCTCACTCTAAGTGACTATTTCGCTCAGTTAAATGCCATATGGGAAGTACTAAGGAACTATCGTCCTTTTCCTTATTGCTCTTGTGATGCATTGCAAAATGTTGGGTTGGGTCGGGTCAGCAAAATGATTATGTTTTAAAATTTTCATAGGACTCAATGATTCATATTCTTCTATTAGGGGCCAAATTATTATCATGAAACTCATTCTCTCTTTAGATTTTGTATTTTTTTATTGTGATGTAAGAAGAGAGATAATGTGAGACTATGAGCCTAATTTACGCCAAGCCCTGAACCATTTAACTTAGCTATTTACCAACCAAATTATAAAACGAAATAGTTAGATGTTAGTTGAATCCTACTGTGGAAAATCGAGACACACTAAGGATAAGTGTTACCGGATCATTGGTTTTCCTTTCGTTTTAAGTTTACCAGATATAAAAATTACTCCTACATCAATACCAAACCCAGTCATTTCGCCAACCATGTTACTCTAAAGAACTTAAACCATGAGAAAATCAGCCCTAATATACCACAAATCCCTTTCACTTACGCTAAGAGTCAACAAGTTTTAGCTTTACTCAATGGCCACATACAACAACTTGGTAAAGGACAAAATACGCCAAATTTATCTTCATCAAATGACATGAATCTGAAAATTCAAGAACCTGATCCTTCTAGGAATGTTGTGATGTCAAACTTTGCAGGTAGTTTTTCACCTCTTTCTATCAATTTTGCATCACATTCACCCTCAAGCTTCCCGAAAACCATGACTTATATCTAATCTTTTCAGCCGACTATTATTTTGTTCATGTCATATATTCATGGATGACGATTGGTCTTGCTAGAGTCAATGATGGTCTCTACTTTCTTATGCTTAACACTAATGGCTGACAATCTAGGGATCATCTTCTTCCACGTCACTCTAGAGCCTACCATGTTTCTACACAACATTCTTTCGAGCTTTGGCATTTTATATTATGACACTATTCTATACAAAAGATGAATTTAATTCATTCAAATTTTGCCAATCTAAAGAAAAAACATAATTTACAATGTACAATTTGTCATTTGGCAAGACAAAAGAGATCTCATTTTTCTGTTAGTGTCAACTCTACTTTATCAATGCATTCCACTTTTTTCTTACAATTGTGGATGACTATACTCAAATCACATTGGTCGACCTTATGAAATACAAATCAAAAACTCAATCGTTGTTGCAATCTGTCTTCACACTCGTACAAAGTCAATTCAACACTAAAATCAAACTCATATGATCGGACAATGGTACTGAAATTTTTCATGATTGATTTGTATAATTAAAATGTGATTATTCATAAAAAAATCTTGTGTTGCAAAACCCCAACAAAATGGCGTAATAGAGAGATAGTACCAACACCTTTTAAATATGGCCCACTCTCTACTATTCCAAACTTCCTTACCTCTAGTTTTAGGGGATGTCATCCTTACTACTACATATCTGTAAACCGGATGCCTACTCTTGTTTTGGACAACAAAAGTCCTTACAAAAAATTATTTTCTACAATTCTCTCATATTTACACCTCCGAGTGTTTGGATATTTATTTTTTGTCAGCACAATATAGTATCATTGAACCAAATTTAATCCATGATACCAAAGGTGTATCTTCATTGGATACCCTTTTAGGATCAAATGGTACAAATTATATGACTTAGATACACACTCAACCTTCAATTCTCGAGATGTAATCTTGCATGAGTCAACTTTTCCTTTCCATGGCACTTAGTGCACTCACACGTCATCGTCAGACCGAAACTCAGATCTGGCTCTTCCTATTACGCCACTCACTTTGACATTCCTTTTCCCACACTAGAATCATCTCCAGAAAATTTCTCAGACCAACCATCATATCCCGTTTCAATACCTTCTAGTGATGCCTCTCCCACTCCTCAACCTCCATCTCATTCTCCTCATTACATTTTTAGAAGGTCCACCCAAGATATACAACCCCTACAATACCTCCAACAGTGCCATTGCTAGCTTGTTTAGTAGTCACAAGACCAACCCTCTTTTGAATCTTGGTGCAACCATGCTCCTTCCCTTCAATTACTGTCCAACACTTCCACCTTCATCCACTCTTCTCCCCATTCCACTAACCATCCCTTGGAGCCATATTTAACTTACTCTAATCTATCCATGTCACACAAGGCCTTCACCCTCTCACTTTCCCTAATCAAAGAGTCTTAAACCTTTTACCAAACTACTATTTTTTATCATTGGAGAGAATGACTTCATAACTTGATGCCTTGTAACAAAATTACTCCTTTACCACAAAATAAAAGAACTGTTGGCTGTAAGTGGGTTTATAAAGTGAAACTCGGATCAGATAGGTACAAGGCACTATTAGTTTCCAAGGGATATATTCAAAGCAAGGGCTTAGACTACCAAGAGACCTTTAGCCCCATTGCTATGTTAATACTGTGAAGGTATTTCTTTTAGCCTTAGTACATGACTGTCATTTATCTCAATTAGATGTCTAAAATGCATTTTTACATGGTGATCTTGAGGAGGAAGCTTATATGGATCTCCTTTTGGATCTTGGTTGCAAAGGGGACTACTCGGGTCACCAAACTGGTTTGTAAGCTTAACAAAGCCTTCTATGGGCTTAAGCAAGCTTCTAGACAATGGTACTCTAAGTTTTTAACATCTCTTCTTGCCATTGGTTTTCTTCAATCCAAACCAGATTATTCTTTGTTCAATAAACATGCAAAAAACTGGATTAATTCCATATTAGTTTATGTCGATGATCATCTTGCTTGGAAGTAATGATACTTAATCAAAGAGTATCTTCAGAGTCAATTCAAAATCAAAGACCTCAGCAAACTGAAATATTTTTTTGGGTAAGAGGTAGCTTGCTCCACCTTTGACATCTCTTTATATCAAAGAAAATAGACTCTTAAAATTCTGGAGGATGCTGGTCAGCGTGGGTGCAAACCTATATTTACTCCCATTGAGCTGAACTGTAAGTTGTCCATCACTCAAGAGAGACTTCTCCCATATCTCACTTGCTACTAGAGGCTTGTTGGAAGATTAATTTACTTAACCATCACTTGGCCTGACCTTACTTATGCTGTGAATGTCCTAAGTCAGTTTATAGACAAACACAACCATCTCAATATGAATGCATCCATTCGTGTTATCAAAAATATGGAGGGTTCTATTGGGCATGGTCTCTTTTTTAATATTGGCTCCTTCCTCCATCTCAAAGCCTATAGTGATTTTGATTGAGCTTATTATCCTGATACCCAGAGATCCATCACATGTTATTGTATTTTTCTTGGGATTCCTTGATCAGCTGGAAATCCAAGAAACAACACACAATCTCTCAGTCTTCTGCTGAAGTGGAATATTGAGCTTTAACTTCCACTACTACAGAGTTAGTGTGGTTAGTTGCATTATTGCGTAATTTTCATATTTCTCATGTTGACCCCATGCTTTTTTTTTGGTTTTTTGTTTTTGTCAACAAAGTAGCTATTCACTTAAGCAAGAATCTAGTCTTCCATGAAAGAACCAAATACATGGAACTCAATTTCCATTTTATTTGAGATCAAGTGCATGTTGGAAAAATCAAGACAATATGCCTTCCAAATTTGAGCTTGCAGATATCTTCACCAAATCCTTATTGACTACTCAGTTTTAGTTCTTGGTGTCCAAGATGGGTCTTTCAACATCTATGCCCATCTTGAGGGGGGTTAAAAGAATAATCAACTTTATAGACTTTTTTTGTAAATGTTATACTTAGGATAGATATGTCTCTCGGTGCTTTGTACTCTTTTGTAATTATATATAGACAGAATAGTCCTTCATTGAAATTGCACAGTACAGCTAAGCTAATAGTGTGACAATGAGTTTTGTATACATAGAACATGTACAGTGATTGATTCGGTAATGAGAATTGGGCAATTCCCTCAGGTAACTCAGTGTTTTCTGACAGATGAGGAGGCGAATATCGGGGGGCTAGGTTTGTAAGAACCCTTGATCCACGTTTTGATCTAGGGTTTATTTTTCTGAAATAAAATATGCAAAATTACGTCATCATAATTATAGTAAATGATGTTGTTTAGAAACTTAGAAAAAAAAATTACTAAACTGAAATTTTTTGCTTAAAGGGCAGATTTTTTAGCTTTGGAAAAATTCTCAAATGATTCTTGTTTCGATTCTTAGTATTCACTAGTCACAAACCTTTCTTGACCAGAACTGATATCAAAATCAGAATCAAAAGCCCGACGAACAGGATGATCAACCTTAAGGTGGGTATCCTCAACCATCCATTGTTGTTTTTTTAAAAAAAAAAAAAATTTATTGGAATTTTTTCTTTCTTAGTAATATATCTATAATTGTTTTATCTTTTAACTTAATTTGAATTTTTTATTTTTTCGCGATCTGGCACGCCACGGGTACCTTTTGTTGACCCCGTGATATGCCACATTAAAAACTTTTTTTTAAGAGAGGGACTAATTTTTTGAAACAATAAACTCTAGGGACTTGTTTTACAAATTTGAAAACTCATGGACCGATTTTATGTTCGACCAAAACTCTGGAATTTGAGACTATAGTTGAGAGTTTTTCTCTCCTTTGCTTTGAGAGTTTATCTCCCTTTCTCATCCCCGACGTTATGTCTGGTTCTCTTATTCTTCCTTCCTAGGTAAGAATCCTCTCTTAGATTTTTATCTTTTTTACCTTTCATTCCTTCCTACCCTATCATCTTTGTGGCTGCCTACTCTCCGTGTTTGGGTTTACTGGCTGTTCGTAGCTTGTTTTCTCATACTAGTATACTTTCTGGCTGTTTTCTTCTTCTCTCTATGGTCTTTTTCTTGCTACAACTCCCGCATGGATGACCTCAATGTTGCTATGGATCTTATTACACGGAAAATTGAAGAGATGCTGTGGGACACACTTCCAGGGCGTATATCTCCCAATATGGAAATGGCAGCACAAATGTTTAGCACTGTATTGATTGGCAAAATTATTGGGCTAAACCTCCTAGCAAGTCCATTATTATTAATGCTATTCTAGCTAAATGGAAGTTTGCTATTAATCTAAAAATCAAAGCCATGGAGAATTCTACTGTAACTCCCCGACTCTCTAAATATTCTTGATAATCTTAATTTTCCTTAATAATTATGATTAATAGTTTTTATATTATTAATTTTGGATTAATTATTTTATTATTAGTAAACAATGTAAAATTCCTATAAATAGTTTTATATATCCAAAAATTATGATAAAAATATCTTCATTCTGTCTTTTCAAGCTCTTTTATTTTATTAACTATTTTCTCAGATCAGTGTCCTAATAACTTTTATAAATTATTTTTATATCCTAGAAAAGACAATTTTGCCCCTAAAAGCTTGTTTTTGCCCTATTTCTTCTAGAAACCCAATTTTTCTTCAATCTTTTTGCTTGACATATTTTGTTTCATTGTTTTCTTAGTCAATAGGACCTAATTGATGGATGTCGTGCCTTGTTTGAATAATTTCTTAGAATTTTTATTTTTAATAAGTGTTTGGGCTTGGATTGCATTGTTTAGTGTATTTGGGCTTAGAAATCATTTCTTTTTGGGCCTATCTACAACCCATTCGACCATCCTTGGCCCATTTGCAAGTCAGCACCTCCTTTGACCAGGAAAACCGGTCAAACACATAGATTCACTAAGCAATCATTATAAATCATTAAATGCTTCCAAAACCACTATACACTTGCCTCCTCCTAGGTTGCTGCCGCCCATAGCCACCATTGCTGATCAAATACTTGATGAGACCTCCTAATATAGTGGTAGGCATGATCATGGTTTCCCTCTTAACCCTAGCAACATAGATCATATCCCTAAGTTTAACCCTTGTCAAGAACTAGTATAAATAGCATGCAAGTGTGAGGCTTTCTCCTCACTGAGTTGTTCAGAAATCTTAGAGAGAGGGAGAGAGTGATAGAGATCTTGGAGAAAGTTTGAGATTGAGAGGAGAAGAGGAGGTTCTACCCAATTGAAGCCTAGAGGTGATTTTGAAGAGTTTTTGTGAAATTCTTGGAGTTCATTGGAAATTGGCGTGTCTTGATCTTGTTTTGATGTTATTAGGTTCTAATGATGTTTCATGTAGGTTTTGTGATTATTAAGCTTGAGGAGATTGATTAAGGTAAGGGATTAGTTTGCATGTTTTTGGTGTTTTTAGTATTTTGATGATTTAGGCTAATAACATGCAATTCATTGATCTGGAACTTTTCTTTAGGTTGATTATGTGCTAGAGGAATGATTAATTTGATTTGATGTTGGAAGATTTTGAAGAATTAGAGTAATTATGGAGATTAGGTCATTTTACCCCTTTGATGATTTTATGATAATTTTTGTGTTTTTATTTTGTATGTCATGATTTTTAGATCCCTAAGAGGTATTATAAGCATGTAGGATTGATTTGGTGCAATGATTTACGTGTAGATTAGAATATTTGCTTAATTAGTTCAAACTAGCCTATTTTAGCTTAACTCTTGATATCAGTGCGTTTAGGCACTTTTTATTATATAGCATATGAATTTTATTTATCTAAAATTTTGAGCCATGAGTCTAGACACCATTAGGAGCATCCAGTTTAAATTTCACATTATTTGGAGCCAAGATGAATTTATTATGAATTTTTGAAATTGTATGTAAAAACTGTATTTTTGCTTAAAACGGATCTGTTTGCATATTTTCGTATTGGGATTTTTTGTATGACTTTTATGTTGTTTTTATGGGCTTAATTTCGGGTGTTTTGGTCAAGCTTTGGGTTTGGATGGGGAAGTCCAAAGTTTGAGACCTAAAGGACCCATCAAGCCTTGTTTTTAAGGCCCACTTGTTGGACCTGTTTTTATTGCTTTTAGACCAGCCCAAGTGGCCCTTTACAGCCACTGAACACTTATGAAAGTGGGCTTGCTAGTAAGCCCAAGTGCAAGTCAACATTGGACTGGATTATTGACCTTGGACCTTTGAGCTAGATTTGACTAATGACATTAGTTGTACTTAATTTATTGATTGTGGAAAAGTATTTCAGATTTATTTACATACTATTTATTCTGGGAATAAATACATGTTTATGAATTATTTTGCAAGAGGATATGGATTTATGGAAAGGATATATTTTTGGAAAATATATCAAGTTATGGATTTTTAGATGTATGGATGTAATATTGCATTTGCATAGCATTTTGCATCAAAATATTAAAGGAATGACACCTTTTATGGAATGTTTATATGGAGTGACGGTATCAATCACAGGGGAGTGCAACCATCACTATTGGATAAGGATGGCCCGGAGTAGAAGGCAGATGGGCCTTTACTCGTGTCCTAAGACAGAGGAATGTCTAAGATTGTCCTAAAGTGCAGGGGAGATTGGATGCACAACTTGGCCGTTGGGGGTGAATCAGATAAATTTGTAAGGAATGGTTACCATTAAAGGGAGAGAAAAAGTGCATTTCATACATTGCATACTGTGTGTTGCATCACTGCTTGTATATACTATAACTATATACTGCATGACTGTGTGCTGCATACTACATATCATCTGCATACTGCATATCATTTGTATACTACATGTCATCTCTCTGGTATGCTTCTCTGCTTATGAATTGTTTGTGAACTGATTATTGAATATGTACTGCTGTATGGTTATTGTCACATGCCCTCATTCTCCACTTACTGAGTCCTTAAGACTCACCCATTCGTCTATTTATTTTATAAGTCATATGCCAATAGTCAATTCATTTGTAACCCATGATATGATCACTCATACCCTCGTCATCCATATCCGTGCCCTGAAGGTAATAGTGGACTATCAGCCCTACCTAATCCCAAAGGACCTACCGCCAAAGTTTCCTTGGGAGAATGGCCCCGTGGGAGAGAACCATCGCCACATAGAGTGGATCAACCTCACCAGCGACGAAGGCGAAGACTCCTCTTAGATGTTGTTATTTGGTGTTTCTTTTATTTGTTGTGGTGTGTTTGAAATTAATATGAACAATAGGGTTAGAGATATATCTATTTGTAGACTTACTTATGTTAGCCTAATGGCCTGTAATTCCAAATCCCTAACCCCAGCTGCTTGGCTCGTTTATTTTGTTGTTTGTTTTTTCTTTCTTTTCAAAATGTCGTTCCTGAGTATTGTTCGTTATAATTAGTAATGACTCGTTTGTGTGATAATATCTCTATGATTTTCTTCTTCTAACTTGACTTATATTTTCTCCTGCATTAATTTCTGTATATATATTTACTAAGTCTTCCTCTCGTTTTCTCTATAGTTTATAGTTGTCTATAAACATCCCAGGACTTTACCTCAATCTTGAGACTCATAGGATAAGTATCGTGCCGTAACCTCGCCATTTATACACCTTTGTTACTACAAAGAAAGTTTAGAGGCTAATACGCATTCGAGACGTGACGTCTACCTATCTGTTTCATTTATCCTGTTCTGTGGACAAAGACAAAGTGCTTCAACTGGTTCCATGGAACTTTAAGGGTCATCTTCTTGTGCTTCAACACTGGTCACCGGTAATGACCATTGATGAGGTTGATCTTGCTATGTCCTCCTTTTGGATTCAACTTCATGGCCTCCCTATGGCCAGTATGAACCAGCACAATATCTCTGATATAGGTTCTTCAGTTAGGCAACTCTTGGAGCTTCAAAAGCTTCCAAATGATATTTCTTGCAAACGATTTTTTCAAATCAAAGTTCGTTTTAATGTTTGCAATCCCCTCAAGGAAGGTTTTTCTTTTCCTTATCCCAATTTATCAAGTGCTTTTATCAATTTTCATTACGAGAAACTTTCCGATTGCTGTTACAAGTGTGGTCAAATAGGTCATTCACTTTCCATGTGTCCTCATGAAATTCTTCTGAGTTATTTTCAGTGTTATGGCCCTTAGTTGTGTGCAAATTCTTGGGACAGTTCACTCATTGGTTCCTCGTCAAAAGTGCATCAGCCTTCTCTACCCGGATCATCTAACGTTCTAGCTCCTGTTGGTCTCCCTACTTCACGACCAACCCTGCATCATGCTCCAGGGGAGACTATCGAAAGATCTAACTGATATCTCCTCCAAAGTGCTAGCACTGATCTGAGACTTTCATTGGCATCTAGTTGCAGCTAGTCTTCACACGTGGATTGTGGACAAGGGCGAATATACGACAATTTTTCCTCTACTGACTAATCCATCATCAGTAGCCATTTAATGCCCCCATCATTTGTGCCAGCTCACCAGTTTTCTCATTCATTAGAGGCTAATCCTAGTGCAGTGACTTCTTTGACTACATTTACCCCCTTGATCACGATTTTAGCAGGGGTTTAGATATTGCCCCACTGCTGTTTTCTCATTTTCTGCCTACATCGCCTGCTGTGCCTAATGCCCAACATCTACCTCAGGTGGTTCAAGCACTTATGTCAACTTTGGAAAGTTTTACACATATACCCCTCACTTCTTCGGCTATAAAATCACAAGCTAGACCACCCATTGTCTACAAATGAGACCTCTGATGCTTTAGACAGTAGTGCACTTGCTAGACCACCTCATGGTAGCAACGCCCTTGCTCTGGCTCTACACCGAATTTCTTTGGCCACTGCTCCCTCCTGCATCGATATATTCGGATGTTATGGCCACTCATAGTCTTTGGCAGTCTAAAGGAAAGAGGAAACTCAATGAGGTTGCTGATGTGGACCAAGTTGCTGAAAAAAGGCTTGCTTTCTTTTCGGCTCCTGCAGAGCGAACTTTGGAGACCTCTCAAGTGGATGATCCAATCTTCCCCTTTCTGCACAAGTCTAAGAAAACTTTGACAGCCTTCAAAATGAACCAAGCTCACCTGAACAAATTGGCAAAAGCTCGTACAGCCAAAGCTTTGACTTTGTATGATGACCCGTTCTTTGTCCTGATGGATTCTCAGGTGGATGAATCTGACCTTAAACGCTCCATGATTATAATCTTAACTGTGTTTCTTTTGGAGACTAAGTTGAGACAAAGTCAAACTACTAGTACTGTGCATAAGTTTGACTTCTCTTTTTTTGCTTTCGTTCCACCTGTAGGTACGAGAGGTGGCTTGCTGTTTTTGTGGCGTCCTAATATCCCTGTAGTTCTTAGTTGCTCTTAATGGATGATAAATGTGTTCTCGTATCCTGATCTCCCTCACCAATCCTTTTTACTTACTTTGGCTTATGGTCCATCTCGGTACATTGATAAACCTCTCTTTTGGGATTCTTTACAATCTTTGGCTGCTGCCCACTCGGAATATTGGCTTTTAATGGGCGATTTTAATTCTGTGGCTTCACAAGTGGAAAAAAGAGGTGGCTGACCATTTTCTAGTTCTTCCGTTGGTGGTTTACGCCATTTTATTAATTCTTGTGGACTAGTTGACATGAGTTTTAATGGAAATCCATATACGTGGAATAATGGACGACGAGGTTGTGCGAATATGTTGGCTTTTGTTCACAATCGATATTTTGATGATTTCAATAAATGGATTAAGTTTACAAAATGGACATCTTCAAAGACAAAAATATTTTTATCAAAGAGCCAAAGACAAGAAAATTGAAGATCAAGAAGATGCAAGGAGCTCAAAAGTGAAGATTCAAGACCATAGGGTATAAGCTTGTAACTCTTAGTTTCACTTTTGACAAGGATTTGAATCATACACTTGCATATCTTTCAAACCGTGCATAATCTTCTTGTCACAAGTTTGACAACCAAAATGCACTTTAAATGTTTTCAAATCATCCCTATATAAACTCTCAAGCCTTGGTTATACTTTTGAAAGTTAGTTTTTGAAAATTGGATTTCAAAAATGTCAAAAATGGGCTTTTTAATTGTAGCGGTCTATGAAAATAATCTTTAGTGGTCGACTGCTATATGAAGTGGACCATCCTTTACATGAAGCGAATGACGCGGCGCGTAGGATAAAATTTGATAGCATTCAAATTTTATGACCGTTGAGCAACGACTAGTTGAAGCAATTAACCGGTACATGAAGCGGTCGACCGGTATGACGGTAAAATTGTCAAATCAACCCCCAACGGCTAGTTTTCCAATGTGGCCTATATAAAGACCTTCTAAAACAAGAGAGAACGACCACATATCATTTCTATAGCTTGAGAAAGATCTTAAACCTTCTTATTTCATATTTCTCATATCATTCACACAAATTACACTTTCTTATCCTTGTCATTGTATGAAGCAAAGAGATAGAGCTTTCCATTTTCTTACCACTCTTTGAGAGAGTTTAATTATTGTATCTTCCTATTCAAGAAAAGTTATTCTTTTAGTGAGGTTGTTCACTAAAGAAGAAGCTTAGAGAGGGTATATCTCAAGCTTGGTTAGGTTGTGAGTGGTGCGCCCGAAAAACCACTTGGTTGTGAGTGTTGAGCCTGGAAAAGCACTTGTACGGTTCTCTAGCACCGAAAGCTAGAGTGTACACTATTTGGAAGATAGTGGAAAAACCTTAAGGCTCGGTAAAGGAGCTTGAGGGGTGGATGTAGGCGGGTTTGCCGAACCACCTAAAAATCTGTGTTTGCTTCTCTAACTTACTCTTTACATTTAGTATTTATTTACTTATCGCATTAATATTTGTTTAAATACTTGTGCTAAATTATCTTTTACTTTGCAAACACGATTTTGGGGGTTATAACGAAAAATTTTGGAAACCTAATTCACCCCCCTATTGGGTTGCCTTAATCCTTGGATTTACAAAATCATTCGAGAGAGACTTCACCAAGGTCTTGCCAACCAGAAATGGCGTGTTCAATATCCGAATGCTTCGGTCTTACATTCTCTTGCAGTTGCTTCTGACCATCTTCATTTAATTCTCAATGTTGGAGGCCATGGTCAGTTTCTACCCTGCCCCTTCAAATTTGAGGCTATGTGGATTTGGGATCTTGGTAGTTTTTTTTGCTGTTGCTACTATTTGGCGTATGCATGTTGAAGGAAGACTAGCTTTCGTGTTTTATCTAAAGAAGTTGCTAAAGTCAAAATGTGCCCTACGTATTTAGAACAAGACACACTTTGGCTTTATTAAAGATTAGATTGGGTTTTTAACACGTGCACTAGATTGGGTCTAGCAAAAATATGCGAGTGTGGCTAACATCTCTTTGAAGCTTCTTCAAAGGTGAAGTTCATGAACAGTTATTAGAGAACAATTGCTTTGGTGACAACGATCTAGAGTTGAATGGTTGTTGTCCAAGTATCTTAATACCAAATTCTTTCACACCTCAACAGTTATCAAACGCAATCAAAATTCTATTATCTCTCTTCAACTATATAACAAGGATTGGGTGATGGGCCGAAAAAATATTGGAGATTCCTTCATTGATTATTTTACTCAACTCTTTCACTCATGTCACCGGTCATTGATCAGATGAATCACTTCTCTGGGATACCATCGCTTGGCAAAGGAGATCTATCGTACAGTCAAATCTTTGGGTTCTAACAAAGCTCCAAGTTCCAACGGCTTACTAGCTTTGTTTTTCAAAGAATATTGGCATATCATCTCCCGAGATGTCATTGATATGGTACAAGATTTTTTTAATGTTGGTCACCAGCTACCTTCCATGAACCATACCTTTATTGTTCTTATTCCAAAAATAAAGAACCTTCATAAGGTAAACATTATCGTCTTATCAGTCTCTACAAAGTTAGCTATAAAATTATATCCAAAATAATTGTGGTCCAGGCTGGAACCCTTTTTGCCGAGAATGATTTCCAAACAACAGTTCGCATTTGTTTGAAGTCAACTTATTCAAGATAATTCCATTCTGACTTTATGAGATTTTTCATGCTCTGGCACTCAAAAAAGGTTAACGGGGAATCTAGCTCTCAAAATAGACATGTAAAAGGCCTACAACAAAATGGAATGGAGTCTTATCCTCTTGGCACTAAAAATGTTTAGTTTTAGTCCTCGTTGGATAAACTGATAAAGGAATGTCTCTCTTTGGTTTCTATTCGATTCTCCTAAATGGAAGTCCTTATGGTTTCATTACCCCTTCTAGAGGTTTTCGCTAGGGTGATCCTTTGTCACCTTTCTTATTTGTTATCGGAATGGAAATCTTATCTCGTTTACTTGATAAGGCACATTCTCTCTCCTCGGTACAAGGGATTCAATTGAATAGAGGAGGACCATCAGTCACCCATCTACTATATGCTGATGATTTGTTAATCTTTGGGCATGCAACTCCTAGTGAGGCTGGAATATTAATTTTTGTTTGAATTTGTTCTCTCAAGGGTCTGGTCAGGCTCCAAATGCTAAAAAGTCTTCAATCTACATCACTCCTAATACCCTCTACTCTCTTGCAAGGGCAGTGCGTGAATATTTTGGTTTTAAACCAATGACTACCTCATCTCGACATCTGGCCTTCCCTTGCTAATGCCTAGTTCCAAATCAGTTGCCTTTGAAGATCTTCAACGCTGTATTAACCAAGGATTAAGGCAATATTAAACTTTTTCGCTTTAACCCCCAAAACCGTGTTTGCAAAGTAAGTCTAATTTAGCACAAGTATATTAAAACAACAAGTAAATAAGTGCTAAATGTAAGGAGTAGGGATAGAGAAGCAAACTGATTTTTAGGTGGTTCTACATCCACCCCTCAAGCAGAGCCTTGAGGACTATCTTCAAATAGATACACTCTAGAGAGAACCGTACAAGTGTTTTCCAAACACTGTGGTTTTTCGGGCTCACCACTCTTAACCAAGCTTGAGATATACCCTAAGCTTTTCTTTAGTGAACAACCTCACTAAAGGAATCACCTCTTTTGTATGAAGATTGAAGAATAAACTCTCTCATCTCTATCTCTTGATTCACAAAGACAAGGATATGAAAGTGTGTTTTGTGTGAATGATATGAGAAATATAGAATATGAAGGTTTGAAATATTTCTCAATGATCTAAATGACGTTGTAATTTTGATGAAGGTGTATTTATAGACATATGAAAACTTTTATATTGCGTTAAATTCTGGTCGAGGGACTCATATAGAAGGATAGCACTCGTCGAATCTTCATCCCTTCAACTTAAGCACATGATGGTTCAATTAAAACCACATTTTTAACCTCTTTGAGCTTACTTCCCATAAGTATAAGAAAGGTTTGTTTGATTGGGGTGTTTTAAAACCTTTAAAAAATTTTAATCTTTCAAACAAAAGGTAAGTTTATGCACAAAGATATGCAAGTGTGATTCATGGGGTTAAAGGTTTATACCGGTACTTCAGAGCTCCTTGCAATCTTCTTTCTTCAAGTCTTTGGCTCTTTCATCAAAACGTCTTTGTCTTTGAAGATGTCCATCCTCTCAAAGACGGGTTGGATGTTGTCCTCTTTAAATCAATGACCCTGGGTCAAGTAGTCTGTGGGCACAAGCATCTCAAGAATGTCGAAAGTGTCATGCAATGTAAAAATACTTCCTCCTCTTGGATTTGGAAAGGTCTCTTTAAGTTTCGTCCTACTCTCTCTCAAGGACGTTGTTTCTTGGTGGGCATAGGTGATTCTATCCGGACTTGGTTGACCCTTGGGCTCCAAACCTTCCCTCCTTTAGATCCCTCCCACGTGTGGGCCTTCATAGTTCAACTTTTGCATCTTTGGTTAGTGACTATATCAATATTTCCACTCATTCTTGGAACCTTGGCATCCTTCAAGCCACTTTTGATAGCCTATTTGTTGATAAAATCCTACAAATCAACATACTGCCATCAAGTGTCGCAGATAGATTAGTGTGGACTCCGGATAAAAAAGGTAGCTTTATTGTTAAATCAGCTTACTGACGGATTTCGTCTGCTCGGGTATCATCATTGACTGGTGGTCCCCTAATTGACTAGAGGAAATTATGGTGTTTAAACATGGATGAAAGATTGAAATTCCTTCTATGAAAAATAGCTTGGGATATCTTGCCTACTAGACATCGTATTGCAATGTCTCTTTGTTCAAATTACCAGGGAGAATCTTCCTGTCTTCTTTGTGGAGGAAACACTAAATCAATTCATCATCTTCTCTTTTATTGCTCTTATTCCCATTTTCTGTGGCTACTATCCCAATAGTCTCTCAAGGTTGAGTTATGTCCCATCAATCTACACTTGACTGGATTGGGTGCAGTCTTGATCCTCACGTATTCTTGGTATCCTGTCTGGAGATAGTCATTCGTTCCAACTGTTCGCAGTATTATGCTAGATTTTCTATAGATGGCTAGAAACAAACTTCTGCATGACGATATTTGGATAGATCCTCCTCCCTGCTTCAAAAGATCTTATACTCTCAGAAAGAGCATCTAGCATCATGGTGGACCTCTCCCAGGCTCCTCCACAAGGTTTCGACTGAATCCTTCCTTGATGGCAATTATCATTGTATAAACTTTGATGTTGCTATTCGTCTTCTTGTTCTCTATGAGTGCGGCTGTCTTATTCCACTCAAATGGTGATATCCTGCATGCATGGACTAGGAAATCTACTACCATTAATCCTCTAATCGATGAAGCAGAGGTAGTATTGTTGGCCCTTTCCAAAGTTTCAGAACTCAAACTTACCAACATACTATTCTAGGGCAACGGATGTTATTGAGAGCATCTTGCCGTCCCAGTTAGAGGGGTCCTTAATTCATTGTTGCTCCCTTGGAAGATTGCGTCGATTATTCTTAGCCTTCAACCGTTCATGGGTGAAAAGTATATTTTTCCCTTTGAAATACCTATTCACCCTCCTCTAGGTATACTTTGGGTCTAATCTTGAGTTTTCAGGCCTCAACAACTTGCTATAAATACAAAAAGGAAAAAATTTTACAACCAACAAAATGCAAGCATTTGAAGGTGAAGATTTCTGTGAGATCTCTTATGGTAGGGGAGAACTTGCCTGGTCCAAACGGGATGGGAGAACAAGCCAGTGCAAATACTTGACAACTACTGTAAACTATGCAAATGAAGGACGCAATTGGTTGGAAGCAAAAAAAAAATTAGAAAATCTGAGCTGGGGTTTGTCACCCTATTTTCTGCTATAAGAAATATATGTAATCAATGAGGCAACTGCCACTTCTACAGTCTAGAGTATTTTATTAAACAAATAAAAAAAGAGAAACAAAAACAACATTAGTCCTTCAATTTTATAGGTCAACAAAATTGATCCTTCCATCGGGATTCCATTTGCAATCTTGCTGAATTTTGATGTGGCATGCATACTTGCCACAAAAGGTTTGAATAATACAATCCCATGCCACTTATTACCAAAATCCAAAAAGAACAATAGAAATATAAAGATAACATAAAAATAATAGAAACTTTTTCTCAAAGAAAAGTAAAAAATTGGCAACACCCCCGTACAAGTGTTAGGTTCTCTCATCTACTAATTGTGTTCTCAAATATCCTACGGGTCCAATCCATTACAAATAGGTCTAACCGAAAACTAGGGAGAGTGATTCGTGGGTTTGGACAAATTAGGAGGCTTGGGTGATTTTGGGAGAGAGAAGTAAAAGTTAATCTGAGGATGATTTTGGAGGACACATAAAGACGTGCAGATTGGTCGTACATGTCGGACCTTTAAGGTCCAACCGATACGACTAGGGTGGAGGAAAAAAAAATAGTTGGGTGCATACCAAGCCAAAATCATGAGGAGTCAAGTCAAGCCACGCACTCAGACCTTCATTAATTGACATGGAGCCCTTAGGAGCATTGGATTTCCTGCAGCTCATCCAAAACATCCATTCGAACGTCTCTGTAAACTCTCTGTCCGGATGGAATCTGACTCCCTTCGTTACTTCCCCGCTTTTGACTCGAGTGACGCTTCTTTTTCGCCTTCTTGTACCGCGTGAAGGCTCTATTCGGTTCTTCTTTGCCGGAGGCTTCAGATTGGGGTTGGACCAACCCCTTTTCACATGCTCAACCAGCTCTGGTCTTCAGGGCCCCAATTGCCTTGCGGCCCTTGCCCAGATTTACTCCACTCGTCTTCGATGGGCCTGTAGTCTTATCCCCTATAATTTCAGACATAGGCCCATTTTCCCAGACTTTGGCGGATCCAAAAGCTATGGACTCAAGTTAGAAGATATACATCTCGTTTGCTTAGAGTTCCGTGGACTACTTCCACGGTGGCCGCCTACTGAATAGTGACAGCTGTTACTTGCATTTTACTAAGTGGTCAATCTTCTTCCCACTTGCAAACCGGGTCAAATTCGGCTTACTATCAGCCACTGCACGTAGCAAAGAACAGCATTTGACTCTGCGTTGGCTTATCCAGACTCTGATGTTGAAAATTCAATTTTTTCTGTTTCTCATGAATACATACACGAGCTCAAGCTAAAATGGCACTCTCATAGAAATTTGCAAAGCAAAAGCAGAGGTAGATCCGAGGATTTTCTTCAGAGAAAAATGTACGTGACAAGGCCTCTTTCCATGTACCAAAAGCATCCTGACTCCCTCTCGTTGCCTCCGCCAGAGGGTCCGAGCTCTGGTATTTTGGTCATCCAAGATGAGGAAGCCGAACCTACATGTTGTTTCGGAATGTGCAAGACTGGTGAAATCAAGGAGCTTCCTTTTCCCCAGAACAAGAGCCTAGAGCTTCGATACACGATAGGCATCGGATATGAAAGAACTTCTCATTTCCACAACGTTACCTTCATTCCAGTCCTTAATCAGCCGCTATCTTCGAATTGCTACTATGCCGTACAGCCATACGGGAAGCATAGAGAGTATGCATTCTATCACAAGCTACAGTGATGTGTACCATAGTTAATTGACTGTCCCTAAGCAACCCAGGCGGAAATGATCTCTTTTTGGGTTGTGACTATGCAACTTCGATCTCTGAACCACCCAAAACTTCAGGCTAATAGGCTATAGAAGATGCTACTAAACCTTTCCACGGATTGACCTATAAGATATGCGGTAGCTTCTGAGCTCCTAATTGGTAACATATGAATTCTAGGTTCAACATTGAGACCTCTGACATTTTACCATGAATTGATGAACGTGGTGTGATTATTTTACCGTGTTTTCCTAGGTGCGGTACTAATTAATGCTCGAATTATTTCCCAGGGAAGCATACACGAATTCAAAGGAGGAAGATACTTCCACTTGCTGTTTCGGTGGAGACGCCTACGATGTACCACCACAGCCGCTGGATCCCACTAACGTGAATCAGCAGTTTCAGATCCGTCGCAAAGGAGGAATCATCAATAATTGGGGTGGTTTTGTGGCCAGATCTGCAGGCCCAGATGGACTTCCCCCATTCTTTCTGCGGAGAAAAGGGTGGAAAATATGCGCGTCAGCTTCCCCTGATTTCGAGTTAGGTGAAGCACAAGGCCTAGACTCTGCTCTCCGAGCCCGCCTACCAGATTTCGCATTCCCACTGCCAAACTTGAGCTCAAAACCTGTGGTTGTCGGAAAATGGTATTGTCCGGTCATGTTTATCAGGGAAGGAACACCGAAAACATTGATGGATGGAAGGCGTAACTCGATATACTACGAGATAACTCTCGAGCAAAAATGGGAACAAATATTTGCTAGTGAGAATAACGATGATCAACTTAATGCTGTGGCTGTGGAAGCTCTTGTGAAAAGAGAAGTGGTTACAGTAGGTGGGAGGGAAGCTGTAATTGATGAGAGAAATGTGGCAGATGGGTTGGTGTGGTTCACGAGTTCTAGCAACGTGGGAGAAGAAACCAGGGTGGCAATGGGTCTAGCATTGGTTGGGAGAATGAAGTGGGAGCAGGAAAGGGCTGGGTGGTTGCGGAAGATGGAAAGCAAGCCATAGTAAAGAGGGTAGAGGAGTTTGGGGGGATAGGTGGGTGGAAGAAATTTGGTTGTCATGTTTTGGTCGAGAGGTTTGTGTTGAAGCGACTGGATGGAAGCTTGGTACTGACCTATGATTTTAAGCACACTCATCAGATTAGGAGCAAATGGGAGTGAAGACTGCTGCTATTGTTTTGGAGGTCCCATGTCAAACCTATTCTACCTGTGCAGATAAGTATTTGGTCATAGGAAAGAATTTGTTCCGACCTTCGTTTTCCTTTCTCAGAAGTGTGAGCAACATGTAAAACACAGGAAGATATTGGTGCCATTTTTATTACTTTTCTGTACCTGTTCTACTTTACCTTCGTCTTGTCCCCCCCCTTTCTGATTTGTTCAAGTTTTAACAATGGGCCTATTATAGGGGTCTTATAACACAGGTTTTGCTGGTTTTGCTTCAGTTATGGAGGAACCTCTTTTATTTAAAAGAAACTTTCAAATTTGTTGAAACGGGATGACTTCTACTGGGGATTAGAGCACATCATTTTTTTTTAGCAACATACTTTAGGTTTTAGGCCCCATCAAACTCACTTGGTTTTTTTAAAAGGGCATCAATTTGTTCGGGAAAAACCCTACTTAGAGCCTTCTCCAGCCACGAGCCACATGACCCCAGAGATCCGGAGGGAGGTTGACTTGACCCCACACGGCAGAATGGGGAGAACGACGTGGCAGACTGAAGCTTTCTTGAAGGAACTTCTAAGGCAAAACAACGTGACAAACTAAAGCTTTAAAGCTTCGCAGAAGGGCAAAGAACTTTGAGAGATTTCAGATCGTTGAACCTAGGGCTTTCTCCAAGGCTTCTTCGTTAGTATAAAGGAGACTGACGTGGTTGACGTGGAAGGATGTGGGTGCAACATGGCAGGCTGAAGTTTATGTAATTTTTTTGAGCACGTGTCAAGTAACGATTCGTTCATTTATATTATGTGGATTGGGCTCCATTATCTCTACTAACAGAGTTGACTCGGGTAATTAGTTTTCATATCAAACTGATAAACCAATAGACTTTTAATTTTTTCTAAAATCCAGTGAGGCTTTTGATTTTGGCCTAAACCTAGTGGGTTCTGAGTAATTTTCCATACAATTCTGTGTAGGTAATGGCCGAGTAGGCCAAGGGATGAGACTGAAGGAAAGTTCAGATGACTTCTGAGTCCCCTCCCTATCCCCAAGCTGGAAGATTCACGGCCAGTGAAACCCAGGTCCCACACAAGTTGACAATCTTTTGTATTTTTTTTTATAATAAATAAATAGTATTCCATATTTCTAAAAAATCCTATATCAATAAAATATTATTAAATTTCTTAACACTTTGATAAACTTATTATAGCATATTTACAAAAGAAACCGACTGGAAAACTTTGAAACTTGCAAGGAAAATCCGATTGCCATTTAAGACTTCAATTCTAAGCGGACGACTTTATTTTTTTTCATTCAACCTATAAATTTGGAGACAAAATTTCTAATGCAAGTTGTGCAGTCCATAAGTTTTTTTTTGCATTTCTTTCCTCTCTCATTGATATATAGTCTTAACGTGATGTTTGGAAAACAAAATTAAGAATGTCTGTAAAATAATTTTTATTGGAATTTATTAAAAATAATGAGAGAGCATATTTGATAGAATTTTTTAGTGAGAAAGTTATAGTGTTTGTTAAAGTAAGAGGAGAAGATTTGATAATTTTTTAAAATAATAATAATAATAATGAAATTTGTTAAAAAATAAGGTGAGATTAAATTTCATATCGAATTGAGTGTGACAATTATATTAGAATTGTGCATGAAAATTTTGAGATTTTATTGTAAAAAATTTTAATTTTGAAATATTTTTTAAAAAAGGTGAAAGTTTCTTTTCAAACATAGACGCTATTTTCCTTAACTGGCACGGAATTCATCAACTCTTGAATAGATTGTATGCAGCAATAGCAAATGTTATTTTATCTTAAGAATCTCATAATCAAAATTTTGATTAAGTACAGAGTAATGTTGACCGCGGTCCGATCTTTCTGCGTGTTGATACTGATTAACTTTCCCTTGGGTGCCTATAGTTGTGTCCCTAATGTGATCTCTAAGATTACATCTTAATTAGAGAAATATCTAAAAATTGTTAAGAATATTCTCGAAGAAAAAAAAGATGTTTGGATTGTAAAAAATGGTAGAAGTTTTTTTGAAAAGTCAAACATTGTCTATTCTTAACGCAAGTCGTGCGGTCCATAAGTTTTTTTGTGTACAAAACATGTCTCATTGACCAATAATCTTAGCTTATGGATCTGGGCAAATAATGTGGTGTAAAATACAAAGAAAAGGTTTTTCATTCATAGTAGGTCAAATATTCCAGGAGCGCTAGGAAGCAAATACCTGTCAACGAACACGAACTCCTCTACAATGGACTGGTACAATAAATCACTTCAATACGAAATTTAGCCGTAATGATCAAACGTGGACTCAGTACACATGGTAATCACCCATTAGAGAATCAACATACGCTAGCTGTCGCCCATAACCTGAGTGCGTCAGTTTCTTCGTAACTTGCACGGAATTCATCAGGTCAACTCTGTCTTCTAGGCAATCCAAGATCCATTCCTGCACATTTATTTTCTGTGAGCTGCATATTCTTATTATTTTTCAAACTACTTGAACGGGCTCCCGTATAGCCCATGACGTGTCTAACTTGTCTACGCGGTGCAGATTTCTCTTTCCTTTTAAATACACGATATTAAGCTCGAACAAAACACAAAGCAGACAAGAAATTTTACAGAGCACGAACGATATGTATGTCACGAGACCTCTTTCTATGTACAAAAAATTCCCTTCGGCTCTCTCATCGCTACCTCCTGAAGGTCCAAATTCCGGTATTCTGGTCATCCAAGACGAGGAAGCAGAGCCAACGTGTTTTTTTGGATTGCTTAAAAGCAATGTGCTCAGGGATCTGCCTTTCCCTCAGAACAAGAACCTAAAGCTTCGGTATGTAACGAGCACCGGCGCCAGCGCCAGTGTCAGCAATCATCATGTTTCTTATTTTTATGCGGACTTCATTCCAGCTCTGAATCAGCCATTATCTTCTAATCTGTACTATGTGATTCAGACTCGTGGAAGCCACAAAGGGTATGTATGTTTCATGTCAATTGCAAACTGGATTAAGAACTTGTTTGAAAAAAGTGTTAGGTTTTGGTTTTGGTTTTAATTTTAGGTTCAAAATCAAAATTTGATAATTTTTATGTTTGAGAGGTTTTCATATCAACTTGAATTGTTTCTTCTATTTTTGTTTTTTCTCCTGTATGCCAGTAGCTCCTTAACTTGATTTTTAATTTAGTAAGAAAAATTAATTTTCAATATTAACTTATAAATTCAATTTCTGCAATCATGCATTTAATTGGGAGCTATATGTGAACCCTAAATTTCTGTTCAAATGGCCTTGTAGGGAAGCATATGCAAATTCCACAGAGGCCGATATGGGATCCTGTTTCTGCTTCAGTTATGTTCGTGACGTGCCACCAAAACCTTTGGATGCCAAAAACGTTCACCAGCAATTTCAGATTCTTCCTGAAGGAAAATTATTTCAAAGCGGAGGTTTTGTTGCCAAATCCATTGCCCAGGATGGGTTCCCTCCAAAGTTCCTCGGAAGAAGAGGGTGGCAAGTGCATACCTCAACTCCCCACGATTTCAAGTTAGGTGACGCGCCAGGCCTAGACACCGCCCTCCGTGCTCGCCTTCCACAGTTCAACTTCCCCCTATCAGATAAGAGTTCGCACCAAGTTGGTGTAGGGAGATGGTACTCTCCTTTCATGTTTATTAGGGAGCAGGGATCGTTAAGAGACCAAATGAGTAGATCGATGTACTACGAGATAACCCTCGTACAAAGCTGGGAACAAATATTCGCCTGTGGAAATAACGAAGGCGGCCAAGGCAACGTTGTGGCTATGGATGTCATTCTGCAGAGTGAAGTCGTCTCAGTTGCTGGGAGGGAAGCTGTGGATGTAAATATGGTTGATGGGATCATGTGGTTTAGGGCCTTCAATGAAGAGGGAGGGGAAAGAAGTGCGGGTTTGGATTTATTAGTCGTTGAGAGAATGAAGTGGGAGCAGGAAAGAGTCGGATGGGTAGGGGGGAAAGAGAAGCAAGTGACAGTGAAGAGAGTAGAGGAATTTGGAGGGATAGGGGGATGGAAAAAATTTGGTTTTTATGTTTTAGTTGAGAGGTTTGTAGTGAAACGAATGGATGGGAGCCTAGTACTGACCTATGATTTCAAGCACATAAACCAGACTCGGAGCAAATGGGAATAGAACTTCTCATCTTTTAAAACAGTGGAAATTTCATCTACGCTGTTTTTGGTTGTTGTCAATACAGAATATAATTGTATTTGATTCATTTGTTCTTTTTCCTCTGTTCAACGGTTTCCTACCATTTTTCTGTTTTCTGTTTTGTCTTTTGCTTTAGATGCGGTGATTATAAGTTGATCGGATAAAAGCAGGGGAAAATCAGGTGAAGAGAGACGATAATAATAACTTTGAAGAAGAAAATTTACGAAAGCTTTTTACCCCCTCGAACGCATATATTGTCTCTATCCCAGTTTCCCAGGTCATGTTTCCATATGAGAGTCGATGAACTCCACCACGCTTGAAACAAGCTCCCCAACCTCAACAGACGCCGTAGTGTCGACCACCAATCTCGGTACCTCACCCAAGTCGTACTCTGTACACCCAGCGTAGCCTTCCAAGAGCCTCTCGAGGTCCCGCCACGTCGCCGGCTTGTGCCAGCCTGCTCCATCGGCAGCCGCGCTGGCGCCGCGGTGCTCGAGCCTGCTTCTCCACTCGGCCTCGTCTGTGGGCTGGCACTCGACGACCAAGACGCGGGCCCCAGCCGAGGAGGCCAGCTGGACGAGGCGCTCGAGGTGGGCCTTTCGAGATAGCGGGGAGTCGACGACGACGCTGAGGCCGAGGCGGAGTTGGGTGGATGCGATGCGGTAGATGACGTCGTAGGAGAGGTCGTTGAGGAGGTTGCAGGAAGCGGTGGTTGGCGCGAAGGGGAGGAGAGAGGATTGGAGAGGGTAGGTGGAGTCACGGACGTCGTCTTTGTCAAGGAGAGGGATTCTGAGCGCTGAGGCCAAGGATTGGGCTAAAGTGCTTTTGCCTGTGCCAGGATGGCCTTTCATTGCTATTAACATTTGCTTCCGTTCTCTCGTCATCTCTTTTCCTGTGTATCGGGTTCTGCAACTGAAGAAAATGGGTGGAAGAGAGAGAGAGTGGATGAAGATGTCCAAATTAGGATTGTTGACACTAGGGGAAAAAAAAATAAGATTGTCGTCGCATCTTGTGTAAGAGAAGGCCCACGTTGAATACAACAGGGAAATAATCGGTGTCTTTTGTGGGATAGGTAGTGATTTGCTTCCGATTGCTGTTAGTGATAAAAGTATACACATTAATAAGCTTTTGTAGAGATTAATATCCTGCAAATAAAAAACTAGTACATATTTATATAGTATTGAGTCTAACATGGCGTTTGTTAAATAAAAATTTAATTAAAATTTTACTTTTATCAAACACACTTCAAAATTTTATTTTTACTTTTACTTTCATTAATTCCTCAATTCCAATAGCACCTATTTTCTAACACCAACACAAAATTTTACTTTCATTAAGTAATTCATCAATTCCAATAGCACCTATTTTCTAACACCAACACAAAATTTTGTTAAAATTTCCGCAATCACAAAATATTTCATTTAGATCAATATCACATAAAATCATCATCACTTAATTTTGCAACATATTCAATTCAGATTCACAAAAATAAAAAAAAAGTAATTAAATGCAAGATATTCAATTCATATTGAGCAATCTCGTTTCTTGTTAGAAATAAAAAAAAGGCAAAAATTGCAACCAGACTGAAACCCTAATCACAAAGAAAAAACTAAAAGAGTTAAATCATTTTATACTTCCAACAATATCTAAACTTTTCTAGTCACATTGCACCCATCCAATTATTAATTCAGCACTTTGCACACACCAAAAAATAAATTTTCGTCTGTCCAAACTGATTGAAAATTTAAATAGATAGTGCAAAGTATCTGAAATCAATAGTTGGTGAGTGCAATGTGATAAAAATAATAGATTGGGATGCAAAGTTTCAAGACCTCCATAGTTGGAGGGTGCAAAGTGTATTTCTCTAAAATTAAAACCACCTATAGTACAAGAAGGTCAAAATCAAATGCTTAATGAAACAATAGAATAGCCATATAAGATTTAAACAAACAATCTAAGAACCGAAGCTCTAATCATCTGCATATATTGAATGACGACAATTGATATCGACAAGACTTCGATAGTGGGCCCCACCGACTATGAGTGGTGAAAGGTTGAGAGAGAGAGAGAGAGAGAGAGAGAGACAAACAGAAGCATGAAGGCAAAGACAAACAAGAGGTGAGAGGCGGAGCATGGTGAGGCCGACGGTGGTGAGTGAGTGAGAGAGAAAGAGGCAAAATGAGAGAGTTGTGAAAGGAGAAACAAGAGGAGATGATCACAAGAATAATCAACTTTATAGAATTTTATGTAAATGTATACTTAGGCTAGATCTTTCTTTTGATGCTTTATACTCTTTTCATAATTATGTACAAAAAGAATAGTCCTTCATTTTAATTGTACAAGACAGTTGAGCTGGTAGTGCGACAATGCATTTTGTAGCTTAGTTGATAGTGTGACAATGCGTTTTGTATACATAGGACATGTACAGTGATTGATTCGGTAATGACAATTGAGCGATTCCCTCTAATGTCTCGGTGTTTTCTAGCATGGTATTAGAGCATGCAAATTCGCCTTCACCTTCCTCTTGTTCTCATCACTTAAAACCCTAGAATTTCTCACTGTCATTCTCATCGCAATCGGCCTTCATCACTCAAATCATGGCTACATCATCAACCACTAGTTCCTCTAGCTCTAATTAATCTAGTTCTTCTTTAAGTAGATATTCTTCAAGCTCCCCCTTGGCACCCTATGAAGATTTAAATCCACACTTCTTTCTCCACCAACTGACAACACTAACACCATTGTTGTCACTCTATAACTAATTGACTCCAATAACCTCTCCAAGAGTCGTGTTTTTGCTCTTGCAATTTCTATCAAGAATAAGCTAGGATTTCTTGATGGGTTTGTCCCCACTCCAACCCTAACAAAGCTATTGTATACCTTTTAGTTGTGTTGCAATAGTCTCCTTCTATCATAGATTTTGAATTTCATCTTTAAGGATTTGGCATCAACCGTGCTCTCCATCAATTCAGGCAGAGCAGGTGTGGGGCAAGCGAAGGGTTTGTTTTGCACAGTCGGATGATGCACGAAGTTTCCATCTTCAGTATCAATTGAATATACTGGCTCAAGGCATTCTCACTCTAAGTGACTATTTCGCTCAGTTAAACGCCCTATGGGAAGTACTAAGGAACTATCGTCCTTTACCTTATTGCTCTTGTGATGCATTGCAAAATGTTGGGTTGGGTCGGGTCAGCAAAATGATTACGTTTTTAAAATTTCTCATAGGACTCAATGATTCATATTCTTCTATTAGGGGCCAAATTATTATCATGAAACTCATTCTCTCTTTAGATCTTGTATTTTTTTTTTTTATTGTGATGCAAGAAGAGAGATAATGTGAGGCTATGAGCCTGAATTTACGCCGAGCCCCGAACCATTTAACTTAGCTATGTTACCAACCAAATCATAAAACGAAATGGTTAGATATTAGTTGAACCTACTGCGGAAAATCGAGACACACTAAGGATAAGTGTTACCGGATCATTGGTTTTCCTTTCGGTTTTAACTTTACCAGATATAAAAATTACTCCTACATCAATACCAAACCCAGTCATTTCGCCAACCATGTTACTCTACAGAACTTAAACCATGAGAAAATCAGCCCTAATATACCACAAATCCCTTTCACTTACGCTAAGAGTCAACAAGTTTTAGCTTTACTCAATGGCCACATACAACAACTTGGTAAAGGACAAAATACGCCAAATTTATCTTCATCAAATGACATGAATCTGAAAATTCAAGAACCTGATCCTTCTAGGAATGTTGTGATGTCAAACTTTGCAGGTAGTTTTTCACCTCTTTCTATCAATTTTGCATCACATTCACCCTCAAGCTTCCCGAAAACCATGACTTATATCTAATCTTTTCAGCCGACTATTATTTTGTTCATGTCATATATTCATGGATGACGATTGGTCTTGCTAGAGTCAATGATGGTCTCTACTTTCTTATGCTTAACACTAATGGCTGACAATCTAGGAATCCTCTTCTTCCGCATTACTCTAGAGCCTACCATGTTTCTACACAACATTCTTTCGAGCTTTGGCATTTTATATTATGACACTATTCTATACAAAAGATGAATTTAATTCATTCAAATTTTGCCAATCTAAAGAAAATAATAATTTACAATGTACAATTTGTCATTTGGCAAGACAAAAGAGATCTCATTTTTCTGTTAGTGTCAATTCTACTTTATCATGCATTCCACTTTTTTCTTACAATTGTGGATGACTATACTCAAATCACATTGGTCGACCTTATGGAATACAAATCAGAAATTCAATCGTTGTTGCAATCTTTCTTCACACTCGTACAAAGTCAATTCAACACTAAAATCAAACTCATATGATCGGACAATGGTACTGAATTTTTCATGATTGATTTGTATAATTAAAATGTGATTATTCATAAAAAAATCTTGTGTTGCAAAACCCCAACAAAATGGCGTAATAGAGAGATAGTACCAACACCTTTTAAATATGGCCCACTCTCTACTATTCCAAACTTCCTTACCTCTAGTTTTAGGGGATGTCATCCTTACTACTACATATCTGTAAACCGGATGCCTACTCTTGTTTTGGATAACAAAAGTCCTTACAAAAAATTATTTTCTACAATTCTCTCATATTTACACCTCCGAGTGTTTGGATATTTATTTTTTGTCAGCACAATATAGTATCATTGAACCAAATTTAATCCATGATACCAAAGGTGTATCTTCATTGGATACCCTTTTAGGATCAAATGGTACAAATTATATGACTTAGATACACACTCAACCTTCAATTCTCGAGATGTAATCTTGCATGAGTCAACTTTTCCTTTCCATGGCACTTAGTGCACTCACACGTCATCGTCAGACCGAAACTCAGATCTGGCTCTTCCTATTACGCCACTCACTTTGACATTCCTTTTCCCACACTAGAATCATCTCCAGAAAATTTCTCAGACCAACCATCATATCCCGTTTCAATACCTTCTAGTGATGCCTCTCCCACTCCTCAACCTCCATCTCATTCTCCTCATTACATTTTTAGAAGGTCCACCCAAGATATACAACCCCTACAATACCTCCAACAGTGCCATTGCTAGCTTGTTTAGTAGTCACAAGACCAACCCTCTTTTGAATCTTGGTGCAACCATGCTCCTTCCCTTCAATTACTGTCCAACACTTCCACCTTCATCCACTCTTCTCCCCATTCCACTAACCATCCCTTGGAGCCATATTTAACTTACTCTAATCTATCCATGTCACACAAGGCCTTCACCCTCTCACTTTCCCTAATCAAAGAGTCTTAAACCTTTTACCAAACTACTATTTTTTATCATTGGAGAGAATGACTTCATAACTTGATGCCTTGTAACAAAATTACTCCTTTACCACAAAATAAAAGAACTGTTGGCTGTAAGTGGGTTTATAAAGTGAAACTCGGATCAGATAGGTACAAGGCACTATTAGTTTCCAAGGGATATATTCAAAGCAAGGGCTTAGACTACCAAGAGACCTTTAGCCCCATTGCTATGTTAATACTGTGAAGGTATTTCTTTTAGCCTTAGTACATGACTGTCATTTATCTCAATTAGATGTCTAAAATGCATTTTTACATGGTGATCTTGAGGAGGAAGCTTATATGGATCTCCTTTTGGATCTTGGTTGCAAAGGGGACTACTCGGGTCACCAAACTGGTTTGTAAGCTTAACAAAGCCTTCTATGGGCTTAAGCAAGCTTCTAGACAATGGTACTCTAAGTTTTTAACATCTCTTCTTGCCATTGGTTTTCTTCAATCCAAACCAGATTATTCTTTGTTCAATAAACATGCAAAAAACTGGATTAATTCCATATTAGTTTATGTCGATGATCATCTTGCTTGGAAGTAATGATACTTAATCAAAGAGTATCTTCAGAGTCAATTCAAAATCAAAGACCTCAGCAAACTGAAATATTTTTTTGGGTAAGAGGTAGCTT
Source organism: Morella rubra (assembly GCA_003952965.2). NCBI lineage: Eukaryota > Viridiplantae > Streptophyta > Magnoliopsida > Fagales > Myricaceae > Morella > Morella rubra. The sequence continues at coordinate 20,122,078 of CM025855.1, read as the reverse complement.
GCTCCACCTTTGACATCTCTTTATATCAAAGAAAATAGACTCTTAAAATTCTGGAGGATGCTGGTCAGCGTGGGTGCAAACCTATATTTACTCCCATTGAGCTGAACTGTAAGTTGTCCATCACTCAAGAGAGACTTCTCCCATATCTCACTTGCTACTAGAGGCTTGTTGGAAGATTAATTTACTTAACCATCACTTGGCCTGACCTTACTTATGCTGTGAATGTCCTAAGTCAGTTTATAGACAAACACAACCATCTCAATATGAATGCATCCATTCGTGTTATCAAAAATATGGAGGGTTCTATTGGGCATGGTCTCTTTTTTAATATTGGCTCCTTCCTCCATCTCAAAGCCTATAGTGATTTTGATTGAGCTTATTATCCTGATACCCAGAGATCCATCACATGTTATTGTATTTTTCTTGGGATTCCTTGATCAGCTGGAAATCCAAGAAACAACACACAATCTCTCAGTCTTCTGCTGAAGTGGAATATTGAGCTTTAACTTCCACTACTACAGAGTTAGTGTGGTTAGTTGCATTATTGCGTAATTTTCATATTTCTCATGTTGACCCCATGCTTTTTTTTTTTGTTTTTTTTTTTGTCAACAAAGTAGCTATTCACTTAAGCAAGAATCTAGTCTTCCATGAAAGAACCAAATACATGGAACTCAATTTCCATTTTATTTGAGATCAAGTGCATGTTGGAAAAATCAAGACAATATGCCTTCCAAATTTGAGCTTGCAGATATCTTCACCAAATCCTTATTGACTACTCAGTTTTAGTTCTTGGTGTCCAAGATGGGTCTTTCAAACATCTATGCCCATCTTGAGGGGGGTTAAAAGAATAATCAACTTTATAGACTTTTTTTGTAAATGTTATACTTAGGATAGATATGTCTCTCGGTGCTTTGTACTCTTTTGTAATTATATATAGACAGAATAGTCCTTCATTGAAATTGCACAGTACAGCTAAGCTAATAGTGTGACAATGAGTTTTGTATACATAGAACATGTACAGTGATTGATTCGGTAATGAGAATTGGGCAATTCCCTCAGGTAACTCAGTGTTTTCTGACAGATGAGGAGGCGAATATCGGGGGGCTAGGTTTGTAAGAACCCTTGATCCACGTTTTGATCTAGGGTTTATTTTTCTGAAATAAAATATGCAAAATTACGTCATCATAATTATAGTAAATGATGTTGTTTAGAAACTTAGAAAAAAAAATTACTAAACTGAAATTTTTTGCTTAAAGGGCAGATTTTTTAGCTTTGGAAAAATTCTCAAATGATTCTTGTTTCGATTCTTAGTATTCACTAGTCACAAACCTTTCTTGACCAGAACTGATATCAAAATCAGAATCAAAAGCCCGACGAACAGGATGATCAACCTTAGGGTGGGTATCCTCAACCATCCATTGTTGTTTTTTTTTTAAAAAAAAAAATTTATTGGAATTTTTTCTTTCTTATTAATATATCTATAATTGTTTTATCTTTTAACTTAATTTGAATTTTTTAATTTTTCGCAATCTGGCACGCCACGGGTACCTTTTGTTGACCCCGTGATATGCCACATTAAAAACTTTTTTTAAGAGAGGGACTAATTTTTTGAAACAATAAACTCTAGGGACTTGTTTTACAAATTTGAAAACTCATGGACCGATTTTATGTTCGACCAAAACTCTGGAATTTGAGACTATAGTTGAGAGTTTTTCTCTCCTTTGCTTTGAGAGTTTATCTCCCTTTCTCATCCCCGACGTTATGTCTGGTTCTCTTATTCTTCCTTCCTAGGTAAGAATCCTCTCTTAGATTTATTATCTTTCATTCTTTCCTACCCTATCATCTTTGTGGCTGCCTACTCTCCGTGTTTGGGTTTACTGGCTGTTCGTAGCTTGTTTTCTCATACTAGTATACTTTCTGGCTGTTTTCTTCTTCTCTCTATGGTCTTTTTCTTGCTACAACTCCCGCATGGATGACCTCAATGTTGCTATGGATCTTATTACACGGAAAATTGAAGAGATGCTGTGGGACACACTTCCAGGGCGTATATCTCCCAATATGGAAATGGCAGCACAAATGTTTAGCACTGTATTGATTGGCAAAATTATTGGGCTAAACCTCCTAGCAAGTCCATTATTATTAATGCTATTCTAGCTAAATGGAAGTTTGCTATTAATCTAAAAATCAAAGCCATGGAGAATTCTACTGTAACTCCCCGACTCTCTAAATATTCTTGATAATCTTAATTTTCCTTAATAATTATGATTAATAGTTTTATATTATTAATTTTGGATTCAATTATTTTATTATTAGTAAACAATGTAAAATTCCTATAAATAGTTTTATATATCCAAAAATTATGATAAAAATATCTTCATTCTGTCTTTTCAAGCTCTTTTATTTTATTAACTATTTTCTCAGATCAATGTCCTAATAACTTTTATAAATTATTTTTATATCTAGAAAAGACAATTTTGCCCCTAAAAAGCTTGTTTTTGCCCTATTTCTTCTAGAAACCCTATTTTTCTCCAATCTTTTTGCTTGACATATTTTGTTTCATTGTTTTCTTAGTCAATAGGACCTAATTGATGGATGTCGTGCCTTGTTTGAATAATTTCTTAGAATTTTTATTTTTAATAAGTGTTTGGGCTTGGATTGCATTGTTTAGTGTATTTGGGCTTAGAAATCATTTCTTTTTGGGCCTATCTACAGCCCATTCGACCATCCTTGGCCCATTAGCAAGTCAGCACCTCCTTTGACCAGGAAAACCGGTCAAACACATAGATTCACTAAGCAATCATTACAAATCATTAAATGCTTCCAAAACCACTATACACTTGCCTCCTCCTAGGTTGCTGCCGCCCATAGCCACCATTGCTGATCAATACTTGATGAGACCTCCTAATATAGTGGTAGGCATGATCATGGTTCCCTCTTAACCCTAGCAACATAGATCATATCCCTAGTCAAGAACTAGTATAAATAGCATGCAAGTGTGAGGCTTTCTCCTCACTGAGTTGTTCAGAAATCTTAGAGAGAGGGAGAGAGTGATAGAGATCTTGGAGAAAGTTTGAGATTGAGAGGAGAAGAGGAGGTTCTACCCATTGAAGCCTAGAGGTGATTTTGAAGAGTTTTTGTGAAATTCTTGGAGTTCATTGAAATTGGCGTGTCTTGATCTTGTTTTGATGTTATTAGGTTCTAATGATGTTTCATGTAGGTTTTGTGATTATTCAAGCTTGAGGAGATTGATTAAGGTAAGGGATTAGTTTGCATGTTTTTGGTGTTTTTAGTATTTTGATGATTTAGGCTAATAACATGCAATTCATTGATCTGGAACTTTTCTTTAGGTTGATTATGTGCTAGAGGAATGATTAATTTGATTTGATGTTGGAAGATTTTGAAGAATTAGAGTAATTATGGAGATTAGGTCATTTTACCCCCTTTGATGATTTTATGATAATTTTTGTGTTTTATTTTGTATGTCATGATTTTTAGATCCCTAAGAGGTATTATAAGCATGTAGGATTGATTTGGTGCAATGATTTTCGTGTAGATTAGAATATTTGCTTAATTAGTTCAAACTAGCCTATTTTAGCTTAACTCTTGATATCAGTGCGTTTAGGCACTTTTTATTATATAGCATATGAATTTTATTTATCTAAAATTTTGAGCCATGAGTCTAGACACCATTAGGAGCATCCAGTTTAAATTTCACATTATTTGGAGCCAAGATGAATTTATTATGAATTTTTGAAATTGTATGTAAAAACTGTATTTTTGCTTAAAACGGATCTGTTTGCATATTTTCGTATTGGGATTTTTTGTATGACTTTTATGTTGTTTTCATGGGCTTAATGTCTGGTGTTTTGGTCAAGCTTTGGGTTTGGATGGGGAAGTCCAAAGTTTGAGACCTAAAGGACCCATCAAGCCTTGTTTTTAAGGCCCACTTGTTGGACCTGTTTTTATTGCTTTTAGACCAGCCCAAGTGGCCCTTTACAGCCACTGAACACTTATGAAAGTGGGCTTGCTAGTAAGCCCAAGTGCAAGTCAACATTGGACATGGATTATTGACCTTGGACCTTTGAGCTAGATTTGACTAATGACATTAGTTGTACTTAATTTATTGATTGTGGAAAAGTATTTCAGATTTATTTACATACTATTTATTCTGGGAATAAATACATGTTTATGAATTATTTTGCAAGAGGATATGGATTTATGGAAAGGATATATTTTTGGAAAATATATCAAGTTATGGATTTTTAGATGTATGGATGTAATATTGCATTTGCATAGCATTTTGCATCAAAATATTAAAGGAATGACACCTTTTATGGAAATGTTTATATGGAGTGACGGTACATCACGGGGAGTGCAACCATCACTATTGGATAAGATGGCCCCGGAGTAGAAGGCAGATGGGCCTTTACTCGTGTCCTAAGACAGAGGAATGTCTAAGATTGTCCTAAAGTGCAGGGGAGATTGGATGCACAACCTTGGCCGTTGGGGGTGAATCAGATGGATTTGTAAGGAATGGTTACCATTAAAGGGAGAGAAAAAGTGCATTTCATACATTGCATACTGTGTGTTGCATCACTGCTTGTATATACTGTAACTATATACTGCATGACTGTGTGCTGCATACTACATATCATCTGCATACTGCATATCATTTGCATACTGCATGTCATCTCTCTGGTATGCTTCTCTGCTTATGAATTGTTTGTGAACTGATTATTGAATATGTACTGCTGATGGTTATTGTCACATGCCCTCATTCTCCACTTACTGAGTCCTTAAGACTCACCCATTCGTCTATTTATTCTTATAAGTCATATGCCAATAGTCAATTCATTTGTAACCCATGATATGATCACTCATACCCTCGTCATCCATATCTGTGCAGGTAATAGTGGACTATCAGCCCTACCTAATCCCAAAGGACCTACCGCCAAAGTTTCCTTGGGAGAATGGCCCCGTGGGAGAGAACCATCGCCACATAGAGTGGATCGGCCTCACCGGCTCCTCTGGCGATGAAGGCGAAGACTCCTCTTAGATGTTGTTATTTGGTGTTTCTTTTATTTGTTGTGGTGTGTTTGAAATTAATATGAACAATAGGGTTAGAGATATATCTATTTGTAGACTTACTTATGTTAGCCTAATGGCCTGTAATTCCAATCCCTAACCCCAGCTGCTTGGCTCGTTTATTTTGTTTGTTTATTTTTTCTTTCTTTTCAAAATGTCGTTCCTGAGTATTGTTCGTTATAATTAGTAATGACTCGTTTGTGTGATAATATCTCTATGATTTTCTTCTTCTAACTTGACTTATATTTTCTCCTGCTTAATTTCTGTATATATATTTACTAAGTCTTCCTCTTCTCTATAGTCTATATCTATAAACATCCCAAGGACTTTACCTCAATCTGGACCCATAGGATAAGTGCCGTAACCTCGCCTTTGTACACTTTGTAACTTTAGAAAGAGAAGTTTAGAGGCTACGCATTCGAGACTCGTCACCTTCTCATTTATCCTGTTCTGTGGACAAGTGACAAAGTGCTTCAACTGGTTCCATGGAACTTTTCTCTTCTTCTTGTGCTTCAACACTCACCGGTAATGACCATTGATGAGGTTGATCCTTGCTATTAGTCCTTCCTTTTGGATTCAACTTCATGGAACCTCCCTATGGCCTAGTATGAACCAGCACAATATCTCTGATATAGGTTCTTCAGTTAGGCAACTCTTGGAGCTTCAAAAGCTTCCAAATGATATTTCTTGCAAACGATTTTTTCAAATCAAAGTTCGTTTTAATGTTTGCAATCCCCTCAAGGAAGGTTTTTCTTTTCCTTATCCCAATTTATCAAGTGCTTTTATCAATTTTCATTACGAGAAACTTCCGATTGCTGTTACAAGTGTGGTCAAATAGGTCATTCACTTTCCATGTGTCCTCATGAAATTCTTCTGAGTTATTTTCAGTGTTATGGCCCTTAGTTGTGTGCAAATTCTTGGGACAGTTCACTCATTGGTTCCTCGTCAAAAGTGCATCAGCCTTCTCTACCCGGATCATCTAACGTTCTAGCTCCTGTTGGTCTCCCTACTTCACGACCAACCCTGCATCATGCTCCAGGGGAGACTATCGAAAGATCTAACTGATATCTCCTCCAAAGTGCTAGCACTGATCTGAGACTTTCATTGGCATCTAGTTGCAGCTAGTCTTCACACGTGGATTGTGGACAAGGGCGAATATACGACAATTTTTCCTCTACTGACTAATCCATCATCAGTAGCCATTTAATGCCCCCATCATTTGTGCCAGCTCACCAGTTTTCTCATTCATTAGAGGCTAATCCTAGTGCAGTGACTTCTTTGACTACATTTACCCCCTTGATCACGATTTTAGCAGGGGTTTAGATATTGCCCCACTGCTGTTTTCTCATTTTCTGCCTACATCGCCTGCTGTGCCTAATGCCCAACATCTACCTCAGGTGGTTCAAGCACTTATGTCAACTTTGGAAAGTTTTACACATATACCCCTCACTTCTTCGGCTATAAAATCACAAGCTAGACCACCCATTGTCTACAAATGAGACCTCTGATGCTTTAGACAGTAGTGCACTTGCTAGACCACCTCATGGTAGCAACGCCCTTGCTCTGGCTCTACACCGAATTTCTTTGGCCACTGCTCCCTCCTGCATCGATATATTCGGATGTTATGGCCACTCATAGTCTTTGGCAGTCTAAAGGAAAGAGGAAACTCAATGAGGTTGCTGATGTGGACCAGTTGCTGAAAAAGGCTTGCTTTCTTTTCGGCTCCTGCAGAGCAACTTTGGAGACCTCTCAAGTGGATGATCCAATCTTCCCCTTTCTGCACAAGTCTAAGAAAACTTTGACAGCCTTCAAAATGAACCAAGCTCACCTGAACAAATTGGCAAAAGCTCGTACAGCCAAAGCTTTGACTTTGTATGATGACCCGTTCCCTGTCCTGATGGATTCTCAGGTGGATGAATCTGACCTTAAACGCTCCATGATTATAATCTTAACTGTGTGTTTCTTTTGGAGACTAAGTTGAGACAAAGTCAAACTACTAGTACTGTGCATAAGTTTGACTTTTCTTTTTTTGCTTTCGTTCCACCTGTAGGTACGAGAGGTGGCTTGCTGTTTTTGTGGCGTCCTAATATCCCTGTAGTTCTTAGTTGCTCTTAATGGATGATAAATGTGTTCTCGTATCCTGATCTCCCTCACCAATCCTTTTTACTTACTTTGGCTTATGGTCCATCTCGGTACATTGATAAACCTCTCTTTTGGGATTCTTTACAATCTTTGGCTGCTGCCCACTCGGAATATTGGCTTTTAATGGGCGATTTTAATTCTGTGGCTTCACAAGTGGAAAAAAGAGGTGGCTGACCATTTTCTAGTTCTTCCGTTGGTGGTTTACGCCATTTTATTAATTCTTGTGGACTAGTTGACATGAGTTTTAATGGAAATCCATATACGTGGAATAATGGACGACGAGGTTGTGCGAATATGTTGGCTTTTGTTCACAATCGATATTTTGATGATTTCAATAAATGGATTAAGTTTACAAAATGGACATCTTCAAAGACAAAAATATTTTTATCAAAGAGCCAAAGACAAGAAAATTGAAGATCAAGAAGATGCAAGGAGCTCAAAAGTGAAGATTCAAGACCATAGGGTATAACTTGTAACTCTTAGTTTCACTTTTGACAAGGATTTGAATCATACACTTGCATATCTTTCAAACCGTGCATAATCTTCTTGTCACAAGTTTGACAACCAAAATGCACTTTTAAATGTTTTCAAATCATCCCTATATAAACTCTCAAGCCTTGGTTATACTTTTAGAAGTTGGTTTTTGAAATGGGATTTCAAAAATGTCAAAAATGGGCTTTTTAATTGTAGCGGTCTATGAAAATAATTTTAGTGGTCGACTGCTATATGAAGTGGACATCCTTACATGAAGCGAATGACGCGGCGCGTAGGATAAAATTTGATAGCATTCAAATTTTATGACCGTTGAGCAACGACTAGTTGAAGCATTAACCGGTACATGAAGCGGTCGACCGGTATGACGGTAAAATTGTCAAATCAACCCCTAACGCTAGTTTTCCAATGTGGCCTATATAAAGACCTTCTAATGTCTCAAAACAAGAGAGAACGACCACATATCATTTCTATAGCTTGAGAAAGATCTTAAACCTTCTTATTTCATATTTCTCATATCATTCACACAAATTACACTTTCTTATCCTTGTCATTGTATGAATCAAAGAGATAGAGCTTTCCATTTTCTTACCACTCTTTGAGAGAGTTTAATTCTTGTATCTTCCTATTCAAGAAAAGTTATTCCTTTAGTGAGGTTGTTCACTAAAGAAGAAGCTTAGAGAGGTATATCTCAAGCTTGGTTAGGTTGTGAGTGGTGCGCCGAAAAACCACTTGGGTTGTGAGTGTTGAGCCTGGGAAAGCACTTGTACGGTTCTCTAGCACCTGAAGCTAGAGTGTACACTATTTGGAAGATAGTGGAAAAAACCTTAAGGCTCGGTAAAGGAGCTTGAGGGGTGGATGTAGGCGGGTTTGCCGAACCACCTAAAAATCTTGTGTTTGCTTCTCTAACCTTACTCTTTACATTTAGTATTTATTTACTTATCGCATTAATATTTGTTTAAATACTTGTGCTAAATTATCTTTTACTTTGCAAACACGATTTTGGGGGTTATAATCGAAAAATTTTGGAAACCTAATTCACCCTCCCTCTTGTTGCCTTAATCCTTGGATTTACAAAATCATCGAGAGAGACTTCACCAAGGTCTTGCCAACCAGAAATGGCGTGTTCAATATCCGAATGCTTCGGTCTTACATTCTCTTGCAGTTGCTTCTGACCATCTTCATTTAATTCTCAATGTTGGAGGCCATGGTCAGTTTCTACCCTGCCCCTTCAAATTTGAGGCTATGTGGATTTGGGATCTTGGTAGTTTTTTTTGCTGTTGCTGCTATTTGGCGTATGCATGTTGAAGGAAGACTAGCTTTCGTTTTGTTTTATCTAAAGAAGTTGCTAAAGTAAAATGTGCCCTACGTATTTAGAACAAGACACACTTTGGCTTTATTAAAGATTGGATTGAGTTTTTAACACGTGCACTAGATCGGGTCTAACAACAATATGCGAGTGTGGCTAACATCTCTTTGGAAGCTTCTTTCAAAGGTGCAGTTCATGAACAGTTAATTAGAAAACAATTGCTTTGGTGACAACGATCTAGAGTTGAATGGTTGTTGTCCAAGTATCTTAATACCAAATTCTTTCACACCTCAACAGTTATCAAACGCAATCAAAATTCTATTATCTCTCTTCAACTATATAACAAGGATTGGGTGATGGGTCGAAAAAATATTGGAGATTCCTTCATTGATTATTTTACTCAACTCTTTCACTCATGTCACCGGTCATTGATCAGGATGAATCACTTCTCTGGGATACCATCCCTTTGGCAAAAGAGATCTATCATACAGTCAAATCTTTGGGTTCTAACAAAGCTCCAAGTTCCAACGGCTTACTAGCTTTGTTTTTCAAACAATATTGGCATATCATCTCCCGAGATGTCATTGATATGGTAGAAGATTTTTTTTAATGTTGGTCACTTGCTACCTTCCATGAACCACACCTTTATTGTTCTTATTCCAAAAATAAAGAACCTTCATAAGGTAAACATTATCGTCTTATCAGTCTCTACAAAGTTAGCTATAAAATTATATCCAAAATAATTGTGGTCTGGCTGGAACCCTTTTTGTCAAGAATGATTCCAAATAACAGTTCGCATTTGTTTGAGGTCAACTTATTCAAGATAATTCCATTCTGACTTTATGAGATTTTTCATGCTCTAGCACTCGAAAAAGGTTAATAGGGGAATCTAGCTCTCAAAATAGACATGTAAAAGGCCTACAACAAAATGGAATGGAGTCTTATCCTCTTGGCACTAAAAATGTTTGGTTTTAGTCCTCGTTGGATAAACTGGATAAAGGAATGTCTCTCTTCGGTTTCTTATTTGATTCTCCTAAATGGTAGTCCTTATGGTTTCATTACCCCTTCTAGAGGTTTTCGCTAGGGTGATCCTTTGTCACCTTTCTTATTTGTTATCGGAATGGAAATCTTATCTCGTTTACTTGATAAGGCACATTCTCTCTCCTCGGTACAAGGGATTCAATAGAATAGAGGAGGACCATCAACCACCCATCTACTATATGCTGATGATTTGTTAATCTTTGGGCATGCAACTCCTAGTGAGGCTTGGAATATTAATTTTTGTTTGAATTTGTTCTCACAGTGGTCTGGTCAGGCTCCAAATGCTGAAAAGTCTTCAATCTACTTTACTTCTAATACTCTAAACTCTCATGCAAGGGTAGTGAGTGAATATTTTGGTTTTAAACCAATGACTACCTCATCTCGACATCTGGCCTTCCCTTGCTAATGCCTAGTTCCAAATCAGTTGCCTTTGAAGATCTTCAACACTGTATTAACAGTAAAATATTAGGGTGGAAGGGTAAACTTTTGTCTCAAGCAGGAAGGACGATATGAATAAAGTCAATGGCTTCTTCTATTCCTATTTATTGTATGTCATCTTTCTTACTTCCTCAATCGACTTGTAAGAATATTGACTCTTTAATGCGTAAATTCTGGTAGGGATATAAGAAGGATAGCACTCGTAATCTATCCCTTCACTCTTGGAGCAAAATTTGTTCCCTGAAGTCACAAGGTGGAATGGGGTTAAAACCGGTACAGGGAATGAATCTTGCACTCCTCTCAAAGACGGGTTGGATGTTGTCCTCTTTAAATCAATGACCCTGGGTCAAGTGTCTGTGGGCAAAGCATCTCAAGAATGTCGAATTCATGCAAGTAAAAATACTTCCTCCTCTTGGATTTGGAAAGGTCTCTTTAAGTTTCGTCCTACTCTCTCTCAAGGACGTTGTTTCTTGGTGGGCATAGGTGATTCTATCCGGACTTGGTTGACCCTTGGGCTCCAAACCTTCCCTCCTTTAGATCCCTCCCACGTGTGGGCCTTCATAGTTCAACTTTTGCATCTTTGGTTAGTGACTATATCAATATTTCCACTCATTCTTGGAACCTTGGCATCCTTCAAGCCACTTTTGATAGCCTATTTGTTGATAAAATCCTACAAATCAACATACTGCCATCAAGTGTCGCAGATAGATTAGTGTGGACTCCGGATAAAAAAGGTAGCTTTATTGTTAAATCAGCTTACTGACGGATTTCGTCTGCTCGGGTATCATCATTGACTGGTGGTCCCCTAATTGACTAGAGGAAATTATGGTGTTTAAACATGGATGAAAGATTGAAATTCCTTCTATGAAAAATAGCTTGGGATATCTTGCCTACTAGACATCGTATTGCAATGTCTCTTTGTTCAAATTACCAGGGAGAATCTTCCTGTCTTCTTTGTGGAGGAAACACTAAATCAATTCATCATCTTCTCTTTTATTGCTCTTATTCCCATTTTCTGTGGCTACTATCCCAATAGTCTCTCAAGGTTGAGTTATGTCCCATCAATCTACACTTGACTGGATTGGGTGCAGTCTTGATCCTCACGTATTCTTGGTATCCCATCTGGAGATAGTCATTCGTTCCAACTGTTCGCAGTAATTATGCTGGATTTTCTATAGATGGCTAGAAACAAACTTCTGCATGAGGATATTTGGATAGATCCTCCTTCCCTGCTTCAGAAGATCTTATACTCTCAGAAAGAGCATTTAGCAGCATGGTGGACCTCTCCCAGGCTCCTCCATAAGGTTTCGACTGAATCCTTCCTTGATGGCAATTATCATTGTCTAAACTTTGATGTTGCTATTCGTCCTCTTGTTCTCTATGAGTGCGGCTGTCTTATTCCACTCAAATGGTGATATCCTGCATGCATGGACTAGGAAATCTACTACCACTAATCCTCTAATCGATGAAGCAGAGGCAGTATTGTTGGCCCTTTCCAAAGTTTCAGAACTCAAACTTACCAGCATACTATTCTAGGGCAACAGATGTTATTGAGAGCATCTTGCCGTCCCAATTAGAGGGGTCCTTTAATTCATCGTTGCTCCCTTGGAAGATTGCGTCGATTATTCTTAGCCTTCAACCGTTGATCTTCTCCATTCCTTTTGTCTCACCTTCAAAGATCCCTAGAGTTGATAATAATGTAGCTCACCTGCTAGCAGCCTGAGCGGCTGCTCACTCCTTCTCGAGAGACATTCCTTCTTCCTTCCTCCTTAATCATGGACTGTGAAAATTTAGCGGTACTAAGCCACCCTAGTTTTCTAGTTTTTATTTTTTATCTTTTTGTTTCAGCTTTTGTCTTTTCTTAGCTTTCTTTGATTGTTTTTCTGTATTGTTTTATTGCTATGTTTTCAATATATAATATGTTTGGTTTTAACCAAAAAAAAAAAAAACTCTGAATTTATTTCAAAATTTTCCTATTTCTAATTCAATTGTTTACTTGACACGTGTTACTCAAAAGCCTTCGTGGTTACATATCATGCCATCCTAAATTTTCATTAGAAATTGTGAACCTTATTCCTCAGATGGCTCCTCTTCATTGATTTTCATGTCTTGATTTATGCGGCTCTATCCAGTAAGTAAAACTGTTATTACCGTCGCAACAAGCCAACAACTGGGGATTTTTTTTTGTGCACCGCTTTTGATAAAAAGTTGGAATATGTAACTTATACTGAAGATAGCACGATATATTTTTTAGCTTAATCATTCTATTAGGAGATGTTCGGTTATGTTGAATTTTGAGGATTTCGAGTGTTTTGAGAATGTTTAGGTGATGTTGGAATTTATTGGTACGCGTGCATAAGTGTTGATTTGTATTGGTATTTGAATATGTTCGGTTTGTGCATTTTCAGGATTCAAAGAATTCTTATAATGCAAAGGAAACGAACAAGGCCTTAGTTTCTGTGGTGATACAAATTGGCCTTCATGAAATTTTTTGTCCTAAAATAGTCAATGCAAAATATTTATGTGCTAATTTTCTTTCCATGTCTACATTTGAACAACAAACTCTTACAAGGCTAATGACTTCACGTTCGAAATAATACTAAACCATCACGTATTTATTTCTGATGGTTAAAAATTAATTGGTATCACTTTTGTGTGATATATTTTATCTAGGTGGTATCTCTAATCTACCTGTTAGCATACATGGGTGATACTCGTGATTTTTTTTATCATTAAAAATGGACACTTGAGGTCTAATATTGTTTAAGACGTGTCTTCTTTAACCTTGTAAGAGTTTGATATCCAAACCCCCATTCATAGAAAATATTATATTAATATATTAATATTCTACCGGAATTAAATTAAAAAAAATATTATGGTTACCAGTTTGAAATTTTGAAATATCAATTTTCTTTTTTAAAGGGTAAAAGAAAAAAACCCTGACTGCACGGCACGAAATAGGGGAAAAAAGCCCTCGTTTCTGCCACCTCACTCAGCACCTGACATCGGCGCTCATATATAAACCCCGCCTACTTCATTAGACCCTGCTCAACTCCTCCCAACTTTCAACTCAGAGCGGGAAAGTACAGCATACAGAGGGAGCTCAACGAACAGAGAGTAAAGGAGCAGTCTTTGGTCTTCGGTGTTGGAGATGGCGAATGTAATCGATCAAGATCAGCAATGGCTGCTCAACTGCCTGTCCGCCACCCTCGATCCCAACCACGAAGTCCGCTCTTTTGCCGAAGCTTCCCTTAATCAGGCCTCTCTTCAACCAGGTTCCATTTTCTTCTTCTCTCTCTTTGACTTTGTTCTCGTTGTTGTTCAATTACTTTGAATACCCTTCTAAAATTGGTCCTTGAAATTTTTGAGTTGTATTAATTACTGTTATTCCTTGGTGCATTACACGTTTTGTATTAGCTACATATGATTGTGGCTTCCAGGAATATGCAATGGTGTAGTGCCTACCTGATATTCAACTCTAATATTTGGTTTTTACCAAGCCGTTTTTCGAAAGTAAAACGAAATATCTGTTTAAGTTTGCGTCCAACGCCACACGTTCCGATACTGCTATGCCAATTATGGTTTGCCTGGTAGTGTTGGATGCAGCTGCGTACCTGGGAAAAATCTTGTTGTTTAACATTATTTCAGCCTGAATTAGGTGATTGAAATGTAGCATTAGCACTGGGACTGAAAGTGGTGGCTCAGAGGTGCTCAAGATGGATTATTAGTTTCTGCCCTTAAAGATTAACTGCAGTATTAGAGATTTTCTTGGGAGATCTCTAGTGGATTTTGCTCTGCTATAGAAGTGAAGCGTGTTGTATCATAGACCAGGCAGATGTTGAAAATTTCAACCTGAACTGGGAAGAAATTCCATGGTACCCGAGCTTTTGACCAGGTTAAAAGCTATTTCGCCTTTTAAGTTAAGTGCCTAATTGGAGAAATTATATGCAAAAAGTACACCATTAGAGATATTACACAAATAATGGTCTGGTGTTTTGAGCGAAAAATTAGTTTGTATTTTTAGTGGAACTTCTTGCTGCTGATTGGATGTCCGAGATAGGTGAGCTTCCTAGTGAACTTACGGGACAGTTTAGGATGATAAGTCATTGAGATGTCCTGTGGAGATGACCTCTTCCCCCACAAAATAAAGACCTCTGGACTCTCTTCTCTATAGGGAAACAAAGATACAGCTTGAGGTTGAAGGCAGGGACAAGAAAAATGCTACAATGCACGTAGACAACAAATCCTCAGATTCCCAGATTTCAATTCTTGATATGGTCCTTAACTTATTACAAAAAATAAAATAAAATAAAAAACGTATGGTCCTTCATGGACAGTTGTAGCCAACTCCAAATAATTCATAATTATAAAATGCTGTTACTTTTTCAGCAAGCAAAAGAACTCGTGAGGTGAGTATTAAGTTATTTTTGGCCACTTCTTGCCAGAAAAAAATCTTATATATGATGTCTTGAATTCTAAATGTCCCCCCTAAACCATAGAAGCTTGTAGTGGTTCATGGAGAAGTTTGATGGACTCTGAAAAGCGAAAGCCATATGTAATACATGAAGATTTAAATTGCAAGAAGATATCACAAATTTTCTGTGAAGCTAATATGCAATAGTACCTCTAGCACGTATGCAGAATGTTTTACTGAGAGAACTTATGGACATCAGTCTTTAATAGCAAATGTTATCTTAGGAATCTCATAGCCAAAATTTTGACTAATTACAGAGTAATGCTGTGCAATCTTTCTGGCGGCTGTGACAAATTGCTTTCCTCTGGTTGACTAAGCTGTGTCCTTATTGTGTTACACAGAAGTTTAACCGCTTCTAACTTCTAGGTTCTATTAGTGGTGGATGGTTTAATGCCTAATTAGTGAGAGGCATTTACATTCATTATCTTGGTTTCTGGTTATTCAAGGTCGGTAACTGTAGTACGTGAAAACTAACATATTTCATGTTTCTATTCTTGTCCACAAAGGTTTTTGGAACTGCACTATCCAAGGTTGCTGCAAACAGGGAGCTTCCACTGGGTTTGAGACAGATATCCTCTCATTAAAGTCAAACACATATAATAGATAGCATATGCATTCATTGTCATTATCTTCTGCTTTTTCTTCTTGTTCTCCTCATTGATTAATGACGTCTTGCAAGATTTAGCAAACTTCTACCAAGCTGCATACTCTTGAAGTGGTTCATTTTAGAAATATCGGATTTACATAAAAGACCAACATGCTTGGGTCATTTCGTTTCATCTTTTTTGTAGGATTTGACTTCCTAATTTTATTTTTACAATCCAAACATCATAAACACAACGTATTCCAATACAACACTTTATTATTTTTTACACACACCAATCCTTTTAACAACTTCTGCACGCATTCTTATTAACTTTAACACCACCTAAATATTCACATTTCATCAGAATCCTAAAAAAAACATGAAAACGAACATCACCTTGGTTTCTTTTCATTTTAACAAAGTGAAATACTTGCTGGCAGCTCCTTTTCTTGTGTTGAACCTAATGAAAATTGTTACATGTTGTGTCGTATAGAATATTTGTTATCTTGGAAGATTTGACTTACTTTTACTTAGCTGCTGTGCTTCTGAAGCAGTTCATTAAGAAACACTGGCAGGAAGGTGAGGACTCTTTTGAATATCCTGCTGTTTCAAGTGATGAAAAGGTAAATGGTACCTTCCAGAATGCATCTTTTTTTTTGTTTTTGTTTTAAAGCTTTTATAAGCCTTGTTTTTTGTTTTCTATTTATTATCTCACGTACATATTCCAGAAATTGTAAAGGGATAAGTCCCTGAAAATTCTAAATTTTGAAAAAATTCTGGAAGTGACTATTCCCTCATGTGTCAGCTCAAGGTTTCTATGTGTGGGAAACTAGTGAAAGCATTTTATGACCAGACCTAATGCAAATTGAAACCTTGAACATTTACATTATTGGCAATTCATTAGTCCTCCAAACACCATAACCAATCAATCTCCCCAAAATAGTAATAAGAAAATATAACCAATCAATATCCTAGGGGGCAGCTTGCAAAAGAGTAGTAGTTTGAGGGTTCTATTGCCAATGATGGCAATTGAGAGAGCACATTGCAAATGGAGAGGTAGTTTAGGGCGGTGGTAGATTTTCGAATGCTTATTCACATGAATGGCTTGTAGAGGCTTTCAATGTTTGGATTAAAACTAACTCGTAAGGATTTTGATTTCTAAGTTATCGGTGCAAATAATTTTATATGAAATCATTGGCTTAATATTAATCTAAGTACATCTTTATCTAAAGTGTATGTTTTGTTTTCCTTTATGAAAATTTCTCCACATCAATTGACGATATTCATAGCATAATATTTGGTGGACAACAAATCAGATCCAAAGTAAAATACCCATCACATAAGTACAGCAGAAGCATATCAAAAGCTTTGTGGCCTGAGGGGATTTCTAAAGGCAAGTTTAAGGTATGAACGACCCCTAATGCTTAAATTGTCACTAGCTGGAGAAGTTTCAGCGACATTTACTTTATACCTGGAAAGAGCCAATATATAAGTAGAGCTCTCTGGAATCATTTTTAGAGTCTAGTCCCACATAGCATACAACCAATGTGGGGCTTTTGGATCCATGTAACCTCTGATGTTCTCTAATCATGGTGAAGTGACACTGATGGTTGGGGACAAAAAGAAGGTGGGGGGGGGAGGGGGGGGCAGCTTGACTAGTGTTTCTAGGATCGAATGGGTTAGAGCGAGCAGATTGTTTCTGGGGAAAACGATGAGTTTACATCCGGGTAAAGAAAATTCCCCCTTGTGTAAAGATTGAAGTTATCCCTCACTGTAATCCTAGAAATTAATCATCAGATGTGGATTTTATGTGTTACATATATAGAGTTCCCTATATAATTGCGCATTAGTTTTGCCATGTTTTTTGTATTATTTCTCTACTTTCTTGTTCATTTTCTTCGAGCTTTCAATCGTTTTTATTTATTTATCCCCAGAGGTAATTCTACTTGTTGTCTGCACTGCAATTGTCATTTAGACAGTCACAAATCTTAAGTTTGTTTCTTGACTTAAAGCACAAAAAAGTGAGTGATTTCCAGTGAAGATCAATTTTACTTTGGAATGCTACCGTAGCATGTGCACTGGTGCATGGCAGCACCCAGAATGCTATGCTCTTATTTGTTTCTCGACATCACAAAACCTAGCATGATCTGATACTATGTCATGTTGAACTGGAGCTTACCGCATTGCTCCTGGTTGTGCTAGATATTAAGATGGATTACTCTCTAAAAATATGGAGGTTGAGTGTCAGAATTTTTGTTTTGAAACACAGAATAAGGTTGGACCATGTTTAATGTTGTTGGATAACCATTCTGTGTGTGAGGTTGATCATGTGTTAGTTGGGATCACTTTATTCAGTGTATTGTGGAACATGAGACATGTTGATTATATTCTGATCCATACTCTATCCACTTTTAATTTTTCGTTATATTGTAATCCACCATGTACGATACCTTATAGGTTCATAGTTATAAGTCATCTTGTCATTACTTTGGGTCTCTCATTTTATATTTTATTTTGCGTGACTTTTGTGGGATTTCAAAGAAACGCTTCATTTTCTAAGGTGAGTTCGGTTGCAAAAAATCCTCAAAATATGTAGAAACTTATAGTGGTGAATATTTAGGTAGATTGGAGTTTTATTGGTTTTGTAAAAAGTTGGTGAATTTTTTTTAAAGATATTTGATTGTAAATTGATTTTTATTGGAGTTTGTTAAAAAAAGTGTAGAGAGAAAATTTGATAAATTTTTTAATAAAAAATATTGGAGTTTGGTGAAAAAGGGTATAGAGAGAGAAGATTTAATTGAATTTTTTTTGAAAATGTATTGGAGTTTGTGTGTAAAGGTGTTAGAGTTCGTGTTGAATTTTTTGTAGTTTGGATGTTTGGTTATGAATTTTTTTGCTTTCAAAATGTTCGCTCAAAATGGTGAATTTTTCTTCTTACTGAACATCACCTATGCATCCCATTTCCCACACGAGTATCGAGGTTTCTGATTGTAGGCTCACAGTAAGAATATTGACTATTTCCATAAATGGTATGTTGTCAATGACATAAGTAGTGCTACATTGAGCTTCATCTTGTAAAATTAAAAATGCAGAGATGAAGTCAGGAACATTGCTCAGGGCCTCAGGGCAAGAAAGCATTTTTGAGGGCTTGAAGGGATTTTTGGGGACAATATTTTAAAAATACCAATATCCCCATATATATTTTGTGATTTTTCTGAAGCACCCTAGCTTTGTCCCTGGCCGAACATATATATGTGCTTGGAAGCAAATATATGTGCCCATTATCTATTCTGAATTTGTGTGGTTATTTTGTAACAGTTAATGGTCTATAATTTATAGATAATTCTTATCTGTTATTATCCTGATCTAGTATTAGTCTCATTAATAATTTGATTTTTAGTATCCTTTTCTTTTGTATATATCTGATGAAATTATAATTGCATTATCAGGCAGTTATACGCAAACTTCTTTTGATGTCATTGGATGACTCTCAGAGAAAAATTTGCACGGCAATTAGTATGGCTGTAGCATCCATTGCAGTCTATGACTGGCCAGAGAATTGGCCTGACTTATTGCCATTCCTGCTGAAGTTGATAAGTGATAAAAATAATATGAATGGTGGTGAGTCTTTCATACATTCATATTCCACTCATCCTGATGACAATTTCAGTTTTGCCCTTTTTGTTCGTGGGTTGTTTTTTTGATTTTTTTTTTTTCATAGGACTTAATCCCTTTATTTAAATTGGCGAGAACTTTCTTATAGCAGATAATGGTACAAAAGTGTAGAGCGTTTAAAGAACTTTATGTTAGTTTCATTGGCTACTTTGTATGCTGTGTTGAAAGATATTCTGCCAGTAAAAGGAATATAGAAAATAAAAACATGAAAAACTTGAAATAAAAACACTAATGTGCTAGTTCTTCTAAAGACATTCTAGTTCATTTGTTAGGGTTGTTGTTTCTGTATACACATCCTGTAGCGTGTTTTTATCATTTTCTAATTTCTAGGCTTATTGTTGAACCATTTTCATCAGGAATTTTCTACGGATTTCATTTAAGTGCTGCTTCTCTCTCTCTCTCTCTCTCTCTCTCTCTCTCTCTCTCTCTTTTTCTTTGTCTCTTTAAGTGAAGTGTCTCCTCCTTTTACACGTTTGGCAATTTCTCTTCTTTTGTTCTATTATTTGTTATTTTAGTTTTCCGGAGACACCTTTGTGTGCTTCCTGTATGCTTTGGCATCTCCACTTATTTTTACAAGCTTGTTATGTTTAGAAAAAGTACAGATCTGCCATTTTCAACTATCTCTTTTGTTACTAATTAAAAAGTTTTATGATGTATTAGAGAGTGTGGATATAGGAAGATAGTGTACTTGGAGGTTTTTGGTTTGGCTGAGAGTGCTTCTTGAGAAGATCAGTTTTTATGCTAAAGCTCCCTTTTCTTTTCCTTTTCTGTCAAAGAGGAAGAGTTGTATTTTTTATTTCTGATTTGCACGAGCGCGATGTGAGAATTTAGTTTTGATTTGGTCCTCATGTGCATGCACAGGTGATAATGAAGTACACAAGAGTTAGTTGCTTGAAAAAAAAAATGGTTGTATCCTATTGGGTATGGAGTATCTGGTTGAAGAGTAGAGGTAGGGCTTATGAAGACCTAAACCATGGATCAACATTCCTTTTCATGGCTTTGTTTAATTGGGTTTTCATTCATTCTTCTTTTAGTTCTTTGGCTTCGTTCTTAGATAAGATTCTGGTGATGATTTCAGTTTTAGGTTTTAGGTTTTGTTTTTTGAATTTTTTCTATTGCTTTTTATGCCCTTTCACCATTTCTGTGGGTGCCTTATGCATACCTATCTTTAGAGATGTATTACTACTTAAAAGAAAAAAAAAATGCATTGCTGAAGCTTAGAAGATGTCGGCTTTAGAGTGCAGCTGAAGTCCACTCCTTGGTTGTCATGTTTATTGTTTGGAGATGCTGATCCATTATTATGGCCACATTTGGAAGGAATGATCTATTTCTCAGTGGTTAGTAAATGCTTGGGGTACAAAAGTCATAGGTTGTATACGAGCCAAAGGTGTTAAACAAGATCTGGACAAACATCAAATGAGATATCAACAATTTTAGCATGCTTTATAGTGGAAAAATGTTACTGGTTGCCCTTTTTCTAAGCCATAAATACATGCATTATAATTTTCCCTTTGTGCTGCTAAAAATGTTGAAAACACTTGAATGGTGGAATGATTTTCACATGGGTGGAAGTCAGTTGATGAGTAATCTCATTCAGATTGCCACTTCGTTATTCAGTGTGTGAACGTGCTTGAACTGCTTTTATGATTGTTTCTTAAGCCTGTTCTACAGTGGTGGTGTTTGAAGCTTCTTTTTTTGGGTAAGTGTGGTTGATGCATTTGGTTTCTAAGAATCCACATTGTCTCACTTTTTGTAGTGCATGGTGCTCTAAGGTGCTTAGCTCTTCTCTTTGGAGACTTGGACGATAAAACAGTGACAGCGCTAGTACCTGTTTTATTCCCATGCTTGCTTACAATTGTGTCATCTCCTCAGGTTGCTATTAATTAGTTTTCTCACAGTTTTATTATCATTAGGAAAAGCTTGTCTCAGCAGTTTTTATTCTTTTTACATATTGTAGTTTGCATAAATGTTTATAGTGCATCTATAGCTTGTGGTTTTTCTGATTGTTGAGGGCGTTGAAAAAAATATGTTTAAGTACCTTAGAAAAACAAATCTTTGCCCTTTTATCTATCTTAGTGCATGGATTTGTTCATGTTAACTTCTGCATGCAGACGCTTATAAAGTTATAGTAGGGCTGTTCAAACCCGGTGTAGGTGTCGGTTTTAGCCCGATTTTCAAATAATTGCCACCTACACCGTTAAGGGCAAAAACCGACCCTTAGCGGTGGCGGTTTCCGGTTAACCTACATTTATATTGAGCTATTTTTTTTAACATTTTACGCAGTTAGCCTAATGTATTTTTTTTTTCTTTTTTCTTTTGGTCCATTGATCACATATCAATAAAATCTAAACTAATGAAATCCAAAATCAATAAAATTAGAGAACATCTTAAAAGATAAGATGAGAATCTAAAGTCCAAACTAATAAAATCCAAAATCAATAAACTTAGAGAACATTGATCACATATCAATCAAATCTAAACTTATAAAATTCAAAATCAATAATCATACACCCTCACCATCCCACCTAGTAGTCAAAGTAACCAACAATCTTCATCAATATCAAAATTCAAAGAGCGGAAGAAGCACATATTAGCAATAGTAAACCGGTTATTGAAAACATAAGTATCATATCAATTCTTTACTTAACAGAGAGCAATAGAATAAACCGGTTAATGAAAACATAAGTATCTTATCAATTCTTTATTTAACAGAGAAGTTTATTTAACAGAGAAGTAAAATAAAATAATAATTAACCTCTCCCATCATTTCTTCTCCTCCCATCTTTGTTTAGTTGTCAATAATTATTCCATTTATATTAGATTTCTCTTTTTTGTTTTTAAATACCTCAGCCGCCCAGAACAACCACCCATATTGCTCTCTCACACACACACTGAAAATATCATTGACATAAGACACCCATGACCCCCCTCCTGACAGAACACACTCGCATTGCTCCATTTGACACAGAATCTCACAAAAACACACTCAACTCAATAGCATCAACGAGAAGAGGAGCAAACGAACCCAATCCTCTTCAATGTCTTCATATTTTTCTTGCACCACCATCTATTAACTCCTCTGTTTGTCTCCCTCTCCTTCCATCTCTCCCTTTGAGACGTGCGGACGCACACTAACTCATATACACACAAAGAGAAACACAATGACCAAGCCTTCAGCGACGGAATGGCCAAGCCTTCAGCAACGTACGATCTCTGGACTATCTCAACCTCCTCGTCAATGGCCAAGCTTTCAACGACGTTTAGGAAATTCTAGGAGAGGAATCGGGAAACTAGAAGAGGGCTGTTTTACACCCGGTTTTACCGGTACTCGGTAAATCAGGAACCAGTAAAACCCTCGAGTTTTTCAATATATAGGCCACCGGCACTGGTTAGGCTGGGTACCGAGAACCCGGTGCTGGTATCGGTGCTAGTGCCGATTCTACTGGATTTTTTACCAGTGGCTTTGAATAGCCCTAAGTTGTAGTACCGTGGATGCTAGTTATGAGCTTTGATTCCGGTGTCGTGAGATGCCATCAAGGAATTGCCAATTACAAGATAGTAAGGTGACAACTCTTCATATTATAGGAGAGTATCAATGAATTCGATAACTTGATTGACATTGATCGGAAGAAGTGCCATTTTAGCCATAGTTAAATGACCAAAAAATTTAAATGCTTTCTTGTTTTTGAAATGATTGAGATGTCTTGTTTTCATCTTATTGTTACAACTGTTAGGTGTTGTTTGCATCCCAAAATTTTGACCATCTCAAAATTTTGGTCTAATAAAATAGCTATAATATAATTTTTCTCTTCTCATCAAATAATCTCTTTTCATTACAAAAACATAAAAAAATTCATTCAAATATCTCTCTCTTCACTTTTTCTCTAGCTCTCATTGGTTCGTAAATAAGTTTTAGGTCAAGAAACTAAGAAATGTACTAACACTGAGAACAAAGAACGTTTATGTTCTTTCTTTTTGTACATTCTTTGTAACTGTGTAATTGTAACTTAGTATTTATACATATTCAAAGTGGTTTCTGACTCTTCACGTAATATATAAGTATTTTCTATAAGTGAAAGCCAATGTGGATCAATTATTCAATCATATAATAGTTTTTTCTTTGCATATTCAATCATTTTTTTTTTTTTGATAAGCAAGATCAATATTAGAAATAATAAAGAGTGAAAACAGTACAAAGATTGTACTGAGAACACTTAAAGCATACAAACAAAGAAGCTAAGAAAATCTGGAAAATCTAGAAAGCGACCCCCCCACATAGCAGAAACCCAACAAAAAAGAGAGTGCATAAGAACACCCTGCAAATGAACTAACGATGAGGCCAGATCCTCAAAACAACGAATATTGCGCTCCCTCCAAAGACACCACCAAACACAAGATGGAACCATATTCCAAATTGCCGTAGCCACAGGATCCCTAAACTTCCTTCCCAACAAAACAACACATCAAACACCTGGGCGGCATTACCCAATGAGATTAGAAATACGAAAACATAAGCCCAAAGCGACCTAGCCATAGAGCAGTGCAATAAAACATGGTCGACGGACTCACTATCCCTCTTACATAAATAGCACCAATCCGTAACATAAACTCCACGCCGCCGAAGATTATCAATTGTCAAATTTCGAGAATGCGCAGCCTCCCAAACGAAGAACGAAATTCTCATAGGAACCTTAGTCCGCCAACCCCTCGCCAAGGGAACAACTGAGAAGCACCACCAGAAATAGAGACGTAAAAATCTCTAACAGTGAAAACACCATCCTTATCTCCCATCCAAAACAAACGATCCTCACTATCGCGACGAATTACCATAGCGTAAATCGTAGAATAGAAAGCTGTAAATTCTGCAATTCCCAATCATTGGCAGACCTCAAGAACTGAATCTCCCAAGCTGAAGAAAGATTATCAGTCGACAAATAGTCCACTACCAGCCCATCCTTACACCGAGCCAAAGAGAACACAACGGGAAACAAACAACGAAGAGGACTATCACCACACCAAACATCATGCCAAAACCGCACCCTACACCCATTACCCACCACCAACCGAGTATACGTAGCAAAACAATCCCATCCCTACGAATATGCTTCCACAAACTCACCCCATAAGTTCCTCGAGAAGGCAAAGTTGACCAATCTCCCACCATTGTGCCAAACTTAGCTGCAACAATAATCCTCCATAAACTATCCCTTTCATTGGCAAAGCGCCAGAGCCATTTCCCGAATAAAGCTTTGTTAAACACCAACAATCTCCGAAGACCCAACCCCCCAGAGGGAATGGGAGAGCAAACCTTCCCCCAATTCAGAGGTGAAATTTGTGACCTCCCAACTCACTACCCCAAAGAAAGTTCCTTTGTAATTCTCAATTCTAGAAGCCACAGAGGAAGGAATGGGAAAAAGAGATAAGAAATAAGTAGGTAAGCTAGAGAGGGTAGATTTAATCAACGTCACCCGACCACCTTTAGAAAGATACATGCTCTTCCATCCAGCCAAACGCCTAGCCATCCTCTCCAAAATACCATCCCAAATATGCACACTTTTAGATCTAGCTCCCAAAGGAAGACCCAAATAAGTAATTGGTAAAGCAGAAATTCTACACCCCAAAATCGAAGCCAATTCTGGCACATTAGTAACATTCCCAATCGGAATCACCTCCGACTTAGAGAGATTGACTTTCAAGCCCGAAACTGCCTCAAAACACAATAATAAACATCGAAAGTTTCTAAACTGCTCCACATCCGCCCCACACATAACAAGAGTATCATCAGCAAACAATAAATGGGAAACACCAATACCTTCACCACTAACACCTCCCACCTTAAACCCAGTGATCATCCCATTAGAAACTAACTTTTCCATCATGCGAGAGAAGGCTTCCATGACAATAACAAATAAAAGAGGAGAAATGAGGATCTCCTTGGCGTAAACCCCGAGTACTACCAAAAAACCCCTCAGGCGATCCATTAACAAGCACCGAAAATTTAACAGAAGAGATGCAAAATTGTATCCAACGACACCATTTTTCCCCAAAACCACAACGCCTCAACATATAGAGCAAAAACTGCCAATTCACATGGTCATAAGCTTTCTGGATGTCCAATTTACACAACATACCCGGTTCATTGGACCTCAACCGAGAATCAAGACATTCATTTGCAATCAACACCGAGTCCAAAATCTGTCGGCCCCTCACAAAAGCATTCTGAGAGGAGATAATTGTAGATAACACAAGTTTCAACCGATTAGCCAACACCTTAGACAAAATTTTGTAAACACCTCCCACCAGACTAATAGGACGAAATCTTTCAGCTCAACAGCTCCCGGCTTCTTAGGTATAAGAACAATGAAAGATGAATTCATACTTCGGACAAACTGGCCACATCTAGCAAACTCATTGAATACAGAGAGCACATCCTCCTTAATGACATCCCAACAAGTTTGATAAAAAGCCATAGAGAAACCGTCCGGGCCCGGAGCTTTATCCCCATTTAAACCACTAACCACCCCATACACCTCCTCCGCCTCAAAAGGCCTTTCCAGACATTCAGCCTCCTCCTCAGAAATAGTGTCAAACTCCAAATCATCCAACATGGGACGCCACAAATAAGGTTCTGTATACAAGGAGGAATAAAAATGAACAATGTGGTCAGAAATATCCTTAGGATCCTCCACCTCGACACCCTCAACCACCAAATGAGAAATGGAATTAATTCTCCGATTCGAATTGGCAACACGATGAAAAAATTTGGTGCATTTATCCCCCTCCTTAAGCCACAAAGCTCGAGATTTCTGTCTCCAACTAACTTCTTCCAAATCAAGCAAACAATCTAATTCCCGATTAATTACTAACTTCCTCTCCAAACCCGCCTCATCTAGACCCCCTTCCTCATCCATCCTTCCAATGTAGATAACTCGCTAAACAATCTCAACTTGCGAATGTGAATAACACCAAAGACCTCCCGATTCCAAACTTTAAGATCACCCTTCAGGGCCTTCAATTTCAAATTAAGCACAAAACTAGGGGACCCCGAAAACTCATAACTACTCCACCACCCTAACACGCTCCACAAAACCCTCCTCCTTCAACCACATATTCTCAAAGCGAAACGGCTTTTCCCTCTACCAAAAGTATCACTCTCTAACATAATAGGGAAGTGATCAGAATACATACGAGGCAAACGACGCTGGACGACCTCCGGATACAACATCTCCCAATCCATACTAAAAAGGAACCGATCAATCCGAGACCAAGATTGAGATGCCCGACCATTAGACCAAGTATACGAGCCCCCAGACAACGGAAGATCCAATAATCCACAATCTGAAATAAAGTCGGTAAAATCATCCATAGCTCTACTAACCCCCCCAATCCTGTCCTCTCACTAGGAAAACGAGAGACGTTAAAATCACCACCAATACACCACGGAAGATCCACCACGAGAACACTCCCGACAACTCATCCCATAAAAGTCTCCTATGAGAATCATCATTAGGACCGTAAATCCCTGAAAAAGCCCACTGGATCCCATCATCCACATTTTTGAAGCTAACCGAAATGGAGTACCCCAACACAAAAATCCACCGCCTCTAAGACACGAGAATCCCACACGATAAGAATACCACCAGAAGCACCATCAGCCGGGACACTACTCCACTTCACATGAGGACCCCCCCATAAAGCCCTCACCACTGCTCTCGAGATCATCCCAATCTTAGTCTCCTGAAACAAACTAAATCAGGTTTCCAACCCCGAATCAAATTACCAATCCTACTACACTTAACCCTATCATTAAGACCCCTGACATTCCAACTCAAAATTTTTGGCTTCATTAACAAATAAAGGAGCCCGCCCACCCTTTCTATTACGCCTAGACGAAGCATCCCCTCCATCATAATTAATACTAGACTTTAACCCTTTCAACTCCCGCATCATCTTACCTCCCGAACGAGTTGGTGAGAAACTACCCACCGAACCCCTATCCCTTTCCAAGGCCACAAACAAATCCAACAACTCACTCTCATACCCCTCACACGAAATCCCCACCATATGACGAAAGGAAGAACCATTTGCAACACCCAAGTAGATAGTTCTCCCCTCCCATAATCCGGATACTGTATCTGCAAAGGTTCCCATATAGATTTCCCACTACCACTACCCACCTGTAAGAATTTCCCTCCCTGCTCACAACGCTGAATAGACAAATCCTCCTCCACCATACTGCCATGGTCAACCATCACCCCATCAGCACAAACAACATGACATAAAGGTTTGCACACCCCTTTGCACTCACAAGATTATCACAATCTGTCATCGCATGCCCATTATCACCCATCCCAACAGGGACCTCAATCCCCCTGCTGAACCCCATCGATCGATTTCTTCCGAGAATAAAAGTTGGTCACTTGGGGAGAGAAAGATGACCCAACTCCTCCACTAGTTCCTGACCTGGGGAAAACTGAGCCTCCTTAACACCGAGATCCTCCGGCGTCAATAAAGGCATGCCCTCCGGCCCCTGCAACTGACCACCAGAAGGAAGCTCCGGCGCCGGCGAGCCAGTGGGTAGGTCTCCGACCGACACAGGCTGCAGCGACGATGGGATTTGCAGAAGACCCACGCACGCCGACTCCAACAGCTGGCCACCAACGGCACACTCCAGCGCCGGCGAGCCAGAGGTGATACTGCCGACCACCACAGACAACTCCGGCGCCACCTCTGCATGAGCGCCGGAGCTGTTGGAGCAACCCACCCGTGCCTCCGTGAGCAACGGTGATACCGTCGACCCCCCCGGACCAACACAAGGCATCTCCAGGTCCTCCTCAGCCCGACCCAACGCCTTCCCCAGACTCACGCCCAAATCTCCCGCACCATAATTTGGGCCCCCACATGGCAGCCCAAACTCACGCCCAAGGAACTGACACTGAGAATGGGCCCTGGCTTTCTGGGCTTTTAATGTAAAACCACATACACTACAGCTTAAGTCGGGAAAGGAAAATCCACCCTGGCACTGTTGACGTAAAAGAGAGGCAAGCCGGTCCACCTCCTTTCGCAGGCTCATAACCTGTTTCCCCAAATCAACACCATTAAGAGACAACGCCTCTCTTTCCGACAAACCAGCGGGACACTTTCCCTCCTCAGCTTTCTCCTCTGTTGCATGTACATTGTTCGAAGTGTCAGCAACCCGTGAATTTTGAACAGGGGCACTGGACCTCCCACCGTCATCGTGCACCACCGCCGGAGCCAACACCACCTTAGCAAAAGAATCTTCTGGCCGAATGCGAGAAGACTCCACCCGATTCACTGAGAGACTCGCAGAGCGAAAACAGGACACTGCCTCAAGAAAAACTCGGTTCAAGATCTGCCACCCATGGCCATGTTTGCCTTCCGGCACCAGCACGGCCCCCACCTTCCTTCTCCCTCCATATTCAACAACCGCAATGTAACGACCACCTTTGTTACAACATCTTTGTGCCAGAAAGCCACGCCTAGACTCGTTGAATTTAGAAGCAAAGTCTACCGCAGTAGAAGCCACCATCAGTTTATCAGACATATTAACCATCCACACAGCTCCATACTTTCCCATGTGAATCACATTCACAGACCGCGAACTCCATTCTGAGAATAGAAGATCACCCTTCGCACTAATCCTCACGTGGAATTCCTTAGACTCAATACGAAAGCAACGATTAAAGAGCGACATCTCAAGTGTTAAGCACACCCGGCGATCCCAAATCTATCCTAGGACTCCATGAATGTACACAAGATCAAACCTACTCCAATGATATTTCGAAAATGGAGGAAAACTCAAGGATCAAAAATCCAACAGTTATTCCATTGAAAATGTATTATAGTAATTTGTCTTTGCATATTCAATCATATAATAGCTTTTTCTTTGTATAATCAATTTTATAATTTTTAAGTACATATAAGGTTTTTTTATGCTCGGTCAAATAATGGGGGTAGAATGAGGAGTGATTGCAAGAGGTAGTTAGACATAAAGCAGTAATATTGGTGTTAATTTTCAATAATAACAGAAGGAGTTAAAAGGAGAGAGGATAAGGGGAAGAGGAAAAGTGAGACGTTACTTGTTTGTCCTTGGTGGTAAAAAACGTGGGTACATGGTTGGAATTTGGACGGGAGGTGGTGATCCCCTATTAGCTGATATCCCCAAATACAGCTAGCTATACTATACCGCGACGATGTCTATGTAGCCTAGGATTATTGGGTTTGGCGGCCTGTCAGAAAGCCAATGTGTTAGCGAATTTGTTTTTGATGTTTCGGATGCCATTAGTTGAACGAGCTTGTAATTACTCATGGAGGACAGGAAAGTTGCTTCCTTTTAAGGGGCATCACTTGCTCATTTTTCTGCTTTCAGCCAGAAATGCCACATGAGGGTTGAACTACTTCTTTATTCAACTGTAAGCAAATTGAAGAGTTATTCTTATATGAAGTGCAGAAAGAAATATTCCTTGATTCAACTGTAAGTCAAGGAATATGGTTTGGATATGAGGGAGAGGGGTTTGACATGGGGAAGCAGCAAAGAAAATATTTCATGCTGATTAGGGCTGATTTATTGGTGGCTGACAGATGGTAATACGTTAAAGTTTTAGAGGGTTTGCAAAGTGAAACAAAGGGGTTGAATATGAGTTAACAATAAAATGAAGAAGCCAAGACTAGGGGCTGTTCTGTGGCTGTGTGACAATGTTTTTCGACAGTCTTTTGGTTGCTTGCTGTAGGTTATGTTTTGATGGGTTGTAGGGCTTGGTAAAGATATAAAAGGATATTACTTTCTTATATATTTAGGATGTTTCAAACTTGAATAAATGCAAAGAAGTAAAAAAGAAGAGAACTAGGACTAATAGCTAGAGTCATTGGGGGGGGGGGGGGGGGGGGGGGGGGGGGATTCTTAGGTATCCCACCAAAAGTTTGAATTGAATCACATAATCCACAAAACACATGAACATTGGAAAAGACTTTAAAATTTATTCTCCAATCAATTGAAAACTTAACATGGCATTGCTGACAAAACTAATAGAAACTGAGACTTTGGCTCAAAATTTGGAAACTTAATACTCCATACCTAAATCTTACCCAAGGGATGGCATCTAGGTCAAAATTACAGCCTATTTAGGTAAATTTTGAAACTATAAAAGTACAATTGACGCTAAATGGATAGCCACAAAAAAAAATACAAAAGTTAAAACTACTAGGCTCCACATGATCGAAGATGTATCAAAATTAAAGCTTGGGTCTGGAAAGCATCTTTCCATGCCTTTATTCAATGCCTTTTGTAAGCTTTATTTGGATACTGCTACTCTGTCTTCATTATTGGTGAATATACTTTCGATTGTTTTCTTTTAGAGTTAAAAGGAAAGGACAATGATAAAGCTCCATCTAAAGTGAATTCCATTAGGAAGGTGAATTCCATTTCTTCAATAGGAGGTCGAGGGCGCCCTCGTGGAGGATCCTGCTCGTATTTCAGATGAGATTGTGAGATTTTACAGCTCCCTATATATGGAGCCTCACTCTTGGAGACCTTTGCTGAATGGCTTGGGGTTTGACTCGATCTCGGGCGACGAAGCGGAGTGGCTAGAAAGACCCTTTGATGAGGAAGAGGTGACAGGAGTTGTGCGTAGTCTTAATGGTGATAAGGCTCCAGGTTCGGACGGTTTCTCCTTGGCCTTCTATCAATCCTGCTGGGATATTATTAAGGGTTATGTCCTCTCTACGCTTAACGAGTTTGCACACGTGGGGAGATTTGTCAGAAGTCTCAATGCCACTTTTATTGTCTTGATCCCCAAGAAGCAAGGAGCTGTTGAGTTGAAGGACTTTCGTCCTATAAGCTTGGTGGGAGGGGTCTATAAAATTCTGGCCAAGGTGCTGGCCAATAGGTTGAAGGTGGTCATGGATAAAATTATATCTCCATCTCAAAGTGCCTTTGTGAGGGGATGACAGATTCTGGACATTGTTTTTATTGCTAGTGAATGCATCGATTCCAGATTGCATTCTAATTTACTTGGAATGCTTTGCAAACTAGATGTGCATAAGGCCTATGATCACTTAAATTGGAGTTTCCTTCTTTATATGCAGAAAATATGTGGTTTTGGGGTCAAGTGGTGTAGCTGGATCGAGTTCTGCCCCTCAACTGTGAAATACCCTGTTATTGTAAATGGCACTCCTGAAGGCTTTTTTAGTGGCACTCGTGGTTTGCGCCAAGATGATCCCCTCTCACCATTTTTGTTTATTCTTGTTATGGAGGCCTTCAGTAGGATGCTGAATAAGTTAGTTGAGATTGGCGCCATTAAGGGTTTCAATGTTGAAAGAGGAGGGCAGGGTGGGGTGTGTATTTCGCATTTGCTTTTTGCAGATGATACTCTTATCTTGTGCGGGGATGAGGAGAATCAGCTTCGCAATCTTCGTTGTCTCCTTCTATGCTTTGAGGTGGTGTCTGGGCTTAAAATCAATCTTGCGAAATCTGAAATTATTCCTATTGGTGTGGTGAGAAATGTTCGCGAATTGGCTGGAATTTTGGGATGTAAAGTGTCCTCTCTCCTTATCACTTATCTCGGTCTTCCTTTGGGAGCTCGTTTTAAAAGCATTCACATTTGGGATGGCATTATTGAACGTACGGAGAGGAGGTTGGCCGGGTGGAAGCGGTGTTATCTCTCGAAAGGAGGTCGAGTTACCTTGATCAAGTCCACTCTTGTTAATCTCCCGACTTACTTTTTGTCTCTTTTCCCTCTCCCTTCGTCCATGGCTTGTAGATTGGAGAAACTTCAGAGGGATTTTTTATGGGGTAGCAATGACAATGCGCATAAGTTTCATCTTCTCAAGTGGGATAAGGTGTGCTGCCCTATAAGGAATGGTGGGTTGGGTATTAGGCGATTGTCCACTTTCAACAAGGCTTTGCTTGGGAAGTGGTTGTGGCGCTTTGCGATTGAGAATAACAGTTTGTGGAGTGTTATTTTGGATAAATGTGGAAGTGTGGAGGGTGGGTGGAGGACCCTCCAGAATGGGGGTTCTTACGAAGTTAGTCTATGGAGATACATCAGCAGAGGGTGGACTTCCTTTAGCGAGAACATCCGTTTTGTGGTGGGTTGTGGTAGTAGAGTTCGTTTTTGGAGTGATCTTTGGTGCGGGGAGAGACCTTGGAGACTTGTGTTCCCGCTTCTTTTTGACATAGCTAGCAATAAAGACGCTACGGTGGCGCACTATTTGCGATTAGAATTCTGGAAGTGGGGCTTTGAATATTCAGTTTGTTAGGGCAGCTAATGATTGGGAGTCGGATATTTTCTCATCTTTCTTCTCGTTTCTTTACCCCATGGTCCCTAGAAGTGGGGTTGAAGATAGGCTGTGTTGGGTGGGGTCCAGATCTGGAAAATTTTTCGTGAAGTCGATGTATGGGATACTTTCTTGCAATCCTAGTGCCACTTTTCCATGGAGGCAGATTTGGAGGTCCTCCGTCCTTATGAGAGTTCCTTCTTTGTGTGGGAGGCTGCCCATGGGAGAGTCTTGACTATCGATAATCTTAGGAGGGGTTTATGTATTCTTGATTGGTGCTTCCTATGCAGAAATTGTGGGGAATCTATGGATCATATCCTCCTTCATTATACGGTTGCTAGGGATCTTTGGTACCATGTGTTTAGCATTATGAACTATTGTTGGGTTATGCCATCCAGGGTGATTGATGTGTTTACCGGTTAGAGGCGGAAGTTTATTGACTCCCTTGCTTCGATTGTGTGGAAGATGATCCCTTCGTGCATTTGGTGGGTTATTTGGTGGGAGTGGAATGATAGATGTTTCAATGACACTTTTTTGTCCCTTGAAGGGTTGAAGGGCAAGCTGATGACTTCTCTGTTTTTGTGGGCTAATGTTGTTCTAGGCTATCCTTTCTCCGATTTTTCTAATTTCCTTAGTTTTGTAGCTTGTATGGCTTAGGTGCTTCAGTATAGCTCTTGTGTATTGTCACCTTTCTTGGTTCTTAATAAAGTTATCCTTACTTATCAAAAAAAAAAAAAAATTTTAAGAAACTTTACTTTGCGCCTCAAACTAAGGTGTTAATGTCATTTTGGGTCCAAACTACCAATTTCATCACATTGCGTTCTTGAACTATCAAATTTCACTAATGTGCGTCTTCTGTTAGGATCTGATGTCAATATTGTGCAACGTAGGATCTGATTAAAGGACATACATTGATGGATTTTGATAGTTTGATAGTGCAATCTAACGAAATTGGTAGTTTGGACCTGAAAATGACATTGGCACTGTAGTTTGGGGCACAAAGTGAATTTTTTCCTAAATTTTTAAGGGCAAATGAAGTACAAAAAACTTCATTGAAGGTGGTATCTTTTGCTCTTAAATTAGGCCTATTTTGAGAAAATGGAGGAAGGGGTTTTAAAGTGGTTTCAAAATCCTATGCCCTTTCCTGTCCTCTCCCACGAATCAAACATACTCTCCGGGTAATTTCAAGTTGGACACTGAATTTCCTGGTTCTAGTTGGAAAATAGATTTCAAAGAAAATTCAATCTTTTCATTTGTCAGTCTATTAACCTGACTACTGAATGGAACGTGGCTTGCATTTAGTCTTCTTATTTATATATCTGGGCATCTCTTTGTGCATTTATGCATAAAAGTCATGTTACTCACTTGTGGAAGTTTAAAATGTCTCAGATACAATCACAGAATCACAAATAGAAATGAAAGAAGGAGGTTGGGTTGGGTTGGGGGGATGGAGAGGGGGTGAGTAACTAGGATTTGGGTGAGGATGATGTAATGTATGAAAAGATACATGCAGAGGTTGGTGGCTATGGTGGAGGAAAGGAAGGGGAAACATCCCACTTGGATTAGGGCTCACTGCAAATTACAGTTTGACAAAGGTTGATGGGGGGAGACATCCAAAAAATTCCCGTGGTTTTAGCTTCAAATGGAACCCTAAGTTTCTAATTCTGGGTTCTTGATTGAAAGAATTCGAAATTTAGGGTTCTTTATTTTATGCTAAAAATCTAGGGCATCTATATAATTGCACTAGAATTTATGTGGGAATAGTGGTTATTATGGTGAAAATATGGAATGCTGTTGGGTGGCTTGGTATAGGATGTTGCAGAAGTCGATGATTAAGAGTTGGTGTTGAAGATAGCCTTTTCTTTTTGGCAATAAAAGAGTGATACTTTTGCATGAGACACTATCTTATTTATGAAGTTATCTTACAGTTTCAATATTCATCAGAATTTTTTGAGTCAAGGTAGAAATTGTTATACTATGTGGTCCCTCGTATCTTTCTACCTTCTTTAGGGCTATTATTTTTTTGCATACCCTTTGCTCTATTTTATTTTTTCTCCCTTGAGCATCACCTAAATTTCCGTTATTGAAATGGAAAAGTTTATGGAGAAGCATCAATCAGATACACTCGGCAAGCATCTTAATAAAGTTCCTCGTATTTTGAGATGGTAGTATTTTGTGCATTTTGTTCTGTAATTGGAAAAGGATCCATCTGATAATTTATTTATGTTTTGACCTTGATCTGTTCTCTGTCTGTGACTCTTTGACTTTTCGGTTGGGTTTATCTTCTACAAAAATATTTGTGAAGTTAATTGTCCTGGTTTCATTTTCAGGGGTAACTTATCAAAAAATTTCAGGGGTAAAAGAAATAATATTCTCCTTCGGGTTTCACTGCTTATGGTAATCATTCTGGGTCTTTTACATGCAGGTCTATGACAAATACATATGTGCAAAAGCCATTTCTATAGTATATTCTTTCATCTCCGAGCTGGGAGCAATGGACGGTGTACATAAGGTATTTTCTTGACGCCAGAACTTCTTTGTGTGATTTGGAATTTGCTTAGATGTAGCTTGTTCTATTTTGATTAACAGATCAAGATGTTTGTGTTCAGACAGAAAACACTGAACTAATTTTACCACTGCTTAAACCATGGATGGATCGATTTTCTGTTATCTTAGAACAGCCAGTGCAATCTGAAGATCCTGATGACTGGAGCATGAGAATGGAGGTTGGTGTGTTGCTCGGTCAAAATCTGTGTCAGCAGGCATTTATAAATTGTCTATCAATCAGGATCAAATATTGTATAAGAATGTTGGTTCTCTCTTTTTCATTAGGTTTTGAAGTGTTTGAATCAGTTTGTTCAGAACATTCCGAGCTTTACTGAACGTGAATATAGGGGTAAGCCTGTCACTGTGTATTATAAAATGCTAAAACCAATATGTTTCTTGCTTTCATGGTACTTAATTGGCATTTTTTTTTTGGTGGATATATTATTGACTAATGGTCTCATCCAGTTATTGCTGGACCATTATGGAAAACATTTGAGTCATCTCTCAAGGTATATGTGAGATCATCTATCGAAGGTAGTGAAGACTCACATGGGGGAAGATATGACTCTGATGGTGCAGAAAAGAGCCTTGATTCATTTGTCATCCAGGTGACAATTCTGATGGAATCTTTCGGGCAACAATTTATTAAGTAGCATACTACACTTAGCTAAGTATATCCGGACTCTAAGAAGGGTATCAGAGAAAGAAAAGACAAATTTATAGATCAAAACCTACAATTTTGCAAAATGATGATGTTTTGGAAAAGAACTCGAATATCTAGGAGGAGCACGAGTAGCAGTGTAATCCTAGGAGGCCTTCTGAAAGACCTCTCCTTGCCTTGAGACTGAATTCTTCCTCTCCAACCAAATATTTGCATTGAGAACTTGATGGTGCAGCTCTCTATGTAATCACGCTTGTTCCACTGCCCAATTTTTTGCAGCTAGAATCCAACCTATTCCTGAGTTTGGCAGTATGTTACTGCAGAGAAAAAGATCCAATGAGCTGAGACAAAGAAAGTCAAATTTAATGGTCTATAAGTCTCCATCCCTTCTGTATATGCAGCACCATCTACTGTGCAAACTTTCAGCAGTCAAAATGCCACCAAAACTGCAATGTCCACAAAACTCTAAACATTTGACGGAACTCTTACGTGCCAAATGATCCTCCAGGCGAAGATACTTTTGGCTGGACCGTACAGGTCCAAATAAAACATCATAATAAATAGAAGTTGTAATGTTTATCTTATGCCTTCTATGCCTCAGAAAAAAGAGAAAAAGAACTTATGCCTCCTATTTTATTTCCAAGACATGATGTTTACCAATGCTCCTTGCTCGTCATACGGCAGTCAAGAAAAAACTTCAACTGATTTCAGCTTATCTTATATGTATGCAGCTGTTTGAGTTTTTGTTGACCGTCGTGGGCAGTGCAAAATTGGCTCAGGTGCAGTCTAAAAATATTTGAAACATGTTTCGGTTTCATCTCTCTTTCTCCATGCTAAAACAGTGTTTATTTAGGTTGTTGCTGATAATGTCAAGGAGTTGGTGTATTATACTATTTCCTTTCTGCAAATAACAGAACAGCAGGTAATTTTTCAGTTCTGGCAACTCCACCTAGATCTCTTCTCTGCATAAATGAAATCATGAAGGCGAATATATAGAAAGTGGGCAGTTAGGGATCTTTAGAGGTAGTTGGTCTTTGCTTAACTTGGCCAAGCAACACCCAGAGACCTGCAAGTAGGGGTGAATAGCGGACTAGTCGGAAGCGGAATTTGACATTTTGACATCCGGTCCGCTAACTAGCGGATGGCCAAAATCGACTCCGCTTCCGCTTCCGACTCTTAGCGGAAGCGGATAGCGGAATTCCGACAACTTTTTGGGCCCATTTAATCTTTTTTTTCAATAAACGAAAATTTTTCTCATTCATCACAATTCACAAATAAAATCCTAAAACATGTAATTGACAAACAAATGTAAAAATAAATATAAAAACATGCAATTCACATAATCTCATATTAAATAAATCTCAAATCAAACTTGAAACTAACTTGAAATAACAAAATATTACAATACAAACTTAGAAGTATCAACTCAAGTAAGAAATTAATAACATAATCAAACATCAATCAATCACGTATGACCCATCCACGATCGATGCAGCATTAGAAATTAACTCTGCAAAAAAACAAATGTATCAACAATTAGCTCATAAAAAATTTTAATAAAGTGAAAGTAGAAATGTAAAATGTTGTATATACCTATATCCATCATTTTGCAATCCTTTTTTTCTCATTTGTTGGTTAAATTCATACACATAACAAATTCACTAAACTGATAAACGATTTACTAAGCATACACTTAACAAATTCCAAATTCATACACATAACAAATTCACTAAACTGATAAACGATTTACTAAGCATACACTTAACAAATTCCAAATTCATACACATAACAAATTCACTAAACTGATAAACGATTTACTAAGCATACACATAACAAATTCCAAATTCATACACATAACAAATTCACTAAACTGATAAACAATTTACTAAGCATACACATGACAAATTCCAAATTCATACACATAACAAATTCACTAAACTGATAAACGATTTACTAAGCATACACATGACAAATTCCAAATTCATACACAAAACAAATTCATGAAAACATACACAGAACAAATTCATGAAAACAGATCAACTTGGACTAACAAATTCGCATAACAGATTCTAAGCAAATATCCAAAGAACAAAGAGAGAGAGAGAGAGCAGTAGTGGAGCTAATGAGTAATGAGCTATGGAGGCAGTAGCTATGAGAGAGAGAGGAAGATAGAGAGAGAGAGAGACATATAGAGAGAGAGAGCAGCAGTGGAGGCCGGACTGTCGAAGAGAGAGAGGGTGGGAGGGCTCGGTGACCTGGGTCGGCTGGAACAGGGCTCGGGCTCGAGGTGACCTGGGGGCGGTTGGGACAGGGCTTGGGGTCGGGGGGAGAGCTCGAGGTGACTTGGGGCGGCTGGAATAGGGCTCGGGGTCAAGGGGAGGGCTTGGGGTGAACTGGGGGGTGGGCGGGCGGGCGGCTGGGACAGGGCTCGAGGTCGGGGGTAGGGGAAGAGTGAAGACTTAGGGCATTTTTGCGTGGATCAAAACGGCGAGTTTTGATCCACGCATACGTTTCCTTTTTTTCTTTTTTTTTAAAAAACAAGTTAAACGACGTCGTCCTACTTAAAATAAGACGACGTCATTTTAAATTGGGGGGGGGGGGGGGGGGGGGAAAAGCCCGGAACCGGATTTCCACTTGGACCGGCGGAAACTTCCGCTTCCGGTTCCGAGTCTGGGAGTGGCCTAAAATCACCTCTGGCTCCGGTTCCTGGAAGATACGGAGCTCTTCTTCCCGGAACTGGAGACGGAAACGGAGCCGGATCTCCGCCGGAAGCCGGACCGGAATTACAAGCCTACTTGCATGGGTTTGTTGGTTGGACCAGCCCAATTGGCAATTTCTGACAAAGGGAAATAGCGGCATTGTTAGGATTTGTTCAGATTCAAATCTCAAAAAGTTATGATCTTTAACACAAACAAATATGTTATGGCTCTATATGATCTCTCATACTCTATCCATGCTCATCAGTATCTAGTTTGCCTTTTGATTTGGTCCAGATTCTTATTCCAATGCCATGGTGATCATCATCCATCTATCAACTTTCACCATCTGTCTAACCCTCTTTTTCAATGACCCTGAGGGAAAGCTGTCCACTCCAACATGCTGTTAAATTTGAGCCTACTATCCCTTCACCTCTTCTTCTTTTATAGTTTTTTTTTTTTTTTTTGGATCTCTTTAAAACTAACTTTTCTTTAGGTACATACGTGGTCAGTGGATGCTAATGAATTTGTCGCTGATGAGGATGATGTCACATACAGCTGTCGTGTTTCTGGTAAGAGTGATGAAACTGCAGTACTTCATTTCACTAAACATATGCGTGCACACACGCGCAGACACATTTGTTGTGATCATTTTGGAAATCAGACATGATATCCAAGCTCTAGGAAGGTGATGGAAGCTATAATAACTTGCATAAATCATGGAGGATGTATGATTATTTTGAAACTGAAGCCCAGTTGTCAAGATATTATGTCATTTGAAAATCTCGTGGACAGTTGGAACTACCACAGGTTCTCAAGTATTGGAATCTGATATCTTGTTCTATAACTGCACATGGGTTTAGAGGTTATAATTTGATTATTCTCTAGTTTTACTTTTTATTTATTAATTATTGCGGTAGATTCTACCAATGTGAAGTGTTTTATTTGGTATGGTTCTTTTTAAACCTGAGGATACGTGAACTATTGCAGTTTTGCTTATACGAAAATGCTTCTTGCAGGTGCACTTTTACTGGAAGAGGTTGCCAATACGTGGGGTGGAGACGGAATTGATGCCATCATTGAGGCAGCAAAAAAGCGATTTGGCGAGTCTCAACTAGAAAAAGCTGCTGGTTCTACAGTTTGGTGGAGGGTAAGTAAAGAATGTGTTTGTATGTGCATGTTATTGGTGTTGAAATCATCCTTTAATAGGGTATGCCAAAGACATGCACTGTGGTTCCTCCTTGTTCTTCTTTTTAAGAAAAAATGAATGAGGTGGTTGGGAGGGGTGCTATTAAGGGGTTTGAGGTTGGGAGAGTTGGTAGTAATGGTGTATGTATTTCGCATTTGCTTTTTGCTGATGATACGCTGACATTTTGTGGGGAGGAGGAAATGCAACTGCGGCACTTGAGATGTTTGCTTTTGTGTTTTGAGGCGGTGTTTGGTCTTCGGATTAACCTTGGCAAGTCTGAGGTTATTCCTATTGGCAGAGTGGATGATGTTTAGGGGCTGGCGGCTATTTTGGGTTGCAGGTTGTCGTCCATACCAATGACCTACTTGGCCTTCCTCTTGGGGCTAAGTTTAAATGTGTGAGCATTTGGGATGACATTGTTGAAAGATTTAAAAGAAAGTTGGTGGGCTGGAAGCGCATTTATCTTTCAAAAGAGGGAAGGTTAACGTTGATTAGATCCACTCTTGCTAGCCTTCCTACTTATTTTTTGTCGCTTTTTCCTATTCCGTTGTCGGTGGCTAATAGGTTGGAGAAGCTTCAAAGGGATTTTTTGTGGGAAGTGGTGGTGATGAGCACAGATTCAACCTTGTTAGATGGGCTAGAGTTTGCTCCCCTATTAGTGTTGGAGGATTGGGGCTAAGGAGGCTTCCCTTGTTCAATAGAGCTCTCCTTGGAAAATGGCTTTGGCGATTCACTTATGAAAGAGACAGTTATGGAAAGATTATTATGGAGAAGTATGGGTGTGAGGAGGGTGGTTGGAGCACTTTGGTGGCTCAGGGTTCTTAAGGGGTTAGTTTGTGGAAAACATTAGCAAAGGGTGGACCTTTTTCAGAGATATATTAGGTTCACGGTGGGAGTGGTTCCAGAATTCGGTTCTGGCATGACAAGTGGTGTGGGAAAGACCATTAAGTGTGGAGTTTCCTCACTTATTTTCTATTGCTAGTTGTAAGGATGCTTGGGTGGCTGATTGCATGGTGTTGGGATCCGGAGGGGTAGTGTGGGATGTTCACTTTGAAAGATTGTTTAATGATTGGGAGATGGAGGTGTTTTCGGAGTTTAATTCTTTACTTTATTCGTGGAGTAGGAGGAGAGGAGGGGGGGGGGAGGATCAAATGCTTCTAAGTGTTTTCTTTGTGAAAACGATGTATGCTTTGCTTATGGAGGGCTCCAATGAGGATTTTCCTTGGCGCAATGTTGGAGGAACTTGGTTCCCCCTAGAGTTGCATTCTTTGTTTGGGAGGCCATTCATGGGAAATTCTGACCATTGACAACTTGAGGAGGAGGGGAGTTTGCGTGATGAGTGGTGCTATTTGTGTAAGAGTGATGGAGAAACGGTTGATCATATCCTTATTCATTGCTCGATGGCAGAGGATTGTGGGCGCATGTGCTGAGCATTCTTAACTATGATTGGGTTATGCCTAGGAAGGTGTGGATGTTTGTTTGTTGGAGGAGGAAGTTTGAGGATCCATTGCTTGGCCATTTGGAAGATGATCCCTGCTTGCATTTGGTGGAGTTTGTGGAGGGAAAGGAATGGGAGATGTTTTGAAGATAGGGCTGCGTCTTTGGATAGTTTGGGGGATCTATGTTGCATTCTCTTTTTCTGTGGGCTAATTCGGTTTTGGGTTTCCTTTTGTGGGTTTTCCGGATTTTCTTAGTTTTTTAGCTTGTATGCTTAGAGGTTTCAGTATAGTCTCTTGTACTGTAACTTTTTTTTTTTCCCTTAATAAGATTGGCTTACTTATCAAAAAAAAGAAAAAATGATCTAATTTAGATGCTGCCACCATAAATGCTTGGTCATAAGAAATGTGTTTCCACTTTATACAGATATTCTGGAATTTGGTTTGTTGATTCCAGTGCCCTTTCTATCCTCTATGCGAACCCTTTTAAAGGTTTGAAGCCAACGAGATATATTCTATTGAATCTCTTACAGTCCCTGCTTATGATTTTCTTTAGAGACCTATTTATTAGTGGTAGATCCTGCATTTTTGGACCATTGCTGGATACTCCCCCTCGCCCCAGGAAAAAGTAGTTCATGAAAAGGAAAATACATAAACGTGAAGGGCATAAACAGACTGAAATAGATGAACTAAAGGGGGAAAAACATGCAGTCCAAAATTCAAAATATCCAAAGAAAATCCTAGAAAGATGAAGAAGGATACTCAATCAGTTTCTTTCTTACTGAAGAAAGATCTCAAAAGGAAATCTCAATCCAAGTGTTGGAATTTCATTTTTTTCAGAAGTCCACGCATTCCTCTCCTTTCAAATACTGCACATGAGGCATAAAATCCTGGCTTATATACGATAGTTCATTGACTATTGCATAATGCAGATCCCAAATAAGAGAAGCCTAGCAGTGATAGCTCCCTAACCACATTAAAACGAAGATGATCCGCTATCTCTCCAATAGCCTCTGTACATAAAGAGCAGCAACAAACTAAGATCTTGTTCTGCTCTCTGTGATTATCTACTGTTAAAATTTCACTCTGCTGCTGTCCAACTAAAAGGCCAATTCTCTTCTTTTCATGTGTTCAATTTCTTGTCCTCTCTGAACTCAACTTTGCATTGCAAATTTCCCAGATGAGGGAGGCTACTTTATTTGCGTTGGCATCTCTGTCAGAGCAACTGGTTGAATTAGAGGTTTGATTTCTAACATTCTCCTCCATCATAAGGATAGTTTTGTGCTTTGGTGTGGTTCTGATGAGCTTGTTGTGCAGTGACCATCTTTTGTTAGTAATAGGATGCAACTTTCTATCGGCAGGATCTGTTTAATATATTCTATCAATAGATTTATCTACTATATTTTACAGGTGTCAGGATCAACCAGAGTTGATATAGGAAACCTCCTGGAGCAAACAATTGCTGAAGACATTGGAATTGGTGAACTTTCTTTCTTCCCCCTCCCCCAATACTGGATTCAAATTTTTAATCAGTGACCGTAATTTGGTTTTATTGTTTTGTTGTGCAGATGTCCACGGATGTCCATTTCTTTATGCTCGAATTTTCACGTCAGTTGCCAAGTTTTCCTCTGTGGTAATTATTGCAAACCTTCCTAACCTTCTCTAGGGTCATGTCTTTCAGAAACTCCTCTCATACAATAATTTCTGATTCTGTCCAGCTCAGCCGTGGAGTTCTTGAGCACATACTCCATGCTGCTGTCAATGCAATTGGCATGGATGTGTAAGCATTCCTATCTCTTTATTGATAGATGTTCTAGTATATTCATAAATTTTTGTTAAGAGAGGAATCAAGCTATGCTGATGCTGTTCCGTGAACAGGCCCCCACCTGTAAAAGTAGGTGCTTGCCGGGCACTTTCCCAGCTCCTACCTGAAGCGAACAAAGAAATGATTAGACCTAAAATGATGGGCCTATTTTCGTCCCTTACAAATCTTCTTAACCAAGTAATGGACTTCTCTATGATATCCTTGTGTGCTCTAGTTGAAGTTCCATTGGATAGTTATTCTAATTCTGCATTTCAGGCATCTGATGAGACCTTGCACCTGGTGCTTGAAACACTGAAAGCTGCAATTAGGGCTGGTGGGTCTAAGTGCACTTGGTTTATGTATGAACTATATGAATTCGTTTTAAGTCCATGGTGAAGTTAGCAATTTTCTTTTCTGCTGGTGTACTGTAGTTTGTTTCATTTTATTTCTCATTACTTGTATCCATGTTGTTTTCTTTTCCTGTTGTAGACAATGAATCATCAGCATCCATGGAGCCCATCATCTCCCCTGTGATCCTTAATGCTTGGGCAGTGCATGTTTCAGATCCTTTTATCAGCATTGATGCTCTTGAGGTTCTTGAGGTAATTTGTTGATGATTATCGTAATAGGTTCAGATGCCTATAAGCATCTTGTTTAAGCATCCATGCTCTATGTTCCGTATTATTCTTTTGAGTTACTTTTCTGATTATCAGTCCTTCAGATTGGGGGGACAACATTGACAGAGTGAACAATGATATACTATTTTCTCCTTCTAAAAGTCTCAAGCATTTGTAAGTAGTCATAAGACATATGAGTGTGTCCACACACATGTTGTCGACATGTGTAATAGAAGCGTATAAATCGATTGTACAAAAGAGTAACTCAAAACTGACAGCCAAAAAGTGAAAAGGGAGTGAAGAATTATTGTGGATAAATGTTTCAAGGAAAGATATTGATGTTAGATTGATTTCTGGGTACAGGCTCGACTCTAGTTAGTTGGATCAAGGCTTAATTCAGTTTTGATAGAGGCTAGGATGGATAAGGTACTTTTTGGAGATACAACATTGACAATCTTTCAGTTGTAAAAAATTCCAACAATTGCTTTTTGAGAATAGAAGGTAGGGGTAAAACCATCCATAAAGCTTAGATCGTCTTTCTGTAACCTTTGAGGTCAATCATGTAGCCTATGTTGGCAATCGAGTTCAAGGACGAGTATATTTTCAGAAGACATGGAGCTCTGAAGAAAATAAGAAAGAGATTATTGAGTCATTCTGAGTAGACTAAGCTGGACAGTTTTCTTTCATGGGTAGTTGGCAATATCTAAAAACCGAAACTAGGTGGGCTAGCTTGTTGATTCGCCAATCGAATCTACAAAACAGCACCCACTTTTAACAATTTATGATTGAACCTTGCTTTAGCTACATATATGATGAGCTCCTTGATAAATGTTGGTTATAAACAAACTTGGTTTTGATATTGAAATTTGTACTTTTTCCAACTATCGGTTGAATCCAACACTGCCCTCCCTGAAAGATTGAATGATCAGAGTCACAGTGGAAACGAGAAAGTGTTGATCGTTGAAATTAAAGCAATCCAAGCGTTCTACCTCCTTTGCATTTATGCGCACGATTCTTGAGACTTTCTTTTCTTAGGCACATATGTCCTTTTTTTTCCTCAAATGAGAGTTTTGAGCTTATATAATGGCTCATTCAAAAGTTCAACTGTGCTTGTGTGTGAGATGCTTAGAGATCTCAAATCTCGGCGGTAGGTTCGTCATGAAAAACTTTTTTTCATTAACTCTCTTATATTCTGTATTCCAAATTTATGGGCTTTTATATATTGTGATCGTGTCTATTAACATATTACAATTGACCTCCGAGATAGTGAGATTATTTTTGTGAAATCAT
Organism: Morella rubra; assembly: GCA_003952965.2. Taxonomy (NCBI): domain Eukaryota; kingdom Viridiplantae; phylum Streptophyta; class Magnoliopsida; order Fagales; family Myricaceae; genus Morella; species Morella rubra. Next base: position 20,077,300 of record CM025855.1, on the reverse strand, counting down.
TTTTGCTAATAATTATTTGTTTATTTATCCTTCTACCATACTATATTCCACATGAGCCTTCAGGATCAAAATTATATCACTGATAAAATCTTTATTCATATAGTTCTTAATTCTCAGTCTGTACTCAGTTAGACTCTCAAAAAGTTTCAAAAATAATTTTCTCAAATAAATATATTTTTACTTAATTTATACAAGTAAACAAAAATTGTGAAAGCCTTTTTCATGAAATCCACTATGTAGTGTTTTTCATCTGAGTCCAACATTATATAACATAATGAATACACTGTCTCAACAAAGACTGGTGGATTCCATATTAAGCAGTTACACAAATCCACTTACTACACTCAAGGCCCAACATTATCTGGAATATTTGATCTATGAAGATCATCACCAAAAGACTCAGTCAAAGCACAAGCACACAATAAACAAATCTGCATAACTCTCTCAGGTCTAAGGACAACATACGATGATTGTGCTGAATGATCATTTCTAGAAGGTATTCATATTTGATCCAATTCAGTGCATGTACTCTTATAGTGCACTGATGTAGATTTAAGGTCATCACTTCAATAACAGAGTCTATCATTATATCTTATAGAGACACAATGAGTGTAAACCTAGTTATACATTATTATGTATCTCGGTCTAGAACACAGTGAATCTATAAGGATTCAAAAAATCATACTCCAGTCTCTAATTCATTAATCATCGGCTTGACTTTTCTACTGTGTTAATCAACAATATTTTGTATAGACATTTCATGTCCTTACAAGTACCCAATGTTTTATAAAACAATATATACAAATGATTAATCCATAAAGAAACATCTAATAATTATTTCATAATTATTTCAAATAATTGGTTTTGAGGGCATACATCTAACACCACCCCCCATTGACTTGATTGTGTTGACGGTTCTATATAAAATTCTAGACATGGTGTTGGTTTGATTTTTTATTTAGACAAATGTCTGCTGGCGATTTTTGCATTTATAACTTTGAAAAAGTTGATGATGGTTTTTACGATTATGTTCCATTAACTGTTGATTTCTGGCTTTTCTTTGTTATTTTACCCCAGGCATTAAAAACTTCTCCTGGTTGTATACATCGACTGGTATCCCGAGTTTTGCCCTATATTGGACCAATCTTAGACAAAGTACGGGTTGTAAGAGTTATCTCAACGTCAATAGTGTTTCGGTTCTGCAACAGTTGTTTAGGTATCTGTTTCTGATGCATACTGATGGTTATTTTCAGCCCCAACAGCAACCTGATGGACTAGTAGCAGGATCATTGGATCTCACGACAATGCTTTTGAAGGCAAGTTGTATTTGGCAAGATAGTTTGATTTTGTCGCCTTTTCACTGTTAGCTTTTTGGATTTTCAAAACTTAGGTGGTTACATAAGCTTGTCAAATAGCTCTCACATGTTTTGCTGATTACTATCTGTGATAAATAAAATTGTACAGAATTCTCCTAGAGATGTAGTGAAAGTCATATATGATGTCTGTTTTGGTGCTGTTGTCCGGATAGTCCTTCAAAGTGCTGATCATAGTGAAATGCAGGTTATCTTAACTATCTTCATGCCTCTTTTTTCTATTTACTTGTCGCACATGTGAAATTTTGAAATGACTTTTATTACACCTCCATATTGGTCAGAATGCAACTGAATGTTTAGCTGCCTTTGTATCCGAGGGGAGGTATGAAATGCTCAATTGGGGTGGCGATTCTGGATTTACTATGAGAAGTTTACTTGATGCTGCTTCAAGGTAATTGTTTGGGTATCCTCTGTTAAATAATCCTAGTGGAAACCTTCAAACGTATTCTTTCTTTTTTTGTTTAGTGAAATTTCAAAACTTATGTTAGACTACTTTGTAGAAAAAGGAAAACCTGTGCTTATGGATGAGCAGGAACTAGATACTTTTGTTCCTTATTAATTGTTGGGCATCTAAAGACTTCTATATATACATATTTTTGCAACTTTACAGTTGGAGGAAGAAGGGGAGAGAAGAATTTATGGAAGGTTGGGGACAAAGAGTTAATTATCTCTCCCTCATCATTAGGTATTTTTATTAGTGACTAGTTGAAAATAAAAATCAATTCCTAGAATATTCCAGCATCATGGTAGAATCTAACTCCTCCCCTCGATGCATAGATATCTCCCGAGAAATCAAGGGGCCCACACCTACAACCCTCGATGGACACCTTAGCCAGTTCTTCTAATTTCAAGTGGCATATATCTATGTGACTTTTCCTTATTCGGATGTTTGCTCTCAATGTGCTTTGTTTCAATCATATTGGACTGAATTATGAGCAATATAAATAGCAGCCTTGTTGTCGGGAGACAGCTTCATAGACTTGTCATTGTCAATTCCTACCTCGTCTCGCATCATGTAAAGCGACATAAGCTCATAGAGTCTATGTGCCATACCTTTGCACTTTGCTTCTATACAAGCCTAGTTACCACTGGTTCTTTCTTGCTTCTTGTAGTAGCTACATCCCCATGTTTAAAGTTGCAATAACTCAAAGTGGATCATCTATCGTCAATTTCAGCCTGGTCAATCTGCTTCTGTGGAGGCCTCTAACTCCATATGCACCTGGTCAGGAAATAAAATTCCTTTAGCTAGAGTTCGCTTCAAATAACCTAGGACATGGCACAATAAAGAGCCACCCTGTGTTTGATGAGAGGATTGTGCATGGATGGATTAGACACACCAATGGAATACACTATGTCAGAAATATACTTACCTCTCTATGAGCCTCTGCTATGCTCCCTTATCCACTTGACTACCTTCATCACCTCTGTGATGATTATTGGTTTCTTTGGGGGGCTATGCTGTCTCATCGTCAAGTAGATCAAATGCGCACTCCTTTAAGGGATGAAGACACCATTATCAGATTGGGAACCTAATCCCCTGAACAATGCAAATTTCCTGGCATTCATTAATTTCTATGGTGCAATTGTTTTTTCATGTTTTTTTTATCCAATTTAATGCTTGAATTTAGCAGAGGGACAGATTAGTGCTCAAACTTCAATTTAGGGGACCTACTACAGAAATTAGTAGTTTAGAAGTGAGTCTGCAGGTGGAGTGGTAGTTGGGATCGTAGAGAGTAATTTTTCATTTGGGATTGTTTTGTTCTCTTCAAATGAGGGGTGATTTGGTAATTTGACATCTTTTGCTGTCCAGTTAAAGGGGAAAAATTCATACCAGGTTGAATAATTTAGTCAAGCTTTAGGACAAGTTCTATTTGTTCAACCATTATCAGGCACTAATAGCATTCTCTAAAATACAGATTTTGTTCTAGGTGCGCCCATGTTTGATAATTGTGCAATTTGAATGCAGACTTCTAGACCCTGAATTGGAAAGTTCTGGTTCTCTTTTTGTTGGGAGCTACATTCTGCAACTTATACTGCACCTGCCATCGCAAATGTCTCTGCACATACGAGATCTGGTGGCCGCTCTTGTTAGACGGATGCAATCTGTTCAAATAGTGGGACTGAGAAGCTCATTGCTACTTATTTTTGCAAGATTAGTAATGTCCTTAAACTTGTTAATTTTATCTTGAGTTTCCTGGCTTATTTTGGTAACTAGCATTTAGCTTCATCTGATGTGTCACATAGTATGACAGTACACTTTGTAATTTATTAGTTTTTTTGCATGTTTTTCTTTTTGAATCATGTTCCTGATATATTATACACCCATAATTGTATATATAGCTCGAAGTGGATGATCTGAAAAAAAAATGCATGAGAGGTCTACACTTTAATTTCCTGTAAGTTCACTTCAATTGTTGATGTAGTGGTTTTTGAATCAATGAAATTTCATTCAACCTCATATAGTTTGGTGATTCCTACCCCATCCTTGGATTTGTTTGCCAAACTTTCCCAACATTACTTGATTGCTGGTGTGGTCGAGAAGTTTAGCAACCCCGCAGATATTCTACGGATCGAGTTTTAAATGTTTCTCCATTTAAATGCAGGTTCATATGAGTGCCCCAAATGTTGAACAGTTTATTGACTTGCTGGTCAGCATCCCAGCGGAAGGCTATGATAATGCATTTGCTTATGTGATGTCAGAATGGACAAAGCAGCAAGGCAAGTCCACCTCATGCACTTGTTTTGCTTTAGCACGGTATCCAGTTGTATTCAATGTTAATGTGTTTCATCGAAGATATGTATTAGAGTTTAGCAAAAATAGGAGAAAGAGATAGTCACTCTTTCCCTTCAACGTCTATTGTATATAGAATAGGAGAATCACATAATAAGCAAAGCATTAAACACAAAAGATTATTTCTCTCAATACATCAAACTTTCCTTAACACTCCCCCTCAAGCTTGGAGCATATATATCATATAGGTCTAGCTTGCAGCATAGAAACTTCAACCGGCTACCAGACACAACTTTAGTACACATATTCGCTAGTTGATCTCCTGTCTTCACAAAGGGTGTAGAGATGTCTCCATTAAGTATTTTGTCTTGAATGAAATGACAGTCGACCTCAATATGCTTTGTCCTCTTGTGAAACATTGGATTAGATGCAATGTGTACAGCTGCTGATTGTCACAAAATAGTGGAATAGGAGTTGGAGTTGGAAAACCAATCTCTGAGAAAATGTTGCAACCACGTCATTCACTTGTTGTATGTGCCATTGCCCTGTATTCTGCTTCTGCACTAGACCTTGCTACCACTGTCTGTTTCTTACTTTTCCATGTGACCAAGTTACCCCCAAGGAACATACAATATCCTATAGTGGAGCGTCTATCTGAAGGAGAACCTGCCTAGTCTGCATCAATGAATCCTTTTACTTGAAGATGTCCATTTCGCCTATACAGTATCCCAAGACCAGGAGAATTCTTCAAATTCTGAATGATACGATACGTATAATAGCCTCCCAATGTGAAACCCGAGGAGTATCCAAAAACTGGCTTACAATACTAACTGCATATGATATATCTGGCCTAGTAATGGTGAGATAATCTAACTTACCCACCAGACGACAATACCTATCAGGTTCTTCAAACAACTCACCTTTATCTTTCAATAATTTCTGGTTAGGGTCCATAGGTGAATCAACAGGCAGAGATCCCAAGTGGCTAGTCTCCTCCAACAAATCAAGTACATACTTTCTTTGAGAGAGATTGATATCTGCTGTAGATCGCGCAACTTCAATGCCTAGAAAGTACCTCAACTTGCCCACGTCTTTTGTATGAAACTGTTGTTGCAAAAAATCTTTCAACCGAGCAATGCTATCTGCATATTTCCCAGTGATTATTATATCATCCATATACACCACAAGAATAACATGACCTGCAGTAGTCTTCAAGTGGAACACAGAATGATTAGTTTGACATCTTGTAAGGCCAAAATCTACCACAGCCTCAGAAAATTTCCCAAACCATGCCCTCGGTGACTGTTTGAGACCATACAATGCTTTTTCAACTGACAAACATTTTGACACTCCCCCTGAGCAACAAACCCAGGTGGTTGCTCCATATAGACTTCTTCATGTAAGTCACCATGCAAAAAGCGTTTTTGACATCTAACTGAAAAAGGGGTCAGTCATGATTAGCAGCAATAGAAGTAATAACACGGATAGACGAAATCTTAACAACAGAAGAAAATTTTCATCATAGTCAAGACCATATGTCTGGGTGTAACCTTTAGCTACCAAGCGAGCAATAGAGCCATCAAGATTGAATTTAACTGTGTACACCCACTTACAACCAACAGTATGTTTACCCGAGGGTAATGGCACAAGATCCCAAGTACCATTCTGATGCAAAGCCTCCATTTCCAATTCCATGGCTGCCCTCCAACCAGGATCAGACAAAGCCTCCTACACTGTCTTAGGAACAGAAATACTAGAAAGGGAGGATGTAAAACAAGAAAAAGAAGACAAAGACTCAGAAGAAACATACTAACCAATAGGATGTGAGTAACACAAGAGCATTTACCTTTCCGAAGTGCAATAGGCAGGGAATCAGAAGGTGGAGAAGACAAACTTCTAGGATCTAGAGGCAGCAAGGATGAGGGAGAAGGCACTGGAGCTAGTGGCCGAGGACGACAAGTATATACTTGTAAGGGAGAAGGAGGCGATTGGATGAGGAGAGGACGATGGTATAACACAGAATGAGGAGAGACACCATCAAGAACAGGCGAAGGCATCCTATTGATGAGATAGGATGCGGTAAGGATATCGTCACTCCAAAACTTTTTAGGTACATGCATATGAAATAAGAGAGCACGCGCGACCTCTAATAGATGACGGTTTTTGCGTTCAGCAACTCCATTTTGTTGTGGAGTGTAAACAAATGAAGTCTGATGAATAATGCCTTTAGCAGATAAAAAGGATTGGAAAGCAATAGATTCATATTCTTTGGCATTATCAGAAGACAAGACGGATTTATTTTTATGAAATTGAGTTTTAATTTGTGCACGGAAGATTTGAAACATAGAACACAGTTTAGATCGATTTTTCATAAGAAATAAACAAGTCATACAAGAAAAATCGTCAACAGAAGTGACAAAATACTGAAATTTATTAGAAGTGACATTGATGGTCCCCATACATCTGAATGAACTAACTCAAAAGGACTCGAGACGCGACTAATAACTCTCAAAGGAAAAGACACACGGTGATGTTGCTAAACTGGCAAGTTTCACACGGTAAAGACTCAACATGACGAAGACTCACAACTTGACGTTTTAAAGTAGAAAGGGATGGATGACCAAGCCGACAATGCCTTCGAAGAGGAGAGACAGGTGAGTGAAATGCGCGTGGTGGAGAGAGACATGGCAGATCCAAGTAGTATAAGCCACCAGCTTCATGCCCCGAGCCAATCATTTTTCTCGTCACCAGATCCTGAAAGATACACAAAGAAGGGTAAAAACTAACATAACAGTGAAGGGCTCGAGTAATCTTGCTAATGGACAACGAATTAAACGGAAAGCCAGGAACATGAAGGACATGAGATAAATCAAGTTGAGGATGCAGATGAACATTTCCCGATCTTGCAACACTAGTTTGGGAACCATTAGCAAGGGTGACACACTTAGGGAAGCAACAGGATGATAATCAGAAAGGGAAGTGGATGAATCAGTCATATGCTCATTGGCACCTGAGTCGATGACCCACAGGTTGGGGGCAAAGGATAAAAGACAGTGAGGGGCAGTACCTGACTGAGCAAGAGTAGTCGTGGAAGAGGAAGCGACATGCTTTTGAGCTAAGAATTGGGCATCTCATGAAATGGAGATGTGAGAAGGATCGTGCACTGGATTGGAACTTGTTGCGTGATCAGTCGTTGGGAAGGAGTCCTCTTGGGAAGTGATTTGATTAGCAGAACCAAAAGGACGACCATGTAAATCCTAACAAAAATCTACAGAGTGATTACTGTGACCACAGTGAGTACATTTTCTAGACTCGCGAGACCCAGTGCAACCACCACCTTGAGAATCGACGACCACCCCTACTATTGTGTCCCCCATGCAAATTACCAAAACCACCACGGGAAGCAACAAAAGCAATGCGATCCCCACTTTGATCAGAAGATACCGAAGGGGTAGGAGAGGCAAGGGTAGCATGCTGAAGGAATGTCTGAACCTCCCAAAATCTGAGAGCGAACCACCTCATATTCAGGTTTTAAGCCAATGAGAAAGCGAACAACATCAATATCCTCACACTGCTTCTCCATAACAGTCAGATCAAGGGAGAGAGGTTGATACATGTTCCTCTGCTGACAAATAGCCACAACTTGATTGTAGTAGTCCTCTACAGTATTAGAGCCTTGTTCGAGGCCAAAGTACTGCCTACAAACATCATAAATACGAGTGACATTCCCAGTTCCAGAATACATATGCTGGAGATGCTCTCAAATATACTTAGCCGTCGGAAGATGGATGCAAGAGGACCCAATATGATGTTCAATATTATTCAACATAAGAGATAATAAGATTATCTTCCTGATCCCATTGATTTGTGGAAGCAGTACCTGAACTAGAGGGATCAGTAGCAACAGTTGTGCCCTTAGTCAGATGATGAAAGAGCCCTTTTCCTAGAAGAAACACCTCCACAGAGCGTGCCCAATAAACATAGTTCGTGCCATTGAGCTTCACAGAAGTCATATGAGTTCTACCCAAAGAAGATAAATTGGGTAGGTCGGACTTGGTAGCCATAATACCAACCAACACAAAATCAACAAACTAACAATGAGAATAGCTTAACTGCACCAATCCGACCAACTCAAATACCCCACCAATACACAACAATATCACGTACAAGCTGAAACTGCCAATAAGTGTGGGAAACAGCAATATCACAATTTAGAAAACAATAACCGAACCTGATGGGTCAAGTTTGGGTTAGCCCAGAATGACCCGTGTCAAATATGGATCAACCTAAAATAATCCAACCCAAGAAAGAAATCACTCTGCGCGTGGGTTGCATCTTCTACTGTGTTGCCGACTGCCAAATGCCATGGGAACGACAAGCAAATGCAGCAACCATCACCACACACAACAAAACTCGCCGGTGATCACCAGGAGTATCGCTGGCCACCACAGAAGTCACCAGAGACAGCAAGAACTTCGCCGGCGACATAAAACACGCCGGAAGCAACTAAAATAAACCCTTCAATCACAGAGTTCACCGGAAAACAAGAACAGCCATGCGGAAGCCACCAACACCCAAACGGAACGACAAAATAACCAGAACATCAGCAGCCGTTTATCGGATCTGCTGTTCACCAACCAACAACGATGGGGATGACACGTTGATTGTGTACCACTTGTGCCATCCCCTTCTACTAACTGGCATCAGCCCTTAGACTATAGTCGAACAAAAAATGGAGAAGAAAAGTATTCTAAGTGATAAAGAAAGAAAAGAACGAAGAAAATTAGAAGGGGGGAAGCAGCTTTTTTACCAAACCCTAGGAGTAATGCTCTGATACCATATTAGGGTTTAGCAAAAGTAGGAGAAAGAGATAATCACTCTTTCACTTCAATGTCTATTATATATAGAATAGGAGAATCACATAATAGGCAAAGCATTAAACACAAAAGATTATTTCCCTCAATACATCAAACTTTCCTTAACAATATGTTTGAAGCTTTAATGATGAATGTGTATAAGAGACCTTTGCCAGTTTAAGATTTTCAAGTAGTGGAGGATTCACAGCACATATTCCATTTGAGATGCTTGTGGTGAATGCATGAATTGGCTCAACACACTTTCTGCATAGGTTGATATCTGCCTTTATCCACTCAGCAATCTTTTCATCTTCTCTCAATTTCTTGTTCTGCTCATGATTTTTCGTCACCTTACAACCAAGCATCCCAGTTTCCTTAAGTAAGTCAACTACATATTTCCACTGAGATATGAAGATTTATTGTTTTGATCTTCTTACCTCAAACCTACAAAATAACGGAAAAAAAATACACTTTTCGTCCCCCAAAATATGGTCCCAAAGTCATTTTGGGTTCCAAGCGGCTCATTTCATCACATTGCAACCTCAAATTATCAAAATTCATCAATGTGCACTCTTAGATTGGATCCAACCGTCAAGATTATGCCACGTAACTTATTTCTCCCATTTGAATAGTAGGTTTTTATTAAAGGGTGCACATTGATGAATTCTCACAATGTTACCTAATTGATAGTTTGGAGCTCAAAATGATATTGAAACCATGCTTTAGGGCCTTAAAGTGAAATTTCCCACGAACAATACTTTAGAGTTGCCTGAATCTTTTATCTCAAAGTCACTTGTCTCGAATTTCTTAAACTTCTGCATCTCCTAATTTCAGGGCCTATTAATTCTGTATCATCAATATAAACAATCAAAGTAGTTACCTTTGCATTTGACAAATGTTTGGTGAATAAAGTATAATCAGTTGATTCTGTTTGTAACCACATCTCTGAATGGCTTTGGAAAGTCTTTCAAACCTCACCTTAGGAGACTGTTTCAGCCCCTATGATGCTTGCTTCAGTTTATGCACATTGCCATTAGGTGGGGAGAATTGAGGACCCTACGAAAGCTCCATAAATACTTTTTCTTCTAGATCACATTGTAGAAATGCATTTGTTACATTAAATTGTAGGAAAAGCCAGTCTAAGTTTGCAACCAAAGAAACTTGGACGCAAATAGAATTGATCATTGCTATGGGAGCAAAACTCTCTTCATAATCTACTCTAGGTTTTGAGTAAAATCTTTTGCAACCTATCTAGCGTTGTATCTCTCCCTTGTTCCATTCGCACTATGCTTCACTGTGAACATCCATTTGCATCCTACTGTCTTTTACCCTTAGGCTATTCAACCAAATCATGTGTTATGCTTGTAAAGAGATTTCATTTACTCTTGGATCGCTTCTTCCACTTTGGGTCCCTAAGGGCTTCCTGAACACTTTGGAGAACAGACATGGAAGTCAGTTTGGAGATAAACTTATGATATGTAGGTTAAAGAATTTTTATAGAAAACGAAGTTTGAAATAGGATGTTGAGTGCACGGTTTGACTTCTTTGCATTGTGAAATGTGAATATTCACATCATTGACATATGGTAACGTGTCTTAAATAGAGGGGAACATAGGATTGCCTGAGTTCGAAGTTGATGATTGACAAGGGTAAAAGGATGATTGACGTGTCTTAAACCATAGAGAGGAAACCGCCCTCCAATTGGGACCAGACAAGGCCCTGCCATTCCTCACCTTGACTTGAGCATTTGTACGTCTGACGTCAGCGACTGTGCAACCAAAAAGTAGGAGCGCACAATCCAAGTGGAAAGAGAAAAAAGACAAAACAGAAAAAAAAAAAAAAAAAAAAAAAAAGAAAAAAAGGGTTTTTTTTTTTTTGGGGGGGGGGGGGGGGGGGGGGCGCTGTAGAGGGAAGAGACCCCATTAGAGTTGTCCTCCTTGAGATATATATAATTCTTGGAAACTAAATAATTAACCATATGCTAAAACAATAAAAAATATCAACAGGTATATGGGGTTAGTTATACATATGTGGAGGGTTATCCTAACTGTAGCCTCTTTTCATTTTTTTTCAATCCTAGGAGTGACATGCAGTTCTTTTCAACAGATATCCAATTAAAATTTCAAATTCAAAATCACGATATTAATCTCTTGTACAACATTGCTGATTATTTCCTTTCCTTGTATAGCTTGATTGTACGACTTTTATTTCCTTAGGATTAATGTGATTATAGCGATGTAATATTTATGGCGTTGGAATCTGTTGATATAATGAAAGGTCTCAACTGAGACGAGGACATAGGTTTTTTGAAATTCTTGTATATTTAACATGATATTGGAGCCCCTCCTCTAAACTGAGTACCTCATCTCTGTCTCGATTCTCCTTTGTCTGTGTGCTGTTGGTGTCTTGGTGGTGTATCAACCATCTCTGTTGTATCTCGTGGGTGTTTCGGCCACTTCTGCTGTGTCTCGCTGGTGTATCGGCTAGTTTTGTCTCGGGTGAATGTGGGTTGCTGCTGCGCTTGTGCTACCTCTCGAAAATTTCCTGCTTCTCGTTGATTTTTTTATCTCTCGGCTCGTGTCGCTTGTTCCAGTGATTCTTTGACCCTCAAACCTTCGACGATTCTATGACTCGTGTACAGAACTCGTTTATGGTTCTCAGCGAGTGCCTTCAGCGATTGTCTTGCTCTCATCTCGTGTCTCTTTGTTCATGGTCTTCTGGGTGCTGTCGGTTTTCGATTTTGGCCCTTCTATCGATGACATCCTTTACTGAGACTTTGTTTTGTTGTGGGTAATATTACTTTGGGTGCTTTTGTTTTTACTGAGAGAAGTTTTGTTGTGGTGTGAGATTATTGTTGGTGCTATTTTTGTCTTGGCTGATACTCTAATTTCCGCTCGGTGTTATTATTGTTGGCTTGGGTGCTACTCTGTTTTGGCATTTTTTTATCTTGTCTGTTGTTTCGATATTACTCTTGTATATGTCTCATGTCTTCTGACAAGTCAGATACCTTTTTCGTCCGCTTCAATGGAAAAAAATTATTCAGCCTAGGCATTTCAGTCTCACATCTTTGTCACCAACTAAGATCTATGGGGTCATATTGTTGGTAGTAGTCCTCCGGACAAAACCAAAGAAAAGGATCAACATGCCAAGTGGGTGGTCAAGGTTGCTCAAGTTATGTCATGGATTCTCGAGTCTATTGAACCCAATATTGTTTTGAATCTTCAACTCTCCAAAATTGCTTCCGAAATGTGGACCTACTTGAAGAAGCTCTATAGTCAAACCAATACTGACCGACAGTTTCAATTAGAGATTGAGTTATCCAATCTCACACAGGACAACCTCTTCATCTCCGATTTTTATTCTATATTCTTGAATCTTTAGACCAAGTATACTGATATTGTATATGCTACTATAGCTCCTGACATTCTTGTTGCATTTCAATTAGTGCATGAAATGAGCAAGAGAGATCAGTTTCTCGTGAAACTACGATTGGAATTTGAAGCCACCAAATCCCAGTCTCATGAACCGAGAGTCGATTCCCACCTTGGATGTATGTTTGAATGATCTCTTTCACGAAGAGCAAAATCTTCTTACTCACACGACCATGGAACAACGTCAGCCTAGTTTTGCCCTTGTTCCTGTGGCTCATGCCGCGCAAGGGAGGAACCGTGCAAGGGACATGAGTATTGTCCAGTGTTTCAGTTGCAAAGGATATACTACGTCACGTTTATTGACGGTTATAGTAGATTCACTTGGATATATTTTCTTCGCTCTAAGGGGAAGGTTTTTTCTGTGCTCATCTTAAAACTCAATTTTCTGCTAAGATAAAAGTTATATACTTTGACAATGGGGGAGAGTACATGTCTAATGTTTTTAGGAATTATTTTAAACTAAATGGATAATTTCTCAGCGGTCTTGCCCATCTATATCACAACAATATGATGTGGCTGAGAGAAAGAATCGCCACCTTTTAGATGTTGTCCACATTCTTATCCTTGAGTCATCCGTGCCACCTCGCTTTTGGTGTGAAGCCTTGTCCACGGTTGTCTATCTCATCAATCGCTTACTTACTCCATCCTTGGGCAAAGTATCTCATTTCCTCCATTTATCTGGTCTTGCTCTGCAGTATTCTAATCTTCATATTCTTTGGTTGTTCTTTTGTTCATCTTTTAGCTCAAGAATGCACTAAACTCACAGCTCAGTTAGTCAAATGTGCTTTTCTCAGCTATTATGTTTCTCATAAGGGTTTTATTTGTTACGACTCTCACTTTAGTAGAACTTGTATCTCCAAGAATGTGGTCTTTGTGGAAAATCAGTATTTTTTCACCACTCATTGTGATCACCCTTCTCCATCACGATTTGTTTTACCTCTATTTTATGACTCTCCTGTAGATCCTACCAACTCAACCTCTCATAGTGTATCGGAGACATTCCCCACCTGCACCGGATAGCCTCCTCTTGATCATTCCTTGGCTGCTGGTCTTGTTTCAACTTCCACCACTGCACCTACTCCTCTTAGACAGATTACTCGGGTATGTAGACCCTCCGATCGGTTTGGTTTTTCCTGTCCATTATCCTTGAAAACCACTTTGTCTTTCATTCATATTCCTTCGTCTTATAAACAAGCCATGAAACTTGAGTGCTGGCAAAAAGCAATGGACGCAGAGCTTTAAGCACTAGAAAAAAATCAAACTTCGGACATTGTGGCCTGCCCTCCATCTGTGAAACCAATTCGTAGTAAATGGGTATTTGCTATCAAGCTTTGGTCGAATGGATCTTTAAACTGCTATAAGGCCCGATTGGTGGCTTTTGGAAATAAACAAGAATATGCTCTGGACTATGACAAGACCTTCGCACCTGTGGCAAAGACGATCACTGTGCAAACAATTCTTACACTTACTGCCTCACAATCTTGGCCTTTACATTAAATGGATGTCAAGAACGCTTTCTTACATGGAGATCTCAAGGAAGAAGTTTACATGAAACTTCCTTCTGACATGCCTATCTCTTCTTCCAATGATGTGTGCAAATGAAAGCGTTTTTTGTATGGTTTGAAGCAAACACCACTGGCATGGTTTGAAAAATTCCACAGCATTCTACTTGGCTTCTCATTCACCTAAAATTAGTATGATTCATTTTTATATCTACAAATGACTGCTAATGGTATAGTCCTTCTTGTCCATGTGGATGACATTATAATTATTGGTTTTGATCTTAGTGCCATTTCTAAGCTTTAGAAACTATTACATATTACTTTCCATATGAATGATCTCGGTTATCTCACCAACTTCTTAGGTTTTGAGGTACATCATCAGCTACAAGGTATTTTCTTGACCCAAAGCAAATATATTCAAGATTTTGTCACTTTGGCTCACCTAACCGAGACTACCGCTATGGACTCCCTTGGAAATGAAAGTAAAATATCGGAGTGATGAAGGAGACCTTGATGATCCCACTCTCTATCAAAAGTTGGTTGGCAATCATATCACCTAGCCGCTATTCATCAAATTATTCAATATCTTCTTGGCTCTCCTAATGGTGGTTTGTTTTTCCTTGCAAGTGTGTCGCTTCAGCTTCAAGCATATTGCGATGCCAACTGGGCTGGTTGCCCAGATACCTGAAAATCCACTACTGGATGGTGCATGTTCCTTGGCGACTCTCTTATCTCTTGAAAATGTAAAAAGCAAGAATGTGTCTCTAAGTCCTCCACTAAGGTCGAGTACCGTGTTATGTCTACTGTCTGCTCCGAAATTTAGCTTTGTGGTCTCCTCACAGACAGGCACATCTTACTCCTCTTCATGGCGACAACATGAGTGCCATCAAAATTGCCACCAATCTTGTCTTCCATGTGCTGACCAAGCACATTGAAGTTGATTGTCATTCCATTCGAGAAGCTTTTGATTGTGAGGCCATCACCCTCCCACACATTTCTACTGCCCTCCAAGTTGCGGATATCTTCACTAAGTCCATGACACGTTGGCGCCATCAATTCCTTGTTAGCAAATTGATGCTTGTTGACATACCTGCATCAATTTGAGGGGGATGTCAACGGATATCCAATTCCAAATTCAAATTCGAAATCACAATATTAATCTCTTGTACAGCTTTGTTGATTATTTCCTTTCCTTGAATAGCTTGATTGTGCAGCTTTGTTGATTATACATATCAGCTTTGTTGATTATTTCCTTAGGATTAACGTGATTGTAGTAATGTAATCTTTATGGCGTTAGAATCTGTCTATATAATGAAAGGTCTCGACTGGGAGAAGGACATAGTTTTTCTGCTATTCATGTGTATTTGACAGTTCTTAGTTATGTTTTTAAGACCACAAATGGCATTTGAATTGTGCTTTTATGCGTTATAACAAATGGAACTATGTTTTGTTAAAACTTCTGTAAGAAAGAAGCTAACCTTTCTATTTAGAGGATCCCATTTTCCCAGCTTGGACCCTTGAGCAATGAAAGAAGTGAGAAGTGTGACGCTTTAGCTTCCCCTCTCCTTTCCAAATGTTTTGATGTCACTAGTCTATGCTTTGGAACATTTATTACTACTTCATTCTTGCATGTGATATTATTATACCAATAGGCAAACTTTGCAACGGTTATGCCTGAGATATTTAAAATCGTTTTAAAGTCCAAGATAGTTAGGAACCTGAAAGTGCAAATGAGATGCAAGTATGTTAAATGATATTTTGTGACAAATTTGTTTCAAGTCCCCATCATTTGATGATTAGGCAGCTGGATTGCCACAATTTTTCTGATTGTGATGTACGTGGGCATTCTGTCTTGCAGTTATTCATATCATGCACCAGGGTTGGATTGTCTTCACATGCTTATTAGCAAATGTGCATAGTAACATAACATCCTTATTTTTATTGAACAACCATATGAGGTTCCGTCTATCAGTTTCCGAAAATTAACCAATGAATCTGCTACGTGTCTTATAGGCGGCTTTGATAATATGTAGCTCTTTGGTTTGTGTTTGTTAAAGCAATGCTGTTTGCATTTTCACTTTCAGCCACCATAATGATTGGCAAAAACCTTGCTATAGGGTACAAGTCACTTGAAGTAAATATATATACCTCTTGGGTGTAGGTGAGATTCAGGGGGCCTATCAAATTAAAGTCACGACCAGTGCTTTGGCGTTGTTGCTTTCCACTAGACATGCTGAATTAGCGAAAATCAATGTCCAAGGCCACCTAATTAAGGTCTGCATACAATCTCGGTGTAGTTTGTTGTTGGTTATGTTCACTGGTCAATTTTGCTTTATAACTTTTCTTTTTTATTTGTTTTGAGAAGTCGTCTATGGGGATAACCACACGCTCAAAAGCTAAATTAGCTCCAAATCAATGGACAGTGGTGTCGCTTCCTGCAAAGGTATATCTGTGTTGTATTTCATCACATCAGATTCAATTTTGGATGGACAAACTCTTTTGTGGCCAATGGCCCAAGTTATGTCCGCTTTTCCAGACCAGATAAGTTTGCTTGGGAAATTTCAAGCCAGTTCTAGCATTCTGTGTTTCTGTACTTCAGGGTGGCTAGCATATAATTGTGCTTTTAATAAGTCTGGCATACTCTGTTCTATACAGCTATTTATGCCAGACTTCTTAAATTTGAAGGCAGTACTAGCCGTCTGTGTTTCTGTAGATCAGGGGAACTAGTGCCTAATTATGGATTTAAGAAGTCTGGCATAATGTGTTCTTTACATCTATTTAGCTACTATTTCTTGTGCTTTTGACAAGCCAAGGTATGGAAGAAGCTGGAAGCATGCTCTCAAGTATCCCTTTTAGATCAGAACTTATGTTTGTAACTGGCGAATCTTAGAAACCCTTCTCCTGTTTTCCCCTCGATGATGCAGATGCTGGCACTGTTGGCAGACGTATTAGTTGAAATCCAAGAACAAGATCTGGCTGATGAGGATGAGGTGGTGAGTTTTATAAGCTGATGTCTTGGTCCAGATTAAGCACTGGAAATTGGAGCTAAAAGGTTTGAACCAATTGTGTATCAGGAAAGTGACTGGGAAGAAGTTCAATCCGAGGATGTAAAAATTGATAAAGATACGCTCAATTCATTGTGTGCTGAATCATCCGTCAGGCCAACATATGAACATCTTACAGCAATGGAGAAAGTATTTAACAAGGTTTGCAAGGAACTGGATAACTTCTTGTTGTCAATTTATTTTTACACTTGAAATTTGATTTTGTTTTATGTATAATTTTCCTGTGTTTCCGGTTAAATTTCCTTAAACATTTCAAGGATCAAGAGGATGACTATGAAGATGATCAACTTAGAGTTGTGGATACCCTTAATCAGGTTCTGCTTATATTCCATGCCCCTTTTCTTTTCAGAAGCTGTTGATTTGAGCGTTTAATATTTATAACTCTTTGATTTCACATGGCAGATCAATCTGGCTTCCTACCTTGGAGATTTCTTTGTGAATTTTTGTCAGCACAACAGACAGCTTTTTGAAACCCTCTGCCAGGTACTTTCTTTAGATTATCAGTAAAGCAGTTGCAACCATCTGTCACTATGAAGTTCCTTTTTTTTGCATCAAACGTCGCATATGTGATACCTTGTTTTACTTCTGGCACTACAGAGTTTGACAGAGTCTGAGCGGGAAGCTATTCAGAGTGTTATGAATCGCTGAGGACTTCATTTGGTATTTCTAGATTGTTGAGTCTCTACCACTCATTGGTTGGTGGAACAGAGAAAGGAAGAAAAAGACGAAAGAAAACAAAGCAAAAAGAATCCTATCTTATCGAATTTGTCAAGGGAAGAGAGGCAGGCCATAGGTTGAGTTTGTAAAGCTTGAGGTTTTTTCTTTCTTTTGGTTTTCGAAATGTGCTTCGGAGATTTAGAATACGAGACTTGCAAATTTTGGATTTAGCTTCGGTATTGGGTGCCGATTGAGCAATGTAATTTCTTATGGGGATACTCTTTGTTGAAAGGTTTGTTATAATTTATTGAGACAGTACTAACAGGAGGAAAGAGGAGCTATTTCCTCCTGTTATTTTTCAGTAAGAGCAAAGCTGTTTGATGAGCTTCATCAACTCACCCTGTGGACGAGTGCGGTGAAGGAGATACCAGTCGGGCGGGGTGGTTGTACCTACTTCAGTAAGATGTTCTACTGCTTCTATATGCGTAAGTGCGCAGTTATTACCTCATTTATGAGGATCAAGGATAAGGTTTGCTAGGCAGGTTACTTGCATTTAAACTTATTTGGCTGAGAACGGTCAAGTTTTAATTTTTTTTTTTTTTTTTTCTGAGTGGACGGACAAGAATTACTTTACTATTTACATTGATGATCCCTGAGGGTTCTCAAAATTACGTTATGGCATTGTATAATGCATACAATTTAAGGTCTTTGCTTCACATGGGGCTCAGCAAATTAAGAGATGTTTGAATACAGACAAACGTTTGTTCGTAATAATTTTTTTTTTTTTCTTTCCCTTTTGGTTTCTTTCAGAGTCTGTGTAACCGATGCTTCCAGAAGTAAGTAGCTTGCTATCCAATCAACTACCAGAGTTGGAAGGATTTTGATCCGTTGAAGCTTGTAAGGATAAGATTAGCCGTTTTTCCTCGGCGCCCATAATATTGCGTTATATTAATAAAATTTATTACGAGGATATATAGGTTGAGGGTGGAGGACCCCACCAATACATCCCTTACATTGCAGAGAAAAAGAAAAATGGAAATGGACTTACATTTCCTTTTACTTCGATGGTAATTTCTAGAGCAATCTAGAACAAATTTCAGACTGATTGGTTATATCTGTTGTAAAAACACCACAACGGGAAAGATTATTGGTAAAGATTCTCTCTCTCTCAGTTTGAAGATAAAAAATGTTCAATCTTCACAGTGGAAAGATTGGATCGGGATGGGATGGAATCGTCTGTAATTCAGGTGATCGAATTGCAGACGCAATTCAAAGAGAGAATAAGAGTGGTGGGTCCCACCCCTGCTTGAGCAAGTGGGTGCTGTTCAGGCAGGTGTGTGGCCCTGCCTAGGACTCACCACTCTCTTTCACTCTCTCCGAATTGTCCTCACCTGAATTGCAAGTATCCTCGTCCTGATCGATGGGGGCGACAAGTGAGTCTCAGCTGGTGGGCCCGCACGAGCCCTAGATAAAGCAAATTTGATGGTGCAAGACAGTCGATCGGCCCCATGGCGATGACAATGAACGTGTGGAAATGCGACAAGACAACAGAAAGGGAAGGGAAGGGAAAACGAGAGGAGGGAACCGGGTAGAAGAATATTTTGCGAATGTTTCGAAATTTTGGGAAATTCCTCTTTTCCTTGTTGGGCAAAAAGCCGCTCAAGTTAGCTGTGCAGGTAATACGCTGTAACCTTATTATTGGTTCGGTGGCCGGTGGTCCCCACACGAGGACGTTGATATCACTGAATCCGAGTCTGAAATATTAGGCCTGATGCCTTTGTATAGACTTTTGACCTAACAATTAGATGGTCCGCCACTCCGCACTATAGAAAGACGCAATAATGGATGTTTGGAAAGTGTTTTCGTAAATAATTTTTTATTTTTCAATGTATGATCTTTTATTTTTTTTTTTTAAATGTCTCTTCGCATTTATCGTTCTATTGTTTTTAAATTACTTGAATTAAAATATTTTCGAAAACTAAAAACCTAAAGAAAGAAAAAAGTAAGGGAAATAGGAAAACTGCGCGAAACAGGCACTCGTGGACGAAAGATCTTCTCTCCTCGCCCCTGCTACAGCAACCTATGGCTAAGGAGAACCTCCAGTTCTTTCGATTAAGAGTGGTTAACGATAGTGGAAGTGATAGTTTGATAAAAATTGTCACTGTCACTGCAATTGACGAAATCACATAATTGATACCGTCACCGCACCGCTAAGGCACAATAACCGTCTTTACGAGTGACGGTATTAACAGTAACGGTTATACGGTAACCGCTTAAATCGTATAACCATTGGGCTAAAAAAAAGATTTTTTTGGGCTTTTTATTTTTTTCACTGTTTTAGACTGTTTTTCTTGGGCTTTTTTGGACCATTAAGACCATTTGATGTCTATATATAAGCAACAAATATAATCATTTAAATATCATAATCTGTTTAAATTTTCAACATAATATCATAATCAATAATCATATCAAATGGACAAATATCATAACATATTCAAACATAATATCATAATCATTAATAATCATAACTAATATAATAAGTTGTCCAAAAGTCCAACATAATATCATATTCAAACATAAAGACTAAAGTCTAATAAAAGTGTCCAACAATGTGACATAAACCAACTAACATATTCCAACAAAAGTATGTCACATAATCAATAATCATCTCAAATCTCAACTAGGGATGGTTAACGGTAGTGTAGGTGACGGTTTGGCGAAAACCGTCACTGTCACAGCAATTGACAAAATCACATATTTGACATCGCCACCGCATCGCTAAGGTACAATAACCGCCCTTACCGGTTACGGTACCGGTAGCAGTAGCGGTTTTAACGATTAAAACCGCCACCACCGATGCAAATAAGCACCCCTACTTTCGACCTCTCTTTCTTTCCTTGTTTCTTTTTTGAGTTAATTACACTTTTGACCTACGTGATTTGAAATTTTAACACTTCGCACCCCATTCTTTCAATTTTGAGACATTTCACCTCCGTAGTTTAGGAGGTCTTGACACTTTGCACCCTGTTGTTTATTATCCACTATTTCAAACGGAAAAGTCAGTTACTTGTTCTGCATGTGGCTCACTTGCCTTTTTTACTCCAAATATTCAAAAATACTTAATTACACTTTGCACCCCGTTATTTTATTTTTGAGAAAATTTGCACCCAAAAAATCAATCACACGTTTTGCACGTGATTGACTTTTCTATTAAAAATAATGGATAAATTGACGGGGAGTGCAAAGTGTCAAGACCCCCAAAACACGTGGGTGAAATGTCTCAAATTAAAAGAACAGGGTGCAAAATGTTAAAATCCCAAAATCACGTGGGTGTAAAGTGTAACTAATCTTTTTTTTTTCTTCTACTTTTTTATTGTCTAAATTATAGTTAATAAAATAATACATTTTTTCTAACTGTAGGTAATGGTTTTTTTGAAAGAAACAAGAGGGTGGCTGCACCAAGTGAAGACTTTTTTTTTAAAAAAAAAAAAAACAAAATATTTAGATTTGAATTTTTTAACTTCTTCCAATTTTTTGTCTTAATATATTTTTCTATTTTGCAACTTAGTTTTAAAGTTTTTTCTCAGCTGTGACTATCAACCCATATTAAAAGACTGTTTCGCCCCTATAAAATGAAATTAAAAGAAAATACAAGCTACTTGAAAAACACTCAATGCATGTTTTGAAGCCTTTGTCATTTTCGTTCAAATTCGATTCATACGCAAGAACTCTAATCTACGTAGGAATGAAAACTTACAACTCATATTGCTTGAGGGAGCATGATTTTATCTATTTGAGCAAGAAGAAAGAGGTCGAAGAAACAAAAAGTTGCGTACCTTGTGAATCAAGTTTCCTATCTATGCCCCCCCAGCTTCTCTTGCGTAGACCGGAGTTCTCTTGTGCGAATCGAACCTGAACGAAAATGACAAAGGCTTCAAACTGTGCAATGAAGTTCTTCAAGTAGCTTACTATTTCTTTTCTTCACATTTTATTGGGACGAAATGGTTTGGATTCCGTTCAAATTGACGCACCAAATTGGTTGGAGAATGAAGCTTTAACAAGGACATAGTTTAGGGGGATAATTAAGAAAATAGTGATAATTTGTGGGGGGGTAATTGTCATTTGCCCTATTCAAGTGTAATGCACGTGGATGAATTTCGTTCAAATTAGGACGTAGTTTAGTAGGGTCAGTTGCAATGGGTTATAATTTAGGGAGGTAATTGAGAAAAATGTAAAACTTCGTGGGGTTATTGTAATTTTCCCTTTATTATACTTAATTTTAATTGTAATTTATCTCAGTGTGTCAAATCAGAATAACTGAACAATGGTACCTTATTGCATGGGTACCACGTGGAGTTATGTGATTTTTCGAAGGAAGAAAGGGTAATTTTTTTTATTATTGGGAAAAATTCGTGTTTTTACCTATAATTAGTTTGAAAATCCTATAATAGTTTTCTGAAAATTTGTGGAAAACCTATGGGCTAATAAAGTATTTGACAAAAACAAACTTGAGAAATTTGGTGTCAACACATTAGAAAACAAACCCTATATCACCATATAAGAATTGTTAAAAATATCTGGATTGATGACCATTTTTGTCCCCTGGGTTTTGATCACTTTTATAAATTCGTCCCTAGATTTTCGTGTTTGTCACACATTAGTCCTTGAGGTTTATGATTTTGTCAAAATGGTCCATCTGTCCAATTCCGTTTGCGAATTGTTCAGTTAACTAACGGCCCTATACGTTATGACCAACAAAAAATGACACGTGCAACAAATTTTATTCAAAAATGCTATGTCATTTTTATTGTGCCACATCAGTAAAATAAAAAAAAAAGTTATAAAAGAAAAAGATCAATTAAAAATATTTTTGAAAAAAAAAAAAACTAACGAACTAGGGGTGGCTTGTGGCCATCCCTTCTCCAAGAGAAAGGGGTGCAGCAAGTCATGCACCCCTCGCGGGGGGAGTCCAAGTGGCTTACGACCACCCCAAAACCAAAGAGGCAGGGTGGCAATGAGCGAACCCTTGCAGAGGAAGTCCAGATCCTTTACAGGGTAGCTCGCAACCACCCCAAAATCAGGGAGGCCGAGCCACCCCTTTCTCTACAAGGGGTGGCTCACCCCTCCCTGGTTTGGGTTTTTTTTTTTATTGATTTTTTTATATAAACTTTGTTTAGTTTTCTGATGTGGCACATTAAAATGACGTGACATTTTTAAATAAATTTTGTTACACGTGTCATTTTGGTTGGTTATGACATGTATGGTCGTTAGTTGACTGGGCAATTCACTAATAGAAGTGGAAGGAAGGACCATTTTGATAAAATCATAAATCTCAAAGACTATGTGTGATAAACTCGAAAGCCCGGGGATGAATTTTTAAAAGTGATCAAAACGCAGGGTCAAAAATGGTCATTAACCCAACATATATAGGTGTTAGCTAATACTGTTCAAATTCAGTTGTAAGTAAAATAAGTGTGATTTCCTTTTTTTGGATTATTAGATTTTTTTTTTTTTTTATGACGAAATGAAGTACATTACTTGATTTACCCACCCAAAATACATTATGCATTAATATTTAAATGAAGTATATTTAAGGCATCGACTTTTACTAAATTTGTCACCTTTAACAATTAATTGGGCTGGGCTTGGTGAACAATTTTGCATTTAAAATCTTTCGAGAACTTTAGTAATAATATATGTCTTTTGAGATAAGACATGCAATTTTTTATGCCTATCTTGATAGACTTAATCACTATCTCAAGGTTCTTGGAAAGGAAACTTTTAGTTTCATGCAATAATCCAAAACCGAGTAAAATATCATCACATGTAAAATTAATAATATAAACTTGCTCTCACTAATCTTCAGGTATATGCATCTATCAAAAATATTTTTTTTATAGAACTGACAGATGTAATGATATCAGAACAAGATTGAGGATTAATTTTATAAACCATTTAAAATTTTGCTAATAATTTACCTATAATGTTCTTATGAAAATTCAAATATATACCATGCTCATTATCGTGCCCATTCATTTTTGTAGAGAAGGCACGTCTTTATGTAAATGCAAGCTCATTATCGCAGAAGTTAATTTCGTAGTACATTTGAAAATTATAATCGATCCGTATACCTTCTGTTTGACGAAATCTTTGAGCAACTAATCTGACTATATAACGATCAACATTACCATTGGAGTCAAGTTTAGTTTTGGCAACCCATTTGCATTGATTTAGGGTTGCTCCATCACCTAATCCAATCAATTCCAAGAC
Source organism: Morella rubra (assembly GCA_003952965.2). Lineage (NCBI taxonomy): Eukaryota > Viridiplantae > Streptophyta > Magnoliopsida > Fagales > Myricaceae > Morella > Morella rubra. The sequence continues at coordinate 20,053,415 of CM025855.1, read as the reverse complement.
CTCATTTTTGTCTATGGATGCCGTTTCTTCTTTCATGGCATCTATGCATCCCTCGACCTGACTTAGCCGTACTCTGGACGGTGATAAGCCTCGCGAACGTGTTCAGGCGGGCACACATTTCAGACATGCAACGTGAAAGGAAACAAATTGATCAAAATACGGTGATTCACGTCTGCACGGAATAGTAGCGTTCAAACAAAGATAGCTCTTTGCCACTTTGACTGTGTCAAACACGGGGCAACCATTGCCGCACCCCCATTCATCCGGACGGACATGCATCGTTTCTGACAAACCCTTTTTCGTCACTGATCAGGGAGGATATATATTTCGTCACCCAAAAACTGTCTGGAAGTTACTGGCTTGTGCGGACACACCGCTATTTGCCTCTTGCACATGCCAACCATGCGCACAATCCCTTCACGTCCTTACAGTGTTCGTGAACGTCCGGACCCAATATCACAATCTGTGAAGAAATTGAAGCGTCACAAATTTGTGACAGTAAATGGTTCGTCACCCAAAAGATGTCCAGATTGTCTTGATTTTCGTCCAGACGAATGTAACTCTGGCCTAGTAGATTCAATGACAAAATTTAAATTCGGTCACTGAAGGGTGTTGTTTAGTAACGAATTTTAATTTGTCACCGACCAATTCGTCACTAAAGCTTAAAATTCTTGGAGTGACAACTACAGGAGTTAACACAATATGCTTTGAAATTTTTTTTTACTAAGAGTGTGCACAATATTAATGGTTTCGTCTTTATCAATGGGATGCAAAAGGAGGCAATTAATTTGACGGGGTAAATTACTAAGAGTTGTAGTTAGGTGGCGAATTACATCAAATGTCGTAGTTATTTAAAGCGATGGAGTGTAATTTTCTTGTAGTGGGTATTGAAAATTATAGTTATGACTATTTTTAAACGGCCACTAGCTAGTAGATACCAAAGCATTGCAAAAATTGGACATGCAAAGATTTTTTCACGATGGGCATAATAAGAATATCTTATACTTTTTAATATTATTTTTGTAAAGATTCGAATAGTATAACTCTTAAATTGAGGTTCACTTATTTTATTTTATTTATTTCTCTAAAATTATTGGGTGCAATTCTATGAGTCCAATTATTCTAACATGAGATGATTTTAATGTGAGAGAAGGTCTGTTTTGAAGCAGAGGAAGCTTCTTTTTTGTCTTTTTACCTCTCGATCGTAACTGTTGTTATTAAAAACACCACCATGCAAGAAATGGCAGCCTTTTGTTTAACCGCCCTACTTTGCGTGTCATTATTAACTATTTGTAGTGGCCAGGCATATAGTGGGCCATAGAATCGTAGGGGTCTACAAGTAGAGTATTGCACATACACTCTACATAATCGTGTAGAGTTGCGTCCCTTAATTGATCATTTAGAACTGACTTAACTCAAAAGATCCAAATCGCACGTCTCATGGGAATCTTGTAAGATATTATTTTAATATCCAGTGGCACACACATCACTTTTTTTTTTCAAGTTTTAATTAGATTGAGTAGTTAGAGATTTATTACAATTCAAGAAATAGAGTTTACAATTGAAATGTGGATTTTTTTTTTTATGGAAAGAATATTTAAAAATTAAATTCAAATGAAAAGTCTCTAGTCTATGTATTTCATCAATACGGCTATGAGATTATGAATAGGCTAGAAGATCATTTAGATGCAGATTTTCAAATCTCTATATGTAGATTAACTATGTTGTGCATGTTGTGTTTGAACAAATATGGCTAGATATATGGTCGGTCCTATTATTGATTTCGTTGCATGTATTTCTAGCAAATCTATCACCATGAGATGGGAGATGAGAGAATTAATTAGCATGGGAGAATTAGGTTAACATACTATCATGGGGTTATCTGCACCCTCCTATAATTCCAGCAGTACTCTGCATATTTCTTTTATATGAGAATAGATGTAGAGGACTATCAGTACAATGTTATCACCCTCCTAATACTATCACATACGTGCCGTTCTAATGGGAAGAACATAGTAAGAAAGTCTCAGGCATCTGCAGGTACGATATATATATGTGGTGTTATGGCCGCTAGCAAGTGCTTGTGTCTTCTAGAAGAAGAAGATGGGAAAAAAGGATTGGTAGTGTATAATTAGCAGATATTTTATGTACATTAATTGGAATATATATATTTTGCAATATTAATTTGGATCGTTATTTTCGATTAAGAGTTTAAACGTCCAAGTCATGAATTCTGTTGGTTGTGAACGGACCACCGCGCGTATAGCTAGGCACACTTTTATAGAAGTCGTCTCTTGGCCCACTTATACTCTATGAACCATTTTCTTTACTTTGTATTGCTTTTCGTCTGTTTTTTAATTGTTCTCTTGGTTTGGTCCAATTCCAATCTCGATCGTATGAATCCACGTTCCGTAAAAAAGGCATCCAATCGCAGAAACATGTTTGACGGTTCAGATACTTTAAGTTGTGGAAATTCAAGTCTTGGCTTCCCCTAGACCCAGGATGTTGAAGTTGTTAGGAGAAGACTCTGATCTGTTCTCATTAAGGAAGCAACATTAACTCATGTCTTGTAAACATCTAAATATGCCTTTCGAATAGAAGACTGAAAAAAGAAACCCTCCAAACCATGCAAATCCTTGGGAATGTGTTAAAATTTTTCAAAAGGTAGTTATATTATATCTTATATTTTGGGATTGAGTATTTATAAAAAAGTGTCCACATAGGAACTCCTACATTGTAGGAATGCATTTGTTAGCGGAAAACTCACATGTATTTGCTATAGTGCAACACGTGGAGACTATGGTGCATCACACGCGCGCGCATAGCGTGGGCTGTAAGGCAGAGTTGGCACTTTTGGTCTTTTGATCGGACGGTCAGATCTTGATTGTTTCAACTTCGGTGAAGATCCAATGGTTGATTTGATTTATAGTTTAAATTGGTATGGTTAGTTAATCTAATTATGGATAATTAAATGTGTTCACGATTTAATAAAATTATCTTTCCTTAAACGTGCTCGAGCTTTTTCTGGTTGTTATAGCTCTTCTAAATTTCTAATAGTCTTCAAGATCTTCTGTTTTCAATTATCTAATAAATTATTTAATGAAAGTAGATTATCTTTCCATTCATTTAAAAATTTCCGCGATCCCTTCCCGAACCAAACATGAATCTTTCAATTCATTTGGCTCTCACGTCCAATTACTTCAATTATTTATGAGAAATTCCCATATTTTTTTATATAATGAGCCTATCCTCCCTTCTTTATTCATATTCAAAAAAAAATTCTCAAAACGGATCACTAAACCAGAATATTCGGAGGACTAACAAATAATTGTCAGCAACATTTTTTTTTTTTTTCAAATCCAAAGAATTCTTCTTAATTTATACATAGGTCATCGATTCAACATTAGATAAAAAAGAGGGGTTGAAATACTCATAATTTTTTCCAATAAATATAAATAAATTGAAAAAAATCAAAAGAAAGGGTTCAAATCATTTTATGGATATGAGTGTTCTATATCGAAAACTTTTTTTTTCTAACTTTTCATTTTGAAATTATTTGCATATTAACATTAAAATATTAACCTAATAGTAGAAAGAGTACCTTGCCAAGTGTGGACTTCAAACGGTTTAGATAAAATCGTTACTAGCAATTATGTAACTACTATATAATCACATCATTTGTATTTCATATAACTCCGTTTTAAATGTAAACTATTTTTTATCTTATCTTAATCAATTCAAAAACCATCGAGAGATTTGAGTTCTTCTTCATTAGTTGTGCAACGCAATTGAACTAGTGGATCTTTAGAATCCAGGCTCTATTGTATCCTAAATGAATTTAAATTAACCCTGCGTACAAACTGGTGGAGGCAAATATCCTTCAAGGAAAGCACCTGTTGTGCCTTGGAAGTAATTTATTTCCTTTCGCATTCTTTTAGCTTACACTAAGAAGAAGAAGAAGAAAACCATATAAATCTTATATGATCGGTTCCAATCATGAAACCTAACATGTTGGAATACAAACCACCGATAGTTGCTCTGTTACTTCTAAAATCAAGGAATACAATTATTCAGACTTGAATCGTAAAGTTTGGTCCAACAAAAAATAGAGCTCTATAGATTGACTGGCAAACTTTCTTTTCTGTAAAGAAGAAGCTTCTTTTTTCTGTTCAATTTGAATGAAAGGGTAGGAAAAGGACCTGAACTTGATATCAATTACCCGGGCGGGCGTGATTATCTGAAAATAACTTATTCTCACGACAGCGAATAGAAGGCCCTAGATGGTTCTGTTCAAAGAACGGAAGCACTGTAGGTAGGCACGGTATACACTACTTCGATTTCTGTTGAGCCATCTGATCCGAATCCTACCGAAGATATAATGATAACAAATTGGAAATATGGTTCATGAGCACTACGAGTCTTGTGGAGCCTAAACGTACACGTACGTAGTAGTGAAACAAGAACCACGTATATAATCTTTTAGTCATGATTAATTGAACTAATTATGAATGTTAGCTTTATATCATCGATGAGTTAGACGAACGCCTTTTTGTGGTGGCAATAAAGGAGTTATGTTATTATTTATAATCTAGCTAGGTCCCCGACAAATGAATGACGGCCAAAAAGCTAAGATAGGAAGGTCCCAAGCACAAGGAGTCAGAGCCAATAAGCTAACAAAGCACAATAAAAAAAAAAAAAAAAAATTATCTTAGCCATATTAGAACTTTATTGCATCCTTGATTGGATTTACATGTGATTTATCTTAGCCACCATGTCTCGCGCTCAGCGGATCTGCTCGAGGAAAACTTAAAAGAGAGGACTTCCATTCCGAGCTCAGTAATTGCTCTTAAGGGAGCTAAAGATTCGCGGCATAAGGGACATGTTGGATTCTTGTATCCGAGCCATCTGTCTAAGCAAACTCTATGAAAGAGATGATCACATCTCAGCCTTCTAATCTCGTCTCCGTCTTCAATCTTACATAGACAGACAGAACATTCTACTACTTTAGAAGAACCCGGCTTGTGCTGTTGCCGTACTATTTTTAGCTCCTGATGGACTACTTCTGGCACATCACGCGCATAAGGCTTCGAGAAAGCATGGGAAATCAAGCGATTGCATGCCCATCTCAAATTTGAAGCAGCCAAGGTTACGAAACTCGACATGTTTGGTGGAAAAGTGAGCTTGTAAAGCCGATTCAATAGCAGGATATAGAGGCTGATCAAACTGAGGGAAAAGAGGGAGATGGTTGAGAATGGTAGGAGAGCGCACATGATGTTATGTAATTTGTTAGAAGGCAAAAAAACAAGAGGTGATTTCAGTTTAGGTGAAAGACACGAACCTACTGCTGTAAACGAATGCCAGGTAGTGTTATATGTAGAGTCCCGAGGCAGCAGTAAAGTCAAAGAAAATTAACTTCTTTGTCGGGGCCAGTTCTGTGACACGCTAGTCTGGATTCAGACAACTGCAGGTCACGTGCTTCAGTTTTTCTTGTTGCCTATTGGTGACAAGCATGAAACACATTCTTCAGCGGGTACTAGGAAGGAACGTAAACACACAACACACGCATACGTTAAAAGTCATGATCAATAACTCTCTATCTACCAACCAATCTTGTCTGTCTGGCAAATATCGTCAAGTAGGAAGTACTTTTTTTTTTTTTTTTACTAGACAAGTAGGAAGGACATGAAATAGCTCGCTTGTTACCTTGTGATCCCCGGTTTTCATGTCTTTGTTGCCCGCGTTATCAATTTATTAACCATGCAATAAGATATAGTTGGCCGTCAGAAAAATCGAAGACCAGGCGATAAATGAGCCGAAATCACTTCGGTCTCTCCCTCATGATTTCTCTCTTTAGTTCAATATTTTATTGGATTAAACACTAGTTTGGTCCTTGGGTTTTGGCGGTTTTTAAAAAATGGTCTTGGGTTTTTTAATTGACCGTAAGCAGTTCCTTGATTTTTTAAATATATCATTTTGGTCCTTCCACGAGCACTCCGTCTGACAGCTTAACGGCATGCCACATCACGCCAACCTCATAAGGACATGTGGATTGTGTTTTACTACCTCAACAAAAATTGCCATGCCATATAAAAAGGGGATCGGATTGACTCCGATGGCAATTTTGTGCAAAGGATCCATTGGACGCCAGATTACATTTGACAGATCTAACGGTGTAAAATAGTCTAGGTCATTCAATGAAATTTTTTGGCTTCCAGCTTGGCTTGGCTCTTTGGCTCAATCTCCTCCAGTTTTCTTTTACTCGGGACGCTAAGCTCCTCTCTTCAACTCTTCGACACTTCCCGCTTGAGTTCCTTCCTCTTTTAAGTTTTTTCTCTTCCTCCTAATTCACCATCTCTTTGCAGCTCTATTGTTGAGTTTCGGCTCACAATTGGGTCTCAAAACGCTAGTTGCGAATTAGCCCGCTAGCTCACAAGTTAAAAGAAGCAGAGCCATGGTCCCGGCCACCCACAAAGCATATTAATCTTCGTTTGCATATAGTTTTAATATAATTGGTGAATCTGTTTTGCATGTATGTGTAGATGGTCACTAATTGCTGGAAGACTTCCGGGGAGAATTGCTAACGTTGCGATGCCCTTTTTTCTCTTAATGTAACCAACTGATTTGATCACAGTGCTGTGAGGCCTGGACAGAGTACTTATACTTGAACCTTCACAAATATTTTGGCAACTTAATTTCCTCAAGTACTCATTTGCACATGTTGCTTTTCATGAATTTTTACTTGTAGGTCGTAATTACTCCACCACATCATGCATTTCTTTCCATTATTTTTAACAATTGATGTCATCTCAATGCCCTGAAGCACGAATACTCCTAAGGCTGTAAATGAACCGAACTTTTCATGAATAGTTTCAACTAGGTTTGTATAAACTCGATCCGAGCTTCGTTCATTTGATAAACAAGTTGTCTTTAGACATTAAATTAAAACTTAAACTCCGCATGATTTGTTTTAACTCATTTAAAGCTTTCTAATATTTACCATACAAACATAAATAAATGGCATTGTATGTATATGTCACAGATTTTTTACATATACAGCAGCATCAAACTTGTATCCTATTAACATAAACATATATGTGTACATAAGTTCAGTCCTAGATTTGTTACATATGTTTACCTTAACATTATCTATGTGTGTAATACCTGTACATACGTACATATATTATATATATATATATTTCAAAGGTTACATTTATTAAATGTTTTCTTTTCTTATTTTGTTTGTAAAATATTTTTCTTTCCGAAAAAAATTTCTCCTTAGCAAACACAAATGCTAGAACCCATGAGATGTCCTATAAGCTTTTGCGACATTCCTGTAAGTATTAATCGATGTTTGCCATTACACATCCATGTAACATTCTGAGTGGTAATATTGGTATCAAGTGCCAAACAGCTGTTGAACTCTAGAAATGTTGCAGCACGCACTAATTTACTTCTTCGCCTTTTTTGTGTTTGATGCATGAGTTAAATGTTTAGGTACGATGCACTCGATACCAACATTTCTTCTTTTTATTGAATTTAATAGGTTGATAAATAACAGCGATTAAGGGTGGTATTTGTCCAAATATTAATAGGCGATGGTCTTCTAATACCTCAAACTCGGAAGGTTTGTGAAAGTCTTTATTTGACATGTTGAATCTCTTTGTATATGGATTCCGATAGATTTTTATTTGTTTCAATTATATGGTTAGATTATGTATGTGATATGGTTCGGGCAGACAATAGGGAGCTACTTAATATTTGGATCTTAGAGTGGAGAGATGAGGAGTATGCTTATGATTAGTACAATACGTACTCAATTAGTATTGGATTTAACATCCGTTCCGAATACAAGAATAAAGACAAAGGGTACTATACAAGTAGAACATTCGTGTGTAGCAAATAAAGCTTGAGAAAAAATGTTGAACTACATGCGCCGGTATTAAAGGAATGACGAAATACTAACTTCCGCACAATCGTTTCTTACACTAGACCACCATTACAACAACATCCTCACTAGGATGACTCTGTTTCAATATAAATTGCATTCTATTTCGGTTTGTTTGTTTCTTTTTTGGTTCGTTTGACTGCTGAGGAATTCCTGCAAAGGAAAGAGAGAATGTAACTCATGCTGTAAACTCTATTTTTTTCCTATCGTCCTCTTCCAAGTGTCCAAATAGAGGCTATGCAATCTCTCTTCAACTCAACTGGAGTTCACAGAACTCTATGGCATCACTGCAAATTTCAGATCTTATTCGTGAGTTTTCATTGCAACCATACAAAAATGAAAATTTCGACCACTACCGGTTCTGATATGATTTGTTGAGAATAGAAACTAAACACCATCCACACAAAGACTAATATTAAATGTGGTTCGGCGACTGTCTATGTAAAGAGAGAATTGAGATTTCACTAACAAGAAATCAACTATTACAAAATTTTTTCTCAACTCTTACAACCAACGTACCTCCCTCTCAATTCTCTCTCTCACTCTGGATGCTTGCCGCGCAATGCACTTCATAGAGGCACACTCAACTCACAAGAGTTAGTATTTATAGGGAGAGATCTAACTTGTGTAATGGAGAAAACCTTCTTCAATCTTTGCGATGCATTAACGTCCCCTTTCGGTGGCGCTGAAATTTGTCAAGATTTGGGGCTCGCAAATCTTGACGATGTGGGGTATAGAATTCACACCCAACATTTTTTAGAAAGGTGAAGCTGTAAAGACTCTCATATTGCATATGAAATGAATATATACCGATTTGAAAATTAAGTCGACGTCCAGAGATGGACATCACTCTGTTCTTTTAGTTTATTTGTACTCAACATATCTATGCAACTATATATTTCTCTTCAAGGCATCTTGAAATAATACGTAGAGCTCAAGTAATGGAGGAAAATGAGAAATTTAAAAAACAAACAAATTGCGCTAAAATGTGAAAACGATTAAGAAACTAAACAATTAAAATCAAGGAGTGGATAACTTTGAATGCACTACATGCTCCCTTTTTCTCGTTGCATAATTGCTCTGTTTTTTGGTTTTGGTCAGAGCTTTTTTGAACTTAGTGAGAGACTTGGGGAAAAGAAGAAACCGCATGCAGTGAAAGCGCAACAAATTGAGAACTTTCTAGTGAAATATTCTCAACAGCCTAAAAGCTCACAACCCAAATGCCGCTTTAACTTCTCCTTTTTTTTTTGTTCGTCTCCCCCTCTCCAGTTCTGGTCCTGTCCTCTCTCTGAACCTTTCTTTATGTGTTTACTTGCTTGTCATTTTCCCTATTCAGATTCGAAACTTTTATCACTGCTTAGTGAAAGGTGTTGTGGTTAGGATCAAGTTAATTTTCATTCGGTGGCTTTTGTTGCATCTATATTTATTGCATTTTCGTTTCCTGAGTTGGTTATTCAATTATCCTGAATAGAAATTCTATCTCAGATTTTCTAAATTGCTTCGCCCCTTTCTTGGAAGTTATGATCGCTTTTTTCACTTTCAATTCAGTGATTGAAATAAATTTTGATTTTTTCAAGTGATGGAATTTTGATATGCATAAAAAGCATGAATTTTTTGCCTCTTGATTTTCATTAGCATTTGTCACTAATACTTTCCTATTTTAGCATTTTCATTAGCTCACTAAGTTAGGTTAGAGACCTTTATAATAGCCGGCCACTTAAAGCTCTAATGAGCTTGCCTTTTGAGTTCTATCAAGCCCACTCCCCAATGCCCCAAAGGTCTTCTTCCAAAGTCCAAATAAATTCCAGATTTTCTATACCTAATGGGCCCACATTGCAGCCCCATAACCACCCAACAAAGGAGGACAAAGGGCTGGTCAAGCTTAGGTCCAATTACGTAATTAAATCAATTAATTTTGATATTACTGACGAGACCTAAAAATTATTGAAAAATATGATTAGGGCACTTTAAAAAATGAGAAACTAATTAATTTCTTTAGGAGATTTGTACACTAAATAAAATATATATAGACATCCAATTGCTTAGCAGATAAAAATCTAATATTAATATTTCTATAAAATCAAATAAACTCAACTTACTTAGCTTAATAAGACAGTCTTACGGAAATGAATCGTGAGGGGTGTTACAATTTTTTACCTCAATAATACTGTCCAACCACTATGTTTTGTAGCCACCATATTTTTTACCTCAATGATGGGTCCAACCACTATTTTTTAACCTCAATGATACGGTCCTACCACTATTTTTTTGTAGCCACTAGTTTTTACCTCAATGATACAGTCCGACCACTGTTTCTTTGTAACTACTATGCGGTGCGGTCCTACCACTATTTTTGGTCTCTATAGCTGGATCGGTCTGATTACTTGAAGGAGAGAGGTGACAGGATTTGGAGAGTAGTTGAAGGCAAGAACAAGAGGTGACTTGAATTTAAAGACGCGGACGTCCTAATTCCTACGTCTACCTGTAAACCAAGGCCAGCTGGTACGGTAGTTTGACACGGCAGTCTGGGTAAAGACAACATGGTCCCGTACGTGCTCCTGTTTTTCTTGTTTCTGTCGGCGATCAATACGAAACACATTCTTCTGGGACTACGAAGGACACATACATGTGTTATAATAGTGACTAATTATAATAAGGACTCTTCCCCTACTGTTCGTACGTGCACGTCTAGTTTTCCCCGTCATTTTCGAACCCGGCAAATCTCATGAAATAGAAGTCCTTGAAATTAGAATTCGCTCGAATATATGTTGTGATCCACGGTTTTCATGCCTTTTTTTTTTTTTTTTTTTTGTGTCAGGCATTGACGTTTCAGTTTTTAATTTGCCGTTCGGTATTTTAAGTCATTGCATGTACTCTATGTTGTTGCCAGAAAATGAAGACCAGGCTAAATAGCTACTTTGTTAATTTCCTATTTGGAGCTTTGAAACATTAAAATTGATTTGTACAACTCAATGAGACACATGTAAGAATTATGCCCAAAAAATTATTTGTCGAGATAATTATTTATTCAGATGCCACATGTTTATATTTATTTATTAGGTATTATGTTACAACATAAGATATTTATACACAGATATTGTTAAGTGATATTGTAGAAAAGTCATGCCAATGATTAATGAATCAAAGGCAGGGGTATGACTCTTTAGTTCCTTGTTCACTTGACATAATAGGTTGACAAGCGTTGTGCCTCTATTAAATAGGATGATGGACTTCGTCATTGAAGTGGTGACCTTAAGCAAACGAGTGGGTGCAACGTAAGAGTACATGCACTGAACGTGATCAAATATGGATACCTTCTGTAAGTGATCATTGATGTTGATAAGGTATTTAGAAGGTATATAATATAAATTTATTTATAAAATTATTTTGGAAATAATTCGACAGTCCAATGGGTTACAGATTGTAAATTAAGAATTATATGAGCTAGGGACTTAATCAGTTATAAGATTCCGGTCCTATTGGCTCATGTGGAATATAGTATAGTGGAAGGATAAATAAACAAATAATTGTTAGCAGAAGAGATTTCGCAAATCAATCTCAAATGCTCGAGGTGAATTGTGATATGTTCCAATGAGTTACAGATTGTAAATTAATAATTATATGAGCTAGGGACTTAATCAGTTATAAGATTCCGGTCCTATTGGCTCATGTGGAATATAGTATAGTGGAAGGATAAATAAACAAATAATTGTTAGCAGAAGAGATTTCGCAAATCAATCTCAAATGCTCGAGGTGAATTGTGATATGTTGATGAACATGATTGCAATTAGTAGAAGCCTAAAATTCGGAATAAAAGAATAAAAGGGAAATAATAGAAAATAGTTTTTCTTGTGATCTTATAGTCGAGATCTGAAATCCCTAACAATCTCACGTACTATCACAGCTAGGGTTTTATTTAAAAGGTTAACTATACGATAGTTAGTCATTTAGTTGGCCATCATGACCTTAGAGAAAGCCTGAGATGGTTGTGAGCATGGAAAGGAAGGAGGCAGAAATCAAAAGGCTCAAGGTGTGAGATAACCAAGTCCAGAAAATTAAAGAAGATTGAAGAGTCAATCATAGAGAAGATCAAGATTGTTCATCTGATCAAGTAAGTAATTTTTCGCAGGCAAACTTTCAATACTTACACGTCAAGAATGTCCAAATCATTTGGATATATATATATATATATATATATATTCTTGTATGATAAATCCCTTCTCTGTATACAAGTTTATTTAGGTCATTATTATAATGATTAAAATGTAGTGCTGTAATTGATATAACTTCTAAGGGCTGAATCCGATTCTTTGTATATATACAATTTTACTAATGGTACTACCCAGAACACCAAAAATTAATAAGTACCACCACCTACCAATTTTTAACAGAAAAAGTAAAAACGAAAACTGAAATATGTATGTCCTATGCGATTTTGGTTATGCGGGATATGATACAGACACAATTAGTAGAAGTATATATAAAAAAAAAAAAAAATCAGAAAGATAAAGGAAATATATACAAAAAAATATATTTTTGTGTGAATAAAATAAGTAAATAAAGGTCATCGTTAGTGGTAGTCACTACAACAAAAATGAGTTTTGGGGATGGAAAAATTTGTCCCAAAAAACATGAATTCCATCTTAAAAACTTTTTTGGGATGGATTTCATCTGTCGCGCTATTTGTCCCAACAACTCCGTTATGAAATCTTTTTTGAGACATAAATAGTATTCCATCCCAAAAGTACCTTTTCAGGATTGACAAACTTTCGTCCCAAAATAAGGTTACTGTTCAAATCCTTAAGAACGGTTGTCAGAAGTGTGAATCCTAGGATTAAGGCAACCCAAGAGGGGGGTGAATTGGGTTTCAAAACTTTTTCGAAACTCACCCTTTAGAAAGTGTTTGCTAGCTACAAGTCTCACAAAGAGAAGCGATTGCAATAAAAGATTGAACACAAGAATATATATTGCAACTTAAATAGAGAAATAAAACTTAGAACAAGAAACTAATAGCACAATGTAATGAGATAAGGGAAGAGAAGCAAACACAAGATTTTTAGGTGGTTCGGCAAACCGCCTACATCCACCCCTCAAGCTCCTTTACGAGCCTTGAGGTTTTTTCACTATGCTCCCTTCAACCAAGGGAGAGCCTTCCTTACACTTGAGCTTGAGAAACACCTCTTCAAGCCTCAAGAACGAGTTTGAGAACAAACCTCTCTAAACTCCTTCTTTTGATGAACAAACCTCACCAAAAGGAAACAAGAGAATCACTCTCTTAATAGTGTATAGGGATGAACGAAAATGCTCACTAAAACTCCCTTGATGGAGTAGATGTTACAATGAGAAATTTCTATCTCTTAGGCTTCACACAACAACAAGGATGTGAAAGTGTTGATTATGTGTGAATGATGTTTGAACAAGGATTGAAAGGTTTTAGATCACTCTTAGCTTTGGCAAAATGATTTAAGTTGTTCAGCAACTTTTAAAAGGCGTAGAATGGCTTTATATAGGCTCATAAGAAAAATAGTCGTTGGGAGTCGAGCTGTTAAAAACTTTCGATGAACTGGTCCACCGCTACATGAACGGTCGACCGCTGCAGGTTACGTTACACAACGGTCATAATGTCAGAAGTCAGAACGGCTCTTTTTTAAACTTTTTCAAACCAACCGGTCGACCGCTATACCAAGCGGTCGAAGACCGGTCGACCGCTACATGAGCCGGTCGACCTCCTCAACTTAAGCACATGATCCGGTTGTTTTAAAAACACGATTTTGACCAACTTAAAATACCCAATTTTAAAGACTAACTTCCCATAAGTATATAAAAGGTTTGGGAGTTTAATTGGGATATTTTAAAGCCATTTAAAAACATTTTAAATCTTCAAAACAAGAGGTAAAACATTTCATGCAAGTTTTGAAGAAATATGCAAGTGTGTGGTTCAAATCCTTGTTAAAGATGAAGTCTTAGAGTTACAAAGATTACCCTAGCATCTTGAGTCTTCACTTTAAGAGCACTTCCATTGAAGGGATGTTACTTGATCGCTTCGTGCTCATTTTGGATCCGCTTTGCTTCACATCTCAATTACTTCTATTGTTATCATCAAAACATTTGATTGTGACTAAAAGCCAACAGGAAGTAACCGTTCAAACATCTTCCAACACTTTTGTCAAACGTACGATCGTCATCCAATAGTAAATTTTACTTCGTTTGATAAAGAGAATAGATGTTCGAATGAAACATTAATGTGACGTTTGATGCTTTGGATAACCATTCCAACGAGACAAAAGAAAATGTACATAACCATTCTTAATGCTGCAACGCCAGCGTCGTAAACGTTCCAACGGTTAAAGATATGTTTGTTTGATATTTAGCTCATGCGTCCGGACGTTTATGAAGTTTAGTGTTCAAACGGTCAAAGAATGGAAATGTTGAATTGTTCAAATTTGATTGAACGTCGAGTTGCACTAGCGTTAAACTCTGATTTTAACGTCGGAACGAGTTTCTTTTCACTTTTTTTTTAAGAAAAAAATCTGAAGAAAATTATTAAAAAAGAAATTAAATATATGAATTTATTAAGAAAATGTAATGTTAAATAATTAATCACAATATTAGAAAAATATTGAAAGACAGTTCAAATATAATGCGTAATAAAACAAATAGTCTATCTTGACCGTCATGATGGATCTAATCGCTTCCAGACATTTTGCAACTCTTCCTACAGCCTCGTCTTCCTGAATCATAAATTGTAATCAATAGAATGCTTAAATTATCGACAAAAATGATTGTGCAAAAGAATTGGGCAGAATAAAAAAAAGGAAAAAAATCATAGCTAACCCCGTAACTATAGAGCAAAATTTACCTCGGCCCCTCAACTATCAAAACAATGATTTACATCCTTTATCTTTTGAAAATCATTAATGTACGTCTCTGTCCAAATCAGGCATTAAGTTGGATAGAAAAACAAACAAAATGATCAAAATGCCCTTCCAAGACAAAATTACTAAAAATATTAAAAAATTCATTAAAAATAAAAAATGATATTTAAAAAAAAATAATATTTTTTAAATAAAACTATTGAAACTCGATTTCAATAATCTATTTATTTTAAATTTATTTCCTATTAAGGAAGCAACATTATTTGATGCCTTTCGAATAGAAGCCTGGAAAAAGAAACCCTCGAGACCGTGGAAATCCTTGGAACTCTGAAGAAGAAGAAACCCATATATATCTTATATGATTGGTTCCAATCATGAAATCGAGCATATTGGAATACAAACCATTGATGGTTGCTTTGTTACTTCTAAAATCAAGAAATACAGTTACTGAAAGTTTGCTTGCGGAGATTAACTTACTTGATCTTGACAAACAATCTTGATCTTCTCTGCTATTGATTCTTCAATCATCGATAATCGTCAGGTCTTGTTGATCTCACACCTTGAGTCTTTTGATTTCACATCTTAGCAGCCCAAATGTTCTGCTTCCTTCCTTTCCACGGTCACAGTTGTCATAGAGTTTTTCTAAGGTCCTGATGGCCAACCCAAAAACATACGATAGACTCTCATAGCTATCATTTAAATAAAACCATAGCTATGATAGTTTGTGGGATTGTTAGGGATCTCAGATCTCGGCCGTAGGATCACATGGAAAACTCTTTTTCCTTTATTTCCTTTATATTCTTTTATTCTAAATTTCAGGCTTTTAATTGTAATCGTCTCCATCAACATATTACAATTTATCCCCGAGTATTTGAGATTGATTTGTGAAATATCTTATGCTAACAATTATTTGTTTATGGGTTTATTACAATTTCCCCCTTAAAATAGCACCCGATTCTCAAATACCCTTACAAACTTTAACTCGTTGCAACTCACCCCCATAAACTATACTTCTCATTGTGATTTTATTTCTCAACCAATTGGAGCCATTATATCGAACGGTTTCTATCCCATGTAACAGACGTGTGACATTCTCCTTACGTAAAAAGACAATATTACCCTCGTTTAAGTCCTCCCTAGCCTTTTACAGTGGTTCTAGCAATTTGTAGAGGTAAAATATCGAGCTAGTCAAATTTTTCTTTTTAAGAAAGGAGAAAGTCACATGTCATTTACATGGGATGAAAACCGTTCGATATAACAACTTCAATAGGTTAGGGGATGAAATCGCAATGTGAAGTATAGTTTGTGGGAGTAAGTTGCAACGAGTTAAAGTTTGTGAGGGTATTTGAGAATCAAATGATAGTTTAAGGGGGAAAATTGTAATTAACCTTTTGTTTATTTATCCTTTCATCATACTATATTCCACATGAGCCAATAGGACTGGAATCATATCACCGATTAAGTCCTTAGCTCATATAATTTTTAATTCCCAATCTGTAACCCGTTGAAAATTATTTTCACAAAATTTCATTGGCCAACAGTTTTGTTTCTAGTCCAAGCCTATACAACAATATCGAATATACTGCCTCATCAAGAGACTGATGGATTCCTTATTGAACATTTATATAAAGTAATTTATTATGTACAAGACTCAATGTTATCTGGAATAGTTGACCTAGAAAGATCATCACCAGATGACTCAATCAAAGCATAAGTACACAACAAATAAACCTGTATAAATCTCTCAGGTTTAAGGATACAATAAACTAATTGTGCTGCATACCCTCTCAACATCAAAGATCATTTCCAGAAGATATTCATATTTGATCCCGTTTAGTATATGTACTCTTATAATGCACCCACTCATTTGCTCAAGGTCACCACTTTGATGATGAAGTACATCATCCTATTTAATAGAGGCACAATGAGTGTAAACATATTATACATAAACATGTACCTTGGTATAGAACAAACATCAAGCAAATAAGGAATCGAAAAGTCGTACTTCCCATCTTTGATTCATTAATAATTGGCATGACTTTTCTACAATGTCACTTAACAATATCTGTGTAACATCTTATGTCACATTATAACATCTAATAAATAAATATAAACATAAAACATCTGAATAAATAATTATTCAGATAAATGATTTTTGGGCATTATTCTTTCTACTACAGACTTGAGTCGTAAGAAACTTTCCATGATAAAAAATAGAGCTCTATAGATTGATTGGCAAAATTTTTTTTTTTTATAAAGAAGAAGCTTCTTTTTTCTGTTCAATTTGAATGAAAGTGTAGGAAAAAGACCTGAACTTAATATCAATTAACAGGGCGGCGCGTGACTATCTGAAAATAACTTATTTCTCATGACAGCGAATAAAAGGCCCTAGATCATGGTTCAGTTCAAAGAACGGAAACATTGTAGATAGGCATGGTATATACTACTTCGATTACTGTTGAGCCATTTGATCCGAATCCTACTGAAGACGTAATGAGAACAAATTGGAATATGAACAAAAACAAATTGGAATATGGTTCCTGAGCAGTACTAGGCTTGTGGCGTCTCAACACGTACGTTGTAGTTAAATAAGAACCATATCATCTTTTAGTCATTAACTGAACTAATTATGGATATTAGCTTTATATCATTTGAATGAATTTGTAGAACCAGAGAAAAGAGCAGATGCAGAGTGAGGGAGAAAGTTTTCTCTGTTGTATTGAATCAATGAAATTTAAAAAAGGAATTGATATATGCTTGCCAAAGAATGAAAGAGCATAAGAATATCCTATCTGAGATTCTAACAGAATTCCTATAACGATTGCAACGTAGCAAGAGCAATGAATGGAGCTTGAGAGTGGCTTGGCCATGTGCACAGGAGAGAGAGAAAAGGAATTGTTAATAACTAACTTTAGCTCATAAGACTTGCTGTGTAGCTGACTAAGCATTATGCATCCACATCAGCATAAAGTATTCTGTGACACGTGCTTCTGTAACTTCTAGTACTTCGAGTCATTCTTCTTCTTCGTCTTCAGCTCATTAGATGACTCAACATGCGGTAATATCCCCCCCTGGGTGCCCAGATGGAGAATAGAGATTAACTATTCCCATCTTGGATAAATGACCAGTAAGCACGTAGGAAGGAAGGGCCTTCGTAAAGATATTGGCAAGCTGAGCAAGAGAATTATTGTGAGCAGTGTGAATGAAACCAGCTTGAATAAGATCACAGATGAGATGACAATCGAGCTCAATGTGTTTTTTTCTCTCGTGAAAAACTGGACTAGCAGCAATGTAGAGAGCTGTTTGATTATCACAATACGAAAGGGCAGCCTGCGTATCAGAATAATGGAGTGCCTGGAGAAGATAACGAATCTAAGTGATCTCAGTACAAGTAGTGGCCATAGCACGATACTCTTCTTCAGTTGAGGAACGTGAAACCGCTGACTGCTTCTTGGGTTTCTAAGAAATAAGATAAGAGCCCAAGAAGACACAATAGCCAGTAACCGAGCAGAGAGTGTCTAGATAGGACCCCTAATCTTAGTCATAGTAGGCTCAGAGAGCAAAGCTGGAAGAACTAGAGAAGAACAAACCTTGCCCTGAAACTACTTTGATGTAACGTAAGACTTTATGAGTAGCAGCCAACTGGATGTCAGTGGGACAATCCACGAATTGATTCAAAATGTGAATGTTGTGACTCAAATCTGGTAGAGTAATGGTCAGATAGAGAAGTTGGCCAATGAGTCGATAGTAAGGTGTAGGATCTAAAAGTGGAATTCTAGATTCTTTGCTGAGATGTAGATTCTGCTCCGTAGGAAGTTTCAAAGGGTTGCAACCAAGTGTCCCCGAATATGCAAGAACATCTAGAGCATACTTTCTTTGACAAATATGAATCCCCTTGGCAGTTTGGGCTACCTTAATCCCAAGGAAATACCTAAGACTACCAAGGTCCTTAAGCTTAAACTAAGAGTACAGAAAATGCTTAAAGGCAGTGATAGAAGTGGGATAATTACTAGCCACTATCATGCCATCCACATAGACGAGTAAGGCCAAGAAGGATTCCCCAGAATGCTTAGTAAACAGGCTGTAATCAGCCTTGGATTGTGTAAAAGCAAAATCAATGACAGCAGAGGAGAACTTCGCATATTATTGTTGAGAGACTTGTTTAAACCCATAGAAGCTCTTCAACAGCTTGTAGACTTGGTGAAGGGCTCCCTGGTTATAACCAAAAGGCTTGTGCATATAAATCTCCTCCTCTAAGTCACCATGGAGAAATGTGTTGTTGACATCAAATTTATGCAAAATCCACCCCTTAGTGGCAGTAAGAGAAAGACATTTAACGATGACCATTTTATCAACCGGAGAAAAAGTCTCATGATAGTCAATCCCCTTTTGTTGAGTGTACCCTTTAGCAACCAAACAAGCCTTATGTTGCTCCAAAGAACCATCTGAATTGTACTTTAGTTTATAGACATACCAACAACCAATAGCTTGTTTTCCAGGAAGGGGATTTGTAACTTCCCAAGTATTAATAGATTCCGAAGCCATTAACTCCAATTCCATAGTTGTGTACTAGTTTGGATCTTTAGAAGCTTGAGTGTGAGTGGAAATGATGGAAGAAAAGGCTTTGAAGTCTAAAGAAAATCTATGGTAGGAAAGAGATGTTGACAAAGGAAAAATATTACCTGAAGAGGGAGGACAAGGCTTGGATCCCAATTGAGGTGGGGAAGCAAACACGGGTCTACTGGCAGTGGTAGCCTTTCAGAAATGGTGGAGCTGTTCTTATTCGAGTTGATCTGGGGAGAGGCAAGGGTGAAGGACTAGAAGTAGATGGCGGAGAGCAACTAGATGGTATGGCAGGAGATTGTATAAATTGAGGAGAAGAATCTGCCAGGACAGGAGAAGGTGGAGTTGGAGATGAATTGGCAGAAGGAAGAGGATCAAAAAAGGAAGTGTATAGGGGAATATAAGGAGTGGTAGGATCAGCAATAGGAGGTTTTGAAGGTGGTAGATCATTGAAGAGAAAAATAGACTCATAAAAGAGAACATTCCTAGAGAGAAAAATAGTGTCAGTTTCAAGGTTTAGTAACTTGTAACCTTTAACACCAAAGTGATAGCCTAAGAAGACACAATGTTGGTTATGGGGAGCAAATTTGGTTCTACCGTAAGAGAGAGTAGAGGTGAAACAGAGACATCCTAAAATTCGCAGATGACTATAGGTGGGTTTGCGATGGAAAAGAATTTCAAAAGGGGTGTTATTTGGAGTAAAGGTGTAAGGGTTCTGTTTATAAGACAAACTGCAGTTAGCACGCAATTATTCTAATACTTGAGTGGAAGATGTGCTTGGAAACATAAAAGCTCAAGCAACATTAAGAATATGTTGGTACTTGCATTTTACCTCTCTATTTTGTTGTGGAGTTTCAATGCAAGAGGTTTGGTGAATAATACCTTTGTTATGGAAGAAAGTGGTCATGTGAAACTCTGGTCCATTATCACTAGGCAAAGTTTTGATTCTAGTATTGAATTGACATTCCACCATATTGGAGAAAGACTCAAGACAAACCCGAGTATCAGATTTGCCTTTAAGTAAATATATCCAAGTACAACGGGAATAATCATCCACATGGTCAAAAAGTACCTAGAATCATCATAAGCAAGAGTGGACATTGCACCCAAATGTCACAATGAACAATTTAAAAAACTGAGGTGGTTTTATGAGAGCTAACGGGAAAGGGCAACTTGTGTTGTTTGGACAAAGGACAAATAGAAAACGGCACTTCATTGGCATTAAAAGAAGCATCTATTACAATAGGATCAGAAATAAGTTTCATCCAAGAATGAGAGACATGTCCTAAACAACAATGCCACAGATTGAAGGAATTCACACTATGAGTGACAGAAGTTAAAGCTAATGTAGATATATGAAATGATGACAATATGTTGATAAAGCTGCAGGAGAAACTGCACCCTGTCGCAAGTGATAGAGACCATGTTGTACTTCACCCATCCCAATAGTGATCCAAGAAAAAAGATCCTATAAGAAACAAGAGTCATAAAAAGTAATCAAGCAACAAGCACGAGTTTCAGTGAGTCTTTTGACATATAGTAAATTTAAAGTAAAGGCAGGGACATAAAGGACTTCTCGAAGAATGAGTGTGTCAGTTAATTGGTTGACAATCCCAACATGTTTCACTGGAACCTTTGCACCGTTTGGCAGTTTCACAGTGTAAGAAACTTCAGATGGTGCCAAGGTGAACAAAGAAGGACAACAAATCATGTGATATGTTGCCCCAATGTCAATGACCCAAAGTATAGTTATTGGTTCATCTTTATCATGGGAAGAAATAAAAGACCAAATACTGATACCAGACATCTTGGTTGCATTGGAGGTACTATGTCACACCTCGTGACAGTACTTACCCCTTAAGCTCATTTATAGCGATGGTATGCACACAAGTGGAGATTACGGCATGAATTGATCTTATAATGTCCTGATGATTGGCTTTGGAAAAGCTTAGTGGAAACGTTTAATCGAAATTTATTTTGAAATTAGAAATATATGAAGGAAGGAAAAGTAATATTTTAGGAATTTTACGAAAAGGCGACATTGCAAATATTTCTAGGAGTTAGAAATTCTGACTTGAATAATAAAAATAAAATGAGATAATTAAGGATTAGAAAATAACTTGGAAATTAAAGAAGTGAAATAAAAGTTAAGAAAATAAAATCAAATATGGCATAAAGAAAGAAATGAAATAAGAGAAATTTTTGAAAATGTAAATAGTTCCACTAAGATCACAGAGTTCTCTTTTACAAAAAGTCCTTCAAGAGGAATACAAAAGGAAAGAGAAGATAAATACAAAAGTGGAAGCTGTCAAAAGCTTTCCGTACTACAATGTCCGTGGATTACACTGCCAAAGAGATAACCCAATTAACTACATCAAAACTACACGTCCTTCGGCTTGGTGTCGGAGGTGAGGTCTATATTTCGTTTTCCCCTGTGCCTTCTGCCAGCGGGGCTGGTGGAGAGGGATTATGTGCAGGAGGGCCGGATCTACATCTACTAGCCCAAAGTCTTCCACACTGGAAGTGGGGGCATGGATGGACCTTTGAAGTACCATTGAGTTCGTATCCCACATAGACCTCGAAGGTATCCGTGACATAAGTCCATATCTTAACCACCAAAATGTAGGGGTCAAGGTCCAGAATTTGCTCGCTCAGAAATGTCTTCATCTGACAAGTCCGACGTCCATAGTTGTACATACAAAATAATAACAAATAAAAGGGGTGAGTCTTACTGACTTAGTAAGTAGGGATAGAGAGACATGACATGCAACGATATTAAAAAAAAAGTAACAAAAATAGTGAATAATTAACCATAAAGCAATATTCGTAACAAATCAATTAATGTGATATGAGTGATGCAATGCAGAATGAATGCATCCGTTTTCCGATCATTTCACTTTCTTTCTTTTTCCGGTCCGGTAGAGGTGTCCTTTTTTCGCTCTATTTAACCCCTAAAGTCCGGGTTGTACGTCCCTCCTTTCCTCTAGGACTGTCCCATGTTTCAGCACCAGGACCGGTCAGGCATGCATTGTTCCATCGCCAAGGGATACCAACCACTATCCTCTTAGTGGTAGTTTGCACTATCCCATTGTGAGCGGTATGGTCATTTGATCTCAGGATCACCTTTGGGTATGAGTTTTATTTCAGTCAATAGAATCCCTATACCCATGATTTGTTGATGTAGTATGTATCATATGCATCATCGATAATCAATTCACCAAAGACGATCAATGAATTGCACATAACAAAATAAAATTGCAAATGAACATTGAACATTAAAAGAGAAGTACTAACGATTCTATAAATTATGCTTTAAACTTATTAATCTAAAAGCTTGAACTTGCATGTCTTAAGTTCACTACCTTATATTATTAATCTATTTTTAGTTACTTGTTACTAAACATGCATTTAAATGACATTTTACAGATTTCAATATTACTAATATCTTGATTTAGTTGTACTATTTAATTAATTAACTATGGACTTATTAAAAACCTAACAAGTTGGTTTGATTTTCATATTAGACCTTGTGTTTTGGGCCTCATGTGAATTAGTTTAGGATTCTATTTTCTACCATAAATTTCTTAAATTAAGTTCATGATAATCATAGGTCTAAAATCTGGTCTTGAACGTTTTTACCCCTATCTTTTCCCAAAATTAACTGAAATTAGGTCAATTCGGTCATTTCTACTTATCCAAATTAGCTGAAATTTGGAGTGTATGACCTATAATTATTAAACTTCATATCTGGACATTTGGTGTCAAAATAAAATCTATACCTACTAGAAAAATTCTTTAAGCAATCGGGTACCCTATTTTTGCATGCATCTTTTTCTTTTGACTTACAATATTAATGTATGTGTACTTATGCATGGATTATTATGATTTCATCAAAATATGTTTAAAGATAACTGACAGTACCAAATCATCACCCAAAAGTCACCGTTCACAGTTTTCCTTTCTTCCAAATTATCAAGCATTCAAACATGTGAAAACAATATCATTTATTTCACATTTTCCAGCTACAAAACTCCAAGAAATTCGGTCGTAGGGCACTGCCGTCCCTTATCTTCCACCAAACTTCAACTTTCAATATTCCTCTTCATAATCATGGTCTTCAAAACAAGGTGTACTAAAACAATAAAGGAAAACAACAAGATCGGTCAAGCTTGCATGCATATATATATATATTTTATAACTCAAGTGCAACCCGTGGCTCCTATAGGGTCTCTAACTTTCTTTTGCAACAATATGTCAACATGAAGATATCCATCTAACATATTAAGTCCAAGGTAGAACCAAACACAAAGAAAAAGCATGAGAGGGTGCAATTGGTTAAACGTTCTACTTCTCCCATTTATTCTTTCTTTACTACATGGATGCATTCATTTCTTCAAAAACTCTTATACTATAACTACCCATGCATGTACCAAGTTAAAAAGCATTCTCTACCAACACGACGTCTTTTGTCCATCACCGAAAACCCCAACAACATTTTAGGACAAGTCTCTACACCCTTACCTTTCTTGGTTCGGTGACACTAGTGTCCTTGAGCAAAAGCACCTAAAAGTAAGACAAAAAGTTAGAAAGGATAGCTGAAAAAAAAACAACACTAGAGGGGACAAGGTGCAAGCTGAACCTCACCTTTTTCCCTCCTTCTTTATTTTTTTTCCTCTTTCTCTTCAGTTTGTTCCTCTCCCTTTTTGGCCTGGATTCTTCTCTTCTTCCCTTCAGTTTCTCCCCTTTATCTCTTGGTTTTTCCCCTCTCTTTCCTTCGGTCAGATGGCAGCTTCTTCACTCTATTCTCTTCTTCGACTAAGCCTTAGACATTCACCTTTATTTCTGTCTTTCTGCACACTCTAAGTCGACAACTCCAAGGAAACCAAGGGATAATGATCGGTTTGGCCTTAAATGGATAAGCTTAACCCTAGGTAAAATGCTAACTTGCCACCTCACCTAAAGTAATCATGAACTATAGTTCAACTAAAAGAAGCAAACTTGGGGATTTTGCCATGTGGTCTTCTCACTTTCTTCCATAATATTCCAACGTTAAATGCATGCACAGGAAGACAAAAAAAGAAAGCCAAGCATCATGCACCATGCAGTTGGCTAGAGAGGATAAATGAGAGAGAAAGGCAAAAAGGGAAGTGGTTAGCTTTAATGCACCTATTTCGGCCAAGCATGGTGTCTTAAAATAATTAATGCAAAATGAAGAACATTAATTACTAATATGTAGTAACTTAAAAGATTGAAAGCAAAGAAAAAAAGTAACATGGATTAAGGGCATAATTCACATATAAATTCGGCTATAAGCTTAAGAGAATTACTAAACTGTTATTCAAAGACCATGAATCATGCTAAGTACTATGAATATAAAACAAGAGATAAAATAAAAGATAAATATCATTATGAAAGACTTTAACAAAATTAAATCTCCTGATGGAAATAGTAATGAAATAATAATAAGTATCAAGCTCAATGAGAAATAATACAAAAATGAATGCAATCACATATTTTAAAAATGAAGAGAATTAAGAGTATGCAAACAAGTATATTAAAATATAAGGTATGCTCAAGGAAGAAATAATTAAACATAGCATATATATAACATGTCAAACAAGTGAAAAAGAGAGGGGCATTACATTCTAGCAGCAGGTTTTGGTAGAAGCTGTGCTTGGTTGACCAAATGAGTAGTAGATGGTGAATCTTTCTGTTGCAACAAAGTCAATAACTGCTGATACTGACCCTTGGTGAGGGATATTTTGTCGTCCACATCTTCATTAGAGTTACCCAGTAATGCAATAATGCCAAAAAATGAATGAGCTCGATGCAATGCAGCATGAATGCATTTTTTCCGTATCATTTCAGGTCTGGTAGAGGTGTCCCTATTATGCTTTGTTTAACCCCTAAAGTCCGGGTTGTACGTCCCTCCTTTCCTCTAGGACTGTCTAGGAACCTGTCCCGTGTCCTAGCACCAGGATCCGGTCAGGCGGACATTGATCCATCGCCAAGGGATACCAACCACTATCCTCTTAGTGGTAGTTTGCACTATCCCATTGTGAGCGGTATGGTCATTTGATCTCAGGATCACCTTTGGGTATGAGTTTTATTTCAGTCAATAGAATCCCTATACCCATGATTTGTTGATGTAGTATGTATCATATGCATCATCGATAAACAATTCACCAAAGACGATCAATGAATTGCACATAACAAAATAAAATTGCAAATGACATTGAACATTAAAAGAGAAGTACTAACGATTCTATAAATTATGCTTTAAACTTATTAATCTAAAAGCTTGAACTTGCATGTCTTAAGTTCACTACCTTATATTATTAATCTATTTTTAGTTACTTGTTACTAAACATGCATAAATGACATTTTACAGATTTCAATATTACTAACCTATCTTGATTTAGTTGTACTATTTAATTAATTAACTATGGACTTATTAAAAACCTAACAAGTTGGTTTGATTTTCATATTAGACCTTGTGTTTTGGGCCTCATGTAATTAGTTTAGGATTCTATTTTCTACCATAAATTTCTTAAATTAATTCATGATAATCATAGTCAAAATCTGGTCTTGAACGTTTTTACCCCTATCTTTTCCCAAAATTAACTGAAATTAGGTCAATTCGGTCATTTCTACTTATCCAAATTAGCTGAAATTAGTGTATGACCTATAATTATTAAACTTCATATCTGGACATTTGGTGTCAAAATAAAATCTATACCTACTAGAAAAATTCTTTAAGCAATCGGGTGCCCTATTTTTGTATGCATCTTTTTCTTTTAACTTGCAATATTAATGTATGTGTACTTATGCATGGATTATTATGATTTCATCAAAATATGTTTAAAGATAACTGACAGTACCAAATCATCACCCAAAAGTCACCGTTCACAGTTTTCCTTTCTTCCAAATTATCAAGCATTCAAACATGTGAAAACAATATCATTTATTTCACATTTTCCAGCTACAAAACTCCAAGAAATTCGGTCGTAGGGCACTGCCGTCCCTTATCTTCCACCAAACTTCAACTTTCAATATTCCTCTTCATAATCATGGTCTTCAAAACAAGGTGTACTAAAACAATAAAGGAAAACAACAAGATCGGTCAAGCTTGCATGCATATATATTTTATTTTTTAACTCAAGTGCAACCCGTGGCTCCTATAGGTCTCTAACTTTCTTTTTGTATTAACATGAAAGATATCCATTATATTTAAGTCAAGGTAGCCAAACCAAAAGAAAAAGCATGAATAAGTTAAACGTCTATATTCTTCTTTCTTTAACTACATGGATGCATTCATTTCACTTCAAAAACTCTTAACTATTAACTACCACATGCATGTCACCAAGTCTAAAAAGCATACCCCAACCCGACCCTCCTTTTGTCCATCACCGAACACCCCAACACCTTTTTAGGACAAGTTCTACACCCTTACCTTTCTTGTTCGGTGAACTAGTAGCAAAAGCACCTAAAAGTAAACAAAAAGTTAGAAAGGATAGCTGAAAAAAAAACAACACTAGAGGGGACAAGGTGCAAGCTGACCACCTCACCTTTTTCCCTCCTTCTTTTATTTTTTTTCCTCTTCTCTCCTTCAGTTGTTCCTCTCCCTTTTGGCCCTTGGATTCTTCTCTTCTTCCCTTCAGTTTCTCCCCTTTATCTCTTGGTTTTTCCCCTCTCTTTCCTTCGGTCAGATGGCAGCTTCTTCACTCTATTCTCTTCTTCGACTAAGCCTTAGACATTCACCTTTATTTCTGTCTTTCTGCACACTCTAAGTCGACAACTCCAAGGAAACCAAGGGATAATGATCGGTTTGGCCTTAAATGGATAAGCTTAACCCTAGGTAAAATGCTAACTTGCCACCTCACCTAAAGTAATCATGAACTATAGTTCAACTAAAAGAAGCAAACTTGGGGATTTTGCCATGTGGTCTTCTCACTTTCTTCCATAATATTCCAACGTTAAATGCATGCACAGGAAGACAAAAAAAGAAAGCCAAGCATCATGCACCATGCAGTTGGCTAGAGAGGATAAATGAGAGAGAAAGGCAAAAAGGGAAGTGGTTAGCTTTAATGCACCTATTTCGGCCAAGCATGGTATCTTAAAATAATTAATGCAAAATGAAGAACATTAATTACTAATATGTAGTAACTTAAAAGATTGAAAGCAAAGAAAAAAAGTAACATGGATTAAGGGCATAATTCACATATAAATTCGGCTATAAGCTTAAGAGAATTACTAAACTGTTATTCAAAGACCATGAATCATGCTAAGTACTATGAATATAAAACAAGAGATAAAATAAAAGATAAATATCATTATGAAAGACTTTAACAAAATTAAATCTCCTGATGGAAATAGTAATGAAATAATAAAAGTATCAAGCTCATGAGAAATAATACAAAAATGAATGCAATCACATATTTTAAAAAGAAGAGAATTAAGAGTATCAAACAAGTATATTAAAAATAAGGTATGCTCAAGAAGAAATAATTAAATAGCATATATATAACATGTCAACACTGAAAAAGAGAGGGGCATTACATTCTAGCAGCAGGTTTTGGTAGAAGCTGTGCTTGGTTGACCAAATGAGTAGTAGATGGTGAATCTTTCTGTTGCAACAAAGTCAATAACTGCTGATACTGACCCTTGGTGAGGGATATTTTGTCGTCCACATCTTCATTAGAGTTACCCATAACAACATTAACATTGGCAGCAAACATTTTGTTAGCAGGATTCAGCTTATGTCCCGGTGGGTAACCATGCAACTTATAGCATTTCTCTGCCATATGTCCAGCCATATGACAGCGAGTGAAAGTGGGTGGATCAGCATTTCCCACCTTAAAAAAAATTCTCCAAAACATGCCTTGTGATCCGACAGTGAGTGCAAAATGGTCTGTTTGGCTTAGAGTTATAATTCTGTTTGAATCCTATTTTCGAATCAACAAAAGGTTGTTGAGTAAAAAATGCCATGGATTCAGGAGATGGGACACTTGAAGTCATTTTATGATGCATTTCTTGTTACTAGATCATCGAAAAAATGCGATTGACAGGAGGTAATGGTTCTAAGAGCATGATCTGGTCTCTAATATTAGTTTAAGTGTCGCTCAAACCCATTAAAAATTGAATCAAAGTCCCTCTGATGTCTGTCAATCAGCACTTTCAGTTTACCACAATTGCAATCGGGTAAAGGATCATAAATGGCAAGTTCATCCCACAATACCTTGAGCTTACCATAATATATAGTGACTAAGTCGTTCTCTTGCATTAATCCAGCAAGTGCCTTCTTGAGTTGGAAGATTTGTGGACCATTTTGCTGAGTATATCCGTCTTGCAGTTCTAGCCACATCTCCCGCTCATCATCAACAAAAGCAAGGTTGGACTTCGTAGTAGCACTGATTGAATTTTGAATCCATGAGACTACCAGATCATTACATCTCTCCTATGTAGCAAACAATGGATCTTTAGAACTATTTGGCTTCAAGAAATCTCCATTAACAAAACCCCGTTTGTTCTTGGCCCTAAATGCTCTTCGCATAGATCTGGACCAGGACAAGTAATTCTCATTTGTCAACAAGTCAGCTACCAAAACAGTAGCAGGGTTATCCCCATTGTCTAGCTGATACGGATTAGTAAGGTCATTGAAGTTTAGAAAACGTGAAGGAGGTTCTTGGTCTCTCTCAAAGATAGGGTTTGTCACAATAACAGGAGTTGCGTTTTGTGGAGGAACTGAGTCGTCTGCCATGGTTGCTCAACCTTGCTCTGATACTACGAAAGAATTCGTAGAACTAGAAAAAAGAGAAGAGAGCAGATGCAGAGCGAGGGAGAAAGTTATCTCCGTTGTATTGAATCAATGCAATTTACAAAGGAATTTATATACACTTTCCAAAGAATGAAAGAGTGTAAAAATATCCCCGGACATATGAATGATGGCCAAAAAGCTAAAATAGGAAGGTCCCAATCACAAGTAGTCAGGGCCAATAAGCTAACAAAGCACAAAAAAATAGATTTATCTTAGCCATACTTGAACTTTATTGCATTCCTTGATTGGATTTACATATGATTTATCTTAGCCACCATGTCTCGCGCTCAGCGGATCTGCTCGAGGAAAACTTAAAAGAGAGGACTTCCATTCCGAGCTCAGTAATTGCTCTTAAGGGAGCTAAAGATTCGCGGCATAAGGGACATGTTGGATTCTTGTATCCGAGCCATCTGTCTAAGCAAACTCTATGAAAGAGATGATCACATCTCAACCTTCTAATCTCGTCTCCGTCTTCAATCTTACATAGACAGACAGAACATTCTACTACTTCAGAAGAACCCGGCTTGTGCTGTATGCCGTACTATTTTAGCTCTTGATGGACTACTTCTGGCAAATCACGTGTATTAGGCTTCGAGAAAGCATGGGAAATCCAGCGATTGCATGCCCATCTCAAATTTGAAGCAGCCCAGGTTACGAATTCGACATGTTCGGTGGACAAGTGAGCTTGTAAAACCGATTGAATAGCAGGATATAGAGGCTGATCAAACTGAGGGAAACGAGGGAGATTGTTGAGAACGGTGGAAAGCGTTCATGATGTTTTGTAAGAGCATTCCTAGCAGCTTATTCAAATTTAGCTTTCTATTTTAACTAAAAATTACACTTCTCTATTTTAACTATTAACTTTTAAAAAATACCCACAGTAGCTTCTCTATTTTAACCATCTACTTTTACTATTCTATTTAAATATTATTATTCAAAGATTTTTTTATTCTTGCTCTAACATTTATATTTTTGAATATTCGTTTTATTGTAACGGTTATATTTTTAAATATTTGTCTTATCCTAAAAAGGGCGAATTTTTTAATTTTTTTCTTTTCCTAACGCCTGACATTTTTTAAGAACCTGAGATGGGAGACCAGAAGAGGGAGAACGTGAGAGCTGGGAGGAAGAAAAAAAAAGAAAGAGAGAGAGATGATTGTTGGAGGAACTCAAAAAAAGGGGGAAAAGAAAAAGAAAAAGAAAAAGGGGGAGAGAAGGAGAACAGAAAGAAAGAAAAGAAGAGAAAAAATAAAAAAAATATTAATATTTTAATATAAAAAAGTGAACAGTAGTTATCTAAAAATAGAGAACCATTGTTCACATATTAAATTTTTTGTTAAAAATTATTAAAATAAACAACTGTTAAAAAATATTTTTTAACTTTTTTGTTAAATTAATTTTCTATTTTAACCTAAAATATTAAAATAAAAAACCTGCTGTGAATGCCCTAATTACTTCTAAGGCAAAAAAAACAGAAGAGGTGATTTCAATTTAGCTGAAAGATATGACAAACTTTCTACTGTAAACGAAGGCCAGATACTGTTTATATAGAGTCCCGAGGCAGCAGGAAAGTCAAAGCAAATTAATTTCGTCGTCGGAGCCACTCTGACACGCTAGTCTGGATCCAGACAACTGCAGGTCACCTGCCTCAGTTTTTCTTGTTCCTACTGGTGACGTGCACCTTCTCCAGCGCGTACAAGGAAGGAATATACACACATGTAATTTTTTTTTTTTTAAGTAAGATATACACATGAAACATGTGGGTACTAAATAAACCTAGCGGCTCTTTCTTTTCCCTCCAGCGTCTCTGTTCTCACCCACTGGTCGGCTCAATACAAAATCTGGTCTAAGCCAAGTCAAAAACTAGATATTTTTAATAAATTTAGAAAGTAAAGAATAAATGAGTTGTATCACTCTAAAAAAAGATATAGCTTTAGAACATAAGTTTGTCATATCACATAATACCAGATTCAAATTATGACAACCATATGTGTATAAAATACTCTAGGATTTATATCTAATAATCTATGTTGTACACCTGGATGTTTTTCTTTCATACTTGATCCATTATCATATTCTTGTATATTCAAATTATGACAACCATATTTGTATAAAATGCTCTAGGATTTATATCTAATAATCTACGTTGTACACCTTGATGTTTTTCTTTCATACTTAATCCATTATCATATCCTTGTCTTCTTATGTTATTAACATCTAGTCCATGTTTTTTTATGCCATTTAGAAGTTCATTAGAAAGACCTTAACTAGAGGTGTCATCTACTTCTAAAAATTTTAAACAAAATTCTTCTATTTTCATAGGACATATTGAAGTATCTATACATTGTAATATTAGAGTCATTTTGTTCTTGGTGGCTATATCAGGAGTGCAATAAGTATAATCGAAAAATATTTTGCTTCTTTAATTTTGTTTATAATCGTGTATCAATTCATTTTGTATGTTGTGTCCTAAGTAATGATTATGAATTTCACCATGCATTATTGAATCAAATTCTTCTATCATTTCAATTAGGCTTAAAAAACACCCATAATTATCTTGGTAGATCTTTTCGTTTTTTTTTTTTTTTTTTTTTTTTTTTTTTTTTTTGCGAAATGCTAGGTTACTTTTAGCAA
Organism: Morella rubra; assembly: GCA_003952965.2. Classification (NCBI taxonomy): domain Eukaryota; kingdom Viridiplantae; phylum Streptophyta; class Magnoliopsida; order Fagales; family Myricaceae; genus Morella; species Morella rubra. The sequence goes on along the minus strand of CM025855.1, from coordinate 20,021,581 downwards.
GAGTTTTAACACCAGCAATAATTCTTAATAATACTTTTGCACAAAGTTGCCTAGTGCTCCTGCTCTTTAGTCAATGGACGTTGGTATGGTGCCCTGCTCAACCGCCTCCAGATCTACCACTACTCCCTTGCCTGTCGTCATTTCGCCTTTGGTTCGTACTCATTGCAGTGACTCCAAGACTACTTGGAGTTTTTTTCAACTGCCTTCACGGTGGCCCTATCTTGGTTATCGTCCCTGACAATGACCAAGCGCTTGTTTTCCTTAGTTTATTTTATTTTCTATTTAGTGTAATGGCTATTTGGGGCTGTTTGTAGAGTTCCCCACCCTCTGATGTACTGACTTTTGGTAATTGATATGCATGCAACGCCTACTTATAGAAAAAAAAAAAAAACATGTGGGTACGTACTAGGAAGGAACATATATACATGTAACATGCATGTGTTAAAATTCATGATCATGATCAACTCTCTCTTTACCAATCTTATCTGTTTTTCCTGACAAATCTTGTGAAGTAGAAGTACTTGAAAAAACTCCCTTGTTACCTAGTGATCCACAGTTTTCATGTCTTGATTGTTTTCCCTTCTTGTCATCTACCTTATTAGCTTATTAGCCATGTAAGAAGATATAGTTGGCCGTCCGGGCTTTTAAGTCAATGCACTCTTGGTGTTAGACTTAAAAGCCAGGAATTACAAAACCGTCCGAACGTCTATAAACCACGTTTGCACGGTATTCAGGGTCGACAAAAGCCAAAACGTCACATATTAGTGACTTAAAAACATTTGTCAACATTTGCGAATGCGTCCGAACGTTACGAGAAACCGTGCGCACATGATTTGGTTGACAAAACACATTTGTCACTCATTAGTCACGCAATTCAGATCGTCACAAAAGCTGCATACATGTCCGCATGGTCTAACATACCGTCTGAACCACTGGAACAGTCTGCGCATGATTGACATGCGTCTTTGTCTACCATGGAGAACAGCTGTTAGTGTCTGCACTGTTAAATACCGTCCAGACACGTATGGCTGTAATTTCGACTAATGCTGGTACTCCACGTTGAATGTTTCAGTTGTCTTCCCGTTCACACGGAACCTTCACGTTCGAACGATATCATTTCGAGAAGATTTATGTAACCGTTTACGATTTAAAATTGAATGCTTAAGAATCTGATTGGTCCACGTGGAAAATGGAAACGTCCGCATGGAATGAACGTCCTGTCCAAACGGTATGGATGGATTTTAAAAACAAACAGAAGCCATTTGAAAACATTTTCACCCGCATTACACCTTTTTCTCTCCTTTCTCATAGAGGTGCATTCACGTTTAGAGTCTAAAATCTAGCTCTTCAGTCCTATTTCGTGGATTTCTTTCTATCCAGGTACATTTCTCATGTTTTTATTGTGCTTTTTCGCTTAAAAATTATGCTTTTAATGTTATTTTCGTAGAAAATGTCATATTAGATTTTCAGCCATCACAGTTGTTTGATGGCCGATCTTTGTGATGATATCGATTGCATAATGTTGTAGGATTGTTTAGGCTATAATTTTGTAATTTTTGGTGTTGGTTTGGGGTAGTTTTAAAAGTGGTGGAGAGGCCAGCCATAGCTGAGTCAACTCTGTCTTCTTCGCCACGACACGTCCGGACGGTACTGTAACTTTTCCAAACGTTGTCGTTTTAGAATGCCGTGCAGACGGTACTGTAAGTGTGCAGACGACAAGCTTCTAGACGCTGTCGTCTTATCTACGATATATACACAACTCAAAAATAAGAGTTTTTAAGAGTAATTTGATGCGGACGATTTTCATAGCGTGTGCAGGTTTATTCATTATACTAGGTTGTTTTGTTTTACGTTCAGATGGTTTTTTTTGCATGCAAATGGTTGTCCATTATACGCTGTTGTTTTACTCAGTATATATACACATTTTAAAAATAAGAGTTTTTAAGAAGTTATTTGTTTCGAACGGTTGTATTAGTGTGCGCACACATGTTTCTTAAAACTTTGTCTTTTTATCTGTTCTAACAGGTTATTTGTGCATTCGGACGTTTGTTTTTTTATAGACTGTCGTTTTTATACACATATTAAAAATTAATTTTTTATGAGTATTTTGTTGTGGATGGTTTTCTTACCGTGCGCACGTCTAGTCCCTAAATCTAGGTCATTTCATTAGACGTTTAGACTCCCTATATGGGCATCTAGACACTTGTTTAATTAAACGGCATCGTTTTGGGGCTGTGCGGACGCTGTGTACGATCGTGTGGATGGTTTATTTGTTTTTGCCTTATTTTGCAGATTAAAAAATAACTAAACGCCACCGTTCATCATCTTTCTCATTTGCCAAGACTTTACGCAGCAAGATCCTGAGAGTCTAGAGGATTATATGACGCGAGAGGAGCGGCTGGAGTAGCAACGGGTTGAGACACTGAGTCGATCAGTTATTGTAGAGTGTGAGGTCTCCGTTGTTGACTTCAAGGAGTTGAAGTATATGGGCAAGAGTATCGACAACATTATGGATGACCAAGGTTGGATTGGTATCTGAAGAGAGATGGCATAGCCTCTGTAGATCTGGTCCGGGAGTTTTACGTTGCATTGCTGGACGTTGAGATATTGAAGCAATGCTATGGACCGTCACTGTACGTGTGGTGACCTTTCAGTTTTCACTAGACATCCTAGCGGCATTTATGGGGCTGCAGAGGTCGATTGGAGCATACCCTACAGTGGAAATGGAGAACTGGCGCCGAACATAATAGAGATTATCCTGTAGGCTAGTTCAATAGGGCATTTGCAAGGAAAAATACAGGATTCGTCCCAAAACTCAGAGAGAATTCTTCAATTCAAATAATTATGCATGTTTCAAAAAAAAAAAACCCACAAGCCAGGCTAAAATAGCTAAAATCCCATCCCTAATGGGATTTTACCAAAATTAAATAGACTGCCAAAATCTGGCCCAAATCGAGTTCAGAAATAATTCCTAAACTGTAAAGGAAAGAAAATCATAACTAAAAATAGGTTTTTGAGAGGGAAAAGAGCGGATTTAGGGCTCAAAATAAGCACACCAAAGCGTGCGCGCCGAAAAGAGCTTTCCGAATTGGGGTCATGGGCGCGAATCGAATACTTGTAACCAAAGTTATGACCAAAAAACCGACACGTGCACGAAAACTGCCCCAATTAGGTTAGATTACGATTTCTTGCCATTCTTGCGTTGATCTACCCGCTCAAAGGTAATTCAGCGCCATCAATGTGTAATCTGACAGCTCAGTGTCTTCTGACTCGGCTCCCCCTGCATCAAGAATAAGCCAGATGCGAAAGACATCTTCTGTACTGTCACTGGCTAGAACGTAGTGCTAGTCGGACCCTTCGTCAGGTAGAAGTTCATGCTCCCCTTATGGCATATTTTGCACCTCATCTTCACCTACGACATTAAGCTGAGGGCTCACACGACAGAGTGCCCTATTATGAGAGGCGAGCTGATGCTGGCGTGGCTAGAGGATGTGTTGTAGATCTTCCACTGTACATCTTTCTGAGTCTTCAGTCTGAGGTGAAGATCATTTTTGCAGTTGCGTTGCCGTACATTCTACTTTTGACATAGTTCCTCCGTAGTGTAGGCTGTATGGATGGTCTGAACTAGGAAAGGAAGGCACCTATCGGTCCCATCTGTCGACCACTTTGAGCCGTTCTGAGGCGTAGCTTAGGCGGCACTAGCGAGCTTCTACTTTTGTACAACAGCAAGAAGTGGAGGAGCCCCCTCATCGTGTGCATGATCAGGAGCGACCTACCTGGGCCGATGCTTGGATGGCGAGATGAAGAAGATGGTTGAGACTGCTATTTCGCCGATGCATCAGTTGTGCGTCGACTTGGGGACCGTGTCTCCTCTATGGAGACTCATATGGCGGGATTGTAGCCATTCCTCAGTACCACTCCGAGCACCTTGCGTGTGATGTCGAGGAGGTTGGGCACCATTGAAGATCAGCTCGGGAAGATGAGTGAGTCCACGGGGGAGGGATCCAGTCAGCCCGGTCTATATCATGATTATGACTTTCTTTTAATTTTTCACTCACGTTATTATTTTTGGACATTTATTATCACATTTATTTGGATATTTATGTTGATTTTGTTTTATGACAGTTATTATTTATCTTTTTTTATTATTGTTTAATATTTACCGTTGACGGTTTGTATATGTTAATACTTCAAATGAATGTTCATGATCTATTACTTAGATTGTTATTAACTGTAACACTTAGAAATCTTATGTTAAAATTTAAGATGAAATACATAAACAATTAATTTATAAGAAATGAATAATTAATAAATGTAGTATCAAAATTATTGAAGTATATATACATAATTATTTATGATGAATCTAATAAAATTTTTTTAAGAGATTAAAAATTCAGTAATTAACTTTTAATCACTTAAATTTAATGACTATTTAATAAAAGATAGTAAAACGTGAGGACTGAAAGTTAAATTTCCAAACTATTAAAAATTAAAATTTCTGCGCTGAAACTCAATACTCTATTCGTAATATGTTGCATCAGCAGGTACAAAAGCCCTGTGGCAAGAAGTTGTTCTCGAGAGGCTACAAGATAAGAACAGATGACGCGGACCTGTCACTCTCAAAAGAGAGCTATCAATTTAATTCATGGCACCGTGCTCCAAAGCTAGCAAAATGAATCCTTTAACGTTGGCAGTTGTTTCTATTGCATAGATTGTTGCATTAAAGCGACTTGTTATTTACCCAAAAAAAAAATACCGACATTTTTTTGTATAATTAATAATGCAGTATTAAAATTATTGAAGTATATACATATAAATTATAAGTCTTTAATATATAAGTAATTTATTTTACTTATCTAGGTAGCGTTCGAATGTAATTTAACCGTTTAGATGTTATTTTTTGAATAAACGGCACTGTTTATTCAACAAAATGGTTTCTTGTGTTCTAAATGAGGCGTACAGAAGATCATTTTCTAATTCGAAAAATATCCGGACACCATCGAAATGTAGTATAATTAATAAATGTTGTAACAAACTTATTGCAGTATATATATATCTATATACACACATACATAAGAAATGAATCTATATACACATCATTAGTATAGAAGTATATACACATAATTATTTGGGATAAAGTCATAGTTAGCCCCATAAGTATGAGTAAAAATCAAATCGGTACCCTTAATTATCAATTCGGCGATTTGAGACCCATAACTTTTGAAAATCATCAATTCTAGCCTCCGTCTAAATTGGGCATTAAATCCGAAGGAAAATCATGCAAAATGACCAAAATGCCCCTACAAGATAAAATTACTAAAAAAAATCATTAAAAATAAAAAATGAATTTTTTTTAAATAAAGTAATATTTTTTAAATAAAACTATTGAAACTCTATTTCAATAATATATTTATTTTTAATTTATTTTTAATTTATTTCTTAAAATTTTATTTTATTTTATTTTATTTTTAAAAACTTAGTCTTGGAGGTGCATTTTGGTCATTTTGCAGGATTTTCCGTCGGATTTAATGCCTAATTTAGACCGGGGGAGGGGCTAGAATTGATGATTTTCAAAAGTTATGAGTCTTAAATCGCCCAATTGATAATTGGGGGTACCAATTTGATTTGCTCATACTTATGGGGCTAACTATGATTTTACCTCTAATTATTTTGATGAATCTAATAAAATCTTAAAATTAATACACATTTCTTCAAGATCATCCTCTCTCATTCTCTGCGAAATGGAATGGAAAGCTTGTAAGCTTAACGTTTTCTGAAGTTTTGCTTTGTTTCAAAGGTTTTAATTTTTTTTTTGCTTGATGGTATATAATTAATAAATGTAGCATCGGAAATACATATTAATAAATGTAGTATAATTAATAAATGAAGTGTCAAAAGTTTTAATACATAAGTAATTTACTTACTTAACAAGGTACCGTTCGGACCTAATTTAACCGTTCGAACGTTTGTTGTTGAATAAACGACGCCGTTTATTTAACAAAAAGGTTTCTTGCGTTCTAAATGAGGCGTCTGGACATTCATTTTTTAATACGATGTCGTGGGGTTGGATGTAAAACGGTGTCGTTGGCATGTTTGAACAATTTATTGAGTTTAATTCGAAATGCATTCGGATGCCATTGAAATATTGGATAATAGTCCGGACGGCCACGAAATTCTTGGCGGTAAATTTTCACACCAAATTTTCAGGCAAATATGTCTGGACGTAACTTATTACTGTCCGGACGTAGTTTCGAGGAGTTAAAAGGCTGAAACCCAGAAACTGTATGTTCATTTCGCAACTCTCCGAAAATTGATAAAAATCCTTCCAATTCGTCTTAGCTCGGATTTCTTCTTGAGAGTCATTTGAATCATTGAGGAGGAGGGTCAGGCATAGATTGCTCAAACTTTGGGTGGATTGGAGCACATATTTGGGATTTGGAAACTTTGAGAGGTACGGTGTTTTACTTTTTTGTGGGTTTTGAGTAAAAATATGTTATTTTGCTTGATTGTTTATTGTTTAATGCTTTTGGTAGCTTAAAACATGTTTGGTGTTGATTGGGTGTGAAAATGTGATGTAAACGATTGTTTTTGGATTAAAGTGGTCGGTGGCGTCTGATTGTCGAAGGGTCTGTTCTTCAACAATCGCAGTCCGGACGTTTACTGTTGATGGTTTTCTTGCAATTATTACTGTTCAGACGTCCTGCTTAGTGTGCAGATATTTTTTTCATGGAACGATATCTTTTCATTCGTTGCAGTGCGGACGACTGTTAATCCATCCGAATAGTTTTGCATGAAGTTTATTTAATATTTGTTTTTGTTAATTCCAGAATTGTCCAAGTTATGGACAGTTTGAGATTAGACTATCCGTAATGTACGTAAATGTTGATCTGGTCATTGATCGGTTTTTGTTGATGTTTGAATAGTTTTTTGTTAGGTTGGCCATGGATCGCTCTAAGAAAAGTATCACCAACACCGGGCACAGACTGAGCGACCTGCTTGGGCGGAGGAGCTGGTAGTAGAGCTGAAGGAGAGTATACGGATGATGGTTTTGCCGATGCATATGTTGTGCAAGGATTTTCATACCTGCTTGGCCGATCTGGAGACTAAGTTTGCTTTGTCGGACAGGATTGTGATAGAGAAGTTGAATGCTATACGGATGGAACTGCTTGCTGTGAGAGATCACGTGTTCCAGTTGCACCAGTCTCTCCATACTGTTCCGATATAGATCCGTACACTCATCAACGGGTGGATGTTATGGTTGAGTAGTTGGAGCACGTTTGCGACGCTGTCAGACAAGATCTCGCTGAGTCAGTTCGTCGTCGTGATTCAGACTAGTCTTTGGTTTATATTTTTCGTTATTATTTACTTATAGTTTGTTAATCTCCTGCTTGTACTAGATTTTATAATTATGTTTTTCGTTTGGTATTTCTACAAACAGTTATTTATATTATGTACTTGATTTTGATTATGTATTTTGTTTACCATTATGTCGGTTAGATATAATTTGTAGACCATTATTAATTTGATCTTATATTTAATATAATATTTTAATATTAAATAAATTAAATTTGAGTATTGTCTATTATAATTAAGAGCAATCCGGACGCATTAATAATGTTCGGACGTTGGTTGATATGTTACACGTCCGCACGCACTAAATAATTGTTTGCATGTGTTACCATTGCAAACGTCCGAACTCAACTCAACCGTCCTCACATCCTTATTTTAGCATCGTCCACACGTTCAGTAACCGCTCGCACAGTATATTCGTGGTAATTTCGTTTTCTTAGTATAAAAAAAAAAGCGTGCGCACGTTGGTCGTCATTGTGCGGACGATAAATCTGCATACAAAATTACATTTTGACACAGAAATTCACTCCGTTTGAACAGGTATTAGAGACATTCACACTATTTTCCATGACGAAATTGATTTTGTCATGTAATACATTGACGTTCGCACAATACATGTGAACATAAAAAAATAGGAATCTGTGATGTTTGAACATTATATGTTGGCGTTCGGACGCTATTTCCTGAGGAATATCACAAATTGTCTTCCAAAAAAAAAGGTGACAGGCTTCTCCTGTCAAATCGGGTGTCAAAAATCTTTTGACACCAACAACTTTTACTGACAAAATTTTGACTTTAGGTGACAAAAACGTTTGACACCCAAAATCCATTTTGTTGTAGTGGGAACCATCTGACACCAAGAGTACAATGACTTAAAGCCCGGACGGCCAACTATATCTTCTTGTTAATTTCCTCTTTATTTGGAGCTAATTTGACACATTAAAATTGATTTAGACAACGGAGTGAGACACCTACATTTTAACCAATCAATCATTTTGATATATATATATATATTGAACCTCTAACTGTAGGAAACTATCTCAAGAACTTTACGTGATCTAGATCTAGATTGGTGTTTATAGGGAACTAACTGTGACAAGCAATTCCTTGCAACATGCACGATAGAATTCTAAAACTCCTTTGCATATAGATATCTGAATATTGATGACTTAAATTTTAAATCTTCAAGGTTGGTATATATATTAATTGGAAATATATATTTGTCCCAACGTTGATTGTAAATTGTGGGGTTGCTTGTCTTTGGGTGCTACAAATAGACCCTCTTATATACAAGTTGATTTCAATTAAATAGTAAAAATGTAGTCCTAACACTTCATATGGTATATGCAGTACTCCTCTTAGACTAAATTAATGACCCGAAATCTCTTCGGTCTTTCCCTCATTATTTCTCTCATTAGTTTAATATTTTATTCGATTAAACACTACTTTGGTCCTTGGGTTTTGGCCCTTTCTAAAACCCGGTCTTTGGTTTTTTAATTGATTGTAAGCAGTTCCTTGATTTTTAAATTTTTTCATTTTGCTCCTTCCACGAGCACTCCGTCCGATAGCTAATTAACGGCATGCCACATCATGTCAATCTCATAAGCACATGTGGACTGTATTTTACTACCTCACCAAAAATTGCCACACCATATAAAAAGTGCCAACTTTGTGAAGCACGTGCGAGAACAGCCAACAAAATTAGCAGCCATTTTTTTTTTTTTTTTTTTTCGAAATGTAGAACACCCAAAAAAACCAAAAAATTGCTCCAGTCCTTCAAGACGTCCAACTGTGTAATTCCCCATGGTCCTGAATCTTGAACTTCCTTGTCCGTCCCCTAAAAAAACACGAGAGAGGTCCAAAGTCCCCAAAACGGCAGCCAAGGTTCAGTCAGAAGGCAGCTAACTTCGGCACAGTCGTTTCTTACACTAGACCACAATGTACAACAACATCCTCACTAGTCCAAAGTCGTTTCTTTCAATATAAATTGCATTCTCTTTTGGTTTGTTTGTTTCTTTTTGGTTCGTTTGATTGCCGAGGAATTCCTGCAAAGGAAAGAGTAGAATGTAACTCATATGCTGTAAACTCGGTTCTTTTTTTTTTTTTTCCTGTCGTCTTCTTCCGAGTGGCCAAACAGTGGCTATGCATTCTCTCTTCTCCTCAACCGGAATTCACAGAACTATATGGCATCACTGAAAATTTCAGATCTTATTCGTGAGTTTTCTCTGCAACCATACAACAATGAAATTTCGACCACCAGCTGGCTCCAATACCACCTGTTGAGAAACGAAACGAAACACTAACCATACAGAGACCAATGACCATTATTTAACGTGGTTCCTAGACTGACTATGTAGAGAGAGAATTTGTATTTCACTAATAAGAAATCAACTATTATAAGAATTTTTCTCAACTCTGATCACAACCCTTTCACCTCCCTCTCAATTCTCTCTCTCTCTGGATGCTTGCCCCACAGTGCACTTCATAGAGGCACACCCAACTCACAAGAGTTAGTATTTACAAGGAGAGATCTAACTTGTGTAATGGAGAAAACTCTCCTCAATTTTTGTGGTGCATTAACTTCCCCTGGATGCGGCTGAAATTTGTCAAGATTTTGGGCTCGCAAATCTTGAAGCTGTGGGGTATAGAATTCATGTCCAACATTTTTTTGAAAGCTAAATCTTTAAAAACTCTCATGTTGCATATGGTATGAATAGTACCGATTTGAAAATTAAGTCGATGTACAGAAATGGACATCACTCTGTTCTGTTAGTTTATTTGTACTCAACATATCTATGCAGCCACATATTTCTCTTCATGGCAGCTTAAAATAAATAAATAAACATGTAGAGAGCAAGTAATGGAGGAAAATGAGAAATTTGAAAAATAAATAAATTGCACTGAATTGTGAAAACGATTAAGAAAGTAAACAATTAAAATCAAGGAGTGCAGAACTTCGAATGCACTACATGAACCCAAAAGCAAGAATCATTTGAGAATAGTGCCCACAGGTCAACACGAGGCTACTACGACAACCATTACCTTGGGCCAAACAATTTCTCCATGATCACCCTCCCGTTGCGGCAGCTCACAGATTTGACTGAAGTAATCTTGGCAAATATTGCGCAGTCGAGAGTGGTCATTACCATCGGTGCAAGTCCGGTTGGTCTGTCGTTGTTGGGTCAAGGATACCGATCTGGGGGCGGCTTGTACTCGTCCGCTAATGATGTTGCATACTTGATGTCGTGGAGCTCGTCAATGCAGAGGAACGGGACCAGCCAGTCCGTAAAGCCGGGACCATCAATGATGGCTTGACAAAATTTCTGCCAACGAATTTCATGGTCGCCGTGTTGCGGCAATCTGAAGGAGCCACGACGACCCTTCTTGGTGGCCAAAGCACTTCTACTACGATTTTTGCCATTTTTTTCCTATGGAAGCACCACGTTGTTGGGTTTGGATTCAAACTAGACAATACGACTCTAAAAACAGCCGGACCTACGATCTGGATTGCCCCTACCAAATCAAACGCCTCGTAGAGTGCCACCTCATTTGATGAGGCCTGACCCACACTAGCACAACTCGACTCCCCGTAGAGATGGCCAAGCCCGAGCCAGACCCTCCCTTTTTGGTCTCATAGCTGTTCCAGTTGGTCCACTAAAATTTATGTGCGATCGATGCTCCGACCTGTACGGCCCGAACATGCGTTTTTTCGATTTTCTTCCGAATTTCCCCATTTCAAACCTTCTAAATCACTCAAATCCTATCATCCACTTTCAAAATCCCCAAACTTGACCAACCCAAAAAGGCTTAAAAAAATGGCTCTCCTTCAAGTAATCAGACCGATACAACTATAGAGACCAAAAAATAGTGCTTGGACTGTATCATTGAGGTAAAAAAATAGTGGCTATAAAAAAATAGTGGTAGGACCCCATCGTTGAGGTTAGAAAAAGTGGCTACAAAAAATTAGTGGTTAGACCACATCATTGAGGTAAAAAATATAGCTACAAAAAATAGTGGTAGAACAGCATCATTAAGTTAAAAATTGTAACACCCTGTGAGGTGTCCGATTTGGGAGGGACAATCCATACCATAGGTCCAGCTGTGTCTGGAGCCGTATGATTTGGTTTGAATCTAAGCCCCTTGTGGATGACCGGTTTCTTTTAGTGCCTATTTTCTAATTCAAGTTAGAGAAGAAACTAGATTACGAGTATGATTATATCATGTTCCCAATCTCTTTAAAGTAAGAATATTTTCTTATCATATTTTGTTTGTTCTATATAAATAGAGACCTTTAACTTCTAATTTGCATGAACTTAAAATACAAAATATTGCTATAGAGGACTTTTACATTGGATGTATTTGATATGATATTATTAGGATATCAGAGATTTAGTTTTAATATGAGATACTCTTAATTAATAGAAACTAGATTATGAGTGTGATTGTATAAAACCCCCAATCTTATGGCAGCCTACGGGTTGGCCAATTTGCCGTCGGTTGGGCTTGCAGAAGGGAAAGTACAAAACACTTGCAGAAGAACCAAAATAGTATTTTAATGCATCACTGGGTGTAATTGACACATGATTTATCTTAGCCACCTTTTCTCGCGGTCAGCGGATCTGCTGGAGGAAAACTTTGAAGAGAGGACTTCCATTCCGAGCTCAGTAATTGCTCTAAAGGGAGCTAAAGATTCGCGGCGCAAGGGACATGTTGGATTCTTGTATCCGAGCCATCTGTCTAAGCAAACTCTATGAAAGGGATGATCACATCTCAGCCTTCTAATCTCGTCACCGTCTTCAATCTTAGATAGACAGACAGAACATTCTACTTCAGAAGAACCCGGCTCGTGCTCGAGTCGTACTACGCTTGGCTCTTGATGGAGTACTACTTCTGGCACATCACGCGCATAAGGCTTTGAGAAAGCTTGGTAAATCAAGCAATTGCATGCCCATCTCAAATTGGAAGCTGCAGCCAAGGTTACGTAACGTGACATGTTTGGTGGACAAGCGAGCTTGAAAAACCGATTGAATAGCAAGATATAGAGGATGATCAAACAGAGGGAAAAGAGGGAGATGCTTGAGAATAGGAGAGCGCTCATGATGTTTTGTAATTAGTTGAAGGCAAGAAGAGGTGATTTCAATTTAAAGACACGGACCTACGTCTACTGTAAACCAAGGCCAGGTACTTTTGACACGGCTGTCTGGGTAAAGACAGCATGTCACGACGTCATGATGGACGTACACATACACGTGATAAGAGTGACTAATTAAGGACTCTTCCCCTACTCTTCTTACGTGCATCATATCTAGTTTTCACCGTCATTTTCGAACCCGACTAATTAGAATTCGCTTGAATATATGTTGTGATCCACGGTTTTCAGGTCTTTTTTTTTTTCCCTAGGCATCGACGTTTCAGTTTATAATTTGCCGTCCGGGATTAATTCAAGTCATTGCATGTACTCTATATTGTTGCCAGAAAATGAAGGCCAGGCTAAACGCCCCTAGCTACTTTGTTAAATATTTCCTCTTTGGAGCTTTGAAACATTAAAATTTATTTGTACAACTCAATAAGAAACGTACACTTCAAGCAATGTCCAAATCATTTGGATATATATATATCCGTCCCAAACAATACTTTTTGGGGACAGATTTTTAATTCCGACCCGAAAATAGAAACTTTTGTTTTTGGGACGGAAATTCAACCTATCCCATAATCTTTTCTTAACGATCATCCGAACGCGTTCGAATGTTCATTGGATTATTACACCCCCGACCTTCATTTTCTCACATTTTCACAAACTTGCAAAATCTCTTCACGTTTTCTCTCAATCTTGTATTTTCTCATTTCCTCCATGCAACTCATATTTCCTAACCTCTACACACTATAGGTATGTTTTTTTAACGCATTTTAACCCATTAAATTATGGTTTTCTAGTTTTTGTGCTTTGATTTTGTTTTCGTGAATTTTGATTTGAATATGCTATGAATATTGAAAAATAAGTTCATGTTGTTGAATGTGTACGTTTCCAGTTAGTTTAGGATTGTTTTGGGAATGATTTTTACGTAGAAAAGTAGTTTTTAGGGAGTTTGAAAATCGTTTTCATGTTACAGTGTGCAAACGGTTAGGTTTGATGTTTGAATGATATTTCTGAAAATGTACCATTTTAACCATGCATCGAATTGTTGGCTAAAATGGTGCGTTTAATGTTACCATTTGAAGTTTTTGCACAGCCATTCAAACAATGTTCGTTCGGTGATTAAAATTTTCCGTTTGATAGTTTGTATAATTTCCATTCGATGTTTTTGTTTTGCATTCGAACATTTGTATGGAACCGTTTGAATGGTTTTATTATTATACGTTCGAATTTTTTGTTATTTGTTTGAACAATTGCATTTATTTCCATTCAATGCTGTTATAACCCGTTTTAACGGTTTTTCTTTCTTTTGCCTTTTTTTTGGCAGATTAAGCAAATATGCCGAAGCGTTCCAGATCAGCTGCTTCTTCTACTTCTTCGCAGGTTCCTCCAAAGGAAGCTATGATTACAGAGGAGAGGAAGGCGCTTATGTTTAGGCGCCAGTTAGTGGTCGAGAGGGTCATTTGAACTCTGGACTTCTACAACTTCGATTTTGAGGGCCGCAGCATCCACTAGATCCTCGTCCAATAAGGCTGGGAGCGCGTGCTCTCCTGGATCAACCAACCGTACACACTCTTGGTCCAGGAGTTCTACGCATCATTGATAGAGATTGACATTGAGGTTGACGAGTGGGAAGTCGTCATCCAGGGAGTTCGAGTCAGGATTTCCTCGACATCCTGGCCCATTACTTGCGCATGTAGTGGCAACTGAGGGCCTATCTTGCTGTTGAGCCCTCGTTGTATTGTTGGCTGAGGAGGTCTTCTGATTGATGATAAGAGAGTATCACTATTTGATCCAGTCATCAGTGCCAAAAATCTCTGTCCGGGTTTTGGTGCATGCTCCACCTAATCTTTTGCCACAACATTTACCCGCGACGCCATCACACAGAGTGCACAGTCCATCGAGCACAACTAATGTTGATGGTGGCGCGTCTGGAGTTGGTCAACCTCACTCTATTCATGTTCTAGATGACCAGCCCAACTTCAGTCAATGGCTAAGGAGGGTCTACCGTAAGTGTGATGCTGACCTAATTTTGTTGGATGCTGGGGTAATGGTCAGGAATCATGAGCTGAATCACGATGCAACTCGCCCTATCAACAATGTGACATCGTCCAAATGTTATACTGCAATCAGGTTCCTGCTCTGGTGCTGAGTAGCCCAAGTTCCAGCTCAAGCTGTTGAGGACTAGTAGGTCTTTGCTGAGTAGAGCTGCCACCAGTAGGTCTGCTTTACGTAGAGTGCTGCATTGAGTAGCATTCGAGAAGGCCATCGCTCCCATCATTGATAGCTTGACAACCATGGATGAGAGACTCAGTGAGATTGAGTCGAGGCTGCAGGCACTAGAGAAGGCTCAGAAGGATGGCAGAGAAGACATCATGCAGAGGATAGATTATGTCGAGCACGACTTGGTGAGGGAGCTGAAGAAGAAGTCTCATTAGTTTTTTAATCATATTTTGTCATTTATTTATTTTTGTTTCAAATAGTTGTATTTGTGAATGTTATAATATTTATGGTTTGATTATTTCATTCATTTTTTGGTTTATGCATATTTTTACTTGGTAATTAAATTAGTATTAAAAAGGAAATAACACAAAATATTAGGAAATATTTTAATAATATGACAAAATTATTATCATATTTGGTAATCTCAAAATTAATTAATAATAAATCCTTCGAACACTATAAACTGTTAGAACGTATGGTGATAGTGACGACATGTCATTTTATTCTAAAAGTAAACATTCGAATGGTAAGATTATGAGTGTTAGAACAGTCTGTATTTATGCTTTAGAACGGTAATAATGTGAGCATTAGAACGGTATTTCAAAGAAAATAATAAAATGACATTGTGTTTATAATGATACATAATTAATACCAAAGCTAATAACAAACTTAACAAAATGACATTGTACTATAATGATACTGTGTTTATAATGATACATTGTACTATAGTAACAAAGTTAATACTATAACATTGTACTATAATACTTACAAAGTTTATAACATTGTGTTCATAATGATACTTACACATCACCTATTAGTAGTAATATGATTTTCATAATCTCATATATGTGCTATGATACTTACATGTTTTTGTAATTACTTAGACATTGTTAAGTACTAATAAAATTTTTGTACTTGATTACTATGTAGTACTTAATATTTAATACTTAACATTCTTACACATGTACTATCTGTTGGCTTTTAGTCACAATCAATGTTTTGATGATAACAATAAAAGTAATTGAGATGTGAAGCAAAGCGGATCCAAAATGAGCACGAAGCGATCAAGTAACATCCCCTTCAATGGAAGTGCTCTTAAAGTGAAGACTCAAGATGCTAGGGTAATCTTTGTAACTCTAAGACTTCATCTTTAACAAGGATTTGAACCACACACTTGCATATTTCTTCAAAACTTGCATGAAATGTTTTACCTCTTGTTTTGAAGATTTAAAAATATTTTTAAATGGCTTTAAAATATCCCAATTAAACTCCCAAACCTTTTATATACTTATGGGAAGTTAGTCTTTAAAATTGGGTATTTTAAGTTGGTCAAAATCGTGTTTTTAAAACAACCGGATCATGTGCTTAAGTTGAGGAGGTCGACCGGCTCATGTAGCGGTCGACCGGTCTTCGACCGCTTGGTATAGCGGTCGACCGGTTGGTTTGAAAAAGTTTAAAAAGAGCCGTTCTGACTTCTGACATTATGACCGTTGTGTAACGTAAACCTGCAGCGTCGACCGGTTCATCGAGAGTTTTTAACAGCTTAACTCCCAATGGCTATTATTTTTCTTATGAGGCCTATATAAAGCCATTCTACGCCTTTTAAAAGTTGCTGAACAACTTAAATCATTTTGCCAAAGCTAAGAGTGATCTAAAACCTTTCAATCCTTGTTCAAACATCATTCACACATAATCAACACTTTCACATCCTTGTTGTTGTGTGAAGCCTAAGAGATAGAAATTTCTCATTGTAACATCTACTCCATCAAGGGAGTTTTAGTGAGCATTTTCGTTCATCCCTATACACTATTAAGAGAGTGATTCTCTTGTTTCCTTTTGGTGAGGTTTGTTCATCAAAAGAAGGAGTTTAGAGAGGTTTGTTCTCAAACTCGTTCTTGAGGCTTGAAGAGGTGTTTCTCAAGCTCAAGTGTAAGGAAGGCTTCCCTTGGTTGAAGGGAGCATAGTGAAAAAACCTCAAGGCTCGTAAAGGAGCTTGAGGGGTGGATGTAGGCGGGTTTGCCGAACCACCTAAAAATCTTGTGTTTGCTTCTCTTCCTTATCTCATTACATTGTGCTATTAGTTTCTTGTTCTAAGTTTTATTTCTCTATTTGAGTTGCAATATATATTCTTGTGTTCAATCTTTTATTGCAATCGCTTCTCTTTGTGAGACTTGTAGCTAGCAAACACTTTCTAAAGGGTGAGTTTCGAAAAAGTTTCAAAACCCAATTCACCCCCCTCTTGGGTTGCCTTAATCCTAGGATTTACAATTGGTATCAAAGCTTGGTGCTCTCTTTAGCAAGATTTAACAATCTTGAGTTAGAATGACAACTTCAAGCAAACAACTCTCATGTTGAGACTCTCAACATCTAGACCTCCTTCCTTTAATGGAAGTGATTACTCCTCTCATGGAACTAGAACTAGAGCTTTACTTAGAAATATTTGTAATTATCTTGCATTTGTGTCTCAAATTGAACCAAAGACTTTTCTTGAAGCCAAAACGACGAAAGTTGGTTTTTGGCAATGCAAGAAGAGTTAAACTAATTTGAGAGAAATCAAGTTTGGGAACTTGTCCCTAGACCAGGATCAAACCATTGATTGTCACAAAAATGGGTCTTGTTGGAAAACAAGGTTGATGAGCACATTACTATTGTTAGAAACAAAGCTAGGTTAGTTGCTAAGGGCTATAATCAAGAAGAAGGGATTAATTATGATGAAACATATGCACTTGTAGCACGTTTGGAATCCATTAGAATGCTTTTGGCCTTTGCTTGTTATAAAAATTTTAAGCTTTATCAAATGGATGTGAAAAATGCTTTCTTGAATGGATTTATCATGGAAGAAGTCTATGTAGAACAACCACAAGGTTTTCAAAATGAAGCTTATCCAAAGTTTGTTTTCAAATGAAAAAAGGCTTTGTATGGACTAAAGCAAGCTCCTAGAGCTTGGTATGATAGATTAAAACTTTCCTTGTTGAAAAAGGTTTTTCCATGGGTAAAGTTGACACAACACTTTTCACCAAGTCCAAAAACAATGATATCATAATTGTGCAAATTTATGTGGATGACATCATATTCGGTGCTACTAATGACTTTCTTTGTCAAGAATTTTCCAAATTTATGCATGAAGAGTTTGAGATGAGTATGATGGGTGAGCTCAACTCTTCCTTGGACTACAAATCAAGCAATCCAAAGAAAGAATCTTCATAAACCAAGCCAAGTATGTAAAGGATCTACTCAAATGCTTTGGAATGGAGAACTTGAAAGTGGCGTAAACACCAATGAGCACATCACTAAAGCTTGATGCCGATGAAAAAAGTAAAAAGGTGGACATCACCAAATATAGAGGTATGATTGGAACTCTCCTCTATTTGACGGCTAGTAGGCCGGATATTATGGTTAGTGTGTGTTTATGTGCTAGATTCCAAGCATGTCCTAAAGAATCTCATTTTTGTGCCGTAAAAAGAATTTTTCGATATCTTTTGGGTATTATTGACCTAGGACTTTGGTATCCTAGAGACACTCATATGAACCTAGTAAGCTATTCTGATGCCGACTTTGCTGGGTGCAAAATCGAGAGAAAAAATACTAGTGGTACTTGTCATTTCCTAGGATCATCTTTAGTTTCTTGAAGTAGCAAGAAACAAAACTCGATTACTTTATCAACAACCGAAGCGGAATACATAGTGGCCAGTAGTTGTTATGCTAAAGTGTTGTGGGTGAAGCAAACTCTCAAAGATTTGGGACTGAAATTTGAGAGTATACCCATCAAATGTGATAACACTAGTGCTATCAACTTGTCCAAGAATCCCATCCAACACTAAAGGACTAAACACATTGAAGTGAAAAATCATTTTCTAAGAGATCATATACAAAAAGGTGACATCTCACTTGACTTCATTAGTACTGAGCATCAACTAGCTAATATTTTCACAAAACCCTTGAGTAATGATAGATTTCGTGATCTAAGACGAGATATTGGGTTTTTAGATGCAAATGCTCTTTGATATTTCTTTTATTGATTTCCATGGATTTTCATTGTTTTGATGTTTTAAAAGTGTTTAGAATGTCCTTATATATTTTTACATGTTTGACATTCATTTATCAAAT
>CM025855.1:19597740-19993866 GCA_003952965.2 Morella rubra | reverse complement strand
GAAGCAAACTCTCAAAGATTTTGGACTGAAATTTGAGAGTATACCCATCAAATGTGATAACACTAGTGCTATCAATTTGTCCAAGAATCCCATCCAACACTCAAGGACTAAACACATTGAAGTGAGACATCATATTCTAAGAGATCATATTCAAAAAGTGACATCTCACTTGATTTCATTAGTACTGAGCATCAACTAGCTGATATTTTCACAAAACCCTTGAGTAATGATAGATTTCGTGATCTTAGACAAGATATTGGGTTTTTTAATGCACGCTCTTTTGATATGTCTTTTTTTTTATTTTGATTTTTTTTTTCCCCAAATGGATTTTCATTGTTTTGATGTTTTTAAACATGTTTAGAATGTCCTATATATTGTTACATGTTTGAAATTAATCAAATACATCATTCCATTTCATTTTGGGCACTAAAAGCTTATTTTTTCAAAGGCTGTTCTCTGTAGCGGTCGATGGTATGGAACCGCTACATGAAGCGGTCAACCGCCTCGTCAAGCCTATATATATTACAGTTCACATTTTGGTCGACCGCACCCTCTTCTCACGTGAACCGCTTCTCCTCTCTCGACCCAAACCCTCTCAAATCCCTCCCAAAACACCATAATCTATCCTATTTTAGCCCATCAAATTCGGCCAAAACTCTCACTTTTTGTGTGGATTCACATCAAAAGCCATTAAGCATTCACTTATTAGGGATTCCGGCCCCCTTTGAAACCCTAACCCTAGATTTCCACATTTCAGCCCTTTTCCTCTTCATTTTCTCACTCTCAATCATCATGCCAAGGAAAAAATGCTGCCATGGTTGGAAATGAGAGAGCGGGATAATCTCGTTCTTCAGTGGATCATTTAGGGTGAGCCTGATTATTTTTTCCGTAATCCTGAATGTGCTGAGAAGTTTTACAATGAATTTTCAAAGAGAAAAGTCATGTTGGGAAGGAAAGTAAGTGTAGAATCACTTTCAGATTTTGAGATTGAGCGTTTTTGAGAAACAAGGTTAGAAGAATCTGTTGGATATGGGTAACGAAATCTTTCCTAAATATATTAGGCTTTTCTTCTGTAATATGACTGGGTGGGAAGATAGAGGTTTATTCACTGTGCGAGAGTATATTGGGGGACGGGATTTATTAAATGAAGTTATTCTTGGAGATATCTTAAGCATTCCACATGTTGGGCCTCGGGCTTATGTGTTTAAGGCTTAACATGTGGTTAAGGGCTTTGACTATGGAGAGCCTTAGTTTACCTCCTAGGAGATAATATTATGGCGACTGATGCACCTAGAAAAATCCATGCCAATTAATTGCAAATTCGTTCGAGGTTAGTTCACTTGATTTGCTCTCATAATCTAATTCCTCGGGCTGGACACTGAGAGGAGGTAACTTTTATGGATGTCTTCGTGATTGAGCGTCTTCTGAAAGAGAAAAAGTTCAACCTCCCTTATATTATGCTCAAACATATAGAAGCAGCTTGTGAGTCTAAAAAGAATCTACCTTATGGTTTGCTGTTTACCAAGATCTTTTGGCACTTTGGAGTTACACTTAGTTCTCGAGAGAAAGATACATTGACTATGTGTGAATAGTTTGACACTGCGGTCCTAACCCGGATGAGATATAGAAAGAATTCGAGAAATAAGTGGGTGCCTAAGCGTCAAGCTAGTGATAAGGATGAGGATGAGGAGATGCTGATATGATGATGAGGGTGAGGAGGTAGATGTTGAGGCGATGGAGTTTGATGTAGATGCTGATTTGGCTGCTGATCCTCTCATTATTCCTTCTCCTACTATAGATTCTCAACCCTACCTCTTCCTCTGATACTCGATTCACTGCTTTTGAGGCGAGGATGCTTGCTATGCATGAGGCACAGAACAAGTTCATTCAGACAGTTTTACTTCTATGCAAGAGGAGCAGAGGCAGTTCTTTGCATAGATGAGGACTTTTATGGCCCGCTTTCCTCCTCCATGATTTTCATTGCATATGCATTTCATTTGTATTTTGTATTTTTTTTTCTTTTCTTTGCTTATGTATTTTCCTTTCCTTATGTACTTCCTTTTTATGATGACAAAGCGGGAGATAATAGTCTCTTTTTGTATCTCTGCACCCCTTTGCAACTTTGATGTACTGCTTCTATGATATGAAAGCTCTTTATTATTCATATGCAATCCTTCATATTATATGCTAACATTTTGTCATTGAGGTATTAAAATGTTTAAAACCCCACCCCACATCAAAGTACAAAAGCTAGGGGGAGACAAGATCAACAAAAGGAAGATCAATTAATTTATTGTCATCATCAAAAAGGGGGAGATTGTTGGCTTTTAGTCACAATCAATGTTTTGATGATAACAATAGAAGTAATTGAGATGTGAAGCAAAGAAGATCCAAAATGAGCACGAAGCGATCAAGCAACATCCCCTTCAATGGAAGTGCTCTTAAAGTGAAGACTCAAGATGCTAGGGTAATCTTTGTAACTCTAAGACTTCATCTTTAACAAGGATTTGAACCACACACTTGCATATTTCTTCAAAACTTGCATGAAATGTTTTACCTTTTGTTTTGAAGATTTAAAAATGTTTTTAAATGGCTTTAAAATATCCCAATCAAACTCCCAAACCTTTTATATACTTATGGGAAGTTAGTCTTTAAAATTGGGTATTTTAAGTTGGTCAAAATCGTGTTTTTAAAACAACCGGATCATGTGCTTAAGTTGAGGAGGTCGACCGGCTCATGTAGTGGCCGACCGGTTGGTTTGAAAAGTTTAGAAAAGAGTCACTCTGACTTCTGACATTATGACCATTGTGTAACGTAAACCTGCAATGGTCGACGGTTCATCAGAGTTTTTAACAGCTCGACTCCCAACGGCTATAAACAACTATTTTTCTTATGAGGCCTATATAAAGCCATTCCTATGCCTTTTAAAGTTGCTGAACAACTAAAATCATTTTGCCAAACTAAGAGTGATCTAAAACCTTTCAATCCTTGTTCAAACATCATTCACACATTATCAACACTTTCACATCCTTGTTGTTGTGTGAAGCTAAGAGATAGAAATTTCTCATTGTAACATCTACTCCATCAAGGGAGTTTTAGTGAGCATTTTTGTTCATCCCTATACACTATTAAGAGAGTGATTCTCTTGTTTCCTTTTGGTGAGGTTTGTTCATCAAAAGAAGGAGTTTAGAGAGGTTTGTTCTCAAACTCGTTCTTGAGGCTTGAAGAGGTGTTTCTCAAGCTCAAGTGTAAGGAAGGCTCTCCCTTGGTTGAAGGGAGCATAGTGAAAAAACCTCAAGGCTCGGTAAAGGAGCTTGAGGGGTGGATGTAGGCGGGTTTGCCGAACCGCCTAAAAATCTTATGTTTGCTTCTCTTCCCTTATCTCATTGCATTATGCTATTAGTTTCTTGTTCTAAGTTTTATTTCTCTATTTAAGTTGCAATATATATTCTTGTGTTTAATCTATTACAATCGCTTCTCTTTGTAAGACTTGTAGCTAGCAAACACTTTCTAAAGGGTGAGTTTCGAAAAAGTTTTGAAACCCAATTCACTTTCCTCTTGGGTTGCCTTAATCCTAGGATTTACACTATCATACTTACATAGATCAATGTATTGCGTTTATTATACGTATACATAATTAAATAATAAAATTATGCTATAATACATCTATAGTTAATAGAATTATGTTTATAATTTAAGTAATAATTACATTATGTTTAAGTTTTGGAGAAAACCGTTTGAACATAAAATGTGCTGTTCGAACATTAAAAAGTAAGGAACGGTGCTGTTTCATTATCTAAGTAATGTTCAAACGGGTTTTGAAAATACCGTTTGAACATCAATTTACGCGCATAATTCTTCTTGTCTCTTTTTTGGTGTACCATTTTAACATAATCAAGAGCGTTTGAATAGACATCCCGAACTCAAATACCATAGACGAGACCGTGAGCCCCCAAACATTCAAACAACAACAAAATTTGCCCAATTCTCTTTTTACACCATTTCTTATGTTTTTTGTTTCATTTGTTGTAGAAAAATATTCAAATGGAGCTTGCTTGTGTTTTGGAGGTTTTTTATCAATTTAATTAAGGATTTTATTATTTTTTTACATATAAATTTTTAATCGTTGTGGTTTAATTTTGTAGACGGAATTGATGTTTAAATGCTCATAGGTAGTTTCATATGTGTGTTTAAGGGTGTTGATTGCATGTTTTAGCAGTAATTTTTTTTTTTTTTTTGGATTGATTGGGGGCTTTTGGATCATTTATTTTTGTGGATTTCCGCAACGTTCGAACTCTATAAAAGTGTACATTGAAACGATGTTGCTAAAATTTTGCATCAGTAAGGATGATAGTCACATTCGAACGGTAAATTTATACTATTCGGATGTATTGTCTTTGTTTGAATGTCTTCAAATGTTTTTAAGTTTTTTAAGGTTTGACCTTGGTTTCTTTGGTAGAGAGAGTGTTGTGGCTGTGGGGCTTTGTTTTTTTTTGTTTTTTTTTTTTTTGTAGTGAATATAACAATGAGGGAGAAAAAGGAAGGGAAAAGGAGGGAGCACACGTTATGAAGAAACTCTGTATATATATTTCCTCAAATTGCAATTTGTACAGTGTAAGGAAAAAAATAGCTTGGTACATGAAATAATCTCTAACCAATTCTACGCAGAGGAGTTTGTACATGTCTTCCTGAGGGGCTCGATGCTAGCATTACCAAAGACAGCTCAGCTGAGCAAAAAGGAAAAGAAGAAATAAAAGAATAAGAATAGTAAAATGACAGTAATCATCCTGCTTCACAAGTGGGCTGTGGGTATCGATCCTTTATGCTTTTGTGATGGGCCGCCAATGGGTTTTTGGACTATAGCGTGGATGGGCTACAATATCCCCCCACACTAGATGGAAAATAGATATTTTCTATTCCCTACTTGCGCAAGTGAGAATGGAGGAGATGAGTTGGAAGAGCTTTAGTGAAGCTATCTATAAGTGGAAGGCGAGTTGGAATGTGAGTGGGAATAAGGCTGCCTGCTTGCATATGATCACGGACCAAATGGTAGTCAACCTTGATGTGCTTGGTACACTCATGGAAGACCGGGTTGGCTGCAATATGGATGGAGACTTGTTTGTCACAAAAGAGAGTGATGGCTTGAGGATGAAGGATGTGAAGATCAACAAGGATGTACCGGAGCCAAGTAATCTTGGAACAAGTTGTTGCCATAGCTCTATACTCGCTTCAGTAGAAGATTGAGAGACCACTGTTTGCTTTTTTGGATTTCCAAGAGATGAGAGAGTTACCAAGTAGGATACAATAGCCAGTGATGGAGCGCCTAGTGTTAGGGTAGGAAGCCCAATCCAAATAACAATAGACTTGCAACTAAAGAGGAGGAGGCATATAGCATCAAGCCTTGTCCTGGAGCTATTCTAAGGTACCTAAGTACCTTGTGAGCAGCTGCAAGATGAGCTAATGTGGTTGATCCATAAATTGACTCAATGTTTGAAGGCAATAAATGATGTCTGGCCAAGTGAGGGTCATGTAGAGGAGCATACCAATCAGCCTCTTATAAACAGTTGGATTAGGGAGAAATCACCTGTATCCTTGCTGAGTTTCAAGTTTTGATCCGTGGGAACTTTGAGAGGCTTTGATCCAAATGTACCTGAATCAGCAAGGATATATAAAGTGTATTTGCTTTGACAAATGTGTATAACTTGGGGAGACCTAGCAACTTCAATGCCCAAGAAGTATTTCAAGTTGCTGAGATCTTTGATTTTGAATTCATAGTCCATAAATTTCGTAAGAGCAGTAATAGAGTCAAGAGAGTTACTAGCCAGCACTATGTCATCCATATACACAAGGAGTGCAATAAAAAAAGTACCAACAAGCTTAGTGAGTAAGCTTCAATCTGATTTTGATTGTTCAAAACCATAAGAGATTAATGAAGTGGATAGCTTGGCATACCATTGCCGAGATGCTTGTTTGAGCCCATAAAGACTTGAGTAGCTTGCACACTTGACTGGGTCTACCCTTGGTATATTCTCAGGGCTTTTCCATGTAGATATCCTCTTGCAAATCTCCATGTAAGAAGGCATTGTTCACATCCAGTTGGTGCAAAAACAAACCTTTAATGGTAGCAAGTGCTAGTAAGCATCTAACAATTACTATTTCGGCAACTGGACAAGGGTCTAGGAGAGGTACAGATTGTTTAGCAAAGGAAGATGGCTGGGTGGTGTCTGGACTAGAGGAAATATTTTGTGTTCGTTCAGGAGTAGGAAGGGGAGAATGAAGTCAAGGTCAGAGGCGTCAGGAGGAGTAGGTTGTGAGGTAGAAGGAAGGACAGTTGAAGTGTTGTTGAGAGAAATCTGAGTAGGTGGATGATTCAAAAATTCAAGGGCAGTTTCAATGGTATCACTGAAAGGAAAAATGTATTCATAGAAGGTAGCATCTCTTGAAAGAAAAGTGGTGTTAGTGACAAGGTCAAGAAATTTATAGCCCTTTGCACCAAAAGGGTACCCAAGGAAGATACAAGTTGATCTACCTCTAACATCAAATTTCCTTCTTCCTTTAGAAAGTGTTGAGGCAAAACATAAACATCTAAAGACTCTCATATGACTATAAGTGGGCTTAGTGTGAAACAATATTTCATACGAGGTCTTATTTTACAAAAGAGGAGTAAGAGATCTGTTGATAATATAGCTAGTAGTAAGGATGCAATCTCCCCGATATTTCGAAGGCAAGGAGAAGCTTGGAACCTTAAGGCTTGAGCAACAATCAACGATTGTGGATGTTTGTGCTCTACAACACCATTTTGCAATGGAGTTTCAACACAACTACGCTGGTGAATGATGCTCTTACTATGGTAAAAATTGGTTATTTTAAACTCAATACCATTATCACTCTACAATATATTCACTTTGGCCTCAAACTGAGACTCAACTTGATTATAAGAATTCTCTCTGCATTGTTTTGTTTCAGATTTATGTCTCATCAAGTATACGTAGGTAGTTCTAGAAAAATTATCCAAAATGGTGAGAAAAGTATCTTGAACCATCTTGAGATGCAATGGAACAAGGACCCCAAATGTCACAATGCACAAGCTCAAACACAACAGAGGTGGTATGATGACTATTAGGAAACTGATGTCTATGTTTCTTGGCTAGAGGACAAACATAACAAGGTATTTCATTGATAAAAGAACTACTTTGCTTTACAGTCGGGACATCTATCAATTTCAATCTAGTATGGCATATGTGACCAAGGCGATAATGACAAAGATCAAAACAAACATCACGAGTAACATAAGCAGAAAATAAATTCTTTGGAGGAATTAAAGTAGGTAAGCTATCTGTTAACTTTTGTTCACAATTGATATTTTGATGATTTCAATAAATGGATTAAGTTTACAAAATGGACATCTTCAAAGACAATGACATTTTTATCAAAGAGCCAAAGACAAGAAGATTGAAGATCAAGAAGATGCAAGGAGCTCAAAAGTGAAGATTCAAGACCATAGGGTATAACCTTGTAACTCTTAGTTTCACTTTTGACGAAGATTTGAATCACACACTTGCATATCTTCTAAAACGTGCATAAACCGTTTTACCTCTTGCTTGGAAGATCAAAACATTTTTAATGGTTTCAAAACATCCCCAATCAACTTTCAAACCCGTTATATACTTATTGGATGTTAGTCTTTAAAATTGAGTATTTTAAAGTGGTCAAAATCATGGTCTTAAATGAATCAGATCTTATGCTTAAGTTAAGGAGGTTGACTGGCTGATGAAGCGGTCGACCGGCCTTCGATCGCTTGGTGTAATGGTCGACTGGTCTATGTTTTGAAATAGATCGCTTGAGTTCTGACATTATGACAGTTGGGTAATGGTAACACTGAGGCGGTCGACCGGTATAACAGTAAAATCCCTCACGGCTAGAAACGGCTAGTTTTCTCATGTGGCCTATATAAAAGACCTTCCTATTATCTAAAAAATAGAGAGAACGACCACATATAATTTACATTGCTTGAGAAATATCTTAAACCTTCTTATTCCATATTTCTCATATCATTCACACAAATTACACTTTTTTATCCTTGTCATTGTGTGAATCAAAGAGATAGAGCTTTTCATTTTCATATCCACTCTTTGAGAGAGTTTATTCTTGTATCTTCCTATCCAAAAGAGGTGATTCTTTTAGTGAGGTTGTTTACTAAATAAGAAGCTTAGAGAGGGTATATCTCAAGCTTGGTTAGGTTGTGAGTGGTGAGCCCGAAAAATCACTTGGGTTGTGAGTGTTGAGCCCGGGAAAGCACTTGTAAGGTTCTCTAACACCGGAAGCTAGAGTGTACACTATTTGAAAGATAATGGAAAACCTCAAGGCTCGGTAAAGAGCTTGAGGGTGGATGTAGGCGGGTTTGCCGAACCACCTAAAAATCTCGTGTTTGCTTCTCTAACTCTACTATTTACATTTGACACTTATTTGCTTATCGCATCAATACTTGTTTAAAATACCTGTGCTAAATTATCATTTATTTTGCAAACACGATTTTGGGGGTTAAAAGAGAAAAAGTTTGGAAACCCAATTCACCCCCCTCTTAGGTTGCCTTAATCCTTGGACTTACTTTATCAGTAAGAACTGAAGGAGATATTGTTGGCTTTTGTTCATAATCGATATTTTGATGATTTCAATAAATGGATTAAGTTTACAAAATGGACATCTTCAAAGACAAAGTCAATTTTATCAAAGAGCCAAAGACAGAAAATTGAAGATCAAGAAGATGCAAGGAGCTCAACAGTGAAGATTTAAGACGATAGAGTATAACCTTCTAACTCTTAGTTTCACATTTCACAAGGATTTGAATCACACACTTGCATACGTTTTAAAATGTGCATAATCTTCTTATCACAATTTTGACAACCAAAATGCGTTTTAAGTGTTTTCAAATCATCCCTATATAAACTCTCAAGCCTTGGTTATACTTTTGGGAAGTTGGTTTTTGAAAATAGAATTTCAAAAATGTCAAAAATGAGATTTTTAGTTATAGTGGATGATGAACAGTGTCATAACAGTCTTTGATGTTGTCGACCTCTACATGAAGCGGTCTACAGGGCGCGTAGGACAAAAATTTGACAGCATTCAAATTTTGACTGTTGGGCAATGGCTAGTTGAAGCGGTCGACCGGTACAACGTAAAATTGTCAGATCGACCCCCAATAGCTAGAAACTGCTAGTTTTGAAATGTGGCCTATATAAAGACCTTCCTAAGGTCTCAAAACAAAAGAGAACGACCACATATCATTTATATAGCTTGAGAAGGATCTTAAACGTTCTTATTCATTTACCTCATATCTTCACATTTTCAAGCCATTGGGGGTCGATCTGACAATTTTACCATTGTATCGGTCGATCACTTCATGTACCAGTCGACCGCTTCAACTAGCTATTGCCCAACGTCATAAAATTTGAATGCTGTCAAATTTTTGTCCTACGCATCCTGTAAATCGCTTCATGTAAAGGTCGACTGCTTCATAGACCGCTATAACACTATTCATCATATGCTATAATTAAAAAGCCAGTTTTTGACATTTTTGAAATCCCATTTTCAAAAATTAACTTCCCAAAAGTATAACTAAGACTTGGAGTTTATATAGGATGATTTGAAAACACTTAAGCACATTTTGGTTGTCAAACTTGTGATAAGAAGATTATGCATTTGAAAGATATGCACGTGTGATTCTAATCCTTGTCAAAGGTGAAACTAAGAGTTACAAGTTATACCCTATGGTCTTGAATATTCACTTTTGAGCTCCTTGCATCTTCTTGATCTTCAATCTTTTGTCTTTGGCTCTTTGATAAAAATGTCTTTGTCTTTGAAGATGTCCATTTTGTAAACTTATCCATTTATTGAAATCATCAAAATATCAATTGTGAACAAAAGCCAACAATCTCCCCCTTTTTGATGATGACAATAAATTGATAGTTTTGGGATGACTCCCCCTATCTTTTGCAATTGGACAATCATTTGAAACTTGAGACAAAACATTAGTAGCCATTGGATTCATAAAAGAGTAATACAATCAATTCATAAAATTCAAAAGGAGAATATATAGTCATCAAAACTATCAACACATTTCTCCCCCTTTGTCACATCAAAAAGACAAAGGATATAAACTTAGATAGATGCACCAAAAATTTGATAAAAATTATGATATGTGCATGCATTATCCATCATTGATCAAAGGGAATACAAGCATATCAACATTAAGAAATCTCCCCTTTTGTCAATCAAAAAGTGAATGCATGGATAGAACTCAAATAATCATTTTCATTTAAGAAACAAAAAGAACAACTTGGAGTTTTAAATGACAATCTCATTGAAATGGTATAGAGGATGACTAATGGGGACTCAAGAGTCCATCGCTATTACGATAGTAGCCCACCGAGTGGTTTGTACCAACCTCTTAACTACCAATGACAATTTAAAGTCATTCTCAACCAAAAAAATTTAGGCTCACAAAATCTCATAAAAGTTCATGATTTTGTAAAAATGTTAGCTTATAGATGTTCCATTTTGATAAATGCAAGAAATATGTCAAAGATGAATACATTTGCATTTTTAAGATTAACACATAAGAAATCATCATAGAAAACATCAACCAACAATATTTCAATCAAGGATTTAAGTTACCAAAGGTTTTTCCCTTAGCATTTGTCCTCAAATGTCACAAGCCTTCTTGATAGGCAAGTTTCATCCAAGTACTCTTTATTGCTCCATCCTTCTTGAATCCTACAAAAGAATCAAGAAAATATTTTTGGTACCCAAGCTTTCTTGGGTCCTTCGGTGTTAGCCTTGGTTCCTTTTGGAACCCATGTCTTCTTGAGAGTCTTGCTCCCAAGTTTCTTTAATGCACAATAAAAAATTAGATGCCCATCTTTGTTGCAAAAATGACATGTTTGAGTAGGTGCACAAAAAGACTTAGCCTTCAAAAAATAGTTCTTAAAATATTTTTGGTGAATAGAAGGCTTGTAGCCTAAGCCACTTTTGTCAAAGACACATCTTTGACTACCAAGAATCAAATCCAAAGATTTCTTTCCTTGAGTAAACTTCTCAAGGATTTTGCTTTGAGAAACTATTTTGTTATTCAAAGCAACTTTCTCCTTTTCAAATTCTAAAGCTTTTTGTTGGAGTAAATCATTTTCAAGCTTTAGAGTATTTCGCTCATTTTCTAATAAATCAATTTCTTTTGAGATCAAAATGAGTTTCTTTTTCAAAGATGTATATTTTGAACCAAGTTTTTCAAATTGACAAAGAAGTTCATCAAAGGCATTTTGAAGTTCAATATATAAAATTTTAGGTTCATCATCCGAAGAGTATACCTCATCATCATCCTCAAATGCCATGAGGCACATGTTACGATTTCTCCATCTTCTTCTTCAGGAGGAGCTTTCATCATTAACATTCCATGATGTCTTCTTGTATTTGAGGCTTCTCTTTTCTTTCTTTCTCTTTAAGGAAGTTCTTGAACTTTTAGTCATCAAGACTATGTCTTCCTCATCATCATCCTCATCTCATCTTTGATTATGAATATTTGAAAGCGATCCTCATTTCTTCTTGCTCTCATTCTTCATTTTCGAGCATTTGAATCTCATGGGTCATGAGGGATCTGAGAAGCTCTTCTAGAGGTAGCTTGGTGAGATCTTTAGCCTCTTGATCGTGGTCACTTTGCTTCCCAAGACTTTGGTAAGTGACCTAAGGATTTTTCTCACCAAATCGGAGTTAGTATAAGATTTACCAAGATTCATTTAAACATTTATAGTTTGGTAATCTAGTATGGACTTATTTTGGACTCTTTGACTTGGTTTGTCCCTTCATGTGTAATCTCTAGAGCATGCCAAATTTCTTAGCATTTGTGCAAGAAGATATTCTATTAAATTCACATCTATCTAAAGCACAATAAAGAATAATCATTGCTCTAGCATCCTAAGAGATTTTCTTTTTGTCTAGGTCACTATATTCATTTTCATTTTTGAGGGTTTCAACCTCTCCAACTTTCTTTGTAGGAATATGTGGACCATTCAATATGCATAACCATAAATCATAATCAATAGATTGAAAATAAATTTTCATCCTAACTTTCCAATATGCATAATCACTACTATTAAAGAATGGTGGTCTAAGTGTGGAAAGTCCTTCAACTTGAGTGTTGAAGCTTGAAGTTGCCATTCTAACTCAAGATTGTTAAATCTTGTAAACGAGCACAAGCTCTGATACCAATTGTAAGTCCAAGGATTAAGGCAACCCAAGAGGGGGGGTGAATTGGGTTTTAAACTTTTTCACTTTTAACCCCCAAAATCGTGTTTGCAAAGTAAAGACTAGTTTAGCACAAGTATATTGATGCAATAAGTAAATAAGTGCTAAATGTAAAGAGTAGGGTTAGAGAAGCAAACACGAGATTTTTAGGTGGTTCGGCAAACCCGCCTACATCCACCCTCAAGCTCCTTTACCGAGCCTTGAGGTTTTCCCACTATCTTCCAAATAATACACTCTAGCTTCCGGATGCTAGAGAACCGTACAAGTGCTTTCCCGGGCTCAACACTCACAACCCAAGTGATTTTTGGGCTCACCACTCACAACCCAACCAAGCTTGAGATATACCCTCTCTAAGCTTCTTCTTTAGTGAACAACCTCAATAAAGGAATCACCTCTTTTGGATAGGAAGATAAAAAAAAAACTCTCTCAAAGAGTGGATATGAAAATGAAAAGCTCCATCTCTTTAATTCACAACAAGGATAAGAAAATGTAATTTGTGAAATAATAGAAATGAATAAATAGAGAAAGAACTTTACTCAAGTGATTTTTATGTGTATGAATGAACTATAGGAAATTCGAAGTTCTTCCTAATGAATCAACTCATGATGACTAAAACCTCACCTTTTGAATGGCCAAAAAAAATCTCTATGCAAAAGCAAGATATTCTATTAAATTCACATCTATCTAAAGCAATAAAGAATATTCATTGCTCTAGCATAAAGAGATAATAACAACCTCTCCAACTTTATTTGTAGGAATATGTAGACCATTCAATATGCATAAAAAATCATAATCAATAGATCAAAAATAAATTTTCATCCTACTCCAATATGCATAATCACTAGATGGAAAGTGTGGAAAGTCTTCAACTTGAGTGTTGAAGCTTGAAGTTGCATTGATTGTTAAATCTTGTATAATCAAGCTTTGATACCAATTGTAGGATTAAGGCAACCCATAATTGGGTTCAAACTTTTTTGGTGTTTGCAAAGTATAGTTTAGTCAACAAGTCAAGCTGCCTAGTCCTTTGAGCCTTGAGGTTTTCCCACTATCTTCAAATATGCTTTTGGGTGCTAAGAAGCTTATGCAACACTCAGTCACTTTGAGATATACAAGATGAACATCACTAAAGGATTTTCCTTCACTCTATACAGGCTACAGCTGACATCAGATCCCAGCATAATATGCCTTACTTCAACTATAGATCCAAGCAAGGTCCTAAATAAAACAAAGGTTAGATAAAAAAAATTAGGCAATAAGGGATAGATTGAGTGCGTTTCTTGGCTGAAAGTAAGTTGAGAGTGAAGGAAGACACACAGAGCACATCCGTGAGGATGAGGATTTTTGTGACCTGAACTGTACCAATATGACTCACAGCTACTTCACTATGATTGGGTAATTCCACTATATAGGCTACCTGAGCAAGGACAGAATACAAATGCAATTTGCTACAGACCATATAATCTGTAGCACCCGTATCAATTACCCGTGGATGATCAGCTGAATTTGATGCCTTGTGTGTGTGAGTTGAAAGGCAAATGGAATTACTAGACAAAGATATACATCTATATCGTTCCCTAGTGACTTGCAAGCCGAGATTAAAAGAGTCATCAATGAAAATGAGACCTTCGTACACCTCTAGCGGTAAACTATAAGGAACCACAACAACTGGCAAAATATTATACGCATTGCTCATGTTTTTGAACGAATTGAACTCGAACGAAGTGTGACCAAGGCGAACGTTGCAAGGATCTTACGCAAACTAAGCATGGTCCATCTAATAATTCTTCAAAATGAATATATTTGTAGGATACCTCAGACTCTCCCCATCGTTTACCCATTTCTCCTTGTGTTATCTCATGTCTATGACTATATCTTTCAAGGTAAATAGATGTTTAATTCTAGGTGTTAAAGAGAAATGATGCAACACCTTCCAATGAATTTGCTTGCATGAGTCATCTTCAAATTTCCATTGACACACCCTACATATCCGACATTTATCTAAGTCATTGTTTTCATTCCAAAACAACACAATCATTTTGACATGCATGAATTTTGTCGTTATTGAACCTAAGTCCCTTTTGTAAATGTTTCACCTTGTAATACGATATTGGTAACGTCTCCCCTACCGGCAAAACATCCTTAATCAGTTGTAACACCATATCAAATGCCTTAACTGACAACTTTTTCTTCGATTTCACATACAAAAGTTGAATCGTATATCATAACCTACTAAACTTGTTACATTCAAGATACATCTCACAGTCTGCCTCTTCCAATAACTTATCAAAAGGTGTCGCAAACCTCATGCTCCAAAGTGGGAGTATCCCTATTCTCAGGGTCATTAAGGCTATGTTTGGATAATTTTCCAAAACATTTCAAAAAATTTTCACAATCACTTTTTCATCAATTTCAATATTTTTTACAAACTCAATAACTTTTTACAAATCCAACAACTTTTAACAAACTTTTCACCAATTCAAGAGAATCTACACTACTTCCAATAAAAACAAATACAAAAAATATTTTCAAAACCAAACCAAACATAGCCTAAATATCCCTGCCACACCTTCTTTTCTTGCACGGATATCGATAAGCATTTCTTCCACCCCATCAATGCTCTCTACATGTAAATCCCTATCCTCATGTAGTAAGCTTGATCCGGACTCTTGACTCAAATTTGTAAAAAGTTAAATACCCTCCCCGTGAAACACCCGTAACTTATAACCCATATCAAACCGATTAATGTATATATGATTCTTCATCTTTACCAAGTCTTAAAGCACTACATTTTTTCACTTCCAAAATGGATATCTAATTTGAGACCGAGAGTCTATACAACCAATAGCCATAGCAACAAACATACAGACCTCCTTGGAATACTTATCACCAAATTGATCTTTCGCGAGAACCCAACTCTTATCTATTCCCACCAATAAAAAAAAAAGGATGATGTTAAGAATTTGTAACCATCGCTTCATTAGAACTTGACCTATTGCCCTGTTGATAGGTCTTATCCCATTCAAGATTGTGAGTTCAGAGTTGAACGTCAGTTTCGCACATGTCAATCTCTACCACGTGAAAATTCGACAGCATCTCGCCTCAATCCCCAAGTACAAGCATTAGCATTGGGGCTAGACGTCATACACCAATGTCAGCAGTATACTTGGAAGATAAAGGGTATATGGTAACGAATTTTCTCTAGGAGTGGACAAAACACAAGCATCGAACCCATCTAACACTGAATGCACAAGCTCAAACTATCAACATTTTGGACAATTCAAGGGTTATTACACATAATGTTTTTGTTCATCTCTACTAATCCTTGAACAAGTCTAAGGTACGCATATACTAGCTCAAGCATTTACCTCACATCATTTATGTCAAGCATTAAAAAGTAACTAAAAAGTCAATTGAAGAATCAAAACTTATCTGATTGATCATCCAAAACTTCGTCTGATTGTCATAGAGTGGATGATTTGAAGCTTTTAAATTAGCATCTGATTGGCAATGCTAACCTTGAGAAGCACGACACATGACAACATTGCGAAAAAAATACCAATTGAACATCAAATGGAACGATCGATCGTCTAAAACTTAGCCCAAACAAAATGCACTCAAATGTAGATATCATTAACGCAAAATAACCTCCAATCAAGTCATAAACATAAAAAATTCACCAAAAAACCCACAAATACCCCAATCTCACACAAATCAAACAAATAGTCACAAAACCAACTAAATCATTTCTAGTTAGAGACTATAGGTCAAACTACATACCTCTTGCGTTCCAAAATCTCATAAATTTTGCTAAAATTTCTTAGTACTCAACCAGTTCAAAAAATCATGATTTTGAGGTTGGACTTGATCTAAACTATTCTAAATACTCTCTCCCACCAAAATCATAGTTTTTTGGCTAAGTTTTCAAATAAAAATCATTGTTGGGCACCACCTCCACTTTCCTCTACGTCGTGGGTACTTTTTTGCTCCTCACTCACGGCCTTACCATCCGATACTCTAGTCAATTTTAAAATTGGCGATCAGATTTTTTGAACTAATTAATTGGCACAAAATTGGACTTCTGATCACCATCAGTTTCCAAAACATTAGTTCTCGCCAAATTGATGATCTACACAGACTTTTGATCATAATCCTCATCCAAAATGGCATTGGTTCTAGACTATTAATTGGCTACATGCTTTTTGGTTTTCATCCATTGACCGGTCAATTTATTTTAGCCCTCAAATTGTTGGTCTTTCGATCGTCTATGAATATTAAAATGACAACATCATAAACGATCAAATGACTATAGCTAGTTACCGTCCGATTGTCAATACCTACCTAGAAGTTGCGGTGTTGGATCGATCAGACGGTATATTGAACGATCGAATGGTGAACTTAATTAAAAATTTTTGTTTCTTAACATGAAATTCACTTAATATATCACATTCTCTATTTGGGATATTATCTTAATACATGCTTCCCATGAATAACTTAATGATGTGTTCAACAAGTTTTCACGTAGTTGATAACATGTATAAATTAACTCTTACACTATGTTACAATGATATCATGTGCCACCTAAACTTGTTTTCCTTATACATGGTTCCCATGATTACTGATGTGCTAAACTTGTTTTCATGTAATCCCAAAATATATCCTCACATATTTTCTTTAACTATAACTTGCTTGTGTTCAACATTTAAAAATATGTGTTCAAACACTTCTTTAAAACCTAAGTATTAACATTCAGTATGTGTTCTTAGATTGGTACTCTATTGAGTGTGTAATTAGATTGTGTAACCTTTAACCTAGTGTAATAGTCAGGACCATGAAGACCTTTAGTTCTATTTTATTATAATGGATGCCGTTATTAAACTAAGGTTATGGTCAGTGAGAGGATCGTTAAAGCAACAAGATTCTAAGTAACAAACATCATCAAGACTTTTATTCAAGCCTTCATACCAATAAAGTGAACCAATTCTGCCTTCTATGTAGATCTACAAAATATGGCAGAATAACTAGTACATAAGTACAATCACAAAGGTCTTGATCTTATTCTCTTCTACTCTTACTCTTCATCATTGCTAGAAAATATAATCAGGAGATCCTGCACCAATCCATCGATGGACGCTCTCAACTATGATGTCTAGGTTCTCAGTGATTCAGACCCAACTATTATCTTAGTATCAAGACTTCATGAGTCAAAGTCTTAGTAAATTCCCCAGGTACATCATGTCCTTCTGCTAGAATAATTTAACAAACAACGGTGAGTCCAAATGACTCAGAAAAGCCAGTGGTTAGTACGACATGTTGCAGATAACATGAAAAAGACATTGAAGAAACCAGTTCATCAATTCAACAACATAATGGAAGATGAAATAAAGAAAAATACTCAAATTAAAAATGATCTTTTCAAATCTCAACCACTACCCTTTGGCATTACTCTAATATTTGTTGGCATTACTCCCAAAGTAAAATATGGCATCACGCCCATAGTGAATCACTAGGCTAGAGTAATATATACGGCATACGACATGTGACATTATTCCTAGAGTAAAATACATCCTTATTTAGGACCTTTCCACATACGATGGAGCGACCAGGATGCCACAACATATGGTTCACATCTTCTTATGCACAGTACTGTCAAATCTTCAAGGCAAGATATGTCATACCTTAACCATTAACTTCCCTCGGAAATCATATTTTTCAAGATAGAAAACGTTATGATTGAAAATCAAACGTTATGATTTTTGACAAAAATCCATCCTACTAGCTTCCAAAAATAAATTGGCTCAAAACATGTATCTCAATATCATAAATAAAATATTGGTCACTAGTGAACTACCAATCTCACTAATCAATACACTAATTCATTAATTACCCCCTAATGAACTACTAAACCAAAACTTATTTTTCATAAAAAATGCATGTTATGTTAAACGAAAGCTTGGGATATGACACCTAGATTGTTTATTGAATTCTTATATGTGTACTTAGATTTTTTGTTGAATTTTTATTTATTTATTTTATTTAAATAAGTATTTGTACTTAGATATTTTAACATCAAAGTATATGTACTTATCTTATATACCATTAAGTATATGTACTTATCTTGTTTATTGAATTCTTATATGTGTGCTTATCTTGTTTATTGAATTCTGATTAATTTATTTCATTCGAATAAGTATTTGTACTTAGATATTTATTTCAATCTATGCATGTGTACTTAGATTGTTTAATATTAAGTATGTGTACTTATATTGTATATTGACTTCTTATAGGTGTACTTAGATTGTTTAATACTAAGTATGTGTACTTATATTGTTTATTGAATTCTTATTGGTGTACTTAGATTGATTATGGGGTAAATTCATAGTTAGCCCTGTATGTATGGACAAAAATCAAATTGGTATCCATAGTTATCAATTCGGTGATTTGAGATCCTTAACTTTCAAAACTATTGAATCTTCGTCCCCCATCTAAATCGATCGTTAAATCAGATGTTTTTTCAATCACGTGCATCCCATGTTCTTCTCTTCCATTTGAAAAGACCAAACTATCCAGACTGAGTTGTTGATATATCTGTGAATACTGCATAGATTATTTCTGTGAACCACATTCCCCAACGGCTCGAAGCCAATGTCTCCCCACCAAACTCCTACAGTGTCATTATCACCAGTTCCTCTGTTTTCGTCCTCTCCAACAGCTTGATGTGTTTGTGTAAAGCTTCCATCAAGTCATACCACTTTTTTTGTTTCTCTAGTTGAAACAGAGTACTTAACATTCAACTCCAATTACAGCCACAAACTTCTTCCTTTGTTTGCTAGAAGGCACTCTTTGCTAGAAGGCACTCGTTATCTGTTAAGACCATCGTGCGTGGCAACTTTCCCTTTCTCTTCATGGGGTTTTTTTTTCTACGCGGCAAGATGGGCTTTTGTTTTTGTGCAACAAGCAATATGTTCTTCTCCTCTATTGCTCTCTCTCTCTCTCTTGATGTGCGATTTTTGGAGATTTTTCAACTGTTCATGGACTGGTGACAAAGATTTTGAGGTTGAATTTCGTTTTCAAAATTCACATACTTCTCTTGCAATGGGCTCTATCTTCTTCTGTGTTCGCATGCATTCAAATGGTTTTGTTTGATTGTAAGAATCCTTAGTCAATGAAAAATGGCCTCCTCAAAATAGGCATGATTGATGGAAGAGAAGCATGTGTGACGCATGTGGTTGAAAAACTGTCAAATTTAACGATTGATTTAGACGGGGGGTGATGATTCAATAGTTTTGAAAGTTAAGGGTCTTAAATGGCCGAATTGATAATTACGGGTACAAATTTGATTTTTGCCCATACATACGGAGCTAACTATGACTTTACCCCATTGGTTATTGAATTCTTATTACTTTATTTTATTAGATAATTTTTTCATTTGGGGGAGAATTTTGGTCAATTTACATCATTCTCTGTTAAACCAAGTGCAAAATGACAAGAATGTCACTCTGATGAATAGAGTATTAAAAATAGGAAAATTCAACATTTGGTCACTAGATTTTGCCGCATTTTACTAATTAGTCACTAGGATTCAATTTTTTACTTTTCCGATCACTCAGTTTTCACCTAGTTACTAATAGATCCTTCCGTCTCTGCACTGTTTGGTCCCTAAATAGGAGCTCCAACCATGTCAACCCTTCTCACCAACTCACCCTTACCTTTCCATGACATCAGCACACTCTGCATTTCCTCTTAAAACGATCCGCAGCTTTCATTTCACGTATAACTTATTGAATTTCGTAAGAACCATATCAAATGCAAATATTTTTGTGAGTCTTGGTGACAACCCAAGAGGGGAGGGTGAATTGAGATTTAATAAAAACTGAAACTTTTTCGTAACCAAGTCAAATCTAAAAGCATTTCAGGAGTAATAAATTATAGCATAATAAAGAACCATAATAAATAATATAGAATAAGGGTAGAGAGATGACACCAATATTTTTAGGTGGTTCAGCCAAGACTTGTTTACGTCCACCCCCAAGGCTATTGCCTTCCTTGAACTTTCTCTACTATTATTCAATAGTAATCACACCTTAGCTTTTGGGTGCTAAGTAACCGTTAAAATCATTTTTCCGAGGTCACGCTCTTAACTATTACAACAAATCTCATACTCATGGTAACATTTCTTCTATCCTCACCAGTAGGCCCAAATGTTTCCCACACTTAAATTTTTTTAAAAGGATTGATGGAGGTGATAAAGAATAGCTCTTAAAGTTTGATGTGCAAATACAAGGCACAATATTGTGCAAGAAGACAAGATTTGAGAATGAATGTTGTATTAATGGAAGGTGGTAGCAATAGCTTTCTTGGCATTTGTGTAAACTTTCTTCTTCAAGCTCTTTCTCTCTCTTGGTAGGCTAAGTCATGAATGATGATGCAAGTGGTGAACTTTTCTCTCTCCATCTTTTTCTATTTATAAGCCTTTGGTCTTAGTTGGTCTCCAAGAGCCTTATTGTACTGTTAGAGATGTGCCCTAGGTGTCATGATGTCATAAATGAGAGATGATGTCATCTCGGGTTGTAGTGCGATGTGTCAATACTTTGATTACATGTGTCGACACAACTAAAGTGGCTCTTGGGTGTCAATTCAATGGGTTGACAAAATACTGGCCATGTGTCGACACCATCTTTGTTCGAGGAGTTTTTTAATGCTTTGTTTTGATATTGGTGGTTGATTCAAATTTAAGGCTAAACAAAAGTGAGAGAGACTAAATCCTTTTGAAATAATTTAATGAGATTGTGGATTGACCACCATGTGTTCTAAAATGATCCAAAACATATAAAGCCTTCGTTAACATCAAAATCGAATTAGATTACTTATGGAGCAGCCTTGGGCTAACAATCTCCCCCTTTTTGATGATGACAAACCAACGAGAAAATTCTTTTGCTTAGAAATAGAAAGGCTCCCTCTGAAAACAAGCGGGAGTTTTTCCTAAGTTTTAACACAAAGAGCTTTGGGATTTTAGAAAAATTTTGCAAGAGTTCCCTTTGTATTTGGTGGTTCCCAAAATTTCCAAACACAACAAAAACACTTCTATAACGTCCTCCATACTTCTCAACCTTCAATGATGCTTTTTCAGAACACAAGTACTTCAATATTCAAGATTTAAAGTGAGGAGATAATAACTTTTGCTAACTTTCCATACTTCTCAATTTGAAGCACAATGACATAACACAATCTTATCAAAATCATCATAGAGAATCATAAACAGTTATAGAGGCAGGAATAGCAATAATCCCAAGATATTCACTATATGTAATCAACTGAGTTCACATACAAAATGATATGCAAAAATGTCCCTTAAAATGTACAAATATTTCAACAAAATTTTCTCCTACTCTTTCTCCCCCTTTGGCATTATAAAAAAAAAAAAAGGGATAGGGAAAGGAATCAATAAGGAGAAGGGCCAGGGTTAAGGAAGGAATGCACTTTAAGAGGTGATGAACCAGCGAACCCATGCTATGACATTGGGATGAAGACTGCGATCTGTGTTGATGAAGACCTCTGTAGTCTGGTTGATGTCAATCACCGTTTGACGGATACTTCCACCCCATGTTTCTGTAGCTTTGACCATGTTGTTAACGGAGTTCATTACAATCTCCCTCAGCTTTTAAATAACTTCCTGGCAAATCCTCATGTCATTGTTGTAGGAGGAGGAGTCATGAGCAGAAGGTGGAGTACGTGGAGTTGCTTCACCCTCAGCATCCCCATCAGATCCTTCTTCCTCAACTTCCTCATCTTCAGGAGCACTTTGCTGACGAGTTGCCATTCATTTCTTAACCCATTCTCCTTCTTCATTCTCAATAAAGCCCATAAGCGTAGGTGTCATGATGTCATAAACGAGAGCTGATGTCATTTTGAATAAATTTGCAATTCTACAACATGTGTTGTCACATTGATTCCATGTATCGACACCATCATCAAGTCTGGAAAGAGGGTCTCGGGTGTCAGTGGAATGTGTCGATACTATCTTTTAATGTGTCGACACCTTCAAGATGGCTCTCGGGTTGCAGTGCGATGTGTCGACACTTTTATTACATGTGTCGACACATCCAAAGTGGCTTTCGGGTGTCAGTTCAATGTGTTAACACTATACTGGCCATGTGTTGACACAATCTTTGCTGGAGGAGTTTCTTAGTGCTTTGATATTGTGATTTCAATTTAAATTGTTTCTTGAAACTCCTACAATAAATAATGTGAACATTTATGTGCAAGCATTGGTGTTTGATTCAAATTTAGGGCGATACAAAAGTGAGAGAGACTAACGAGATTATGGATTGACCACCGCGTGTTCTAAAATGCTCCAAAGCATATAAATTGTTTGTTATCATCAAAATTGAATTAGATTGCTGAAGGAGTAACCTTGGGCTAACAATTTTCGTAAGCACCGAACTTGATTTGCTTGCTTACACCACCTTTCTTTCACTTTTGCAAAACATTTGCTAACCCCCCCCCCCCTTTCCATTCAATTTCGCATAACTTATTGAGCTCCAACACACTATATTGCTTATCCCCGCTCATATATGTTTTTGTTCTCCTTTTTCATTTCATCTTGTGCAAAACGTAAATAAGTTAGAGCAGTGTGTTTTGCATTGATGTCGGAGTCTTTTTTTGCCTCTAGGTGTATCTTATTTCTGTGATGTAGTTGACATTTGTTTTGGACTTGTTCCGCTGTGCATTATTTGGCGAGAAGGGTTGACATGGCTTGAGCTCCTATTAGGGGACCAAACGGTGTTGTGATGGAAGAACCTATTAGTAACTAGGTAAAAGACTCAATGATTGGAAAGTAAAAAATTGAATCCTAGTAACTAATTCGTAAAATGGGGCAAAAACTAATGACCAAATATTGAATTTCCTTTAGAAATATTATTCGGTCAATTCACATCATATCTGGCAATTTTGTCTTGGATTGACATTACAATAAATTCACAACACTCTTCGTACGTGAAATGTCAAAACACCTTATAACCAAGTGCAAAATGAGGAAAATGCCTATCCGATGAAAAAATTACTAAAAATATTTTAAAAATCACTAAAAATTTAGAAATAATAAATTAATCAAAATGTGATGTTTAAATAAAATAAAATAAAGATATTGTACACTTGCATTTCATTAAACTAATTATTTTTTTTATTTATTTCTTAAACTCTTACTATTTTTTATTTTATCTTATTTGATAATTTTATCTTGGAGGGTCATTTCGGTTAATGCACATCACTCTCTGTATGCAAAATGTCGTAACAAGTGCAAATGACTGAAATGCCCCTCTGATTAAAAAATTTCTAAAAATATTTCAAAAATCACTAAAAATGAAGAAATGATGATCAAAATGTGATGTTTAAATAAAATATAGATGCTATACACTCACGTTTCATTAAACTATTTAGTTTTTGTTTCTTTCTTACTCTACTTTTTTTAAAAAATATATTCATCTGGGAAAGGCTCTTCAATCATGTTGCTTCATCTTGTAAAGGCTTTTTGGTCATGTTGCTCAACTGTCAATTGTTTAACAATTACGTTAAAAATAATAATAAATAATAAAACAAAAACAATGCCACAAATATAAACGAAATTGTCATATCCAATGTAAGTAGATGGCCAAGATACAAAAGGTAACATACCGAATACATAGGAAAAGGTAAAATTATTGAGATAGTCTTTGTGATTTCACTATGTTACAATTTGGTTCCCTTGGTTGCAACTTCAATGATTTGGTCCCGGAGGTCACCAATATGATGCACGGGGGTCCTTTTATCCATATATATGTCTCTTAATCCCTTCATGAAATACTCTACTATGTCAATTTTTAAACACTTGGAAAAGTAGTGACTGAAAAAAAAAAAAATTTATTTCTCGTAAAGGGCCCCATCTCCCATCCAATGGTGCGCATCCCTTTTTCCCCAAATCACCATGCCCTAACACCTCCCTTCCCATTTCACTTTCTCTCGGTATTAGATATTGGTGTAATTGATTTCAAGTGGCGGAAAGATGGTATGATCTCATAATTAGAAGAGTGGTGATTATAGGACATCTTGTCATCATTATTGATCTATGAAATCCCCAGCACCTCTACTCTCGAATTTCAAGGCCAATGTCTATTTGAGAGTCCGAAAGCACTGCTAGACTTTTCTTAAAACAAGTTTGACGACAATTTGTACTGGCCAATACCCAAAGGTAATGGGTTGAAGGAGGGCGCGCGTGGATTGCATATGGAGCTTTCTACTCACTCCACCGCTTGAACACGGTGGTACCATCAAAGAATATTCCTTCAAACGGATTAGAAAACCATCACTGATTTTCATGTTCATCCCAGATGGAGTTTACTAGATTTGGGGTTGTACAAATGGCATGGCATAGCTTCAACACTTGGGATGTATTGATATCTTTCCGAGTCATTTTTCCATCTCTCTCTCTTTTTATAATGTTCTTTCCTGGGTGATCTTAGTTAGGCCATAACATCAGTATTATGTCATACTTTATTCATGGAGTTAGGTCATGGTGATTTGAGGAAAGAGGGATCCACAACAATTGATGGGAGATGGGGGCCACTATGGGAAAGAATTTTTTTTTTTTATTCACTGCCAATGTAGAAAAATTGGGGGAGTAAAAATCCACGTGTGAAAAAATGTCACCTCAGTTTTGTCTGGGTTATTAAAAATATTCGGTCAAGGGATTATTGGATGTATGTACAGAGGGACACTCGTGCATCATATTGGTGACCTCAGGGACCAAATAGTTAAAGTTGGAACCACGAGGACCAAATTGTAATAAAGTGAAACCACAGGGACCATTTGGATAGTTTTGCCTAAAAAAATACAACTGTTATAAAAATGCGTAGAAATCCGAGTGGCACTATCTATTGTCTAAGGGCCTCAAAGACACCACTATCTCTTTAGACACCCCTCTAGGATCCCCTGACAAGACATCAATCACCTTCTATATGTCTTCCACTCTGCGTACGAGCGTCTCATTAAAGAGTCCCGCGCAAACAGGCTCCAGACCAAAGTCCTTCCGAATTTGTCTAATGTCATCCTTTAATCGTCCCACCCGTTCATCCAAAGGCTTCAACGCGAGCTTAATAGTCGCACTAATCCAAGAATAGAGGTCCCCCAGCACCTGGGCCACTCAAGGAGGAGGCGTTGAATATGAACCGGCCGATGTGTTGACCTTTGGTGCCGATGCGCTAGCTGACCGCCGTTGGAGACCACCCCATGCTCTATTGTCCTCATCATGGTGTGTCTGGTTGATAGCACTGACCACCTTCCCTC
Source organism: Morella rubra (assembly GCA_003952965.2). Taxonomy (NCBI): domain Eukaryota; kingdom Viridiplantae; phylum Streptophyta; class Magnoliopsida; order Fagales; family Myricaceae; genus Morella; species Morella rubra. The sequence goes on along the minus strand of CM025855.1, from coordinate 19,968,252 downwards.
ATGACGCTTCAGGACAGATGAGGACACTAGCACGATCCAAGAACTTCGTCAAGGTGAGACTATACCAAAGGCTAGAACATGACACCACTCGAACCTCCGATACGATTATCTAGTACGTGTAGAGTGAGAGGTCGACTCGTATCTATTGACCAACAAGAAGCATCAAGTTGGGCTCTAGGGAATGTGCACTTCATGGTGTGGTGATAGAGGTCAATATCATAGGTATATATCAAGTGCATCATCCGCCAAAATGGGGTCATCTTTCAATGTTTCATGATGGTATGTACAACAGGAGACGTCAAACCAATCAAGATATGCCACAAGTCTTGCACTGAAGTCTCCTCCCCTTCCCCAAAGGGTGTGTCCAAGAAGCAAGGCCAGCAATCGCTCACGCTGCAAAAAAAGCAGCAATCAGATAGGGGGAGAATGTCAGCTGCAAGTCACGTACTATCAGTTGCATCTCATATGTCCCATTATCTGACGTCACGGGTGTTGCATAAAAGTCTAGGACCAGGTCTTCCATGACCTGGCCCTCTAAGTTGATGCAACCAGTCCTGGTGCTCAAATAGTTGGAACAGGGTGTGCTCCTCATATAGCAGCTCATCAAAATCTATGAGTGTCACTGGTCCCTCTTTCACCACCAGCCGCATCCAGATTTGCATTTGCCCTGACTTGATGTTGAGTTTAGGTGTCTACTCCTGGGAGGATGAGCTCGCTCCCTTCAGACCGCGAGAACGCTTAACCCAAGACATTTATATACTCTATAACAATTGTACAAAAAATATGTTAATAAATAAACAAGAAAAAAATAATTTAAATCTACAAGCTTTAATTAAACGGGGATCCATGGTCAACACTGACGATTGATCACCGACTATATGTCTGAACGTCCACTATGGCGATCGATCGGTTAATTCTTGAAACGCAAAGTTTATGTTCAATGACCCATCAACCAACCAACCGATGGATGGCTAACTTTGTCAAATGCAGTGTTTTACTTGTTGACAATTGATGATTCCATAATCGTCTCATTATTTCCAAGCTGGTGCTATGAATATCTCAGAGATATATTTCCATATACATCTCATTACTTGGGCATCACTCTTGAGTACTCCCCAAGTTTAGCAATTAGACGATTCTAATTGATTATTTCCATTTTGTAATTATTGCTTTCCTTTTCTTCTTTTCCCTCTTCACCTATAAATAGATTAGTCCTTGTACAATTCTATACACATTGAAATACATAGAATTCTCTCAAATTCTTCCACTTACATGTTTTCTACTTGGTATCAGAGCCTCCCATATCACCCAAACCATCACTTGAATACCCAAATATTCCACACTCAAATCCCATATTCTCTTTGCCCATGGCTAACGACAAACCCGAATCATCTACCCCCGTTATTCATGTTCAATCAGAAAACTCTGGTTTTCAAAGCCGGTGTTATCCTTATTGAAGTTAACTATGATGTTTGATCTCAGATATTGAGAGATGCAAATTGTAGCATGTGATAAACTTGTGTATTTGAGGGCAAAACTGCCCTCCCGAAGGAGACGGAAGCGTCCTACGCAAAGTGGTATGCTGAAAACCAAAAAGTCAAGGGAGGGCTGTTGACTTTAATATCGCCAAAGATTATGAAGCGCTATCTTCGATTGCGCACTACACGAGAAATCTGGAATGCTCTTGTCAAAGCATTCTATGATGGGTCGGACGAATCACAAATCTTTGCATTGAATCAACGAACCTTCTCTACCAAATAGGTTGGTCATTCTTTATCTATCTATTACGGTAAGCTTGTCTAAATTTTCCAAGAGCTAGATTATTGTGACAGGATTATAATGAAAGATCCTGATGATGTTATCGCTTGTAAAAATTCTATTGAACGATTGAGTGTACACATCTTCCTAAGTGGGCTTGATGTAGAATTTGAACAAATCTGCGGTGAGATTCTCATAAAGGACCCAGCAATGGGTCTTGAAGACACCTATGCATGTGTACGTCGTGATGCTGTGCGTAGAGCAACAATAAAATGAAGAACCTGATCAATTAGAGTCCTTTGCCATGATAGCTCACTGGGCAAGGCTCCACAACGGCAAACCTACCTGAAATTAGACTTTGGTCCATCGAATCATGCTATTGACCAGAGTTTGTCATCTGGATCACATAAGGGAAGCTATGAAATAGGAGCTGCAAAACTAGAACGTTTATGTACTCATTGTGGTCCAACTGGACATACTAAGTCACGGTGCTATGAATTGATTGGATCTCCAGATTGGTGGGATCCAGCCAATGCACTACGCAAACAAAATTAAAAAACACAGCACCATGCTGCCTTTGTTGTTGTGGCCGAACTATACAACACCACTAATGAGGTAGCCTCCTCTTTGTTTGCTACTTCAGGTAACATTGGTCAGGCTCTTCATATTTTTGCACCTAATATTAATAGTACATGGATAATTGATTTTGGTGCTATAGATCACATGACCTTTGACAATGATCATAATCAATCTATGAAATCATTTGAGCAACATATAGTGTCTATAACCAATGAGACTCCCTCTCCTGTGATTGGAGAAGGTTCAACTACTCTTCCAAATAACTTGAATTTAGATTCTGTTCTAGTCGTGCCTTCCCTTAACCATAACTTGTTGACTGTTGCTCAAATAACCTGTGCCTTGCATTGTATTTTGATTTTCTGGCCTAACTGTTGTGTCTTTAAGGACATCCGGACTCAGAAGACAATTGGTTATGGTACTAGAAGGGGAAAGCTTTATCATCTCGATCTAATGCCTGCCAGCTCCAATCAGTTGGCTCAAGCTTTTTCAATGGATAAGTCTGACAAAACTTCCAAAATTTGGTTGTGTCATATGCGCTTAGGTCATGCATATTTTGGATATTTAAAGAAATTATTTCCAAACATTGTTTTCTTCGTCAACTGTTTCAGACTTCACGTGTGATATTTGTGAACTAGCTAAAAGCCATCGTGTGTCATTTCCAAAAAGTATGAATAAGAGTCTAGTACCGTTTATGGTGATTCATTTTGATGTGTGGGGTCTAGCCATTACCCCTTCTCTAAATGGTGCACGTTGGTTTGTTTCTTTTACTAATGATCACACTCGTATGACTTGGGTTTGTTTGATGAAATCCAAAAATGAAGTTAACACATGTTATCTAATTTTTAGTTTTTAACCCAAAGCCAATATTGGAGAGAACCCTTATACTACTACAGGAATTTGATAAATTTTCTATTGAATGGTATATAACATAATAGAACATTCATATTGTCCTCTAAAAGAAATAGAACTTTCAAAAATTATTTTGATTAACCATCCTTGTTTTAGAAATTTCACAAGATGGTAGCCACTTAGTATCAATCTCATATACAGGTTCTCCGCACTGATAATGGTGGAGAATTTGTTAATCAAGACTTGAAGCAGTATTTACAGTCACATGGAATTGCTTACTAGACAACTTGCCACTACTCTTCTCAACAAAATGGGGTTACAAAGTGAAAAAACCGTCATCTCCTTGATGTTGTTTATGCTTCCTTATTTAGGGCCCACATGCCCACCATTTATTGTGGGAAGCCATCACTGTTGTAGCTTACCTCATTAATTATGTACCTTCCAGCTCCTTAGAGTTTCAAACCCCCTTTAATGTCCTTCATGAGGCTGTAAGTGCTCCTACTGTCCCGAATTTGCCACCTAAAATATTTGGGTTTGTAGCTTTTGTGCACCTACATAAACCCTTGAGACATAAACTGGAACCTTGAGCTCTCCGATGTATATTTGTTGGCTATGCCTCACATCAAAAGGGCTATCGGTGTTATCATGCCCCCTCTCACAAGTTATATGTTAGTCTTGATGTTGTATTCATATAAATGACATGTATTATTTTGCACCCGAGTCTTCACTTCTAGGGGAGACTAGAAATGAATTGCAGACTCTGAATTACTCTTTGGACAACTTGGATTTTATAAGTGGTGGCAACTTGGATAATAGTGGTGAATGTTCAGATGAGGCAAATGGTGAATATCCAGATTTAGAGGATGAAAATAGTTAGGATCGGATGGAAGTGCCAGCTTCCCCTCTTCATGAAGTACCATTTAACCAATTGTTCTCTGAAGTTGACTCCATATCTAAACCTCAGGTAAATTCTGAACCCCACCTGAAAGTGCTACCTAATTGAGTCACAAGAGAAATACCTTGAATAAACTATCAAGCCTGTTCTTAGTTCCAATCCTAAGTATCCCATAAGTAACTCTATGTCTTACCATAGATTGTCAAAGGAAAGCAAATCATTTGTAAATCAATTACCTGCTGTATCTATTCCTAGTAGTGTGCAGAGGCCTTAAGAGAACTCGGATGGAAGGAAGCCATGAATGAAGAAATGAAGTCTCTCCAAAAGAACTCAACATGGGAAGCTGTTAACTTACCTGAAGGAAAGAAACCTGTCGGATGCAGGTGGGTCTTAACCATTAAATACAAAGTTGATGGAACCATCGAACGATTCAAAGACAGACTTGTCACCAAGGATATACTCAAACTTAAGGAATTGATTATGTTGAGACATTCACACTAGTTGCTAAAATTAATACTATTTGTATCCTATTATCCTTGGCTATGAATCTTGATTGGCCTTTGCAGCAGTTTGATGTGAAGAATGCATTTTTGCATGGAGATCTTAAAGAATAACTATATATGGAATTGCCTCCTGGATGTAATATGCAATTTGAAGACTACAAACATGTCTATAAATTGAGAAAGGCATTGTAAGGTTTGAAGCAATCTCCTAGATCATGGTTTGGTAGGTTCACTTGTTCTATGAAAGCTTTTGGATACAAGCAAAGTAACTCTGATCATACTTTGTTCTTGAAGCAAAATAAAGGAAAGATTACTGCTCTCATTGTGTACGTCGATGATATGATAGTGACTGGGAATGATTTGGAAAAAAAAAGGCATTGCAGGATCACCTTGCTCAAGAATTTGAAATGAAAGATCTTTGTCAGTTGAAGTATTTTCTCAGAATTGAAGTGTCCAGATCAAAGAAAGGTATTTTCATGTCTCAACGAAAATATATCTTAGATCTATTGACTGAAACTGGTATGACAGCATGTAGTCTAATTAGCACTCCTATGGAACAAAATTTGAAACTAGGCATGCATCCGGATCAAGTTCCAACTAACAGGGTACGATATCAGAGACTAGTTGGAAGGTTGATGCATCTTGCACATACTCGGCCTTATCTGGCTTATGCGCTAAGTGTTGTCAGTCAATTTATGCACTCTCCAAGCGAAGAACATATGAATGCCATCATTTGTATCTTGCGGTACTTGAAATCATCCCCAGGGAATGGTATTATGTTTACAAAATGAGACAACTTGGGCATTAAAGGATATATTGATGCAGATTGGGTTAGGTCAATTGAAGATAGACGGTCTACGTCTGAATATTTCACATTTGTAGGTGGGAATCTTATTACTTGGCGAAGTTGTGAGTTCGAAAATCAAGCCAAGAGGGGGGGGGGGGTGAAAATTTATCAAAAATTTATTTCCTTTTTGATGAAAAACTCAGATCTAAAAAATATCCCTTTGGTTTAGCTAAGAAAACGCAGGTATGAATATGTTTAATGCCAAGCCTGCAGATAAACAATAAATAGTAAAGTAATAATGTCCAAATAGCAATAAATGAAAGCAATAAACACGAGAGTAGGGACGAGAGATAACACCGCTATTTGTAGGTGGTTCGGCCAAGACTTGCCTATGTCCAACCCCAAAGCTATTGCCTTCCAAGAGCTTCTCCACTATAATCCAATAGTGTCTACAACTTAGCTTTCGGGTGCTAAGTAACCGTTACAAGAGTTTTCTCGAGCTCACTCTTCAACTCATCACAAATCTCAAAACATATGAGATTTCTTCTATCTCATGGGTAGGCCCAAGTGTATCCACACTCAAAGGTTTCTCAAGGTTTAATGATAGGAATGAATAAACAATAGCTCTCAAAACCAAATCAGCAGAACTAAAGCTCAATAAATGGCTACAAGACAAGACTTGATGATGACGACAGCAATGGCAGAACCAGATCTTCTAGGAAAACGTACAGCCTTTGCCTTTTGCGTTTTTCTCTCACTTTTTGAAGGTTAGGTTGGCAATGATGATGTAGAGAGTGCAAAAGGTGTGCAAAAATCTTATCTTCTTTTCTCTCTCCATAAGGTTCCCTTTATAGGTCTTCAGTCTTGAGGGCCTTTTTGGAATGTTGGAGAGGTGCCCTAAGTGCCATATTGCCTTGATTCGCGTGCTGAGCGTCGTTTTTGAAAAACAACATTCCTGCAATATATGTTGACACATACATACTTATGTGTCGACACCTTCATCAAGTTTATAACTGGCTTGCTGGTGCCTATGGCATGTGTCGACACTTTACTTCCCATGTGTCGACACCATTGAAATGGCAGTCTGGCTTCTGTGCTATGTGTTGACACCATCTTGACAGATGGAGCTTTTCACTGCTTTTTGATATCCAATCTTTTCATTTCAACACAAAAACTCCTACAATGAAAAATATCATAGTTTAGGTGCAAGCCATGTGTTTAAATCAAATGTAGGGCATAAAGAATTAATGATAAAATTTAAATACAATTGAGTAATCTTAATTGAATAGTGGATTGACAACCACGTATCCTAAAAATACTCCAAAGCTATTTTGTCATTTGTTTTCATCAAAATTGAGTTAGATCGATGACAAATTCCTTTTTAAAGATTTGGAGGTTTTTCAAAATAGTTTGTTGCAAAGGGTTTTGGATTTTTAGAAAATTTTGTAAGAGTCTCCTTTGTATTTAGAGGTTTCTAAAAATTATAAACCTGTTACAAACACTTCTATATCATCCTCCAAACTTCTCAAACTCCATAATATGATTTCAGATCACAAACACTTCAATATTCTTGAATTAAAAAGGAGTTTAGAGTTTTAGGAATACTACCTCGTAGTCAATGACGAAGCTTTGCAAATGAGAGAAAATAAGATACCATTTTCAATTTGAGTTAAGTAAGGATAGAAAGGATTAACATAAAACTCATTCATCCAAAACAAGCAATCATATATCAATAAGAGTCAAAACATTTACAAAGATATATGAAAATGCAGTGGAATGTTTTCTCTGCGTAAAAGAATATGACAAAATTTACATATACTTCTCCCCCTTTGGCATCATCAAAAAGAGAGGGAGGAAAGGGTAAGGTAAAGGTAAATGGCTGAGATTGAGAACTCTGAGGCATTCCTCCGTGAACTTGCTCCATGAAGTGCTAAACCAGTGGATCCAATTGAGCATGTAGGGTCGTAGATAACGATCGGGATCTGAAAAGACATTTACATGATGAGTGATAGTCGTAGCAGCGCGGTTGATAGAAGTAGTCATGATATCCGTAGATTGCTTCAACTTATTTGTTTGCCTTCTGAATGTCTTCCACCAATCCCACATTACAATCCTACCAATGGACAAGTTAGTGGTGCAGAAGTTGCGAGCAAGATGAGCTTCACGAATGGATAAAGCCAACTCCATAGTATGAGACTCCAAAATAGATTTAATCTCCTCAAGACCAATCCACAAGTCAACATGAATGGAGAACAATTGATCTTTAAGATCTGAAACAGAGGCTTCCAAAAGGGCAAGCCTACTAGCTTGAGATCCCAAAGATACTGAATGACCAGCTGTAGGAGTATGTGGAGTACGTGGAGAGGCTAGTATTGGAATCTCATCCACTACTCTGTCCTCAGTCACTGGTTCCACTTCCTCTGGATCCTCTTCTTCAGCTTCTACTACTGCTGCTTCTTCCTCTTGAATTTCTTGAGAAGGCATTGCTATGGCCTTCTTAACCCATTCATCATCTTCATTCTGAATGAAGCCCATAAGACGCAAAGTCTTCTGATTGTATTCCTGGGTGACCTTTGGTTTTCTCATTCTTCACCATTGGTCTCAATATCATGCAGATCGAAAATCTAAGTGAAGAACATTCCATAAGGCAACCCTTGCCTTTTCTTCTCATAAGCTGCCTTCATATGGTTCAACAGAAGGTGGCCAAGATTCATTTGGTGCCTCGTAATCAAGCAGTACATCACAAATAAATTCATGAAAGTAACATACTCAAATTTTTCCTTCTTGGGAAGTATAATGTTACAAACCATGTGATGTAATAATCTCCTATGCACATTCAGGTCGCTGGTAATAGGTTTCTCAACCTCAGCCAAATCAGGGTCATCCATAACTACCCTGAGTATCTTTATGGGCTCTACATTTGATAAACCAGCCCAAGTATATGATTCAAAAAATTTCAACCCATAATTGGGGGAAAGGGCCACGACATTAAGCCCATTTATAGATAAGTCCAACTCGTTCCCTTTCAAAATGAAAGTTTGCATACGATTGCTTCACTAAATAGGGAAATGAATCACACTTTAAACTAATAAAGTTGGACCAACCCTAAGCCTCAAATAGCTCCTGAAAATCAAACTCATTCTTCGTAAACCATGAAAATAGAACCCATATTCCAGAGATTATCTTGCAATGACGAAAATCACTTTGAACTCGATGTTGATGGAATCTTGAATGAAATGGATTTGCCTCTGAAGGAGCCGAAGCTTCCTCTTCTCTTCTCTATTGCTACCTTGGCCTAGATGATTCTCCATGGTTGAAGACTCTCTTTTGTCATCCATTAGACATCTTGAATACACGGTTTAGGGTTTTATTTGGAGGAAAGAGAGGGGAAGAGTAGATTTGTGGTGGAGGAATAGAGATTTGTTGAGATTAGGGCACGAGAGAGGGAGGTCGGTGGTGAGAGAAGGTGCGGCGTTAGAGGTTAGGGCACGGAAGGTTTGGGAAAAATGAGGAAGAAATGATTTTTAGATCGAATGGGGTTAAGTATATGAGGTGTCGACTCATTAAACGTAAGAGAAGTTAATGAATGCAAATAAATCGACGTCTTAAAACTGCCCATTCGAAACATGTTTCGACACATATGTAAGCATATGTCGACACATATGAGAACATGTGTTGACACTTACTCAATAGTCTTCTCTTGGAACACACAGTGTGTTGACACATGGTTGAATAGTGTCAACACATATAGATTCCAAAGAAAATAGTCAAGCAACTCCAGAAGTGTCGACACTTAAGAGTTCAAGTGCTAACATATGACATGCAATTGTATAAAATAACATGTTTTCAAATAGGAAATTTATGATGCAATCCAATTAAGCATGAAAACATATAATCACCTCAAAAATCAATCAACTAACATACGAATGATATAATAAGCAGTTCATATTAATATCAATCATTCGGGGGGAAAACGCATACCAATCTCTTGATGAATGAAGCAGAAACGATCCTCATTGAGAAGTTTCGTAAATATATTAGCAAGTTGAAGATCTGTGCTTACAAACTCAAGAATAATCACCTTGTTAAGCATGATCACACAGAAAATGATGTTTGATCTCAATATGTTTAGTCCTAGAATGCTGAATGAGATTTTTAGAAAGGTTTATCACACTCTTGTTATCACCTTGATTGAGACGAGAGAAAAATGAAGATTAAAATCTTCCAGTTGTTGTTTCATCCACAATATTTGTGTGCAACAGTTACCATTAGCGATATACTCAGCCTCTGTGGTTGATAGAGCCGCAAAATTTTGTTTCTTACAAATCCAAGACACTAGAGATGGACCAAGAAACTGACACGCACCACTAGTACTTTTTCTATCAAGTTTGCAACTAGCATAATCAGTATCCGAGTTTCCTTGCAAATTAAATTCAACATTCATGGAATAAAACAAACCAAGATCTTGTGTTCCAACAAGGTAACGAAATATTCTCTTAACCACAAGGGGGTGAAACTCCTTTGGGCGAGACTGAAATATCGCACACACTAAACATGATATCAGGTCTACTCGCAGTAAGGTAAAGTAAAGAGCCAATCATACTCGATACCTCATTTGGTCAACGTCTTTACCTTTTTCATCTTTCTCCATTTTGGTTGATGGACTCATTGGTGTACTCATCGGTTTTGAGTTGTCCATCCCAAATCTTTTAAGAATGTCTCTTGTGTACTTAACTTGATTAATGAAGATGCCATCATGATTTTGCTTAATATAAAGTCCGAGAAAGTAATTCAACTCTCCCATAAAGCTCATCTCAAACTCTCCTTTCATTATATTGGAAAATTCCTTACAAAAAGACTCATTAGTAGAACCAAATATGATATTATCAACATAAATTTGAACGATAAGTAAATCATTATATTTTTCCTTAGTAAAAAGAGTGATATTGATACTATCTTGTGAAAATCTCGTTTTCAATTAGGAAAGAACTTAATCGTTCATACTATGCCTGAGGTGCTTGCTTCAAGCCATATAAGGCTTTTGTGAGCTTTAACACATGGTGTGGCTGCTTTTCGTCCTCAAATCCAGGAGGTTGTTCTACATACACTTCCTCAGAAAGATAACCGTTTAGAAAAGCACATTTCACATCCATTTGAAATCTTTAAAGCATGCAAATGCAAGCAACATGCGAATAGATTCTAAACGAATAACAGGTGCGAAGGTCTCATCAAAATCGATTCCCTCTTCTTGATTATAACCTTGCTACAATTTTAGATTCATCTATTTTGTTTCGGAAAACCCATTTAGTACCAATAACTAGATGATCTTTGGGTCTAGGAACTAGATGCCATACCTGGTTTTTCTCAAACTGTTTTAATTCATCCTTGAGAGAGCAAAAACAACCCAAGAGGGGGGGGTGAATTGGGTTTTATAAAAACTTTTATCCTTTTTCTTATAAAACCAAATATGTAGAGATCCCTTTTTCTTTTTCCAAAGAGCAAGAGAGTAGATCTATAAAATCAAGGACTATAATGAAGAATAAAAGGAATAGTTAAAGAAGCACAAAAAATAGCTATCAACAATAAATAGTGATAAGGGTAGAGAGATGACACCGTGACTTTTAGGTGGTTCGGCCAACACTTGCCTACGTCCACCCCCAAGGCTATTGACTTCCTTGGGCTTTCTTCACTATCTTCAAATAGGAAGTACACCTTAGCTTCTAGGGTGCTAAGGAACCTTTACAAAGTGTTTTTCGAGCTTACACTTTAACTCACTCTCTCAAATCCTCACAACCTAGAGGATTTCTTCTACCCAACAAGTAGGACAAGTGTTTTCCCAAACACTCACGTGTTTTTCAAGAATGGGTACAAAGGGAATCTTAGTAAAGGCTCTTTAAGCTGAATAAACAAGTATGAAGTACTGAGGTGTGCAAAGAGACAAGATTCACAAAGAAAGCATCAGTATTTGCAGGTGGGAGTACGAGCTTTCTTGGTTGGTGGAGCTTCTTTCTTCTTCAAAGCTTTTTCTCTCTCTAGAAATTAGGGCAAGAGTTAATAGCGCACACTTCTCCTTCTTTCTCTCTCCATCTTCTTCTATTTAAAGCTCCTAGGGCACCAAGGGTCTTCTTGTAAAGTTTGAGTGCGTTGGAGGTCATTTGAGACAATTTGAAGACTTTTGGATGAGTTGGCGTCGCTCCAGGATTTCTGCAAAATCGTGCAATGTGTCGACACATTGATGGTATGTGCTGACACATTAAAATTTGGCCTGAAAATAACCTCTCGGGTGTTAGTTCAATGTGTCGACACTATAGCTCAATGTGTCGACACTTCCAACACTTAGTCAAAAAATATTTCGAATGACTTGAAAAACAAACTCTCGGGTAGTAGTTCAATGTGTCGACATTATGGTCCAATGTGTCGACACTTCCAACACTTAGAAAAAATTTCGAATGATTCTGAAATACAAACTCTCGGGTAGTAGTTCAATGTGTCGACACTTATGGTCCAATGTGTCGACACTTCCAACACTTAGACAAAAAATTGTTCTTTAGCAGCAACTACCTCAATTCAATAAATCTCAAAAATACTTACAATATAAAAGATGATCAATTAGCAAGTGTAATGATGATCAAGTATGCTTGGAGAGATTTTAGAATAAGGAAACCTTGATACTCTAAAAACATAATTTTCTTGAAAAGGAATTTCAATGTAAAAACTAAAAGTCTTAAACGAGTTTGAAAACTTTGTTATCATCAAAATCAAAATGGATTATTTGTAAGAACAACCTTGGGCTAACAATCCTTCATGGCATGGATCCATTTTTCATCATCTTTTGCCTGAGAGATATTCTTTGGCTCAATTTGAGAAAGTAGGGCAAAATTATTAGCTTGATTATAAGAAGATGAGTTCTTACACCTTTCTCAACATTACCAATGACTTGATTAATGGGATGATTTCTGACAAACTTCCAAACCTTTAGTAGATCGTTTTTGCTTTGAGGTGTTTCTTCTTCTAGATCTTGATCATCTTTGTCTTGCAGCCTTTTACTTCACTTGTAGCAGGTTTCTCACCCCCTTTATCAAGATCTACAACATCCTCATCATATCTTTTCAGATAAACGTTAGATTATCAAATACCACATGTATAGATTCCTTAACAACTAAAGTTCTCTTATTAAACACCCGATAAGCTTTACCGGAAATAGAATAACGAAGAAATATACCTTCATTGGATTTCGTATCAAACTTACCCAAGTGTCTTTGTTGTTGTTGGGAATGAAACACTTGCAACCAAACACATGAAAATAGCCAATGTTGGGTTTTTTTTTTCCATAGCTCATATGGAGTTTTCTTAAGAATTTGCTTTATCATACATTGGTTCATGACATAGCAGCTAGTGTTAATAGCTTCTGCCCAAAAATAATCTGGCAAGTTATTTTCACAAAGCATGGTTCTAGCCATTTCTTCAAGAGTCCTATTCTTCCTCTCAACAACCCCATTTTGTTGAGGAGTCCTAGGAGCTGAGAAGTTATGGTTTATACCAAAATCATCGCAAAATTTTGTAAAGGAGAATTTTTCAAATTCTTTCCATGGTCACTTCTTATGCTAGAAATAGCAAAACCTTTTTCATTTTGAATCCTCTTGCACAGTTTTTCAAATGCATCAAAAGGCCTCATCCTTATGAGCTAAGAAAAGAACCCATGTAAATCTACTATAATCATCAACCACAACAAAGTCATATCGTTTGTGACCTAAGCTTGACATTCGGGCTGAACCAAGTAAGTCCATGTGTAGAAGTTGAAGTGGCCTAGAAGTGGACACAATGTTTTTGGTTTAAAAGATGTTCTAGTTTGTTTGCCTTTTTGACAAGCAGCACAAATTTTATCTTTTTCATAAACAAGGTTAGGCAAACCTAAAACAAGGTCCTTTTTGGCTAATTTTGAAATAAGGTTCATGCTTGCTTGAGCAAGTCTTCTATGCAATAGCCAACTATCTCTATCAGTTAGAGAGAGAAGATATTTTACATTTTTAGAAGAGATATTCTCTAAGTGAACAACATACACATTTTCTTGTCGATGTCCGACAAACAAGACTTTCTTGTCTTCAATGTTTTCAACAATGCATATTGATGATTCAAATATGACTCGGTTTCCCTTATCACATAATTGACTGATGCTCAACAAATTATGCTTCAAACCATCAACAAATAAGACATGTTCAATAGTAGGAGGAGTCATACCAACATTTCCAATACCAAGAATTTTTCCTTTTCCATTATCACCAAAACTAACTGATCATTTTTCTTTTGGGTTAAGAGATTTGAACCAACTCTTATCCCTGTCATGTGCTTGGAGCATCCGCTATCAAGAACCCAATATTCCTTGACTTCGGTTGACTTCAAGCACTCTGCAAAAAGAATCATTTCTTGATTTTTGGTACCCAAATCATTTTGGGTCCTTTGGTGTTAGAAACGGTTTCCTTCACCTTGTCCTTTGAATCCAAACAAATTTGATACCATTAGAAGCTTCTTTCTAGTTGGAAAAGTATGTGAGATATGTTCAGATTTACCACAAAAGTTGCACAATCTATATGAAGTAGATGATTTATTGATCATATAAGAATAAGATTTTGATCATTGAAGGAATCATAACCAATGCCACTTTTGTTGAAACAACACCTTTGAGAACCAAGAAGAATATCAAGGTTCTTCTTCCTTGAGTGAACTTTGCAAGATCATTTGTAAGAGTTTCAACTTTTGATTTTAAATAATCATTTTCAGCAATCAAAAGACTTGTTTTGTTTTGCAAAGGTATTTCATTTTCTTCCTTGATCCTTGCAAGATCATCTCTAAGAGTAAACACTTGACTTTTCAAAGTATCATTCTCTTTTGAAACATTTTCAAACTCTTTTTTAGAGAACTATATTTTGAAACAATTCTTTTTAGTTCACATATTGTTCATCAAACGCATCTTGTAATTCATCAAATGAAAAGCATTGAGTAAGTGAAGATTGTACCTCATCCTCGCTATCCTTTGCCATCAAACAAAGGTTTGCAACTTCCTCTTCTTCACTTTCACTTTCACTCTCGTCTGATTCTCCCATGTGGCTAAGAATGCTTTCTTCTTATCCTTGAAGTCTCTTGACTTCTTTTGTGGTTCAGTTGGGGCATTCAGATTTAATATGACCAGGCTTTTTACATCCAAAGCAAATGGTCTCATTCTTTTTACTACTATCACCCTTGAAGTTGTTTTTCTTTGGGTACCTCTTGTCACCTTGCTTCTTTTTAAAGAACTTCTTAAATTTCTTTGTAAACAAGGCCATCTCATCGTCATCAGAAGATTCTTCACTATTAGAGTAAGAGGCTTTCAAGCAATTCCTCTTTTACCTTTTCCGTCAATCTCGTCTACTTTCACTTGGTTCATCTCGTGGGTCATGAGAGATCCCATAAGTTCATCCAAGAGACAATTTGTTAAGTCCTTGGCTTCCTGAATAGTTGTAACTTTAGGTTCCCAAGCCTTAGGAAGACACCTGAGAATTTTTCTCACCATTTCCACATTAGTATAAACTTTACAAAGAGATTTCAATTCATTGATAATATCAGTAAAGTGAGTAAACATGGTAGAGATAGATTCATCAGATTTCATCTTAAACAATTCATAGCTATGCACAAGAATACTAATCTTGTTCTCCTTAACTGATTAGTACCTTCATGAGTAATTAACAAATTTTTCCATATTTTCTTAGCATATTCACAACCAGAAACACAGTTAAATTCGTTAACATCAAGAGCACAATATAAAATATCCATAGCTTTAGCATTTAAAGACACAAGCTTGTGATCAGCTTCATTCCAATATGCTTCAGGTTTATGTAAGCCAGCTTCATCTTTAGGAAGTCTAGGCTGTTCATGATAATTTTTCTAGAGATCATAGTCTACGGCTTGAATGTAGATTTTCATCCTTGCTTTCCAATAGTTGTAGCATGTTCCATTGAACAAAGGAGGCCGGTTAGTGGATTGACCTTCAGATAACGAATAGCTAACAAGAGTAGTCATTAGTAAAGATAATAAACCTCAGCTTTGATATCAATTGTGAGTCTGAAAATTAAACCAAGAGGGGGTGAATTGGGTTTATGAAAAATTTATCCCCTTTTTGATGAAAAACTCGGATCTGAAAAATATCCCTTTAGTTTAGCTAATAAAATGCAGATCTGAATATGTTTAATGCCAAGCCCAAAGATAAATAATAAATAGTAAAGCAATAATGTCCTAATAGCAATAAATGAAAGCAATAAGTACGAAGTAGGGAAGATAGATAACACCGCGATTTTTAAGTGGTTTGGTAAAGACTTGCCTACGTCCACCCCCAAGGCTATTGCCTTCTTGGGCTTCTCCACTATAATCTAATAGTGTCTACAACTTAGCTTCCGGGTGCTAAGTAACCGTTACAAGAGTTTTCCTGAGCTCACTTTTCAACTCGTCACAAATCTCAAAGCCTATGAGATTTCTTCTATCCTCATGGGTAGGCCCAAGTGTATCCCACACTCAAAGGTTTCTCAAAGTTTAATGAGATGAATGAATAAACAATAGCTCTCAAAGCCAAATCAGCAAAACTAAGCTCAATAAATGGCTACAAGACAAGATCTGATGATGATGACAGCAATGCAGACCAGATCTTCTTGGAAAACGTGCAACCTTTGTCTTTTGCGTTTTTCTCTCACTTTTTGAAGGCTTGGTCAACAATGAAGATGTAGAGAGGAAAAAGGTGTGCAAAAATCTTCTTTTCTCTCTCCATAAGGTCCTCCTTATAGGTCTTCAGTCTTGAGGGGTCCTAAGGGCCTTTTTGGAATGTTGGAGAGGTGCCATAAATGCCACATCGTCTTGGTGCGCATGCTGTCATTTTTTAAAAACAACGTTCCCACATTATGTGTAGACACATACATGCCTATGTGTCAACACCTCATCAAGTTTGGAATTGACTTGCAGGTGCCTGTGACAGGTGTCGACACCATTTTCATATGTGTCGACATTTTGCTTCCCATGTGTCGATACCATTGAAATGATAGTTTGGCTTATATGCTATGTATGGACACCATGTTGGTAGATGGAGTTTTTCAATGCTTTTTGATATCCAATCTTTTCATTTCAACACAAAAACTCCTACAATGAAAAATATCATAGTTTAGGTGCAAGCCATGGTGTTTAAATCAAATGTAGGGCATAAAGAATTAATGATAAAATTTAAATACAATTGAGTAAGTACTCTTAATTTGAGTATTGTACTCTTAATTGAATAGTGGATTGACAACCACGTATCCTAAAAATACTTCAATGCGTTTTGTCATTTGTTATCATCAAAATCAAGTTAGATAGGTCAAGATCAACCTCGGGCTAATAGAAATAAAAAACAAGAGGTAGTTGCCAGATCAAGTGTTGAGGCCGAATACAGGGGAATGGCTAAGGTAGTGTGTGAATTATTGTGGATAAGAAATCTATTACAAGATCTGCATATTGAGCAAGTTTGTCCTATGCAATTATACTGTGACAACAAGGCAACATGTGATATTGCCAATAATCTAGTTCCACATGATCGAACTAAACATGTTGAGATTGATAGGCATTTTATCAAGGAGAAACTGGAAGCAAAGCTTTTTGAAGTTCCTCATGTTTGATATCAAGACCAACTTGCTGATGTGCTCACCAAGGCTGTCTCATGCCAAGCGTTCAATGGCTGTCTCGACAAGTTGGGCATGAGAGACATCTATGCACCAAATTGAGGGGGAGTGTTGACAATTGACCATTCCACAATTGTCTCATTATTTCGAAACTGGTGCTATGAATATCTCAGAGATATATGTCCATATATATCTCATTACTAGGGCATCACTCTTGAGTAATCCCCAAGTTTAGCAATTAGACGATTCTAATTGATTCTTTCCATTATGTAATTATTTTTTAATTATTGCTTTCCTTTTCTTCTTTTCCCTCTTCACCTATAAATAGATCAGTCCTTGTACAATTCTATACACAAAATTCTCTCAAATTCTTCTGCTTGCATTCTTTCTACTTAACTTATATGATCCAACGGCTAAATTGACAACGGATCGTTGACTAAAGTTCGATCGGCCAACCTAAAAATTGGCCAATCCATAGATAAAACGCAAACATTCAGATATGCGATCGATCGGGTACGAGCCGATTGATGGCATATAATGTATAACACAACGTTTAATTGTGATGATGCATCATATTAATTGATGACAGATTGGTTGATCAATATTCCATTCCGCGTGTCAATCAACATTTACCAGTGGCATCTACTTGTATATAACTAAATGATCAGTTTGGCTCACCGAGAATCGAGGTGAAATATTGTTAGAACCCGATCGAGCCCATCTCTTTGTATAAATATATACTACCGTAAATGAATAGTATAAAAAAGGCAATCAACAGGTATTATTCATTTTTGAGCATTTGGAGGCCCGGCAACAATTGAAGTTAGCCATTTACATCCATTCATCTTCCATATTTTTCTTTACAAGAAGTACAAAGGAAAATACAAAAGTTGAAACAGCCAATTAATTAAGCCACAAAGACTCTAAAAAAAATTAAGCCACAAACTACTGGGGGGTCGAGAGTCAAATGTCACTTGAATCACCAATTCTGAATGCCAAAATTGCCCAACAGTGTAATAAATAATCAGTTTGATCTTGCCTAATTAAATTAGCTACACGGTGCAGGATATACCAGCATAGTTGCCTTCTATCGTCCTAAGCTTGTAGCCATTGTTCAGCGTAGCCACCAACTGTCCCCGTCACCAGACCTAAAAGAACGATATTTGAAGAACAGGACTTCCACCCCAAGCTCAGTGATAGTGCTAATTGGAAATACAGAACCACGACAAAGGGGACATGTCACTTGCTTGTATCCTACCCATCTGTCTAAACAATCCCTATGAAAAATATGGTCGCATCTCAACTCCCTAATCTCTTCATCTTCCTCTATCTTGCACAGGCACACAGCGCACTCCACTTCTTCTTCGGACCCCAACAGCTTGCTCTTGTACCGGCCTTTGCTTAGTGCTTCAGTACAGATCTCCAGCATGTCATTCGGCGTACGCTTGAAGAAAGAATGGTGAAGCAGGTAGTTGCATGCCCACTTCAAATGGGTAGCAAAAAGGATTACATAACTCATGATGAACAAGACCGATGACGGGAGGTGGGAAAAACGCTGGAGGAGAAAAGTGATGCTGATAATTGGAAAGGAAACGAGTGTGCGAACCGAGGAAACTAGCAACAGGATTATGTTTGGTGATTTCATGGGGGCAGTACGGTACCTATAGATAGGTACTTATAGACTTGCCAAAGAGGAAGGTTCCTGGATGTGAAGCCGGTGTTGACAGGAATAGTGGAAAGAAAGATCGGTTCATGCTCTAGTGTTACCAACTGGGGGTACCCATGTGGGCACTCCCATGTATGTGGGACACATGGCAAGCCATGTGTCACAAGGAAGTTGATGAGGAGAGACTATAAAAGTGCCTATTTTTCTAACATCTAGAAATTAAGTCGACTCATGAACTACAAAATTATATTAATACTATTGGACCCTCGGACTCCAGAGACTAAATCCTATCCGGACCTCCTTTTTGTTTTTTTAAACGAGCATCTTATATATTGAGAAACACGAGTACAACAGAACGAAACACTGAGAACTGGAAAAATAAACAAATGACAAGCAACAACTAAAACCGAAGATAAAAAACAAAGCCTAAGTAGGCATGCAGCTTACCACCGTTGAATGTACCACCTGATCATTACTGGCTCTTGGAATCTTGGAGGAGTCTCAAAAGTAAAGAGGAGATCAGTCAACTTTAAGGTCTTCGTTGGTAATTGCGACGCGTCTTTTGACGGGCTTCCGGTTTGAAACGGTCTTCCGGTCTTTCAAATCATGTTTGAACAGAATTTGGTTCTGCGGCTTTCATCATCTGAACCCTACTTTTTTGGAAAGACGCAGTCTTCCTGCGTTTGCTTTTTGCGGCATGTAGGAGGTTATTTCGTTCTCCGATTTGTCCAGACCGACTTTGCAATATCCTAAACCATGAACCATTTGACTAAGCAATTGAACTTTCCCAATTCATCACGTTTCTAGATCGAACCTTTCCAGGTAACTCTCCCATGCATACATTTTCCAATAATTTTGAAAGATACCGCCACCGAGCTTATTATATATTAAATTAATTTGTTCTACTGTTGTATACACAGGGACATATCTGAGTATAGGCAGTTTAAGCATTTGCCTAAAGCCTCCAAAATAGGAAGATCCCAAATTTTCTATTTTATTCAATATTTAATAAATTATAGGCTCTCCATTTAAATATTTAACTTAACGAAAAAACATAATTCAAAATTTTAAATTACATCCAATCTAGATGAAAACATACCGCCGATGATATTATTATATGTTGCTGTTGAGCGTCTCTCAAAATTGACTATTACTGATGCTTCATATCTTCTCAAAAGCAGCACAAAAGTCTTGCCCCTAGAAATAAAGTGATATCCAACCAACTTTTTAGTAAAGATAAAATTTTCTTTTTGTAGGAGAATGAAGATAATCTTGAACGATGGACCTACACGAAAGGCTAAGTACTTAACATACAAGCAAATCACGAATAACTTAGTATAAGAATCCATCTCCCATGGCCACCCACGTGAAAAATATTTATTAACTAAGACGTTCATTATCTATTTTTTTTTTTTTTTTTTTTGGAGCTCAAGTAATCAACGTACGTCTGGAAAACTAATAACTTATCTGAATAAAGAAATCTATTAATGATATCCATCATCGGTTACCCTAATGATTAAGGCGAATTTGGAGTTACATAGATAAGAGGCACAGTCTCAGGTTTGATTGTCTTGGAGGATTATTTCAAAACTTACTTACACTACAACAAAAATCACTTTGGGTGTCAAAAAATTTTGTCACCCAAAGTGCTATTTTTGTCACCAAAGGTTTTAGGTGATAAAACCGAGTTGTCATTCGGTTTGTCATTTAGAGCTTGTCAACAAAGGTTTTAGTTGACAATTTTCTTGTTTGTCACTCGAAACCGTCCGGACAGGTTACAATATCATACGAATGATTTTATGCCACATTGACGAAATTCAAAATTGTCATGCCCAGTACATTCCATACGTTCACACACCCCATGAGAACAATTAGTCCAATGTGACGAAAATGTATTTTGTCATGGACCATACATGCGCACGGTGATATAAAACTGTACTGACGGTAATATATTACTGTCCAAACGTTAACATAATGACGTCCACACCGTTGGAATGTGTTTTCTTACTATTTGGACAGTTTCTAGTTTAAAGACCGTGTGTATGCAATAATAATTGTTTGGACCGAACGTATTTAATGCGAAGCGTGTGGACGGATAGTTAAGCGTACGCATGTTAATATTTCGCAAAAACTGTTCAGACGACCTTTTTACCGTACGAACCGTTTGTTAAGTATTTGAATTAATTTAATTAAAATTTCAAAATAATTTGCAAATAATATAAATGGAAAGATATCCAATACTCATAATATAATAAAATGTCTACAAATATGCAATCGAAGTTAAAAGTAAATAAAATACATAAACGATAACTACTGATCAAGTAGTGAAAATACGTAAATCTACCCAAATTTTCATTTGGGTGTCATACGGGATTGCAGCTTGTCTAATCTGCTCCATCATCTGCTCACGCATCTGTTGTTCCATTAGTTGCATCCTCCGTTCTTGCTGTTCGACTAGTTCCTTTGCTGCTCCTGCATCATCTTCTGATGCTCTTTGTCTTTCTTCCGTTGCTGCACCGCTATCATCTGCATCAGTTCTTTGTCTTTCTTCCTCTGTAGCTCCTCCATCATCTGCTGATGCACTCGCATCGTCTGCTCCATATTTGATCGTTTGACCAGAAGTGCCTTCATATTCCATCTGTCTAGCCCTCATCTCTCAATCTCTAATCTGGCCTCCTCCAATGTCTAGACAAATCAACGGATGATGCTGATGAAGATGATCCAATAGACCGTATTGAACGGCCTAAACCTTGCATGTAACCCACTTTCGTCCACAACACCTCAGTGAAAATTTCCACTTCGGGTTAAGACTTTCTCTTTGACTCATGCTGCAACTGCACAGCTTCCATTTTTTCCTACAAAATTAGTAAATAAGATAAACTTAGCACATACGAAACATAAGAGATAATGAATGCATCATTAAATCTAACGTTACAACTTACAAAATTTTTCGTGCATCTTTGATGTCCACTTGCCATCCTTATTAGTATACTTTTTTTATACAGCAACGCAAAACTAATCTCATCAGATTCTGGATTTTTTGTATTCCGAAAGAAATGTAAAACGTGCATATAAAATACCTAAGTCATTTATTTAAATAATATCTAAGAAAAATATGAATTTATTACTTACGAACAATGCTCTCACACGTTGAAGGACCTCGCTCCCGATGTGTGTACAATCTTCAGCTTAGCTTTATTCTCTTTGTTGATTGCACTCCTTATCTGCATTGTACATTTACAGTTGTTACCACAATTAATAATAAAAAAAATAAACGTTCAGGACGGAATAAAAATTTTTAACCTGAAATTCCTCACTCACGAATAAATCACAGACACGAGTCCATTCTTCCTTGTTCATCCCGGGATACGGGTGCACTAACACCTCTTCCTTTGGAATTGGACACCGAGTAATGCTGTAACATTTTATTTCTATGCATCCTATACGTTGTGTTCATCGTAGACGTTTCAGTGATGCAATTCTCGGCTTGGTCATAATCTAGTTGGAAGTCATCCTTAACATATATAATAGTTAGTATATAAAATTTTCCACAATTAAAATTTATAAATTATACTTACCAACACTCGGTTCATCACGTATGATTTAACCTCATCAGGGTCCTCCTTCTACTTACTCGTCTCAAATGGGACATGCTGTCGAACAAGCGCACCAATATGACTTGAGAGCATTGAGGTCATGTCATCATCACCCGTACGTCCATCAGGGATATGGACAGTCAGCTTTCCTCCAGTATGAGCCTTGAGTAATGCAATCTCGCGTGTACTATCCCTGATGTGTCTGATTCCGGATGTCACAACAAATGAAGAACAATAAATTTAAAATTCCGTACTGCCCTTGACGACATATTGTATGAAATTAGTACCACTGACCATATATTGTACGATAAGCTCATGTTGCCAAATGAATTCAGCTCATCAGATGCCAAACCAACCGGACGTTTCGAGATTCCCGACCAAATCATTCATAATTCTTATCGAGGTCTTTCCATGTAACACCCTGCTATTTTGCACTTATTTGGTATATATGTGAGATAATATAAATAGTACGTTGTGGAATTTTCTTACTTCAATTATTCTTCTTACATCTTTAATTTTTCCTCCATTTACACTTTTATTTTGTGTTTACATTCAAGAAGGTAATTGGGATGGTCGGGGCAAGCCGTAAAACCCTGATAAGTCAGGTTTGAGTATTGCATGCCGGGGGTGATTAGTTGATTTCCCGACCTTGAGCAGTGTGAGCTCTCGACCCTGAATAGTTTAGTTCTGACCCCGAGCAGTTTGATTTTCTGACCCCGAGCAGTGTGAGCTCTCGACCCCGAGTAGTTTAGTTCTCGACCCCGAGCAGTGTTGAGCTTTCGACCCCGAGCAGTTTGAGCTCCTACCCTAATTAGTTGAGTTCTCAAACCCGGCTTGTGTAAGCCTCGGACCCCGAACGGTTTAAGCCCAGGACCTCGGGCTGTTTCAGCCCTAGGCCCCGGGTGTTTGAGCTTCTGGTATGCCTAGTTTTACGTTAGTTAGCTTCCTTTTGCATGCTACTTTTTACGTGTCCTACCCGTGTGCACAGCATTAAATGCACTCTTATCCCATTTCACATTTTACTTCCCTCCTCCTTATTCGACCTCCTAGGTGAAGCTGGCGTTTGGCTCTCTCTTTTTGGCGTATTGCGTGCTTGGCGTTTTGCTTGTACAACAGACGTACGAGGTGAAGATTCTAGTGGCAGCAGACCTCGTTACCTCTCTCTCTCTAATGATTAGGTCTAGACTATAGGCTGGTAGGGGGAGTACACCATGAAATTGTTGCCTTTTATTTATAGTATCAACGAGAAGAATAAGAGAGAGATGTGAAGTGGAGTGCTTTCGAGACATATAGAATTTTCTCCAAACCGATAGAGAGAAGGGAAGGGAAAGCGATGTGAGAGAGAGACCACCTGACCGGAGGAAGGGAAAGTGACGTGAGAGAGAGACCCCCTGACTGGAGGAAGGAGAACCAAGTGGAATCGAGACCAAGGTAGTCTCGGTCTGCACCTTTCCTTCCCTTCAGCTTTTAGCTTTCTTTTTCTAACATTGTGTCTACTATTTTTAGGTGTTTTCATTGAAGGAGAGGCAGTACACACTAGACTGAGGTAAGGGTGAGCCAAGTTACAGTAGGGGGATTGGGGTAGTTCGGGTAGTGCATAAACGTGATTTTTACCATGAGAGGAGAAAAGACTAGTAACCCATTCTATCACTGTGATAAAATGCGAAGGAGAAAGGACTAAAAGACGTTGGGTGGACAACTAGGGCTAGATCCTTTGAGTCTGAAGTTTGAGAAAGAAAAACTCATTTTATACATGACCGGGAAAGCCTTATTTTTCAATAATCGGGAAAGACTTTTGTATGTTTATGCCCGAGGAAATTATTGTTAAAGGTCTTGTTATTATATGCCTGGAAAGGGTTGGTTACATGTTATTTTTTTTTATATTGGTCACATGCTCGGAAAAGACTGTTATAAAATATGCTTGGGAAGACCTTGCTAAAACGAGTTTTTTAATAAATGCCCGAGGAGACCTTTATCAAATAGGCCCGGGGAGATTTTATAATACATGCCCGGGGAGACCTTTATAAAATAGGCCCGAGGAGATTTTTTAAAACATGCCCGGGGAGATCTTTATAAAATGGCCCGGGGAGATTTTTGTAAAACGTGCCTGGGGAGGATTTTCTTTTGAAACTAGCCAAGAGCTCTAAAATCTTTTCTTTGAAAGACAGCCAGTCCTTATTTGGGTTAGCAATGAACAAAAATAATTTAATTGTATAAGTTGTTGGACTTGCCTATTAACAGCATGTGGTACGTGTTAGGTTGGACCGAGTCTAATGCATGAATATCATGAAATGAACACTCATTTATGGATTAAGAAAAGTTACTATGAATTTAGGTTGCTTTATTTTATATGCATTTTATATGACAATTGGTCCATGAAATCTATTGCTCATTTTGATACCTGTTGCATCAACATATCATGGGTATGATGAAGCTATTGACCGAATTGAACACATGACCAGAATGAAACCCATACCTAGAGGTGGTCCGATGACAGGGTGACGGTACCGATCACAGTGGGATAGTGCAAGCCGCCACTGAAAGGATAGTGGTTGGTATCCCTGGCGTGAAACAATATACGCTTGACAGGGTCCTGGTGCCGGGGCACGGGACAGTCCCAGAGGAGAGGAGGGACGCACAACCCTGACTCTGGGGGTTAAACAGAGCGACAAAGGACACTCGATGACAGAAAGAGGAAAGAGGAAAGAAAGAAAGAAAGAAAGAAAGTACAGTGACCGGAAAACAGATGCATCATTCTTGCATTGCATCATTTTCCTGTTTAGTGTTATTGATGCTTATAGATTATTTTGATTAATCATGCTTATGCTGTTTTGTGTGGCATATTCCTTTTTCCCCCTTTACTGAGTCATTAGACTCACCCCTTTTTTGGTTTAATCTCTTGTATGTACTGCCATGGACATCGGACATATCAGATGCTGACATTTATGAGCGAGCAGACTTTGGATGTTGATCCCTACATTGTAGTGGTCAAATTATGGATTTATGTCACCGAATTGTTTGAGGTATTCGTGGGATACGAGCCCCATTGGTACCTCAAGGATCCACCTGCTCCTCTAGTTGAGGACTTCAGATTAGTCAATGTTCCTCCGGCCCTTTTTCACGTTGTCCCTCCTCCACTGGCGCCGCCAGTGGAGGGCAATGGGGATAATGAGATTATCGACCTAACCTCCGACACTAAGTCGGAGATGGACTAGACATCAGTGGTAGTCATTTTTTTTTAGGTCCTGTTACTGTTAGCCGGTTTCATGGGTGTGGTGGGACAGAAAGTTATAACTAACGTCCGTTTTTGTACTTATTATCTCGTTACTTTTGTATCTTCGTAAAGGTTTTTGTTCTTTGTAAAGTGCTACCTGTATAAAGCAAATCAATTTGTATGTGTAATCCCTTTTATTCTATCCATCCTTACGCCACAACCTACTTTTAAATTATTAACTGTAGTTTTAATATATCCTTAATGAATCCATTTTATTATCCTATTTAATTCTGTGTGACTTGTTTACTAAATCCCTGAAAACTATTATTTCCTTCCTTGAATATACTTATACATTTCAAGACACTATTTTCGCTAAGTTTTTTTTTAAAGCCAGTTAGCAGATTTATTCGTGTCGTAATCCCCGCTTGTGTGCATTCCATTACTATAGGAGAGCCTAGTGGGTAAGTACTGGCACGGGGCATGACATTCCATGCCACAAAGTCTACAGGATGCCTCATCACCCCATCTTCAACCACACACTTCTCTTGGTGCCACCGCATATCCGTTGCTGTTTGTCTTGATAGAAACAATCATTGCAACCTCGGTTTCAAGGGAAAATATGCAGCACTTTTTGAGGAACCTTTGATTGCTATTTTGATTGTACTTCCACCTCGATCCCCACACACCGGACACTCTTGTAACTCACTGTGTTCCTTCCAAAACAATCCACAGTCATTTAAGCATGCATGTACATTATCGTAGCTAAATCCTAAATTCTTTCTTAACTTTTTTGCTTTATAATAAGATTTAGGAAGTGTCTCCCCCTTCAACAGTGCATCTTTTATCAAGCCCAACACATCTTCAAACACCTTTACAATTAAATTATTTTCTGACTTCACATGAAGTAATCTAATAGTGAAGGACAACTTCGAGTACTTCTTACATTTGGGATACAACTCTCCCTCAACACCCGCCCACAACTTGGTATACGCTGAAAACCCGTCTCCAGACCCCAACTTGACTATTTCAGAACTTGGCATATTTTGACCAGTGTTTCCATCAAGCCCTACTCCCGCCTTAAAATCTTCTAACATGTCTCTCCTTTCATCATTTATGTTTCCCTCAGAATCCTCACTGCTCGGTTCAGGTTCTAAAGTCACTACCGGTTAGAAACTTCTGAAATTGACTCTCCATGAAATACCCAATGAATGTAACTTTGGTCGAACCCAATTATGAATAAATGATCCTCCATCTCGTCTAAATGTTTGAAAAACACATTCTTACATCTCTTTCATGGGCATCTTATCTGATGCAGCAGCATCCCTTGCACCTTGGCATAACAAAACGACACTTGTATCTCGGGCCGAGGTAACAAAGCAACACATGCATCTCAGACCGATCTGCACCTCTGTTGGAACGATTTACAAAGATCAGTCAGCGTACGATATATTTTTGGAAAGCTCTACGTCTCTAGTTTCAAACGCACTTGACCTCATATCATTTGAAGATTCCTAGAGAAAGTTATGACATTTTTACTACTGGACGTCGGGAATGGCAACAGTCAGCGAATTTCAAAGTGCATTTAATTTCTTTTGTGTTGGAATTGTCTAGACTTTATTATTCCATTTTTTCTAGCTTGACCATGATGTAATGAACTCTATATATGAGTGATTATCCAAAATAATAAGGAAGAACTTTTGATTCAAAGATATAATTCTTGCAAGTATATCTCTTGCTTTGGAGTTGAGTGACATCCTCCTACCAATCAAGCGAGTGGCTTGGTCGCGTCGAGTGGCATCCGCAATTAGTAGTGTCGAGTGGCTTCCGCTACCCCTGGTCGAGTGGCATCCCAGGACTATCCCCTTTCCTTGGCTCAATCCTTTTCGGATTTTGCCAAGCCTTGCAGATCCCGGTCTGCATCAAATTGGTATCAGAGCAAGTTTTCCTGCTGTGGTGATTGGGTTTCTTTTCTGTTCTTCATAATTTCGAGATTTCTATCTTCTTCGTATCTCTGCCTTTCACAATGCCTCCACGACGTCAAAGAAATACAGAGCGTGATGATGTACAAGCTGAACTTGCGGCATTAAGGGAATCAAATCAAACACTTACAAACATGGTGAATGAACTTTTTCAGCGTCTTCAAACTTCACCAACTCGAAGCCATAGGAGTCGGGAAAGTGCACGCAATGTCTTCTTCGAAGATGACAATAGTCCGAGATGACCATTCATCTTCTTCTAGTTCTTTCGTTGAACCAAGAGTTGCTACTCAATGGTCCATGGAACGTTTGGCTCGTGCTTTAGAAAACAATGATCGAAGCATCCAAGTTCATGTGCAAGACTTTGATGGGAAGCTTGATGCAGATGAGTACTGTGATTGGATGGCATCTTTAGAAGCTTTCTTTGAATGGAAAGATCTCTCAGATGAAAGAAAGGTGCAGTTCGTTGCTACAAAGTTGAAGGGTCATGCTCTAATATGGTGGCAGCAATATCAACGAAGTAGAGATCGTAGAGGAATTCCAAAAATCAATATTTGGGCTGAGATGAAGGTGAAGCTTGATGAGAAGTTTCTACCTTTAGACTATTCTCAAACTCTCTACCAAAAGTTCCATCAATTACATCAACGAATGGAGCAATCTGTTGGTGATTATACGGAGCAATTTTACAGCTTATGAGCTGTGTGAATTTGCAAGAATCCGATGATCAATTGGTGGCAAGATACGTCAGTGGGCTGAAGTATAATCTCAAGGGTGAGCTTATGATGCATTCATTTCGTTCTCTGGAGGAAGCATACCAGAAGGCACTAAAGGCGGAGGAGAAAATGAAATGGAGTTCATACCGAAAAGGTGAAAGTTCGAAAGTGGTGAAGGAGAAAGAAAGAAAGTTGGCTCCTATACCTCAAAAGCCAGCTCAACAACATAGTAGAGTGAGTAAGGAGCATGGAAAATCAGATTCATTTTCCAATAGATGTTTCAGATGTAATGAAATTGGGCATAGATCCTATGAATGTCCAAAGAAGAAAGCTGAATTGCATTTGTTGGAAGAAGAAGGAGATGTGGATCAAGAGCCAATCTATGATGAAGAAGCTGAGGATGAGGATGTAGAATATTGTGAAGGTGATTGTGATGCAGAAAGCCTTGTAATCCAACGAGTCATGACTATTCAAGAAGATGATAGATGGTTGAGGCATAATATTTTCAGAACCTATTGTCTTTCCCATGGAAAGAAGTGCATCTTGATGATTGACTCGGGAAGTTGTGAAAATATGGTGTCAAAGGTGATGGTAGAAAAGCTGAAACTTTCTTGTGAGCGTCATCCAAAGCCTTACAAAGTTTCTTGGTTCAAAAAGGGTGGAGAAATCATGGTGACACAAAGGAGTAAAGTAAAGTTTTCGATTGGCAAGTATGAAGATGAGATTTATTGTGATGTGTTGCCCATGGATGCTTGCCATTTGCTTCTTGGCAGACCATTGGTAATTTGATAGGAGTGCTTACCATGATGGGAAAAGAAAGACTTGCACCGTTATCCACAATGGTGTGAAGTATGTGCTGTCCCCTATGAAAGATGTTCCATCAAGCGTGTCTTCTTCAAATCAGATCAGTTTATTATCTTATAAAGAGTTTGAAGAATCCTATAAGGAAGATGACATTATTTATGCTCTTGTTGCTGCGGATAGAAGTGAAGAAGTTGCAAAGGAGGTTCTGAATGAAGTTCAAGACTTGCTGGATAGATTCAAAGGCCTTGCTCCTGATGAGCTTCCTAGTGGTTTACCACCACTTCGAAACATTCAGCACCAAATTGATTTCACTCCAGGTGCTATTCTTCCTAATTTGCCTCATTATAGAATGCCTCCTAGTGAACATGCTGAATTACAAAGACAAGTAATTGACTTGTTGAAAAAAGGGCTGATTAGGGAATCCCTTAGTCCTTGTGCGGTTCCAGCTCTTTTAACTCCTAAGAAGGATGGAACATGGAGAATGTGTGTTGATAGTAGAGCTATTAACAAGATTACAATCAAGTATAGGTTTCCTATTCCTAGACATGACGATATGCTTGATGAACTTGCTGATGCTAAAGTATTCTCTAAGATTGATTTGCGAAGTGGTTATCACCAAATCAGAATTAGAGAAGGTGATGAGTGGAAGACAGCTTTTAAAACCAAGGATGGTTTGTATGAATGGCTGGTTATGCCATTTGGATTGTCCAATGCCCCAAGTACTTTCATGAGACTTATGACTCAAGTATTGAAGATCTTCATGGGCAAGTATGTTGTGGTGTATTTTGATGATATCTTAATTTACAGCAAGGATAGAGTGCAACATTTGGAACATCTCTCCAATGTTTTCCAAGTGCTTCATGAAAATCAGCTCTATGTGAACCTTAAGAAGTGCTCTTTCATGACTGATCAAGTCGTATTTCTAGGCTATGTTGTGAGTGCAGATGGCATGAAGATGGATGATGAGAAAGTAAAGGCTATTCTTGATTGGCCTACACCTAGAAGCCTAACCGATGTGAGAAGCTTTCATGGTTTGGCCTCATTCTACAGAAGATTTATTCAACATTTCAGCACCATTGTTGCCCCAATGATGGATGTTCTAAAGAAGAAGGAATTTCAGTGGACCAATGAGGCTGAAAGTAGTTTTCAAGAGTTGAAGTCCAAACTTGTTGAAGCACCAATTCTAGCACTACCGGATTTTTCTAAGCCATTCCAAGTGGAGTGTGATGCGTCAAATGTCGACATAGGAGCTGTTCTTTTGGAAGGAGGAAAATCTGTTGCTTTATTTAAGTGAAAAGCTGAAATATTCAACCTATGATAAGGAGTTATATGCAATCGTACAAGCTTTACGACATTGGGAACATTATCTCATTGGTGTGGAGTTTGTTCTCTTTTCTGACCATGAAGCTTTGAGATTCTTGAAGGGACAAAAGAAGCTTAATTCTCGTCATGCTAGCTGGGTTTCATACCTTGAGAAGTTCTCTTTTGTTCTACAACACAAAGCTGGATCATCAAACAAAGTTGCTGATGCTTTGAGTCGACGACATAGCTTGTTGACAACTCTATCTTATGAAATCACCGGTTTTGATCTCTTACCAAGATATTATATTTCAGATCCTTTCTTTTCAAAAGTGTTGACAGCATTTTTCCTCAGTCCCCAGATACATGCCTACAACATTGAGCATAAACATCCACCATTGAAGGCAAGTGTTTAAGCTCAATGTTGAATGTGTATTTGAAGGAAAAAAGGAGATTTGCATCAAAATTTCTAAACACATCTGTCACAATAGCATATACACATATGTCAATAACGTGGACAATTCAAGAATTACATCGAGTTATTTATCCGAACTTGGTGTAATTCTTAAACGGGTCTAAGGCTACTAAATGAATGCATAAAACATAATTGTAAAAACTGTTCGGACAGAGTCATAACTTTCCGAAGAAACATATTACCATTCGAGCGGATTTTGCAAAGCGTCTAAACCAAGCAGGAGCGTCCAGATGGACCATAATCCGTCAGAACTGCAATTTTCGAACAACACAGTCCTTCGACGAACAGATGCCAAAATCAGTCCAAAAAAAGCCAAAATCAAATCAAATCTCAAACACTTCAACATAAATACATCACAACCAACCCCAAACTCTATTGCTATCATTTTAGACCCTAAAACTTCGAAAAACACATGCTTTGATACCCTAAAATCCATGCTTGTCATCCTAAAATTAAAAAAAAAAAAATTTAAAACCCACTAACCTCAAATGCACTCCAATATGAAATCCCAAATGAGTTGCTCCTTCTATACCATTTTCAATGAGATTGGACTCACAAAATCTGCTCCCCTCTTCTCCTCTTGCTCAAATCTCTCATTTTCTAAGTTTTTCCCATTTTTGCTATACTGTCTGCGATTTCCCATCTTTCAAACGCAAAACCACCGTTCGGACATCCAAAAGAGGGTTCGGACGCCAACAAGTATAAGATTTTCGAGGGAATCGTTGCCGCCTAAAATTTCACACCATCCGAACGTCTTCATTAACGTCCGCAAGCAAAATTATAGTTCACGACACCATTTTAGAAATCCCCAAATGACATCGTCTGATCATAAACATACTCGTCCAGATGGGAATGAGCCCATTTGAACGCTATCTTGCATTTCACGACACTGTTTTAGAAATTTCCAAACGACATTGTCTAATCATAAACACAAACATCTGAACAGGATAAGTTCATCCAAACGGTTACTTACAGTTCACGACATTGTTTTAGAAATCCCCAAACGACAGCGTCTCAATGCAACCATCATAAAAGAATGCGTCCGGATGAAGTCCACATCCCGTCCGGATGGTTTTCTTACACAATACAACACCGTTCAACCTTCCAGTAAGTAGTCTAGATGGTTATCCCTCTATCCGAACGGGTTTTGATGATTTTATTTATTTTTCTAAGCTCATACCATTCAATTTATTACAAAATTTTAAATAAAATAAATGACCTTAAGTATGTTAGATAGTAGTTTTGAAGTTTGAAGGAGTGTAATGAAATGAGAAACATAACATTAATTAACATGTTGTACTGAATTTTAATAAATAGAAATAACATAAATATATCAAATCTCCTCAAAATCTAATATAAACAAAATAACATCAAATAAATCCCAATACATGTACTCAAAACGTAACATTAATTAACCTGTCTTGCATCCTGCTCCTCTGTCCCCTCAGGATGCTCCTGTCTTCTAACTCTAGCTGCCTAGCGATATTTAGCACTCGGCGTGTCTAGGCCATGGAATTTGCGAGCGTCATCTTGTTGATTGAGCCAAGTAGAAGCACCCTTGGCTCGTCAGCACCCTTGGGTACTAGCATGCAGGAACTATACCGTACTGCAAAGAAATCTTAACATAACTCCCATATCAACAAGATACATATCAGGAACCAATACATAATGTAAGTCCGCCGGAGAAGGAAAGTTATCGATCATCCTCCCAAGCAACGCTGCAAAACCGTACTGCAAAGGTCTTCAGGGCCTCTGCACGAACAGTCTGGTAGGATGCCATATCAACAAGCTGCCCCCATACAACTATCAGATTTAAGAACTCAGCTCGGCCATAAGATAGCTCTGTCATGTGCTTCCTGGGGTCAATGGCGGAGCAGAGGATTGGTATGTGATCCTCCAAAAAGGAAACACTGCCCGTCATGTTCTTCCTCTAGGATAGCCGTAAGCAGTGTCTGGAAAACCTCAGCCTTAGTAGGTCGATTCTCATCGCTTAAGGGTAGGTTGGGAAACACTGTCAAATTCCTCTCATACCATAAGAATCTCACTAGCTCGTTCCACGAGAATGTGATGTGCACTTTCCGGACAGTCACATCCATACTAGGCTCCTCGAGGTCCGTTGCTAGAAGTATAGCAACATAGAATTCTCGTACCATGTTCTTTGACGCATAGCTGGTCCTCTGGAAGAACGGAAGCCAACCTGCCGCTCCACCACCTCTGGAAGCGTTTGATCCTCAAATTGCAATTCGTAGAAATCTGCCAACTTGATGTCCACTTGACAACAATCAAGAGGACATAATGATCATCGTATGCTGCTCGAGCGATAGAGCTGGAGTGGAAGATAGCTCCTCATCAGTCTGGCTGCTGGTACGCAGACACTGGCTCATTTTTTGGAATCTACACAAAAGCGTAGGCACAGTTAAACAACCTTTCGAACAGATAGCTAAATCCAACCAAATGATGTAATAAAAAATAAATATGCAAATTTAATATAAAAAAGCATTCGAATCGCCTGATATAGCATTCGGACAAAGGAAAAATGACAACGTATCACTTTTGGGACACTACAAGACATCCGAACAGCTTTGAATAGCCTTCCAAACTAAAAATACATTAAAAAAATATTTAAATTTAATATACAAACATCCGGACTACATTGATATAGCGTCTAAACAAACTCAAAATGACAACGTATATCTTTTGGGATACTACCAGGTTTTCGAATAGCATTAGATAGCTGTCCGAACAAACAACAATGAAGTAAACTATTTAAATTTAATATGAGAACCATCTAGACAGCTTTCATGTAGTGCCCGGACATAATCAAAATGACAACGTATCCCATTTGGGATACTAAACGGCGTCCGAATGCCTGAAGACAGCGTCTAGACGCCAATTGACAGCGTTCCGACGCGACGGGGACAAAGACCGAGTTAACTCTACCATGGCAACGTCCCTCCACCTCCTACATGCTCCCCAAAACACCACCAAAAATTAGAATTGAAATTCTATACGTAAAACTATAAAAAAAAAAAATGAAATTTTTACCTCTAAAAACATGTTAAATTAACAAAACATACATGGATGTAACCATGCGGATGCGTGCTGTTGTTCCTCTTGCTTCCTTTTGAACTCCCTTTTCTCTAGTTTATCCTTCTGATCCTCATTCTTCCAGTTTGGTTTACCAAATGGTTTAGAGTTCGATTTCTGGTTTTTCCAGTTTCTGCCCTTTTAAAATTTGAATTTTTTGACAAACAACACCATGTCGTTTTCATCAAACCACTCATCATCTGAATCTGAAACATCATCCATTACTTTCAGTACCATGGATTTTCCTTTCTTAGCTGTAGGAAATGATAGTTCATACATTTAAAGAGAACCAACAAGCTCATCAAGCTTTATTGAATCCAAATCTTTATTTTCTTCAACAGCAGTCACTTTGGGTTTAAACCTTTCAGGCAATGATCTTAGAACCTTGCAAACCACTTTAGAATCACAAATTTTCACACCCAAACTAAAACTTGAATTATCTAAGCTTGTGAGTTTCTTATATAGAGCATTTATCTTCCTTCATTTTCAGCTCTTCAACCTTTGAAATATTCATCTGCAACTTAGAGTCTCTAACGACCTTTGTTCCTTCATGAATCAACTTCAAAGTATCTCTAGCTTCTTTCAAAACTTCACAATTTGAAATTCTCATGAACTCTTCAGGAGACACACTCATAAAGATAGCATTAATCCCTTTGCTATTCCAACTAGCTGTCTCCCTTTTAGTTGTCGACCATTGACTAGGTTCTTTGACAATAACTTCCTCATTTACAGTAATAATTGGTGTATCCCAACCACTAACAACTGCTGTCCAAACTCTTTCATCTATAGATTTGAATAATGCTTGCATCCTCACTTTCCAATACGTATAGTTTGATCCATCAAAATATAGAGGAACATTAAGAGATTGACTCTTGTCCATCTTGAATTTTTTGAGTCTAAGGAATCGATGTCTATCCCAATACCAATTCAACTATGCGATTTAAGACTTAATAGAGACGACTCGAACCTAGAGGGGCTAATGGACAGATTAACAATCAATCTACAACTAACAATTAATAATAGGAATTGAATCAATCACAAAATGATAACACCAAGATTGGTTACGAAGTTAAACTTCTTGAAGACATACTTCAAGAAGAAAAACTCTATGGGCTTGAATTGGCCAAGGAAAGGTTCCACTAGAATACAAACTCGGAGTACAAAGTAATCTATTAGACATTCACAACACCCATTGCTATTCTAACTCACTCACTCCTTACACAAACACCGAATCTGCATCTGCAACCTTACAGGGATTGAGATTTTGTATCTTTCGTTCAATCAAACTAGACAACTTCACCATTTTGTTCTTGTAAGCAGTCTGCATTGTGAAACTCCACACCAACTGCTTCTCAAACAAGGCCATCCAAACCATCTAGTATGCTAGCACCTCTGGAATAACCCTTAGATCTATTGGGTAATCTTTCTATGATAAGAACTCTGATAACGATCTAAGGATAGGATATGAAATCTTTCTGGTTCAACTTTAGTTCATGCAGAGAAAACTATGATAAAGTTTACAGGGAATATTGGAAGGGTTAACTCTAGAAGGCTTAGTCTCTGAAAGTTTTCAAGGAACGTCATTGAATGAAATGGGAGAAAAATAATTTATATCCTAGGGCTTCTGAGGGAAGAATCACGAAGGTTGAAGTCATCTTGAACATTACGAAAGTTGATAGAAATGTTATAACTAACTTTCATTATTCTTGATCAAATCTCAAGAGAACTCCAAGCGAACTCCGATATCATTAGAAATAAACAGCACTCTAACTTTGCAATATCAAACTTCAGGAAAACTCCAATCGAACTTCTATCACTTCTAGACAAACTTATAATTTGTTGACAAGCTTGAACCATGCAGAACTTCAAAAGCCTTGGATCTCAGGAATACACAAGACACAACATATCATGAAGTTATATGCCAAATAAATAACATCTATAGTTTTGATGTGCATATATAGAAGTGTTAGAGATTTGGGGTATGTTTTAGGTTGATTTTGGCATCTGTTCGTTCAAGCACTATGTTGTTCGGACGTTGATAACATGAGTCCATTGTCCGGACATGCATGTATGGTTCAAATGCCGATAACATGCGTTTGAACGCTTTATGTTGGTTCGGACAGTTTTTGCTACCGTCCGAACGTATTGTTGCAATTATTCTTCATGCATTCATTCAGTAGCTTTAACCTAGTTTGGGAATTACACCAATTCGAATAATGGACTTGGTGTAATTCTTTAATTGTCCACGTCATGGACAGTTTGAGCTTATAATATCCGTAAAGTGCGAAATTGTATATGTCATTGTGTTTGATGTGTTTAAAATTTTTTATGCAAATCTCCTTTTGTCTTTTGGATACACATTTAGCATTGAACTTACACACTTGCCTTTAATGATGGGTGTTTAACCTCAATGTTGAAGGCATGTTTTTGGGGACTAAGGGGAGATGCTGTCGAAATTTCTAAAGCATCAATCTTAATGATCGGGTCAATTATGTACCGTGCAGATATTGTAAATCTGAATGGGATAGGATTTATCACCCAAAGAAATAGGAGTTGAGTTTTAATTTCATCATTGTTTGCATTATTGTTTTGGTATTTTCATATTTGAAGGGAATATTATGGATAAGAGCTGGATTTATGAGGGTGATAGACTTAGAAGTGTGAAGTATAGTGAAGTTGTCCAGGATTTTATGAGTGTGCCCTATAATTATGTAGATAGTTATCCATAGATAAGAGGTCAAAAAAGGGATGTAAAAATGTGTTATTCCAATGTGTAAAGGAGAAGGAGGATCATTTATTTACAATTGGGTTTGACTAGAGCTACACTCATTGGGTATTTCGCAGAGAATCAACTTCGGGCCCTTCTAGTCGGGCAATGACATTAGAACTTGAACTGAGCAATAAGGATTCTAAGAGAAACATAAACGATGATATGAGAGACATATTAGAAGATTTTGAGGTGGAAGCAATGATTTATGGGAACGCCAGGAAAGACGTTGTTTTTATGGTCAAGTCGTGGAGATTTACACATTGTGTTACTTGCGCTAAAATTTAGTTTATTTATTAAAATGTGACTAGTTTGACTTGAGTACTCAAAACTTAAGTCTTGATAAAAATGGTTGGTTTGTTAGTTTTAACACATCCGAAAAATGGTACAAAGATGATCCGTTCATGCTAGCTTCTCAAGGGAATCAAGTGTTTTCTATTGATGCTATGAAATTGGGCAGTCATTGGAAGATTTTTCAAAAGATTACCCCTAGAAACAAGTACGATATTCAACCTATTGAAGATGAAGATAGTGAAGACAGAGAAGGACCATCGAACAGTGAGGCATACCCGGAGAATAAGTCTCTTGAGTTTTTTATGGACTTTAGCTCATTTGACGTGATCTTGTTGACTAGAATTGATGCTGAGACTTCTGTGCTAATGACGGATGAGAGTGGTTCACAACAGCATGAC
Organism: Morella rubra; assembly: GCA_003952965.2. NCBI lineage: Eukaryota > Viridiplantae > Streptophyta > Magnoliopsida > Fagales > Myricaceae > Morella > Morella rubra. Next base: position 19,930,920 of record CM025855.1, on the reverse strand, counting down.
ATAGAAGATAACGATGAGTGCTCATACTCGTTCATTAATGATTAGAGTGATTCTAAAGAATATGATTCCGAGAGCTAAAGTAACTTTATCATTTGAGTTTACTCAACATATGTATTTTATATTCCTTTTAAGCTACATAGGGGGCATTTGTTTGCCCAATTTTTTGGGGCTTAAAATTTCCACCACGCCAAACACATTTTACAAACCCCAATAAACTTCACACTTTTACACATACACTTCACACTTTTCACAAACCCTAATAAATTTCAACATTCAAAAGATTCTAAAAATTTTGGGAATATTCCCCAAAATTTCGGTAAACAAACGCCCCCATAATTAATTTATTTTTTCAGTAATATTGATTTATTTGGTCATAGGATGACATCATGTCTGTGGGAGGAAAACGTCTTTGGTGCAATTTATCTGACACATTGCTTCGGGCTAGAAGTACTCTCGGTACAATGGCAGCGTCGGGTCCTTCACTTAGAGATTGCAACCAAGTACTGTCCCCTTCCATAGCTAGTCCACTAGCCACCCAAAGTAATTATGTGTGTAAGTATCTCACCCCGTCGATTTTGATTAAATATTAAAACTGTATGCTAACTCATTCTTAAATGTATTATTCTTCATTAGTAGCAACGTCCAGGATCAGACACGAAAGGAGCATTATGCACAAGTTTGCATTACACAAGGCTCGTCATGGAGGAAAGCTAACTATCCATATCCCTGATGGACGTACAGACAGTGATGACAAGGCATCTTCAATGCTCTCAAGTCATGTTGGTTCGCTCGTTCAACAAGATGTCCCATTTCAGACGACTAAATGGAGGGAAGTCCCCAATCAGGTTAAATCATACGTGATGGACCAAGTGTTGGAAAGTATAATCTTTTAAATTTTAATTGTGAAAACTCTTGTATGTACTAATAGTTATATATTTAGGATGCCTTTCCACTAGATTATGACCGACCTGAGGATCGTAAGACTATGACATTTACGATGAACACAACGTACATGACGCATAGGTATAGAATGTATCATGATTACATGGTATTCAATACCAAATAAGCAGCGATATGACACCGGTATCCCGAGACGAACAAGGAAGAATGAGCAAGTGTCTGTAATTTATTTGCACGCGACGAACTTCAGGTTAAAAATTTTTATTCCTTCATTTACGTTTATTTTCATTTATTATTAATTATGGTAACAATTATAAATATACAGTGTAGAGGAGGACTGCAATCAATTGGGAGAATAAGATTAAGCTAAAGATTGTACACACATCGAGAGCGAGGTCTTTCTAATGCGGAAGAGCGTTGTTAGTAAGTAATAAATCTAATTTTTTTAGAGATATTACTTAAATAAATGACTTAGGTATTTTAATGTGCACGTTGGATATTTCTTTTGGTATACAGAAAAATCCAAAAATTAATCAGATTAATCCTGCGTTGCTGCACAAAAAAACACATACTAAAAAGTAAGACATGTGTACATCAGAAGATGCACGAAAATTTTTTGTAAGTTGCAACGTTAAATTTAATGATGCATTCGTTATATCTTATGTTTCATATATCAACTTTATTTTGTTTTCTTAATTTGTAGGAAAAAAATGGATCAAGCATTACAGTTGCTGCACGAGTATGAGGGAAAGCCATAAACAGAAGTGGAGATTTTCACTGAGGTCTTGGGGACAATAGTGGGTTACGTGAGTGGTTTTGGCCGTTCAGTATGGTCCATTTGATCATGGTATTCAGTATCGTCCGTTGATTTTTCTTGAAGATCGAAAGAGGTCAGATTAGTGATAGAAGAGATGAGGGCTAGATAGATGGAATATGAAGAGCTACTTGACAAGCGGATAGACATGGAGCAGAGGATGCAAGAGCATCAACAGTATTTTGAGGAGCAGCAGCAGAAGCAACATGAGGAACAAGTACAGATGCTGAAATGAATGGAACAAGAAATGCGTAAGCAGATGATGGAGCACAAAAGGCAACTCATATCACATTTGATGCCCTAACAAAGATTTAGGTAGATTGTATTTTCGCTGACTCACCATTTTGATTATGCATTTTGTTTACTTATGCTGATTAAATATTTGTACACATTTTATTATTATTATGAGTATGTGTGAAACACCGTGCGCAAGACATTCTTCCATTCACAGGCTTCTATTTTAAATAAAGTTTGCATGTAGTAATGGGTGACAAATGTAGGTTTGTCAAAATTTCCTCCATTCCCATGGTTCAATTTATTATGCGTCCGCATGTACTGAAAGTTAGTTCGCATGTAATGAAACATTCATATGTTTCCTAGAAGTGAAGCATGTTTTGATAGGAACAGTGGAAAGAAAGATCGGTTCATGCTCAAGGAATTAAGTTCACTTATGAAATGCAAAATTATATTAATAACGCTATTGGACCCTCCAGACTCCAGCGACCAAATCCTATCCAATAAGGATTAATGTTCCTGAAATTAGTGAAGTGAAAGTTTGCCTACGGAAAATTATACTTACTTGATCTAACAAACAATCTTGAACTTTTTCTACGATTAAATCTTCAATCTTAGATAATCTTCTGTTCTTGTTGATCTCACACTTTGAGTCTTTGATTTCACAACTAAGCAACCAAATGTTCTACCTCTTTCCTTTCCATGCCTCACAGCTGTCACAAGGTTTCTCAAAGTCATAATGGCCAACTGTCTAGAAAAAGCTATCTTATAGTCTTTTTCTGAATTATAGCTATGATATAGCGTGGGATCGTTAGGAACCTCATATCTGCCGTAAAATCATATGGAAAAACTCTTTTTCCATTAACACTCTTATATTCTCTTATTCCGAATTTTAGGCTTCTATTAATTGTATCATGTCCATTAACATATCAAAATTTACCCCGAGTATTTGAGATTGATTTGTGAAATCCCTTTTGCTAATAATTATTCATTTATTTATTCTTCCACCATACTATATTCTACAAGAGTTAATAGGACTAGAATCATATCACCAATTAAGTCCCGAATTCATATAATTCTCAATTCAGAATCTGCAATTCGTTGAACTATTTGTTTCCAAAATAATGTCCAAATAAATATGTCACGCCCTGTGCCCGTACTTACCCCCTAGGCTTACCTATAGTGATGGTATGCACACAAACAGGGATTATGACACGAATTATTCTAATAAGTCTTGGCGATTGACTTGAAAAGGCTTAGCGGAAACGTTTGATTACAATTTGTTTTATTAATTAAGAAATAGAATAACATAAAATTTTTCAAAAAAAATGAAACTACATAATTTTCATTAAGATCGCGGAGTCTTCTCTTTTGCAAAAACAAAGTCCTTCATGAGGAATACAAAAGTAAAGAGAAGATAAATACAAAAGCGGAAGTTGACTAAGCCTTCCGTACTACAATATCCGTGAGTAACTAACTAATCCCAACTAAGCAAAACAGTGATAAATGCTGATGTCATCTAATCCTCCGGCTCGGTGTCGAAGGTCAGGTCTATAAACATCGTCTCTCCGGTGCTCTCCGCTGGCGAGACCGGTGGAGGAGGAACAATGTGTAGTAGGGCTGGATCTACATCTAGCAGCCCGAAGTCCTCCACATGGGTAAGAGAGGGTAAGGGTGGACTTTTGAGGTACCACTGGGGCTCATCCCCCATGTACACCTCAAAGGTGTCAGTGACATACGTTTAAATCTTGATAACTAAAATGTGTGTGTCAAAGTCCAAAGTCTACTCGTTCATGAATATCTTCATCTGTCAAGTTCGATGACCGTCGCCGTACATACAAAATAATAAATAAAGAAAAATGGGTAAGTCCTACTGACTCAGTAAGGGGGGAAATAGGAGGTACAAAACATGCAAGGATATAAAACAAAAGTTAACAGAATTATAGAATAAACCAATAAATGCATTATGAATAATGAATGCAAAATGAAATCCATCTGTTTCCCAGTTATTTCTCTATCTTTCTTTCATTTTTCGGTCAATAGAGATGCCCTTTCTTCGCTCTGTTTAACCCCCAGAGTCCGGGTTGTGCGTCCCTCCTCTCCTCTGGGACTGTCCTATGCCCCAGCACCAGGACCCGGTCAGGCGTACATTGTTTCATCACCAAGGGATGCCGACCACTATCCTCTCAGTGGTGCCTTGCACTATCCCACTGTGAGCAGTACCATCACCCGGTCTTAGGACCACCTCTGGGTGTGGGTATCATTTCGGTCACCTCGGTCGTTTCGGTCAACAATGCCCCACACCCATGAAATGTTGATGCAGTATGACTTATCATATATAACTAATTTCACCAAAGAGATCAATGGAATGCATATAGCAAAATAGCATCATAAATGACATTTTAACAATTAAAGGAGAAATATTAGCAATTCTATAATTTAGGTTCTAAACTTATTGATATAAGGACTTGAACTTGTATGCTTTTTTTTTTTTTTTTAAGGTTTACTTTGCATGCAAATTTCCTTCCTTATCCTAGAGATAAGTTCCAACCACTATACTTTTAATATATGGCATAAGAATTTTACAATTAGGCCACCCAGAAACAAGAGGAAACTCTACATAACACTGTCGTGCCCTTCTTTCCTCTCCTTCGATTTTTTTTTTTTTGGACAACTTTTACACTAATAACGCCTCAAATCATACCCATGTTTTGGGTTGATTATTGAGTTTTTATTGAGTTTTAAAAGTCTTTCAAGGTCACCCATGGATAGGTCTAGTTCGGTCCCTAATGCTTCAGGTCAAATTTTTGGGACTTTCAAGCCCATTTCTCGGTACTTTTCCCATTTGCTTCTCACGGTAAAATGTCATTTTCTCACTCATTTTACATCCTTTTCACTTGAAATTTTCACCATAATCCCAGAACTCTTCCTTAAATGTACGCTCCAAATTTTGTGGCCATACGATGTGATATTACCTATGCAATAGTGACTTTAGTGCGCAGACATCAAAACAAAGCAAAAAGTGACTTTGCATGCCATTTTCTCCTATTCTCCGTGCATACACGTTAACTATTCCCTACTTTTGGTCATTAAAACCGTGTGGAAAGGTGTCACACATATCAAGTCACCTCAGATCAAAATAAGGAGTTAAATACCCCCAAAAAGTAAATTTTGTTTTCACACCTATAAAAGAAGTAGCCATACAAGCCTCTTTATTCACCCGTGCCTCTCTCAATCAATTTTTTTTTCTTTTTGCTCCTCTTTAGTCACTGACCGTGACTTTCTCAAGCCTACATCATCATTTAAACACAACACTCAAATATTTTCATCATCAAACACTAGGATCCTCACATGCAAACTCCAAAAGTGAAACGTCAGCTCCACTTCACCTTCACTAATAGACCAAAAGAAGAAGATGATACAGAACTGAGACACTAAGTTAGGAAAAAAAGAGACAAAAACTGATGGGGGAAGAAAGTGCAAACCGAAACTACCTCTCTCCCCCTATTCCTCTTCTTTTCTTCTCCTCCTCTTCTTTCCTTCGGCTTTCTTCTCTCCTTTGGTCTCTCCTTCCTCTATTCCTTCGATCAAATGGTGTCTCTTTCTTTTGGGTCACTAAGTATTTCACGCAACTCTCCCTTATTTCTCTATTTCTCTCATTTTTCGATAACAACAATGCCCCCCCCCCCCCCCCTCCCCTTAACCGAAGGTTCTTGACAGCAAACCCTTAGTTAAAGCATGTGACTCTACACCCTACGCTAAAGAGACAAACATGAAGTTGAAGTTTATTTAGAGAAGCTAACAAAATAATGGGCATAAGAGGCGGCAGTGTGAGCAGTTGACACCAAGTGTTAGCTTAACACTTTTCTAGGCAATCTTTGTGATTGCTTCAATCCTCTTTGCCCACTCAAAGAAGCCACAAACTGCCCTTGAACTCCAGCATATAATTGCATGCATATAATACAAGGAAAGGACCAATCAAAACACCCCATGCAGTCAGCTAAGAAGAAAGAGAATGAGAGAAAAAGCAAAAAGGCACATAGTTGTCTTTAAATGTGCCAGTTCGGCCAAGCATGCCATCTAAAATGATTTAATGCATATTGAAGGACTTTAATTACTAAGATACAAAAGTGAAAAACATTAATTACTAAGATAATTGTAAGGTTTAAAAGCAAGATCAACAAAATAAAAACAAATATCAAGCTCAATGATATAAAAACAAACATAATCACATATTTGAAAATTAGGAGAATTAAAAATGTGCAAAGCAAGTATATAAAACAAAACAATGTAAGCTCAAAGAGGCAATAAATTAAGCAATAAAATTCCACATAGTAATATTTATATTATATCATATATGTGCCAAATAGGTGAAAAAGAGAGGGGTATTACAAAATATATAATATTTATATATATTAATTTTGAAAAATATTTTCACAAAATACCATTGGCCAATGGATTCTTTTCTAATCCAACCCTGTACAAATATATTGAATATATTGCCTCATTAAGAGACTGGTGTAATCCTTATTGAGCATTTATATGAATCCATTTATTATGTACAAGATCCAACGTTATCTAGAATCTTTGACCTCGAAAGATCATCACCAAATGACTCGGTTAAAGCACAAGTACACAATAAATAGATCCATATCAACCTCTCAACTCTAAGGATACAATAAACCAATTATGCTGAATACCTTTTCAACATCAGGGATCACTTCAAGAAGGTATTCATATTTGATATCGTTCAGTGCATGTACTCTTACATTGCAACCACTCGTCACTACCTCAATAATGAACTTCATCATCCTATTAAATAGAGGAACAACTAGTGTAGACCTATCATACATCAATATGTACCTTGATCTAGAACAAAACATCAAGTGAACAAGTTACCGAAGAATCATACTTCCCGCTTTTGATTCATTAATCATTGGCACGACTTTTCTACAATGTCACTCAATAATAACTGTGTAACATCTTATGTCACAACATATTACCCAATAAATAAATATAAACATGTGACATCTAAATAACTATTATTCAGACAAATGATTGTGAGGGCATTATTCTTACAATCTCCCACTTGCACATAAAATCATTCATACAGGTATCTCAAATCCACGTACATCCTTTCTATGTATTTTGTCTTTCAACGTTGGAGTCATCAGTTCTAAACTGCTTACAACTCCGATAACCCTTGCACCTTTACCTTTACCCACTGCACATACACTAATTCATTACTGATTAACTATCAATAACATCTGAATTTGTGCATTCCTGAAAAGTCCACAAATACTCAACTCTGAGCACCAAGATCAACTCTTAGTTCTTCTTAAGAACTTCTGAATATGCTTCACCATTGTTCAGCGTTCAGGGTCTATGTTAAATCAGCTTCTACCCATAAAACTGTCTACTTGATTAATATCTAGCCTTGTCCCTCTCTACTTGGAGAGGTGAAAGTATGCCTGAAGGGTAAAGCCCTTTCCTGGAATCCTGCAAACCATCCCTTGCTAGTATTCATCAATATAGTCCCAAAGATCTTTTTTCTCGGTTACCAATAACTTGGTTCCAAAAATGTGGAACACTTCCAAAAGTCTTCGACTGATGACATCACTCTAACGTCATTCCAATTGAGTAGTATATTACTAACTGTCCCATTTATTGGCTTAGCTCACTATTTCATCATGACCTGTTACGCTTTCACCTCTACTTAGGCTATACTCTTTCAAAAAATAAATATTCCTAGTGACAATTACCAATTGTTCACTTGACAATTATCAAATAATATCTAATGAACCTTTTTGGATAAAATCCCAAAAGAATATAGGTAATAATTATATGCTTATCTCCCACTAAACAATATCATATAAAGTTCGGTTTCACATTTTTGCAACATCATTGTGCCATGATGTAGCAAGGGAATTAATTGAGATATGATGCTTCCTTTTACAAAATAAGTTCAAAACTATCTAATTATATGAGTATCTTGATACTCAATTCCAGTTGGTATTTCCACTTTACTTTATAATTTCTTGAACTTTTCAAAAGATTCAGACTCATGATTCATCATGTACAATTAACCGTACCTGGAATACCCGCCACTAAATGAGATGAAATAGAAAAAATCACCTTGTTATGTGATTAAAATCACTACATACATCAGTTGTACACCAACTCTAACAATCTTGTAACTATAACTCCTTTTACTTTAAAAGTATTTCACAGTCATCATTGAATCATATCTAGATTACCATGACTAAGTGTCATATGCCACATACAAGTGGGATTCACATCCCTCTACCTTTTAGAGTTGCATAACTTATATCTGCATCTTTCTCAATATTATTCAGAGTTCACCGCTGTTCAAATAATATACGACTATCAATAATAGTTTCAAAATCAGTAAACACTTTTAATTTAAAAAATTGATCTTGAAATCACATTTCTAGAATATTCTAGCACATATAAAGATGCTCATCAAAAACAAATTTTTTCCTTTTGTAAACTCAAATAAATAATTCCATATTGAAGTCACTGCAATGCTTGCAGTCATCTCCATATTTTGCACAATTTCCCCTTTCACTTAATATCCAAGTTTCCTTAAACCCATGCAACTTCTTGCAAAAGTGAGATATTATGCCTAAATAGACATACCAACAATTTAGTGGACAATACATTAAATTTGATTTAATGATAAGCATACTTTCAATAAGATTCTTTTTTCAACATAAAACTTGGCCTAGTCCATAATCATCATAGCGTATAGATTTCGCATAATAAATCTGCAAAAACATAGAAATCAATTCACATGTATATATAAATATAAATCCACTAGTTTCAGGCTTTCGAATAAATAATGGTACCTCCCACTATGACACATCAATCAAATAAAATACCTGAATATAACAATTATATTTTGTGTCACTAGTAGGTATCAAGAGCTTTTACCTTTTGTAAACATAATCCTATTTTAGTAACCATGCAACAACTTGTAAAAATAAATAGAAACTATCACGAATCCATCTCATGTCCCATACAATATGTATGTAAATGTTTGTGACTCTTGATTTTCTTTTGACCACAAAATAAACACAATATTTACTATTTTAGCGTACATGTTTATTTACTTAAGTGCAACCATTGTATAAATGATATGTAATTTTAGAATGGTCAGCATCGCTATTTTAGTCAACACCCCCATCACGCATACACCCTCATTTATATTCTTAAGAAATAAATGAAAAAACTATAAAATCAAGATATTGGAATCTCCTATTTTAGTTTCATCCAACACTTAATAAAATATAATTCCACTTACCAACAATTGGGGTCATGGGATTAGTTTCCTCTAAACAATCTCATTTAACACTTGCATTTAAAATTTAGGAATTTTATTTTTGGTCAACCCTTGTCAAACCGAGTTGGTCAACGGATCTGCCTGGTCAAACCGGGTGATCCACTGACCCACCGGTCCGGGTCTAACCCGGTATGGTTGTGGGTCAAGGTCCGGGTCAAACTCGGACCAAATGGCCTTCATGTGTTGCCACTTGAGCCCTGGATCCAATTCCGTGTGGCAAATGCCTCCTCCCCTTTTCCTTTTTTTTAAAACCTTTGGGCTTTGAATTGGGCCGGCCCAGGCCTTTTAATTTTAAACAGTAACTGGCCAGTCCAATACAAGCTTATTTAAAACGCATGGGCCTTAGTTTTAAAGAAATTCCTTCTCAGCCCAACAAGCAAAAACAACCCATATTTTAAAATAAGCCCAAAACAATTTTAAAACATAAAACCAAACATTCATAAAACAAATGGGCTGCCAAACTATTGGGCCGGGTACGGCAAAGATGCCTTATCCATTTGGCCCAAACATCTGACCCAGGGCATCTCATGCCCTAGGCACCATTTGGCACCCAAGGGGGAGGTTGGCGACAGCTAGCCCTACTGGCCGCCAACCACGTCAGTTGGCCATGTCAAGCCAAATCCAAGCCGGACATGGGAGGCCCAAGCCGTCGGCATCCACGGCTTCCAAGGTTTGGCCACCAACCACGGCAGTCTCACTAGCGCGCTCCAACACCAGCTCCGGATGGCGAACCACGGTACAATACCATGACCTCTTTAGGAGAGAAAATGATTTTCTCAGCCCTTTTAACTTGATTTTTAACCATTAAAACACCGTTTAATATCAATCAATTTCACACAAATACAATCAAAGTTAAAACTAGAGATATATATCACCGTAATCGAATTTAATCAAAATCGTAAAAATGATTGTTTCAGATTTCCAAAACCAAGAACAAAATACAACGATTTTCTACCCAATTAAAATCTGATTAACATGAATATTGTTCTAACTAATTGTGGTTTATATCTCATAGCAACAAAATCTTTTGTAAAATAATTCTTTCCAGACTTCCAAAAATCACGAAGAACGAAAAGTAGATTTATTTAGAAAACAATTTTCAAATAAATCAAAGACTCGATTACTATTATTTTTCTAACAAACTTTGATACAGATCCCAAGAGAATGAGGTTCAGCTAACCTGTGCTCTGATACCATTGAAAGTTTGCCTGGAGAAAATTATACTCACTTGATCTGACAAACGATGTTGAACTGTGTCTGCGATTGAATCTTCAATCTTGGATAATCTTCAGTCTTGTTGATCTCACACCATGAGTTTTTTCTTTCACAACTGAGCAGCCCAATTTTTCTGCCTCCTTCCTTTCCATGCTTGACAACCATCACAGGGTTTCTCAAAGTTATAATGGCCAACTATCTAGAAAAAGCTATCTGAACCCTAGCTGTGATATAGCGTGAGATCGTTAGGGACCTCAGATTTCGGTCGTAGAATCATATGGAAAATTCTTTTTCCATTAACTCTCTTATATTCTTTTATTCTGAATTTTAGGCTTCTACTAATTGTGATCATGTCCATTAACATATCACAATTTACCCCTTGAGTATTTGAGATTGATTTGTGAAATCCCTTTTGCTAACAATTATTCGTTTATTTATCCTTCCACTATACTATATTTCACATGAGTTAATAGGACCGAATTCATATTACCGATTAAGTCCCTAACTCATATAATTCTCTATTCACAATCTGTAACTCGTTGGACTATCAATTGTTTCCAAAACAATTGCACAAATAAATATATTATATATATATATCACCAGATATATATATCAACACTATACAGATATATTGAATATACTGCCTCATTAAGAGACTGGTGGATTCCTTATTGAGCATTTATATAAATCCATTTATTATGTATAAGATCTAACGTTATCTAGAATCTTTGACCTAGAAAGATTATCACCAAATGACTTGATCAAAGCACAAGTACATAATAAATAGATCCATATAAACCTCTCAGGTCTAAGAATACAATAAACCAGTTGTGCTGAATACCTTCTCAACATTAGTGATCACTTCCAGAAGGTATTTATATTTGATCTCGTTCAGTATATGTACTCTTACATTGCACCCACTCGTTTGCTTAAGGTCACTACCTCAATGACGAAGTCCATCATCCTATTAAATAGAGGCACAACGAGTGTAGACCTATCGTACATCAATATGTACTTCGGTCTAGAACAAAACATCAAGTGAACAAGAAACCGAAGAAGTCATACTTCTCACCTTTGATTGATTAATCATTAGCATGACTTTTCTACAATGTCACTCAATAATAACTATGTAACATCTTATGTCACATCATATTATCCAACAAATAAATATAAACATGTGACATCTAAATAACTATTGTTAGGACATTATTCTTACATGAAGCACACGGGATGACAATCATCCCTTTCGGCGCCAATCAGAGACAAATTAAAGCATGTCATGGATCACCACGCTCTTTTACGACCAGGATTTTTGAAGGGAATAGTGGAAAAGAAAGTGGTTCATGCATGCTCTAGGAAGTTCACTCGAACTGCAAAATTATAATGTTATTGGACAGTACTCCAGAGACTCTGCGGACCTCGTTGATTTGAAATTAAGAAGAGTTCTCAAAAGTAAAGTGGAGATCAGGTCAGCTTAAATTGGTTGCGTCGTCATGTATGACTGTGTTCCGGTCCTTTAAATCTGTGAACATCATTTGGTTCTGCGGCTTTCATCTCAACCCTAGCTATACTTTTTAGGAAAGACGCAGTCTTCCTGCTTTCTGTGGTATGCATGCACGAACCATTTCGCTAAGCGCGCAATTGAATTTTCCCAATTCATTATGTTTTTAGATCCAACCTTTCCAAAGCAATTGCTTAATTTGGAAATGTTGTTATACATTAACAGGTTACTGTCTTATACATTTTCCAATGGTGGGGAGGATTGAGATAGAAATAAGCGAGATTCTGTATTAGACAAAATATACATAGCGCTTTCAAAATAAAAAGTTTGGAAAGAAGCACTATTCAAAATTTGGTGGAATCTTGCGCGGCTGTACATGTCTTCCCCTCTTTAAATATTTGACGAAATCTTGGGCGCTGCAGACGTCTTACCTTCTTCAAATATTTGATTATAATAGTTATTTATTGGCACACATCCTATTCAATTAAATGCCCATGTTGGGCTAAATTGCAGAATATAACCATCAAAAGCCTTCTTATTGTATGGATGGTCACTCTAGTTTGCTATTGTTTAGAATTGGTTTATCTGTGGTTTCATGTAATTTTTGAGACATATTTGTATCAGTTATGTTGCTTGATGTGCAGCTGTTCTATTATGTTGTTGTGTTGCTGTTTGTTATTGTTCTTCTGTTGCGTTTGTACTGCTGTGCTGCCTACGATTTGCCATTGCCGTGCTGCTGTTTTGCTCGTAAGTGTTTCTGTCTCTTTAATTTGCGTTGGTCACTTGCTCTGCTGTGCTCTGTGTTTGACGTTCAATTACCTGCACCAGTTTTTGTATCTAGTAGGTTGCATGGGGTAGCTAGTTCCCACCCTTTTTTAACTGGGCTATTTCTTTTCAATACACTTAACCTTTATCCAAACAAAAACCATAATTGGAAACCAGTAAGTAGTTACACATAATCTAGATGCAGTCAATCTTGTATAAAATTACTTCTGTATATGAAAAAATCCGTTTTTACTACACATAGTTAGAAACTAAAACAAAGTTACACCTGTATCACTTTACATGGTATAGCAAAAACTAGTTACACCTGGATCTATTGCAACTTATAGCCAATGAGCTAAAAGCAATACATTGTATATCTTCAAGGTACAACATTCAAAGACTAGGAACAAAAAAAATAAAATAAATAAAAATGAAAGGAACATCCTTCAAGGACTCTGTTATATCTTTATCTTTCCATTTTTTAATGTCCGATTTGGGGAAGATAAGTCCCAAGAGAGATTTGGGGAAGATAAGTCCCAAGAGAAATTGCCATCGATGATCTCTATTGCATTACCAGAGCTTCCTCTAGGAAGCTTCTCTATAACATCAGATTCAAGTCATCAAGACAAAGGAAGGATGCAATTCGATCAAGAGGTACCTTAATTAGTTTCAGTTATCATGGAGATTGGGTCATGAAGATTGTAAATGGCCCCCTGAAGAATCTCCAATGTTGCAATTGCAATAAGATCTTCCGTGGAATCCCCATCAATGTACAACAACAAAAATTGAGCACAGACACAAATGTGGCGGTACCTCAGAAGGCAAATTGGGTTATTTCCCAAGTGTAAACAAACTTGCTCAAACCATCCTCTCTCGGTCTTCCTTAGCTCAACAATTGTATACAAAAGATGAAACAGAGTTTTTGTAATTCATGGCATCAAGCATGGTGTAAAATATTAACCTTAATTACAAGCAAACAAAATTTAGGCTTTCAATTGCAGGATAATTCAAAATCAAGTTGTCATTTACAAATGGCAGAAGAATGTTTCTTCTCATGATAAAATATCTGGTGATTCAAGCAATGCAATGACAAAAACAAAACATGTTAACTCAAGTTCTTGCTGTCATGACAAGCAATTTTTTCCAGGAGGATGTTGTTAATATATCAGCAAAATCTATGGCTTTACTTTTGAATTGCCAGTCACCCAGAAAATACATTAACTGGGTGATATACATAAATAGAAGCTCGGTACCTTAATATAGACAAACGACCAGGTGTAGTATGGACTATAGCAGTCCAGACCTCTGTTTGCTTAAAGACTCAATGGTACATTCCCAAATTCTGAAAATATAACAGGGCTGCTATTTATTTTGAGGAGATACAACACAGTGTTGCTGTATAAATAGAGAATTGTCACAGATATTGAATTTTCCATGAGCACAAGAGACTAACAAAAATGTTATCAATGCAACCACCACCGCGGGGGAGGGGGGGGGGGGGGAGGTAACATTAGAAATAGCCCTGAAATCTAATTTGAGGCATGTTCTGTGTTTGTTGTGCATTTAAAGTTGAATTCTACTGGTCAACAAAAACCTCACCATTCAAATTAAAACAACTAAATAACCTAAGATCATTGCTTGGTCATTTTTATAACTTCTAGAAGGTTTAGTCCACGCATGACAGAGCAGGAGAATTATAACAGAAGAACTTCAATATGAGCTAGTATGACTGCCTTAGCCAATTAGCCTCCTACTTCAATATGAACTTCAATATATTCATACCTCATGGAGCAAGACAGTATACAAGAGAGCCAACATACCATTTCCATAAGCGTTTGATGAACTTGCTGCACGCACTAGAACAAAATTACCTAGAGTCCTTGAAATGGAAAATTTTATAATAAAACTAATACTACCTCCATTTTAGCATCTGATGTTTGTCCCATTGAAAAGACAATAGTCTGCAAAACAAAGCCAAGGGACCAATTAGGTTCTGAAGTTCCTAGGATTAAGGCAACCCAAGAGGGTGGTGAATTAGGTTTCCAAACTTTTTCGGTTTTAAACCCCAAAAACGTGTTTGCAAAGCAAAGACTAATCTAGCACAATTATATTGATGCAATAAGTAAATGAATGCTGAATATAAAGAGTAAGGTTAGAAAAACAAACACAATGATTTTTAGGTGGTTCAGCAAACCCTGCCTACATTCACCCCTCAAGCTTCTTTACAAGCCTTGAGGTTTTTTCCACTATCTTCCTAATAGTGTACACTCTAGCTTCTAGGTGCTAGAGAACCTTACAAGTGCTTTCTCAGACTCAACACTCACCACCCAAGTGATTTTTCAGGCACACCACTCACAACCTAACTAAGCTTGAGATATACCCTCTCTAAGCTTCTTCTTTAGTGAACAACCTCAATAAAGGAATCACCTCTTTTGAATAGGAAGATACACGAATTTGACTCTCTCAAAGAATGGATATTAAAATGGAAGGTTCTATATCTTTGCTTCACACAATGATAAGGATAACAAAGTGTAATTTGTATGAATGATATGAGAAAAAGTTTTTGATATGAAAATCAAGGCTTTTGGATTCTCTTAGGGATAAATCAAATGTTTGGACGTTCAAAGCCTGATGGAAATACCTTAAGAGTTCCCTTATATAGGCCACAAAAGAAAACTAGTCATTTCTAGCTGTTTAAAACCATTTTTTGATGTATCGGTCGACTACTATAATGTATCGGTCGGCCACTAGAAGTAGCCGTTGCTCCAACGATCATAAAATTGAATTTTAAGATTCTTGGTACTGTAGCTTTCCGGTCGATTGCTATAAAAAGCTGATAAACCTCTATAAAAAGCTAGTAGACCGCTATATATACCGGTTGACCGCTATAAAACTGTTCACCATCCGCTATAATTAAAAAGCTCGTTTTTGACATTTTTCAAATCCCAATTTCAAAATCCAACTCCCTAAAAGTATAACTAAGGCTTAGGAGTTTATATAGGGATGATTTGAAAACATTTAAACGCATTTTGGTTGTCAAACTTGTGATGAGAAATTTATGCAGGGTTTAAAAGATATGCAAGTATGTGATTCAAATCCTTGTCAAAAGTGAAACTAAGAGTTACAAGATTATACCTATGGTCTTGAATATTCACTTTTGAGCGCTTTACATCTTCTTGATCTTCAAACTTCTTGTCTTTGGCTCTTTGATAAAATGGTTTTTTGTCTTTGAAAATATCTATTTCGTAAACTTAATCCATTTATTGAAATCATCAAAATATCCCTTTTGAACAAGAGCCAACAATCTCCCCCTTTTTGATGATGACAATAAATTGATAGTTTTGGGATGACTCTCCCTATCTTTTGCAATTGGACAATCATTTGAAACTTGAGACAAAACATTAGTAGCCATTGGATTCATAAAATAGTAATACAATCAAAGTTCATAATCCAATTCAAAAGGAAAATATATAGTCATCAAAACTATCAACATATTTCTCCCCCTTTGTCACATCAAAAAGACAAAGGATATAAACTTAGATGGATGCTTCAAAAATTTGATAAAAAATAAGATATGTGCATGCATTATCCATCAATATCTTGCCCAAATATGCATTTTACCAATATCCATCATATGATCAAAGGGAATAATAAAACATATGGACATTTTAAAATTTCTCCCCCTTTGATGTTACAAAAAATGAATACAAGGATAGAACTTAAAAAAAAAAAAATCATTTTCATTGAAGAAAACATCCAAAAGAACATGAACTTGAAGTTTTAAATGACAATCATATTGAAATGGTAGAGGATAACTAATTGGGACTCAAGAGTCCATCGCTATTTCGATCATAGCCCACCGAGTGAGTTTGTACCAACCTCTTAACTACCAATGACAATACAAAGGTTGATGATACCGAAAGTAAATCAATCCTGCCCAAATCAATTTAGGCTGGATGAACATGATCATACGCATGAAAAGCTCAACAAGAACACTAGGCCCATATCGTACCAAGCCCGAAAGAAGGAGAAACCACAAACACGTGTCGTATACGGTTATAAGCCAACTTATAACGTATAGCAGCCCCACGATCCCAATGTTCCTACTATCACAGCAACTGCCCAATATGGAGACGTGTGAAGAGTACACCCCGAGACATGAAACTACGAGGGATAATATTCCTTGAAAAAGGAAAATGCAAGGACGTGGAGAAAGGGCTATAAAAGTAAAATGTCAAAAAGAAGAAATGTAAGTGATTCTTAAGGTTTTGCATAGAGAGATTGAAATACCAAAATACTAACTTAAGCATCAGAGGTGCCTTACCCTGGTGTCCGGGGTAATCTTTTTTATTTTGCAGAAGGAAATTATGCAAAGTCCGAGGTGCATTTACTCTGAAGTGTTGACCATAAATCAACTGATTTATCAGTTGGCGCCATCTGTGAGAACTCTTTAGTTCTTGTGATAAAAGATTTATGGTGACGATTAAGAGTAAAGGCAAAGGGAAGGTTGGAGAAAGCAATATGGAACCACCACAAAAACCTACACCAGTGAGGATTGCAAGAGTAGATGATAATGCCCGTAGTGAGTCTCGTACTGTCACCAACCTGGAACCAGATCATAACGGTAGAAAACGGGGAGAAGCGTCAGTGCAAAGGAGACACTATGAAAAAGTTCGCATACTGCGTCACAAAAATGACTCCCACTCTCTACGCAGACAGAATGAAGGTGACGATATTGTTAATGCAAAACTGGAAGAGGTTCTAGCTGAGTTGAGAAGAATGAGGCAAAAAGTGGATAAACCGCCATAATCATCCCTAGAAAACATGATGAATTAGTTGGAATCTTCGTTTACATCGAGAATCCTAGAGACCCGGCTGTAGTCCAAATTCCGTATGCCTATCATTGACAAATACACAGGAGCCACTGACCCACTGGATCATTTGGAAGGCTATCGGTCTCAAATGGACTTGCTGGACACCCAAGATGCTATCAAATACAAAGCATTCCCTACGACATTAGCCAGATCAGCTCGCATTTGGTTTAGCAGGTTGAGGCCGAACTCCATTTTGAGTTTCAAAGAACTCAGCAAAGCCTTTGTCGGCCACTTCATAGAGAGCAAAAAGTAAAAAAAAAACTAGCAATCCATCTCCTTTCCACCCGATAAAAGGAAGATGAGAGCCTGCATGATTACGTGGCACGCTTCAACCAAGAAAAGCTTCGCATGGAAGATCTAGAAGAATAGGTGGTCCTCATTGCCACAGTAGCTGGACTAACCGATGAAAGGTTCTCATTCTCTTTAGGAAAGAAACCCCCAGAAACCTTCGGAGAGTTCATGGAAAAGGCACATAAGTATATGAATGCAGAAGACATGGTAACAGCTCGCCAAGAACAAGTTGTTGATCAAGGCGGGCCAGCAGCCAAAAGGAGAAAAGAAATAGCTCCAGCCAGGCCCCCCAGTGGAGAACGAAACCACGAGTAAAGAGTCGGAGGTTGCAATTTATGCCCCTAAATATGCCCCAGGGAAAGATCCTCATGGAAATCAAGAACGACCCCAAGATACAATGGCCACTCAAAATGAGATCGAATCCAGACAAAGGGGACATCTCCGGCAATTCACTACTACCAGACCGGGGGAACCATTCAAAAGGGAAGCGCGAGCACCCGAGAACCAACATTTGAGACCCTATTAAAGGAACAAACGGGAAAGGGAACCCCGGGAAGATCATAGGGAGAACGAAGCTCCAAGTCAAAGAGCAAGACCAAAAGAAAGGCATTCCCCGCCAAGGGCAGTAGGAGAAATCAGGTCATCTCCGGAGGCCTCGCCACAAAAGGATCCTCTAAGTCTTCAAGAAACGCTTACATAAGACAATTGCTCGTTGCAAACATAAGTAGCGAACCTCGGCGCCCGACATCAAGAAAAGAGAAGCACATCACATTCACAACAAAAAGATACGGCAGGAATCACGTATCCACACGACAATGCCCTAGTCATCGACGCGATGATAAGAAACATTCGATGAATACTTATCAATACCGCAAGTTTTGCCAATATCCTATATGCTACAGCATACAATAAGATGAAGCTGGGAAGAGAAGCAATTGAAAACATAAGCACTCGGTTAACCGGGTGTACTAGTCATCAAGTGTTCACTTTATGAATCAAGGAATTGCCATTTACAGTAGGAAAAGCATCCATGCGAGGCAACTCTCCCTGTAAAGTTCCTAATCCTTGAAGGGGAATCCTTCTACAATACCATTATTGGACGGGCCTCACTAAGTAAGTTGTGCGCCGTGGTGTCAACTTACCATCTGAAAATGGAGTTCCCAACCAAAGCAGGAATAGGGGAAGTAAAAGGAGATCAAGTGCAAGTGAGGAAGTGTTAGCTATAAGATACACAGATGACTGAAGAAACCATGGCCATAGAACATCGGGAAGAATTTTGAGCACAACCAGTAGAACCATTGGAAGAGATACCACTTTGGGTAGATTCAAAAGAACGGAAGGTTAGGATTGACACCAACTTGCCCGTAGAGTCCAAAACAATTCTCATGGAATTTCTACAAGCGAATAGTGAAGTTTTCACTTGGTCACACTAGGATATGTCGAGTATCGACCCAAAAGTCATCACCCACAGGCTGAACATATGACCTGAAGTCAAACCGATCATACAACGTAAAAGAAGCTTTACCCCAGAAAGAAGTCAAGCAATCAAGGAAGAAGTCGGGAAGCTGATCAAATCCCAGTTCATTAGAGAAGTCAATTACCCCAACTGGCTAGCAAACATAGTCTTGGTAAAGAAGGCAAACAGAAATGGAAAATATCTGTGAACTACACCGATCTAAACAAAGCTTGTCCAAAAGATTGTTATCCGCTCCCTAGAATCGATTCCCTCATACATTTGACGATGGTACATCAACTCCTAAGCTTCATGGATACCTTCTCAGGATACAACTAGATCAAGATGCATACACCGGACTAAGAATGCACTCATTCACAATAGATTGGGAGACTTACTGTTGCCAGGTAGTGCCCTTCAGATTGAAGAATGCGGAAGCAACTTACCAAAGGTTGGTCAACCTGATGTTTCATAAACAAATAGGATTCAACATGGAGGTCTACATAGATGATCTATCGGTCAAAACGCGAGAATTGGCGAACCACATTACGGATCTCGCCGAAGCCTTCAACATACTTTAAGCACACAAGATGCACTTGAACTTGGCAAAATACACATTTGGCGTATGCTCAAGGAAATTCCTGGGATTCCTTATATCCCAACGAGGAATTGAAGCCAATCCTGAAAAGATCAAGGCTATCCTAGATATGTAACCACCAAAAAACATCAAAGAACTACAACGACTCAAGGGACAAATAGCGGCACTCCATTAGTTCGTCGCCCACGCCACAAATAAATGCTTGCCATTCTTCAAAATACTTCGGAAGGCCTTCGAGTGGACAGAAGATTGTCAGACAGCCTTCAAGGAGCTGGAGGAATACTTGACAAATCTCTTGCTCTTAAGTTCCCCTATACCGAGGGAACGCTTTATCTTTATCTTGCAATTTCCAATGCAGCAGTAAGCGCAGCACTCATAAGGGATGATAACGGCATCCAACAACCGATATATTACGTGAGCAAAGCACTACAAGGAGCCAAATCTCGGTATCTCGATGTCGACAAACTAGCGTTGTCTATCATCATCTCGACAAGGGAATTAAGGCCGTACTTCTAGGCTCATCTCATAATTATCTTGACAGATCAACCACTAGGGCAAACTTTGGGAAAGCCAGATGCATCAGGAAGATTGGTCAAATGGTCTGTAGAGCTAGAAGAATTCGACATCTAATACCGACCATGGACCGCAGTTAAGGGGCAAGCTGTAGCCGACTTCGTCACAGAATTCACAGCATCGGTATCTCGAGAGGAAACTTTCAAACCGAAGCTGTGACAAATTTATGTAGAAGGATCATCCAACCATAAAGCAGGAGGTGTGGGAATAGTCATCGAGATACCCGAGGAAGAGCAAATTGAATTTGGGATCAATCTGGAATATTCCCCATAAACAATGAAGCAAAATATGAAGCCTTTATAGCAAGGCTCTTCACAGCAAAGCTCCAAGGAGGAAAGCACCTCTGCGTATACTCAAAGTGTCAATTGGTGGTAGGACAAGTCACAGGAAACTTCGAGGCCCGAGATGAAAGAATGGCAGCATTTTTGAAGCACACACAATAGATAAAGAAACACTTTGAAGTTTTTGAGATCCAGCACATTCCCCGAGATTAAAATGCTCGAGCTAATGCTTTAGCAACCGAGGTATCAAGATTAACTGAAATGTTTGGAGGACGAAGAACCATATGATCCATGAGAGTTGCATTTGAGATCCGGACAGTTGATGAGATAGAACTAGAAGACTGGTAATCCCCGATTATGAAGATATTGAAGGAAGAGGATCCCGAGGTTAACAAGCAATAACTCCAGAAGTTCAAGAGGATAACACCAACGTATACTCTCATCGATGGGAATCTATACCATCGAAGTCTCTCCAAACTGTTGTTACATTGCCTCAGCGATCAAGATGCAAACTATGCACTTCGGGAAATACATTAAGGGATCTGTGGAAGTCACTCAGGAGCAAAAGCTCGCTCTCAGAAAAAAATTCAAGCCAAATTCTTCTAGCCTACCATGCAAGCCGATGTGGAAGGGATTGTACGGAAGTGCGAGAAGTGTCAGAGATTTGCCAATATCATTAACACCCCGGCACAAAAAATGACCATTGTTAGCGCCCTGTACCCGTTTATGCAATGGGGGATCGATATCCTTGGCCCCTTCCCTATGGGACAAAGGCAGCTGAAGTTCTTGATAGTCGTCATCAACTATTTCACCAAGTGGGTAGAAGCTGAGCCACTAGCAAAGATTATCGAACCAAACATCTGAAAGTTTGTTTGGAAGAACATTGTTTGTCACTTTGGGCTACCCCAGGCAATAATCACTGATAACAGTAAAGAGTTCGACAACAAAAGCTTCTGAGATTTTTGTTCAAAGCTCAATATCTAAAATCATTACTCGTTTCCATACTATCCGCAAGCCAATGGACAAGTAGAACTGGCAAACCAATCATTGCTAAAGATCATCAAAACGAAGCTCAAAGATCACAAGGGTTCATGGGAAGAAGAACCCCTATTTGCCCTCACCTATGGAACCGAGGTCGTGATCTTTGTCGAAATAGGAGCTCTCTCACCTCGGTTGATGAACTTCGCCCATGAAAACAACGAAGAAGAAAGTAAGCTGGACCTCGACCTGCTAGAAGGAAGAAGGGAGGAGGTACGACTCAAGATGGAAACAAACAAGCAGAAGATCGCCAACTACTACAATGCCAAGGTTAGGCCACGTCATTTTATTCTTGGAGATTTAGTCCTCTAAAAGATGTTACGCGGGACAAAAGATCAACAACAAGGCAAACTACACCCGAACTGGGAAGGCCCATATCGTATTGTCGGCTCCAAATGATCAGGAACATACTATTTGGAAGATCTTCAAGGGAAAGCACCACAACATCCATGGAACTCGATACACCTTAGAAATTGTTACGCTTAGGCGTTTTACTTTTTATCTATAACCATGTGTTTACACTTATGTTTTGATTTGATGTTTCGTTTATTACTATTTACTATAAATGAAAAATCCGAAGTTCTCTTCAAAAACCAATTATTAAATGACAAGTGATGACAATGACAATCATTAGAAAACACCTCCCAAAACGCATCAAAGGAACCCCAGTTCTGAACCAACTGCAAAGACGAAGTCCAAAGACAACCTCGGAAAACCACGGTTCCTAGTCACATCCAAGACGAAGTCCAAAGACGACCTCGGAGAACCACGGTTCCCAATCGCACCCAAGACAACCTCAGAGAACCACGGTTCCCAGTCATACCTAAGACAACCTCGAAGAACCATGGTTCCCAGTCGTACCTAAGACGACCTCGGAGCACCACAGTTCCCAGTTGTACCTAAGACGACTTCGGAGAACCACGATTACCAGTCGCACCTAAGATGCCCTCGGAGAACCACGGTTCCCAATCGCATCTAAGATGACTTCAGAGAATCACGACCTCGAGGAACTACCATTCTCGTTCTCATCCGAGATGATCCTGAATACCAAAGATGACCTCGGGGAACCCCTGCTTCCAGTCATACCTAAATACAACCTCAAAGAACAACGGTTCCTAATTGAACCCAGGATTCTTGAAGGATCACAACGAAACTCACACAGATTATGCAGCCAACGACCAGTATGGAAAACATGCAAAGCTCAAGACAGATAACCAAATGCCATCACAAACAATGAATGGAAGATTGTCAAATATCAAGCTCAACAAATTCAAAGTGCTAAAAGCAGATTACAAATTTATACAGATACAACGAAATTCGAAACAACAAGCAGAACTTCTGCAAATGCTTAATCCTCAAGAGTAGGAGGGTTGAGAAAACGAGGTCCAAGGCACTCAACAAGCTCATCATAGATATCCTGCTCGAGATTCATCTGGAGCACCTCGAAGCGACTCCCTTCTCACTCATAAGCTAAGCGAAAATGCGCGATGGTTGCACCAATACTTTTATGTATCAAGACCTCAAGATACTCAAGATAAGTTGGACTGGCTGACAACTACTGAATCCTAAGACCAAAGGCAGCACGATCCGTCTCCATCTGCTTCCTCTCTGTAGAAAAAGAATCATTGTCCTCAAGAATTTGACGACTAACCTCCATAAGTTCAGCCCCCAGCATCTCCTCTCTCATCGACAAGGTTGCGCGGTAATCCATGAAGCATTGATACAACTTGCCCTTGTCTTGGGTATGTTTAGACTCGAGGCCAATATGGTTCTACTCGAAACCTTCAAGCTCTCACCGCAACTCAACAATAGTCGCATCTCAAGAAGTAATTTCATCTTCCAGGGTCTTCACCCTAGCCTTAAATATCTCAGATTGAAAGTGAGCACAAGGAGTTACAATCTTTAGCTCAGACAACTTTTTCTTTTCAGCTGCCAACTCAATCTCAAGCCCAAGCAACCTAGTCTGGGTTGATTTGAGTTCCGAATCATGCACTAGTTCAGAAGCATCAAGGGCAGCTAACATCGTTAAGCCGCGAGACATATGCAGCACTATCTGGTCATCCTTCACCTAGGTACAGGTTCGAACGGAGGTGGAGGCAGAGAGTCAGACTCCTCAGAACAATCCAGGGCTGATGGGAAGACAACATGTTCTTTGCCCTTAGCCAAAGAGACTAAAGGCAATTCAAACCCACCAGCAACATTAGCCACTAGTGCATTAGGCTCGCCAGCCGGTACAGACCCAGAGACACCCGAACAGCCAATGATGGAAGCCCCAAGCACACAAGGCTGTTGCGAATAAGGTACTTCCACCGATGGGGAGATCACAGGAAGAACCCCCGATGGAGGAAGCACCTCGGATTGAACCACGAAATCAACTCTAGCTTCAGGTGAATCCAACCCACTTGAAGAGGCACAATCCACTAGAACAACTGTGTTCGTAGGACCCAAAGGAGTGCTGGGTAGATCCTCATCAACGACATCCAAATAATCCACATTGGGAGTTTCAGGCAAGTCGGATGCCTGCATAATAAGTCGGCTGGAAGTCCCCAGCAAATCTCTTGAAGGTTAGGATGTCCCACCAAGAGTAAGAGTGAGACCCACCGGTACAAGGCTAAAAGAGGGAACCCCAACCTCGGGAACATCCCTCACCTCGGGATCCATCACCTGCGCATGAACCCCAGAGATAGGGCTAAATATACGGGGCACATCCTCAGAACCTGCAAACAACAAAGCAGCAATGAGATTACAACATACCCATGGACAAATGGAAGAAAGGAAAAAATTTACAATTAAAGGCACTAACCAGTGTTTGTCCGGTATTTTGAAGATCTACGATCTAAAGGAACCTCACCTTTCTCCTCCTCAGCATCAGAAGCAACGGGAGGAGACATTTTTCTCTTCTTGGAAGATGAATGGTGGGAAGAACCCTCAGCCTCACCAGAGTGACTCTATTTAGAAGGGGCACCACCCAAAGAAAGGCGAGAAGAACCTTTCCTAGAATCATCTCACGGAGAACTGTCGCGGGAACCCTCCTTACTAAAAGGGGCGGTCCAGTCTATAGAACCAACATCAGCAATGGTAGCCACTTGAGCCCACTCACCACGATTAAGGTTCGGGACCTCTCTCTTATGACACTTTGGAACAGACCCAAACACACAGCACAAGGAAGATTCACTCCGCAAATTCTCACAGGGAAAATGTTCCCATCCAACACTAGACATAAAGAAATAACGCTTATGCCATCCCTTATTATTGTCAGGATAATGAGCAACCAAAGAAGCCCTTTGATTACAAGGGCAAACGTACCAAATTTGGTCAGTATGAGAAGCAAAAATGGAGTATAAAACCACAAAAACTCCCTTAAGGTCAGTTGATAGTCCTGCCCAAGATACATGGGCCACAATATAGCACAACCCAACAAAACCCTCCAACCGTTGGGAACAATTTGGGTCAGAGAGAGACGCAAAGCCCTCAAGATCTAGTGAACATGTAAGGGAAGAGGAAATCTTACCCCACATTTCAATGGAGCTTCGAAGAAGCACATCTCCCCCATGTCTCCCCAGGTATATGGCGTCTCCCCGGGAGATGGAAGGCGAAAACAAGTCCCTAAAAGGAGTCAAGGTCTGCTTGCTACGGCCCGGATGGCCTTCGAGCCTCTCCGAAACCTTCACAGCTTTAGCAGCACCACCCTAAGACATCCCAATATCAGCCACTGTACGAAGGCAAGAAAGCAAGCAAAAGACAGAAGAAAGAAAGTAGATAAAAAGGCATGAAATCAAGAAAACTAGAAAGTAGGAAGGAAAGACGCATCGTTTCAAAAGATTCTTTAAAAAGCTCAAAAGGACGTCAACTAATCCTGCGACTGAACAATCTCAAGGAATGGCAACACCAGCAGCAGAATTAGTGGAAAAAAAAAACAAAATTATATGAAGGCCAAGTACGGGATAGGACACGTCAGCGATTTTCTGAAAATCCCGAAACGACACCCACCAAACCACGGTGACAAAAGTACCCATCATCGTGGAGGATAAACGAAGTGTTTTGTCATGGAAATTCGAGAACATGCCAAAATAAATTCATAAATGAAGCCACATTGATGCCCAGTACATGCCCATGAAGGCCATGATCAAGTGGACACATCAGTAGCAACGTCTATAAAAGAACAGACATACATCTATGGATGGAATAAGCAAAAAGCGACTCCAACAAAATGGGTGAGGTTAATCAGCTCCCTTACCTTCCTCTCAATGTTCTCACCATTATTGCTAGCTATGTGGCAAAGCAAAATGCTAATAAATGGAAACAATTTAAGCTGATGTCCAGAGAGTTTTGTCATTCAGGTTTGAATGATTTGTCCTATTGAAGGATGAATCTTGAAGATTATTCAACTCCCTAGCTGCCAACCGACATCTGGCATTGACTTAAATGACACTACCAAGAAGTGAGGAATCCTCAAGAAGCTTTTTATGGAGGTAGCTTGACAACTGCACAAAGAGGGAGCTACCCTTAAAGCCATCAACAACTTGAGAGGAGCAGCTTCAAAAGCGCACAAAGCAACCCAATACTTCCTGGCAATCCTCTACCATTCTAGGGAAGAGGAAGTGTTTCGTCAGCAAGCTCGAGATATGATCTAGAGCTTAAGGATACAACTCAGTAGAAAAGAATTAGAGTGCTGACGAAGAGATGAAGGGCTGGTTGACACATCAAATTAGATATGGAGGAATAATTTTCCATGTGAAAAAGTTTTTCCCCTGTCCAACTGGTTACAGTCCACCCTTCATGGTGGACAGCGGGAGAGAAGGTCAAAAAATCAACCTTTATAAAGTATGCAATGTGAATAGGGTGTTTAAACACCTTCACGAATATATGTTGAGGCAATGGCCCGATCCAGATGCTTTGTTTCATTTCCAGTAATTAAAAAATTAACTTTTATTTCGTAAAAGTTCTTTTTATGGATTGCAGGTATGAAATAAAGTATCCAATTCAAAATCAAACGAGATGGTTACAATCCGATTAAAAGGATAAAATTGCCCAAAAATAAACCAACAAGACTATAGTTGCATATTGTTGATGATGGAAACAAAAACCATAATATGTTGTGCATAGCCTTGAAATGTCGAAGGTCGTAAAGCTACCGCATTAAATGCAACAAATTACCCAATGCGTCACGAAATGATGCACATCTGTTCCAACAATCACCAAGAGACTGACATTGGCCATGTGTCATCCCTAGACGATAATTAGCCAAAGCATCAACAGTCGGAGGTTGCCACAGTAAATGCAACGAATTGCCCAAAGCATGACGAAATGATGCACGTCAGTTCCAACAATCGCCGGAAGGTTTACATTGACTACGTCATCCCTAGACGATAATCAGTTGAAGCGTCAATAGTTAGACACTACCGCATTAAATGCAACGGACTGCCCAAAGAACAACGAAATGATACACGTCAGTTCCAACAGTTGCCGAAAGGTTTGCATTGGCTACATGTCATCTGCAGATGATAAGTAGCCGGTGCGTCATGTGTCAGAAACTACAGCATTAAATGCTACGTGCTACTCAAGACACGGAAAGGAAGACACACTGGCTCCAATGATCATCAAGAGATTCGTAGTGCCCACGAATAGCAAAGCCTTTGTATGGTGTCAAAGAAATTATGCAGGGTAGCCCATAAATCTGTTGTGTATCGAAGACTGAAAATTGAAGATATACAACCTTCATACCCCTCTACAAAAGCATGGTTGGCTCTAAGCGACAAATGTTATGAGGACCAAAATCCACATAAAACTCTTCATTCGAGGAAGCGAGAAGATGTGATAGAGCACAATAGTGGAGGATGGACTAAGAGAGGTCCACACCTCGGCAAAGGGGGAAAACACAAGGGCCAAGTATCTCATCACTTTGGCCTACGAACACCAAGGAGGAGATGCAAGGCAAATGACCACAACATGCGTCATAGACAGTTATAAGCAAACTTATAACATGTAGCAACCCCACGTTCCCGTTATCAAAGCAACTACCCACTATGGAGATGTGTGAAGAGTACACCCCGGGACACAATGCTATGAGGGATCAAATTCTTCGAGAAGGCGAAATGCAAGGATGTGGAGAAAGGGCTATAAAAGCAAAATGTCAAGAAGAAGAAAGGTCAGTGATTCTGAAAACTTTGAATAGAGAGATTGAAATACCAAAATACTAACTTAAGCATCAGGGGTGCCTTACCCTGATGCCTGAGGTCATCTTTGTTATTTTACAGAAGGAAATTACGTGAAGTCCGTGGTGCATTTAATCTAAAGTATTGACCATAAATCAACTAATTTATGAAAGGTCATTCTTGTCCAAAATTCTAAGGTGACAAAATCTCATAAAAGCTCATGATTTTGTAAAAATATTAGCTCATGGATATTTCATTTTGATAAATGCAAGAAATATCTCAAAGATAAAAACATTTGCATTTTTAAGATTAACACCCAAGTAATCATTATAGAAAATAATTTCATCATACAACAATTTAAAACATATTCTCAACCAAAGATTTAGAAGTTACGAAAGGTTTTTCCTTTAGCATTTGTCCTCAAATGTGACAAGCTTTATTGATAGGCAAGTTTCATCCAAGAACTCTTTATTGTTCCGTCCTTCTCCAATTCTTCAAAAGAATCAAGGAAACATTTTTGGTTCCCAAGCTTTTTTGGGTCCTTCGGTGTTAGCCTTGGTTCCTTTTGGAGCCCATGTCTTCTTGAGAGTCTTGCTCTCAAGTTTCTTCAATGCATAATACAAATTAGATGTCTATCCTTGTTGCAAAAATGACATGTTTGTATAGGTGCACAAAAAGCCTTAGCCTTCACAAAAGAATTTTTAAAATATTTTTGGTGAATGGAAGGCTTGTAGCCTAAGCCACTTTTGTCAAAGACACATCTTTGACTACCAAGAATCAAATCTAAAGTTTTATTTCCTTGAGTAAAATTCTCAGGATTTTGCTTTGAGAAACTATTTTGTTGTTCAAAGCAACTTTCTCCTTTTCAAATTCTAAAACTTTTTGTTGGAGTAAATCATTTTCAAGCTTTAGAGTATTTTGCTCATTTTTTAATAAATCAATTTCTTTTGAAATCAAAAGGAGTTTCTTTTTCAAAGATGCATATTTTTAACCAAGTTTTTCAGATTGACAATTAAGTTCATCAAAGGCATTTTGAAGTTCAATATAAGAAAGTTTGGGTTCATCATTTGAAGAATATGCCTCATCATCATCAAATGCCATGAGGCACATGTTAGCAATTTATCCATCTTCTTCTTCGAATGAGGAGCTTTCATCATTAGCATTCCATGATATCTTCTTGTATTTGAGGCTTCTATTCTCTTTCTATGTTTTAAGGAAGTTCTTGAACTTCCTAGTCATCAAGACTATGTCTTCCTCATCGTCATCTTCATCTTGGATTATGGAGGATTTGAGGGAGATCCTCATCCTCTTCTTGCTCTCATCTTCATTTTCAAGCATTTGGATCTCATGGGTCATGAGGGATCCGAGAAGCTCTTCTAGTGGTAGCTTGGTGAGATCTTTAGCCTATTGAATTGCGGTCACCTTTGCTTCCCATGACTTTGGTAGTGACCTAAGAATTTTTCTCACCAAATCCGAGTTATATAAGATTTACCAAGAGCATTCAAAGTATTTAAAATGTTGGTAAATCTAGTATACATGTCACTAATGGATTTATTTAGTTCCATCTTAAATAATTCATAATTATGAACAAGCATGTTGATTTTTTACTCTTTGACTTGACTTGTTCCTTCATGAGTAACTTCTAGAGTATGACATATATCTCTAGTATTTGAGCAAGATGAAATTCTATTAAACTCTCATCTATCTAATGCACAATATAATATGTTCAAGCTCTAGCATCTAGAGAGATTTTCTTTTTGTCATTTGCATCATATTCATTTTCGTTCTTGAGAGACTCCACTTCTCCAACCTTTTTCGTCGGCACATGGTAGCCATTCAAAATGTATAGCCACAAATCATAATCAATAGATTAAAAATAAATTCTCATCCTAGCTTTTCAAAATGCATAATCATTTCCAACAAAAAATGGAGGTCTAAGTGTGGAAAGCCCTTCAACTTGAGTGTTGAAGCTTAAGTTGCCATTCTAACTCAAGATTGTTAAATCTTTAAAAAGTGAGCATCAAGCTCTGATACCAATTGAAGTTCCTAGGATTAAGGCAACCCAAGAGAGGGGGTAAATTGAGTTTCCAAATTTTTTCTGTTTTAAACCCCAAAAACGTGTTAATTTGCAAATTAAAGACTAAATTAACACAATAATACTGATGCAATAAGTAAATAAGTGTTAAATATAAAGAGTAGGGATAGAAAAGCAAACACAATGATTTTTAGGTGGTTCGACAAACCTGCCTACATCCACCTTCAAGCTTCTTTCCAAGCCTTGAGGTTTTCTCCACTATCTTCCCAATAGTGTACACTCTAGCTTCCGGTGCTAGAGAACCTTGCAAGTGCTTTCCCAGGCTCGAACACTCACAACCTAAGTGGTTTTTTAGACACTCACAACCTAACCAAGCTTGAGATATACCCTCTCTAAGCTTCTTCTTTAGTGAACAATCTCACTAAAGTGTCATACCCCGAGCTTTTAAACATCACATGCATATTGTTTATGATATCTTGTTGTGATTAGTAGTGCATTTAAGGGATACTTAGTGACTACGACAGATTATTTAGTTCTTGAGATACTAAGTTCGAAACCTTGATTAGGACATGATTTAATGAGAATTGGAGTTCACATGCAATTGAGTTTTTATTTAGGAGGTGGAGGAGTTCGTCTTGGATCAATTTAATTTTTTATGCTAGTAGGATGTTTTTGTCTCAAAACCTTGATTACGACATGATTTAATGAGATTTGGAGTTTGCATGCAACTAGGTTGTTGTTTAGAATGTTGAGGAGCTCATATTGGATCAATTTAATTTTTTAAGCTAATGGGACATTTTTTTCTCGAAAATCAAACCACATGATTTTTACTCTACTAATATGTCGGGAGTTCATCCACGAGCTTATGATTCAAGTTTGGAGACTTTTATTTTTTGAAAGCTAGTAGGTCGATTTTTGGAATTGTGGATAGAGATGAATTGTAGATAGAGATGAATTATGGATAGAGATGAATTGCAGATAGAATGAACTGTGGATAAAGATGAATTGTGGAGAGAGATGACTTGTGCATAGAAATAAACTTGTGATAGAGATGAGTCATAGGAAGCACGGCGAATCAAGGCTAGAAAGCACAACCAAAAAGGCTAAACCTAAAGAAGCACGAAGTGTCAAACCGTAGGAGTTTCGGTGGTGACTTACAATAGCTACCTTGCCTTGCAACTGCTGCAGGTTGCTAGGTGTCGACGTGAGGTGAATGTACCTTTTGAGTCACTGAACTAGCCTAGACACGTGTCGCGATGTGACGAACCAAGCTTGCCTATAAATAGGGGGTGGCCAACCATTTAAACTTACACCATCTCATTAGCAAATTGTGGGTTAAGCTTGAGATTAGTAGAGAAGTGAAGTAGAAGGAAGAAGGAGGAAATCACTTAGTGAAGATTAGTGAAGATCAAACTCACTTAGAGGTAAAGTTTAGTTTGGTTATCTTTGATTTCAATTCTTAAGTTTTCAAGATGATTTGTGAATCTCTTGTATTTCTTATTATAGCATCTCTTCATGTTGCTAGCATTTTTCTATTCTTCATATTATTCTTGATGTTCTTCGTGTTCTTGACGAAGAACAAGCTCGTCCTTTCGAAAAAGTATCATTTTCAAAGTTCGATTCGTTTTCAAGTTGTTTTTCAACTTTGATCCATTTCTTTTCAAAATTTCTTCCAAAAGTTGTTTTTTCAAAGCTTGAACATATTTCTTTCCTTCTTATTTCAATACTTTTCATGTCAAAATTGGTATTTTCTACGTGGTGATTAAGCCGGTTTTTAACCGAGAAATCAAAGTGTTGTTTTTACCTTCACAACACTTTCCTTTGAGAACTGTTTTATAATGTTTGATGATGGAAACGAGTTAAGGTGTTGCATATCATAAATGAGATGTATGGGCGTTGATATGAGACATGCATACTTAACTTGTACAATGGAAAGGAATATTTTGATGTTCAAGTATGGTTAAGGTGTTGCATATCATGAATGATATGTATGGGTGTTGACATGAGACATGCATACTGTGAAGACATGACAGTACTGTGCACAAGAAGATGTGTTCACTTGTTGTGACATTCTGGCCTCTCCGTCATACGCGAAAGATCTCTTTGAAGATACCGTATTCTACTCTAGGAGTAATGCCGCAAAACATG
Organism: Morella rubra; assembly: GCA_003952965.2. Taxonomy (NCBI): domain Eukaryota; kingdom Viridiplantae; phylum Streptophyta; class Magnoliopsida; order Fagales; family Myricaceae; genus Morella; species Morella rubra. Next base: position 19,898,682 of record CM025855.1, on the reverse strand, counting down.
GAGGTTACTTGTAACTCATCACTCTGGCCAAGTGATTCACTCTGAAGAGTGAAAGGAGTGGTGGTTGAAAAATAAAAAAGATCATTATTTAAGAATTGAGTCTTTTCATTTACTTTCTTCTTCTGTTTTAAGATTTTATTGATGAATGGGTTTTCTTCAATATCTTGTTCTTGTATCTGTTGTCTGTCTAACCACTAGCTTTACTGAGTCATTTGGACTCACCGTTGTTTGTTAAATTCTTTTAGCAGATGTTCAGAATGTACCTGGGAGAATTTACTTAAACTTTGACTCATGAGGTCTTGATACTAAACTGGTAGTTAGGTTTGGGTCACTGAGAACCAAGACATCATCGTTGAGAGCGTCCTAGTTATATTTTCTACCGATGACGAAGAGGAAGAGTAGAAGAGAATAAGATCAAAACCTTTGTAGATTGTACTTATTATTCTGTCATGTTTTGTAGACGTACATAGAAGGTAATATTAGTTCTCTTTTGTATACAAAGGTTGGAATAAAGGGTCATGATGATGTTTATTGTTTAGAATCCTGTCGCTTTAATGATCGTCCCATTGATCGTAACCTCATTTTAATAGCGGCGTCCATTACTATAAGACAGCACTAGAGGTCTTCAAGGTCCGGGCAATTACATAAAGGAATCACCTCTTTTGAATAGGAAAATACACGAATTTGACTCTCTCAAAGAGTGGATAATAAAATGGAAAGCTCTATTTCTTTGTTTCACATAATAACAAGGATAAGAAAGTGTAATTTGTGTGAATAATATGAGAAAAAGATTTTGATATGAAAATCAAGGCTTTTGGATTCTCTTAAGGATAAATCAAATGTTTGGACGTTCAAAACATGATGGAAATACCTTAAGAGATCCCTTATATAGGCCACAAAAGAAAACTAGCCGTTTCTAGCCATTTAGAGTAGTTTTAAAACCATTTCTTGATGTACCGGTCGACAGCTAGAAGTAGCCATTGCTCCAATGGTTATAAAATTGAATTTTACGATCCGGGGTATTGTAGCTTCCAATCGACCGCTATAAGAAGTTGGTAGACCGCTATAAAAAGCTAGTAGACCATTATAACATTGTTCATCATCCGCTATAATTAAAAAGCCTGTTTTTTACATTTTTGAAATCCCAATTTCAAAAACCAACTCCCCAAAAGTATAACTAAGGATTAGGAGTTTATATAGTGATGATTTGAAAATAAAATTTGAAAACATTTAAAGAGCATTTTGGTTGTCAAACTTGTGATGAGAAATTTATGCACAGTTTAAAATATAGCAAATTTATGATTCAGATCCTTATCAAAAGTGAAACTAAGAGTTACAAGATTATACCCTATAGTCTTGAATCTTCATTTTTGAACTCCTTACATCTTCTCGATCTTCAAACTTTTTGTCTTTAACTCTTTGATAATAATGTTTTTGTCTTTAAAAAAGTTCATTTCGTAAACTTAATCCATTTATTGAAATCATTAAAATATCGATTGTGAATAAAAGTCAACAGGTTCTACCAAATTCATTATACTGCCACATCTGGAAAGGGAAACAAAGCAACCCAATGTTCTTTATCAAAGTAATTTTTGGCAACTCCAATCACATACATACAGCATCAAAGTCACATTATCATTTCTTTGTATTTGTTATATTCAATATAGAAGATATATATATTCTAAAGAAATTGTCATGCTCATCGGAAAAACTCCTTACTCTGCCAGCTACTATGCTCAACGTTTTGCCACTTCAATTCTTCAAACTGAACAGCCTTCGCTGCACACGACTTGCATACCACGTATTCTGTGAAATGACCAAGAATATAAAGGGCCAATCAGCAATTAACTTATAATAGCAAGTGACTGTATACTGGTAATTTGCTCAAAGAAAATTGTTGGGTCACATTCAATAGGTTTCTTCTTGGTGTGGAACACAGTTGTTGTCCCAACCCCAAAAGAAGGGTAAAATGTCCTCCCATGCAATGAACGTTTTCCCTATTCTTTGATTCTTCAATGAAAATCTGTTGGAACCACAGCTACACCATTTGATCTGGCCTCGAATCTAAGGGAATCACTTGAATTTCTATCAACGGGGTTCTTTAAGCGGCAAGAAAAAAGTGGACGAAGGGTGCCACTTCAACAACTACACACTGCAGCCTGCATATCTTGCCATTAAAGTTCGAAATTTCCCGACGGATTCAAGGAGTAGCGAGGCTAGTCACAACATTTCACGACCACCCACCCCCCGCTACACTATGGAGAGATGTTGAAATTTTTGTTGACCGCTACAGTAAATAAAATTTCAGTGTATCCCTGACCACAATGCGCGGTGGTGATTTGGGGTTAAAATATTTGCCCCTAGCGTTGATAGAGAGGCATTAGCATGGACGATTGTCGCGCTTTACTGAAGGGAATAGGGGGAGCGCCAACTGTGGCATGGCTGTAGCGGTTATTTCTTGAAGTGCCGAGAATCGAGGTGAAATATTGTTAGAACCCAATCGAGCCCATCTCTTTGTATAAATAAATACAACAGTAAATGAATAATATAAAAGAGGCAATCAAGAGGTATTATTCATTTTTGAGCATTTGGAGGCCCGGCAACAATTGAAGTTAAACATTTACATCCATTTATCTTTCATATTTTTCTTTACAAGATGTACAAAGGAAATTACAAAGTTGAAACAGCCAACGAATTAAGCCACAAAATAGCTACTAGGAGGGTCGAGAGTCAAATGTCATTCCAATCAGCAATTTTGAATGCCAAAATTGCCCTACAGTGTAACAAATAATCAGTTTGATCTTGCCTAATTAAATTAGCTGCACGGTGCTGGACATACCAGCATAGTTGCCTTCTATCGAACTAAGCTTTTAGCCATTGTTCAGCGTAGCCACGGTCACAAGAACTAAAAGAACGATATTTGAAGAACAGGACTTCCACCCCGAGCTCAGTGATAGTGCTAACTGGAAATACAGAACCACGACAAAGGGGACAAGTTACGTGCTTGTATCCAACCCATCTGTCTAAACAATCCCTATGAAAAATATGGTCGCATCTCAACCCCCTAATCTCTTCATCTTCCTCTATCTTGCAAAGACACACAGCGCACTCTATTTCTTCTTCGGACACCAACAGGTTGCTCTTGTACCGGCCTATGCTCAGTTCTTCAGTGCAGATCTCCAGCATCTCATGCTGCGTACGGTTTGAGAAAGAATGGCGAAGCAGGTAGTTGCATGCCCACTTCAAATGCGTATCAAAAAGTATTACATAACTCATGATGAACATATAACCGATGAACGGAGGTGGGAAAAACGCTCAAGAAGATTTGAGATGCAGATAATTGGAAAGGAAACGAGTGTGCGTATCGAGGAAACTAGCAACATGATTATGTTTGGTGATTTCATGGGGCAGAAAGGTAGCTATAGCTAGGTACTTATAGACTTGCCAATGAGGAAGGTTCCTGGAAGTGAAGCACGTGATAGGAATAATGGAAAGAAAGATCGGTACATGCTCTAGGAATTAAGCTCACTCATGAACTGCAAAATTGTATTAATGCTATTGGACCCTCCAGACTCCAGAGACCAAATCCTATCCAATGAGTATTAAGGTTCCTGGAAATAGTGAAGCACACGGGATGACAATGATCCCTTTCGGCGCCGATCGTAGAAAAATTAAAGCGTGTCATGGATCACCACTCTCTTTTACGACTAGGATTTTTGACAAGAATAGTGGAAAAGAAAGAGGTTCATGCATGCTAGCTCTAGGAAGTTCACTCGAACTGCAAAATTATAATGTTATTGGACCGTACTCCAGAGACTTTGCGGACCTCGTTGATTTGAAAGTAAGAAGAGTTCTCAAAAGTAAAGAGGAGATCAGGTCAACTTAAATTGGTTGCGTCGTCATGTATGACGTGTTCCGGTCTTTTAAATCTGTGAGCAGAATTTGGTTCTGCGGCTTTCATCTCAACCCTAGCTATACTTTTTAAAAGACGCAGTCTTCCTGCTTTATGTGGCATGCATGCACGAACCATTTTACTAAGCGCGCAATTGAACTTTCTCAATCTTTCCAAAGCAATTGCTTAATTTGGAAATGTTACACGTTAACAGGTTACTCTCGGATACATTTTCCAATCATTTTCATGGGTTTACTGGATCCTATTGTTTCACTTCCTACGTTCTAATATTTGAACATTGGTCCCCAAACCTCTATATATATAGCAACAAGAATGTCACCAACATGTTCGACCACATTTTACCAGCCTCTTAAGACTTAAGAGATATATGATTATAGGAATGTCGCCAACATGTTCGACCAGTTCTAATTGCACTCTTCATGTAGTGAATGTAAAGTTTTTTTTTTGGGCAGCTATCTAGGTATGGTCTCAATTTGATTCAGCTTAAACGTAGAATATTGCACGTTCTAATTTGCTGAAGTAAGTGAATGGATCAATCTGCTAAGTTTGAGCAACTTTGAGGACGAAGATGGAGTTGTAGCAATTAGGCACGTACGCTCCCAGCTCAGCTTATGCCAAATTGATGCAGTATAGCTTACATATATAGATTAATGAGGTTCTTTTTACTGCTTGGGTCTCCTTTTGGGGGCACATTTTCACCATCGTTGCCAAACATCTCATTCAAATAATGAAGAGAATGTACTCCCCACCATTAATTAAGCTTCTGTTCTGCATTTTTATTCTTCTGTTTTTAGGTCTTTTTTTTCTCTCCAAATGTTAGCTCTGACCATTCAACGTATGCCGGCCCTTGTACATATACACGAATCAATCTAGAAGAAAACTTACGGATGTTTAGCGTATTATTCAACGTATGTACAAAATTTCCAATCAATCATATTTTCAATATTCTCAAAAGCAGCACAAAAACCTTGCCCTAGAAATACAGTTAATACCAACCAATTACTGATTAGAAAAGAGAATAAAAAAATTTCTTTTAAGATCTCGAGGAATGGCTTCCAAAGAGTAGTACACTACAAGAAATAACGGAATTAGCCACGCGCATTTTTTAAAAAGCCACTTATCGTCAGCAAAAGTTAAAACGTCCCCCGCCACTTTCCCTTTGCCGTCGAGTCAAACACAAACCCAAGAAAGCTAAACATCAGCCACGCATGAATAAAAAAAAGGGAATTTAGCAGTTTAATCCTTAGGTTTTACCACCTTTTACTTTTTAGTCCTTGAGTTTCATTTTTTCAAATTTTAATCCTTGGGTTTACATTTTTTGACAAAATGGTCCTTCCGTCACACCTCCATCCAAGTAATTAACTGTGCTCTCTGCCACGTTAGCAACAATGACAAGTGGCATCACTTTAGCGCCAGATCAGTGGGACAACAGACCATACCACTAGGCCCGACCAGCACCAGCAGACCAGACCAACACAAGCAGACCATACCAGCAGACCAGCACAGCACCAGTAGAGCAGAGCAGCAGACTAGAAGACCAGACCAGACAAGTGAAACGGTGAGTTTTGAAATCCAGCCATATCAATTGCTGAGTCAGCAGCTGATGTGGCCCTTTCGTTAGGGAAACAGACGGATCCCTGATGGAAGGACCATTTTGTCAAAAAATGTAAACCAAAGGATTAAAATTTGAAAAAATGAAACCCGAGGACTAAAAAGTAAAAGGTCGTAAAACTTAAGGACTAAACTGCTAAATTCCCTAAAAAAAAGGACTTCTCGTCAGTTGAAGCTCCATCTTCGTCCGCCAGTAACTCATTGCCGTCGTCATTGATCGATTACCGACGAAATATTCCGCCCGTGTGCGGGAGAAGTGTTCTGTTAAAAATTGCTTTTTGAACATAGAGTTGCCGCTTAGAATTTGTTGGCAACTGGGCGGGAAGCGCTAGCGTTAGGACTTGGGAAAAAATTGCTTAATAAACTAGAAGAGCACATGTTTGAAAGAATCAGCTCGCTAGTAGAGATTTTTGAAAGCAGAAGCCAGTGTTGGAGAGGAGAAAGGAGTTCAAAGATTCTCCAGCTGTAAGTGCTCTGCTCCCTCTGTTTTGCTCCTCCCCCTCTGTTCTTTTGTTTTATGACCAAGTCTTGGATGTTAATGAACACCTTGTACAAACATCAACAGGCACAACGAAGAATGTTAAAGCAACTATACCAGATGACATCAAAGACTCTCTATCCAGTGTCTCAACACCTCAGCTACAATCCAACCTTGATTTCCAACTCAGCAACACCAACAAATCGACAAGGCAACATCGCAAATATCTACAGTCTATTGGTTGTTATTTTGTATTTAACATCAACGATTTGTACTGAGGAATCTTTGTATTATAGGTCTCAGTCTGCACCTCAGAGGTGTAGCAATGCACAACACATGTTTGTCTTTATCTCCATAAGAGGTCACAAAAATCTGTATATTAAAATGCTCTCTTGTATTCATTCACAAACAAGGAAATACAAATAGAATTCATTTTTCGCTGTTCTTTTGCTTTCAACTAAGGAAAATGATAAATTTTGATAATTTTGTAGACAGAGAGATGAAGCAAATCGTAAATTAAGAAGCACCGTCTTTCATTAACATAAGCCAAGGAGGAATCGGTTACTCCCAACGAGACGAAGCTTTCAGGGTGTTTGAAATTCTAAAAGTGCAATTCAGGGTGTTTGAAATTCTGGAAGTGCAATTCCGGCGGCAGAAATCGTCGGGACTAATCTTTCTCCACGATATGATGTCGTTAGCCTAGACGGAAGTGGGTTGTCTCTCCCGACGCGTCTCTCGGGCGAGATAGGCACAGCATCAATGACGAGGAGCCATTGTTGTCGGGTTAGGTCTCTCTGCATGCGGCAGACACGACGACTCTTCGACGACCAAAAACCGTGGCCAAATCCCTTCCTCGACGACTTTGAAGACTTTCTGCCATGATTGCTATCGTGGGCACAGAACGAATTTCTTGTAGTGGTACCCACTTAATATTATATACAAGCAAACTACACTTCTAGGAAAGAAACCTACTGCTCATGGCTTCCATGCACTAAGAGAAAAATTTTTGTTTTTTTTTTCTAAGCGAGGAAAATATTTGTTTACTAGCTAGAGACAATGTCAATACAGACAACAATGAATTTTGAATGGTCATTATGCTTAATTACTTTTTAGCACGAGTGTACGGATTGCAAGTCTTCATCAACTGTTTCGTAATGATGAAGGATCAAATTTAAATAATCTACTTAATTTGTAGAAAGCTTGCACACTCTTAGTGAACAAAAAGGGAAGTTAGGCGCTGATTGCAGACTGATCATATAGCTTTTTAATAGTGGTCATTAATAGTTGTCGGTAATTGGCACGTGAAATAGCCCACATACGTTGCATATATCCACTGAAAACTAGGGGTAAAAATCGACCCCCTCACCCTCAACCGAGGACTGAATCGACTGGTTCAGTTCCTTACTACCCCAAACCGTGGGCCGAACTGACACGTTATGGGGTGAGGCATGACAATAGCAGTACCAATACACTGGCCGGTCAGTTTCGACCCTTTTTGTTCAGCCCTACCGACAACGGATCTTGACCTTTATGATTTGATAGATTGGAGTTAGATTACCAACACTAACAACAAATCTAAAACAGTATTGAGGTTAACTTAAAGGGCACTAACTACTAAAAGGAGGGAGGCATGCATGGCGAACCCTACCTGCATGCCCTGATGGTGAAACCAGACCCATGCCATGTTGTGTGGAGCCCATCACATGCATGGAATTTGTATATAGGCAGCAATGGCCCATCCAGCTGATCTTGCAACATGTTTTTCCCTTTATTTGGACTCATCCTCAGATATATATTGATAGTGGCCCGGTGGAATTTTTCAGGGTACTAATTCCCATGTGAACTGATCCCATATAAGCAATTCTGCAGAAGTTTTTTTTCTTCAATATCTGTAACCATTATTTTTATGTTATAACGGTTGACGTAAAAAACGTTTGGATTTCGGACAAAAAGTAAATACATGTTCAAACATTTTATAATGTTCCAACGGATATCATTAAATATGTTCAATATATCAACTGGGGAATAAAAATTGTTGTTCGAACATCTTATAAATGGATGATGAACGTATCAACGCACATTGGAAACGTTACAACAAACATTAAAACGAATTATTTTTATTTTTTTAGAAATTAAAAAATTGCTAGAAAATTATTCAAAAATATATTATTAAATAAAAAATTAATTAACAAAATGTACAATTAAATAATTAATCACAATATTCGAAACAATCAAATATAATACGCAATAAAAATAATAATCTATCTTGTGTGTCGCGTGCATCCAACTCTTGCATGCATCAAAACTTTTTCCAACTCTGCCTTCATCCTTATCTTCCTACATCAGAAATTGTAATCAATATAATGCTTAAATAATTGACAAAAATAATCATTAAAAAAAAAGTCAACTGAATGAAAAATTCAAATAACTTACCTATAGATCTACTTGATGTCGTTTTCAGTGAAGGTGATCCAATATCAGCGTAGAAAAATCTAAAGGCCCAGACAAGACTGATGCAACTGAAAGATTATATGTAACACATTTACATTGATCAAACGTATTGTGATCTATCAAGCACGTTCAAAATGTTTTTTTTTTTTAATTTTGTTAGGAAAATTAGAAGTTTTACATTATGCATGACAAATCTAAATAAAAAAGTGCTAGGTCTGAAATGGACTTGCATCACTGTAACAATATTAACATCCACAGAAACTAATGGAGAGAATGACAAAACTGATACAACATTTTCCAAACCAGCATCTTTCATTGTATGGAAAGAAATAGAGAGCAATACTCTAGTCAGTAGGGCCTGACTTCTGAAAACCTTTTGGCCACACATCAGACCTACAAAGCAGTTATTTGCATGTTCTAGTTTGGAAGGAAAGAACTAATTTTTAGGTCGGATGTGTGGATAAAAAGTTTTCAGAAAACAAGTCCTACTGACCAGAGTATTGCTCTTTATTTCTTTCCATACAATGAAAGATGCTGGTTTGGAAAATGTTGTATCAGCTTTTGTCATTCTCTCCATTAGTTTCATGTGGATGTTAATATTGTTACAGTGATACAAGTACATTTGAGGCCCAAAATTTAGATTTGTTGTGCATAATTTTAAACTTTTAAGTTTCCTTAAAATAAAAAAAACGTTCGAACATGTTCGAATACAATACGCTCAAATGGTATAAAGGAATCATTTGAACTTATTTGTCATCCTTGTAAACGAACAATTTTAGCATACCGTTTGAACAAAAACTTTTATAGTGTTCGAACGCTGCACAAAACCCACAAAAACAGCGACCTAAAATCTCCTACTCAATCCCGAAAACAAGTTTTTTTACTCCTAAAACATCTACAGCTAAAAAACTAAGAAATTCATGGATAAAGATAATAAATCTTACCTCCAAAATACAAAGAAGCTCCATTTGAGTATATTCCTTTAAGAATAAGATTAAAAAAAAAACGTAAGATTTGTGTTAAAAAAAAAAAACGAGAGGTGAATTTGTTGTGTTTTGAGAGGGGAAGGAAATGAGGACTCATGGTCAATTATGTGATACTTGAGTTCGTGGGTCACAGTCAAATGTTTTAATGATACGTAAGAACGTTTGCCAAAAAATAGCTGGGGAAAAAGCGCGCTTAATTTACCATTCGAACTTTATTTTCAAATGCTCTAACGGTTAATTTTTATCTGAACGACACAACTTCATTCTTTTTAGTGCTCATTCAAATCATTCTTTTCCGTTAGAGTAGTAAGCCAAAAATAGGCGATAAAAAAGTGCGGTTAAACCGCTATTCGAACATATATTTCATTCTCTTGAACGTATATTTTTCTACATGAGCGACGACATCTCAATTTTTATTCCTGTTCTAACTGTTGTCCAACAAACATTCGAATGTTTCTTTCTAAAATACAGAGTCATTTTATGGTGTTTTGCATTCAAACATTTTATATATGTTCAAACACTTGTGGTATTATTAAAATGTATAAAGTACTATTACATATATAAGGTAAGGTATAAGGTATTATAAATTATGTATATTTATAAGATAATATATATATAATATGTATAAGGTACTATATATTAAGTAATATGTATAAGTTACTATTATATAATATGTACAAGGTACTATTACATAATATGTATATTATATAATATGTATGTACTATTATATAATATGTATAAGGTACTATTACATAATATGTATAAGTACTATTATATAATATGTATAAAGTAATATGTACAAGATAATATATATTAATATGTAAAAAGTACTATTACATAATATGTATAAGGTGTTATTACATAATATATATAAGTACTATACATAATATGTACAAAGTACTATTATATAATATGTATAAGGTACTATTACATAATATTTATAAGGTAATATATATTAAGTAATATGTACAAGTTACTATTATATAATATGTATATGGTACTATTATATAATATGTGTAAGGTAATATATATTAAGTAATATGTACAAGTTATTATATGTAATATGTACAAGGTACTATTACATAATATGTATAAGGTATTATTACATAATATTTATTATATAATATGTATAAGGTATTATTATATAATATGTATAAGGTTCTATAACATAATATCTATAAAGTATTATTGTGAGACCCCAACCTTATTTATTGCTTTCATTTTTAAGAATTATGACTCCTTAAGTTTGTATTGCTCTAATTATTATTATTACTCTAATTTTGAGAGAGGCATGTATGGGGAGATTAATCTAACATTATGTCTAGGTGAAATTTTTCCCCTAGCGTTTTTATGAGTTTTACGCTATGAGTTTTAAGCTAGGATTTAAATGTTATATTATTTGCAATTGTTAATAAGCTAGGATTTAAATGCTATGCTATTTGTAATTGTTAAGGTTTAAGGTTCGAGTAATTGAGATTAATTAGGCTAATTTTAGACTAATTATTTTAATTAATGGAATATGTCTCTAAGTTACAATATTTGGAAGAATTTAATATGGTTAAAATTTAATTGGAAGTTGGAAGAATTTAATTGGAAGAATTTAATTAGTTTAACCTTGAAAATGTGAGACATAGGGTTTATAATGGGATGGCATGATTTGGAATTTATATGGTAGCTAGAAAAAAAAAAAAAAAAAAAAGAAAGAAAAGTGGAAGAGGGGAGAATCACGTGAAAGAGGGAAGAAGAGAAGAGAAAGGGGGCAGCCTTGTCTTTTCACCCCCAAGCCCTTGCCTTTCACGTCTAAACCACCCCCACCCCCTCTCTTGCCGCATTGTTCACTTCTCCTTGCCCTAAACCGCACATTTGCACTTGCCTAAGACACCCACCCGAGAAGAGAAGAAGAAGAAAAAGAAGAAGAAGAAGAAGAAGAAGAAGAAGAAAAAAGAAGAGGAGAGGAAGAAGAAAAGAAGAGAGAGAGAGAAGAAAACAAAGGTATGTGGTGAGATGCCAGATCCTGGAGCCCTAACTCCAAGAAGAAAACCATATGAACCCTAATGGTTTGATAAAAAACTTGAAAGAGGCTGAAATTGGTTGTGTGTGTATGTAGGGGAAATTATTGCTTATGTGTTAGTTATGCATTTAGTTTTGTAATAAACCACCAAGCCCTAAGTGTTGGATATATGTTCAGATCTGAAAATATGCAAGAGGATCATTAATGCACCTTAGGTGTTTGATAAAAGCCCAAAGGAAATGGGTAAATGCAATAGTTTAGCTTGATGAAGATGAAATCTTGGTTTTGTTGTAAAACTTTGATTGGATTGTATAAGAGGGAAAATGTGAAGGAATGGTTTGCTGCTATGAATGTAAATTAGTCTTGATATTGATTACATGAAGAGATTAAGGTTGGTTGTTGCGAGGATGGGAAGTTTAAAGAAATATTGTTGTTGCCTGGAATTTAAACCTCTCAGTATTTCCAAGACCTCCGAAACTTTGGAACGTGTGTTCCTGAATGTACTTGCTAATCTCCATATCTTGAGAGGATTCTAGATCGTAGCCCTAGGAAATAGGAAGATTTTAAGCCAAACCTTGGATGATTCCGATAACTATCGAGGAGATATGCGTTGTTTAAGGCCCGGACGTCAAGCTGCCAACAGCCTTGCACGTCCAGAATGTCAGCCCATTTCGGATGCCTTTTGAAGGATCATTTTAAGTCCAAATTTTATGAGGTTGGTTTTGAAGTTTAAGTTTAAGGAAGAGGAACATTTTAAGATAAATTTCGTGTGATTTAGAGGTAAAATGAATGAGTTATAGTATTTTGAAAACGGAGGGCCGAGCTGGAATCGGTGACAGCATTGTTGTAGGATTTTCGCCTAATAAGGAGTGTTTGTAAAAATGTATAGGGACACCTGCTGTTGTGAATTTTACCCCCAATATTGACCTATGAAAGCTGAATATTTCAGAATAAATTTCATGTAATTTGGAGCCATGATTTTTAAGTTATGAATTTTTAAGTTGGAGACGTCGGGGCTGCCCGCTTTGACGTCCGCAGCAGCTTGTATTTTCGGGTGAAGGTTTTGAGTAACAAATGAGCTTCAAATTATTTAAAATTTTGATATGTTATGAAAATTGGTGTAAGGATCACTTTAGAATCCAATTTTATGGCTTCGGCATCCTTAGAAAACATTTGCATTATAGGGTCACCATTGATAGGTGGCGATTTTGTATGATGAGTTGTGAGTAATTGAGTGACTACTCTATACGTTTAGTAAGCCTATGAATAATAACTTTAGTATGAATCAATTGTAGGCAAGGTGCTGCCATTCGCTCAAGTGGACGGAGGTAAGTGGAATTTGTAAGTAGAAACTTACGTTTTTTCGAAAAACTGGAATGATACACAGCATGAAAAGTATTTATGAATAAGCATATCAAGCATGGCATGACACGAGCATTTGCATGATTTTCTTGAATGAAAAAGAAAGTTTTGTGCAAATGAAAGCATGAGGAGTATTATGATTTCTCATTATCAAGCATGGCATTATCAAGCATGACATGACATGAGCATTTGCATAAGTTTCTTTGTGCAAATGAAAAATGATAAGTATGTTATCACAAGTCAAGTTAAAGGACTAAATAAGACGGTCGGTACCGTACCAATAAGATAGGACATCCACTCCGAAGGACGAATGAGAGAATGGATGGGTAGGTCCCGAGGTATGTGCAATCACACCGAAGGATGCTTGCAAGAAGGTGTGAACCTCCAAGGGTTGAGTCTAGCCATCAGGCCTGGGGCCACACAAGGGTTAGCTCAACCAAATGATGTGTTCCCAAGGGAAAAAGGGAATAGTTCCGAAAGGAACGCACAACCCTGACTTCAGGGGTAAATGGAGCGTGATAAGTAGCCAAATCAAGAAAGAAATAATTTCAAGCAAGAAATGTTTTTCAAGATCAAGTACAAGTACATTGTCACATGCATATGCAAGCATCAATGTACATCCATGATTTATGCAAGACATGCATTATTTATTGCATATAAACCCTTACTGAGTCTTTCGACTCACAGTTTTAAATTGTACCATTCCAGACAACATTTCAGGCGGGGACACCTAGAAGAGGGACCGACGAGAATACCCTCTTCCCTTTTGTTGTTTCATTAAAAGTCTTAGATATAATTTTTGGAAGAGCCGACATGAGCCTCCGTTGTGTGGTGGTCATGGGTTATTCGGCCTAGTAAAGTTTAGATTTTTAACCGATTGGTATTTTGAGACTGTTTTGTAATTAATTACTTCAAGCCATTGATCAAGATGCAAGTATTAGAAATAGGATCCCAAGTTCCGTATGCGCGTTAATTGCTAGCTTAAAAAAAAAAAAAAAAAAAAAATCCGCTACAAGAATTTAGTACGTTCGCTGGAGTGTTCCTTGTTGGGAATGCTCGCGGCTGTCATTAGCCTCGATGAGCTAGCGTTCGGGGCGTGACAATTATTATATAATATGTATATAGTAATATATATTAAGTAATATGTACAAGTCACTATTATATAATATGTATAAGGTACTATTACATATATATAATATGTACAGGGTACTATTATATAATATGTATAAGGTAATGTATATTTAGTAATATGTATAAGTACTATTACATAATATGTATAAGGTACTATTACATAATTTGTATAAGGTACTATTACATAATATGTATAAAGTACTCTTACATAATATGTATAAGGTAATATATGTAAATATTTGATTTTGATTAATTTTATTCTTTTATATTTTCAATTAAACGTAAGATTTTTTTTTTTTGATTTACTATTGTTACCATTCTAACATTAATATGATTAACGTTCTAACGCTTAACTAATGCCTTCTATTCTAATATTAAGTTGAAACCGTTCCAACGGGTACGTTATGTCATCCGTTCTAACTATTTATATCGTTAGAACATAAATAAATTTATTATCACATAATTGTTAGTGTGATTATCTTTTTAATTTATCATCACGTGTGATTGTATTTTTAATTATAATTTTGTGTTATTAAATAAAACGAGATTCCTTTACCCAAAATAATATAAAATGTACAAACATAACTATTCTAATGTCTGAAAAAAAAAACTAATTACATGAAAAAACACTAAAAAAAAAACTATGGGGACAATCTCCTCCAGCTCTTGCACCACATCACCCTCGACCTCAGCTATATTCTGCATGATCTCTTTCCGACCCTCGTCATTTGTCCTCCTCAACTCAAACTGCACTGACTCAATCTTCTCGAGTCTCTTCTCCATAGCAGCCAAACTGCTAGTGATGGGAGTGACGACCCTCTCCCTTAAGTGTAAAATGTTCCGCTCCATCTCTAGCAAGGCCCGGTTTTCTTGTTGCACTCGGGTCATACTACCCGAATGCCACAGTGTAGCTAAATGACGCTGTGAGCTTGATGCATGCACCATCGAAGGCCAACAGGTCCCACTATTGATGGGATCGAGCTGCATTGAAGTCGACTCATAATGTGTGGCATTTACCCTAGCATCCATAATCAGCTTGGTTAACAAGTTTCCATACAACAGTGCCTCTTTGCTCGTTGATTGAGCTTCGATCCTCATGGTCCGGAATATGAAAAGTGAGAGATCGAACGGCTCGAGACGAGCCAGCATCAACATCACTTGTACACGCTTGGCTGTGCACTTTTTGTGATGTTGCTTTGGGAAGATGTTGTGGCATATTATGAGATGCATCATCCTCCAAAAAGCTAGCAAGTCGCTCTGCAAAACTAATGACTGTAATAAGTACTGGTCCTCCCCAGTCATCAGTTTAAAGATCTCCTCGGATGATAAAGTTGCTGCAAGATAGGTACTCACTTGCCTCAAAATTCGTAAGCAGGTGGAGAGTGCATTGGGGGAGATCCTAATCGGCCGTCCATGGATGTGGACCTCCCACTCATCTTCATAGGTGTCACATTTTGCAGAGCACTGTAAAACTCAACGACCATATTTGTGTATGGTGGGCCCTCCAAGAGAGCACGCGATCCCAATGATAATGGTTGGATATCTCATCAATCATGCAACCCTCAAACTGAAGCTTCTGGAAGTCGTATGTGCTAACCAGCTTCTCTGCCATTACTGTGCACATACGAATAATCGCTTGTCTCTCGGTTACAGTCAATGGTCTTTGCTGTGTGGAAGAAAAGGAAGACACTCTTGATCTTTTTGCCATTTTAAGTTAATCTGAAAAAGGGAAAAAAAATCATTAGAACAGTGCACAACATAGAACGAATATACATTTGAACTGAATGAAGCATCGAATGAACTTAGAACAAAAGTCATAAACATCAAATGAACACTAATTTCGAATGAATATGTAACTAATCATCGAATGGAATATTCCTTTATCTAACGAAAATGTTTGAAATACTATATTTCAAACGTTCGAACGGTTAATTAGCTCGAAAACGATCCATGTCGAAACTCCCTAAAAGTATACTTTTCTATGTCAAAATTTGTACAAAACAATCCTAAACTAACTACAAACACCCACATTCATCAACATGCATAAAATTGTACAAGTTTATTAACATGTTCAAAGCCAAATTCAATACGTAAATTCAATCCAAAGAAACTTAAAAAAAAAAAAGTTTTAATCGGTTAAAATGCATTAAAAAAGGTACTTGGAGTGTGTAGGACTAGAAAGGATACAATCTACGGACTAAAAATAGCAATGAAGATTGGAAGAAGTTTGAGAGAATTCGAGAGAGAGAGGGGATGGTATATGGGTGTAATACGTCAATATGAGGCTTGGGTGTTCATATATTTGAACGAGTTTTCGAACGTTTAAAAGAAAATCGTACAAAACCGTTCATTAGCCAACTGTTCATATCTAATCCGTCACATGATTGTTAGAATGCGTGACAATAAACGTTCGAACGAAAATATAAAAATGCAAATTTTGTGGCCATTGAACTTGCATTTATTGTGGTAGGTGGAAAAGTGGCATCTGAACGCGTTCGAACGTCTTATGGGTTTTCGGGATGCGTACCCTTGTCCCAAATGATTCTCAAACGTTCGAACGTTTATTTTAAAGAACAAACGCTAGTTTCACTGTTCTAATATTTTCAGCAGAGTTCAAACGACGGGTATAATTTCAAACGGGATATCATTTCGGGGTTAGAACGCATAATTTTCGTTCAAAGTTTTGCAATATGATGTCGTATAGTGTTTGAACGTATAGTGTCCATTTCGAATATTAGTTTCAAGACGAACGTTTATGTCATTAAAATGAGATTTTTTTGGGACAGGCAATTCTATCCCAAAAAGTTTCAAAACCATCGGAAAAAGTTTTTTTTTTGGCCGTTATAATTTCCTTCCCAAAAAGGGAAACTTTTATGCTTTTTGGGACGGATTTTTTGGCCCCAAAAAAATCCCAAAAATCAAATTTCTTATAGTGCTACAAGTGATTGATTGATAGAATACATTGCTATACACAAAAAATCCGTCCCAAAAAGTCAAATTTCTTATAGTGCTACAAGTGGTTGATTGATAGAATACATTGCTATACTATATATAATATATGTACACATACGTGTAATCAAAGGTACAATGGATACATAAAATATATTTTTTATAAATAAATTAAAGTATAGAAAGAGTCAATTGAAGTGACACATTCTTTTCTTTTTAGGTTTTTAAGAAACAAATAGTCTTTAAATCCCTGTCATAGGCTGTGGAAGCATTTTCAATGCATTACAAGAAAAAACACTTTGGGTATCAAAAAACTTTGTCACACAAAGTGTCAATTTTGTCACCAAAGGTTTAAGGTGACAAAACCGAGTTATCACCCAGTTTGTCACCTAATGCCTGTCAGCAAAGATTTTAGGTGACTGTTTCCGTGTTTCCTCACGCAAAATCGTCCAGACGTAATATTACAACGTCTTAACATTTTTCAAATTTCTTGATGAACATCAATTCCGTCATGGCCCAGATATTTACGTTCGTTTGCATGAAACATGTGAACATTTTGTCCAAGGTGACGAAAATAATTTTGTCATCAAAACTAAGTGTGCACAGTTATAAATACCGTGCACACTGCAATTTCTTTTCTGGCAAAGTAGTATTTTGTCACCTCACTCATGATCTGAATTGACCTTCAGCACGTGTGGATGCTAAATAAATTGAACCCATGGGAACGCATGAGATTTTGACGATCCTACAACTGTCACCTATTACATTGTTCGCACAATGTTTCTTCCCATGCGAACGGCGTTTAATATAGGACCGTATGAATGGAGGAAATACCATGTGCACGATGTTTCATACAGTAGGTGTGCACACTTGTGTACGCATGCGCACGTTTTCCCCAACTCCACTGTGCGAACATTGTTGTAACCGTTCAAACAATTTAATATGTATTCTAATTAATTTAATAAAAAATTTAAAAATAATTTGCAAATAATACTCAAATCATTATATTCAGTACTCATATAAATAATAAATAAATAAAATGTCTACAAATATTGAATCGTCTTAAGTAAACAAAAGTGACATCTGACTCATCCTGCCATCTATCGTTTGAACAATTATCGTCGCGGATGGGTGCGGTTGGCGACGAGCTAACAATGTCTTTGCAAAAAAAATAGTACTCGTACGAACTAGTAAGTTGGTTCAAACAGGCTGTTTCATATGCAACGAAATTGATTTGTCACTGAAAACTCTTGTATTTAAAAACGACTTATTCTTCACTGAAAGTCGTTCCAACTGCATTTACCACCCTTTCCCACTCACTTCCCATCTTTTTCCGCTCACTTAAAGTCATTTGAACAGTGGTTGCTTGTTTGAACAAGGTGCTTTTGTGACGACTTTAGCATTTCGTCGCTGAACAAGTTTTTACTATAAACTTTAGTGGCAAATTGTACATTTTGTGGCTGAAGGTGTGGTTTTAGCTACGGAATTGATTTCGCCACTAATAATTTCGCCGTTGAAGAGCGAATATATTACAGTGATAATTGAAACTGAGACTGTACATCTTACCTACGTAAATCCAGATTCGCCTTAATCATTAGGGCATTCCGTTAATGCATAACACTAATAGATTTCTTTATTCATATACGTTATTTGTTTCCAAGATGTTAATTACTTGGGATCTAAGCAGAAAGAAAAAAAAAAAAAAAAACAAACAAACAAACAAGAGAGAGGGATGAGGAAAGGGAATTTTTTCTGAAAAAGTAGTAGGAATGCTCTGGATCTTAATCACATGACTAATCAGACAAAGATTAAAAAATAAATAAAGTGCCCGCGACTAAAAAGTTACATAAGTCAGCAATATATATTCGACGCGACCCTAACTTCCCTTTTGTTCTCAAGAGTATGCAAAAAGTAGATTATTTAAATTTGATCCTTCATTAGTAAGCGACAATGAAGCTAGTTGATAAATATTTTTCACGTGGGTGACCATCGACGAAGGATTCTTATACTAGGTTCTCCGTGATTTGCTTGTATGTTAAGATTTTCTTTACTATCCCTAAGAACAGTATAATTTCTCCTTTCTAATAAGTTGGTTTGATTTTCAATTTCTTTATAGGGACAATATTTTTGTGCTGCTTTTGAGAAGATATGAAATTTTAGTAATCGGCAATATATGATCATAAGATCGTCAGCACCATATAATAAGATCATCGGCGGTATTTTTTTCAAAATGATTGGAAAATGTATGCATGCGACAGTAACCTGTTAATATATAACATTTTCCAAAGGAATTGCTTTGGAAAGGTTCGATATTTTAGAAACATGATGACTTGGGAAACTTCAATTGCTTAGTGAAATGGTTCATTTAGGATATAGTGAAGTGGGTCTGGGCCAGCCAGAGGACTAAAATAACCTTGTACACGCCACCGAAAGCAGGAAGACTGCGTCTTTCCTTAAAAGGTGGGGTTGAGATGACACATTTAAAAGACCGGAACAACGTCATACATGACGTCGCAACCAACGAAGACCCTTTAAGTTGACGTTATCTCCTCTTTACTTTTGAGAACTCTTCTCTGGTCTCTCAAGTCTGGACGGTCCAATAGCATTGGCAAGTGAGCTTAATTCCTAATTTCCTAGAGCATGAACCGATCTTTCTTTCCACTATTCCTGTCAACACGTATGTGCTTCACATCCAGGAACCTTCCTCACTGGCAAGTCTATAAGTACCTAGCTATAGCTACCGTTCTGTCCCCATGAAATCACCAAACATAATCTTATTGCTAGTTTCCTCGATCCGCACACTCGTTATTTTCCTTTCCAATTATCAGCATCACTTTTCTCCTTGAGAGTTTCTCCCACCTCCCTTCATCGGTCATGTTCATCATAAGTTATGTAATACTTTTTGCTACCCATTTGAAGTGGGCATGCAACTACCTGCTTCAACATTCTTTCTCAAACCGTACGCAGCATGAGATGCTGGGAATCTGTACTGAAGAACTAAGCACAGGCGGGTACAAGAGCAACCTGTTGGAGTCCGAAGAAGAAATGGAGTGCGCTGTGTGCCTATGCAAGATAGAGGAAGATGAAGAGATTAGGGAGTTGAGATGCGACCATATTTTTCATAGGGATTGTTTAGACAGATGGGTTGGATACAAGCACGTAACATGTCCCCTTTGTCGTAGTTCAGTATTTCCACACAGCACTATCAGTGATGAGCTTGGGGTGGAAGTTCTATTTTTCAAATATTGTTCTTTTAGTTCTGGTGACCGGGACAGGTGGTGGCTACGCTGATCGCCAATGGCTAAAAGCTTAGTACGATACAAAGGCAACTATGCTGGTATAAATATCTGGCCTGCACCTCGTAGCTAGTTCAAAATAGACTTTTTGTTACCCCCATTAGGCAATTTTTCCATTCAAAATTGGTGGTTCGACTTACATTGAGTCTCGACCCCCCTTACAGTCTGTGGGTTACATTCAAAATTGGTGATTCAACTCTATAATTTTCTTTGTATTTCTTGTAAAGAAAAGTATGGAAGATTGGATGTAAATGGCAGCCGGGCCTCACAATGGTCAATATTGAATAATACCTCTTGATTGCCTTTTTATTCATCAGCTGATTTATATAGTTATAGTTGATGCCACTGGTTGGTGATTGACACGTACGTTGAATATTGGATTTTATTTGGAATGCTGAATATATGTATAATTCATAGAGAAGCTCTATAATATGGGTCATATATAGTGTAGTGTATTTCTAGATAAGTTCTTCAAGGAGACAACATTCTTGGAGATTCCTATATTTTTTTTTTTTTTTGGTTCAAAATTAGTACATACCCACTAATCACAGTCACAACACCTAATATCAAAAGGAATACAGAAGGGATCCAAAAAAGCAATGAATCCAATATTCGTGCAAACTATACAACAGTAAAAAGGTAATACAATGGACTCGATATGTTCTACCCGCCTATCAACGTCCCGTAAGGCAATATTCAACTCTAACTCTGACTAAGCAATGATATCCAGTGCAAACTACCACTACAACAGCCGCAATGGACTCGATATGTTCTATTACCCGATTGAGAAGGATTTCCTAGGACTGTTCACCGACGTAATTGGAGTCCGTAAGGCAATATTCAACTCTAACTCTGACTAAGTATAAGCCAATTTTGACTTCGAACAATCAAAGTCGGTCCTTTTAGGCCTGTGCAGTCTAGAATTTTCGTTGAGCCACCCGTTCAAATAATAATTTTTTTTTTAATAGATTTAAGCACTTTGTAGGTTTTTTTTTTTTTGTCTTTAGGTCCAAAAGGCCAAAACAAGCAAAAAATTGAGATTAGTAAAACGACACCCTGTCATTTAAAGAGAACAAATGTAATATTTTAATTGTAAGTTAAAATAATTTACAATTTGGGTTGGACTCCAAATCCAACTCTAACTTCAACTTAATGTAAAATAATTTTAAGGCTCCAACCGACTCAACTATATCAGGTCCGAGTCGATTTCGGGGTCATTTTGCACAATCATAGTATTGTTAACACTACAGAATATGGTTGGTAGCACTACCTCTCAAATCATTTCTCTTGAGTTATCGAAATTTGGTTGGCCCAAAAAGAATTGGGATCTTCAAAACAGTCGAACCTATGACTTTAACTCTCTATTTTATAAAGGGAAACATCATAATACGTCCCACATTTATGAAACAAAATCAAAGCACCACTTCCGACGTTCATTAATTTGGCCATGCTAAGTGTGCTACAAAGTAGATCATTTAAATTTAATCCTTCGTCATTAAGTAGCATTAACAATTAAAGAGGTGAATCGATACCCAAGTGCTAAAAATAATTATGACTTCGTACGCAGTTGAAATTCGTTAATAAACATTTTTCACGTGCAGGGTGGCCATGGGTGATGGATTCTTAATTTGCTTGTATGTTAAGTACTAATTAACCTTTCGTGTTGGTCCATCGTTCAAAATGAAAATGTTCTCTTTACAGCTAATAAGCTGGTTTGATATTCATCACTTTATTTCTAGGGGCAATCGTGCTGCTTTTGAGAATATATGAAATATTTGAGAGAAGCTCGTCAGCAACATATAATTAATAAGATAATCGGCGGTATGTTTTCTTCTAGATTGATTGAGATCATGAAAGCCGCAGAACCAAATTCTGTTCGCACATGATCTGAAAGACCGGAACACCGTCATACGACACGTCGCAATTACCAACGAAGACCGTAAAGCTGACTTGGTCTCCTCTTTACTTAATTTTGAGAACTCTTACTAATTTCAAATTAACGTTGTCCGGATAGTATTTGGTCGACTTTGGAGTCTGGAGGGTCCAATAGCATTAATATAATATTGCAGACCTGCAGGTCATGAGTGAACTTAACTCGGCCTAGGGCATGAACCGATCTTTCTTTCCACTGTTCCTGTCAACACGTGCTTCACTTTGGCAAGTCTATAAGTACCTACCTATAGCTACCGTTCTGCCCCCATGAACATTGAAATCACCAAACATAATCTTATGGCTAGTTTCCTCGATTCACACACTCGTTTCTGTTTTTTTTTTTTTAAGCAATATTTCATTACTGAAGCAAAAGCAGAGCTACAACGATAAAAGAACCGAGCCACAAAAACAAAAGAAAGAGAGTCAAGAGGGGCCCGCATCCGAATATACTCACGGAAAATCTACAAATAGCTCTAAAAAGTGGGGAATATTACCTTCAAAATGAGAGGGGCGGCCCAACAAGCAACATTGTGTGCTGAAGCATTAGCACACTCGCTTCCTTTCCAATTATCAGCATCACTTTTCTCCTTCAGCGTTTTTCCCACCTCCCTTCATCGGTCATGTTCATCATGAGTTATGTTATACTTTTTGCTACCCATTTGAAGTGGGCATGCAACTACCTGCTTCACCATTCTTTCTTTGTATTTCCTGTAAAGAAAAGTATTGAAGATTGGATGTAAATGGCAGCCGGGTCTCCAAATGGTCAAAATTGAATAATGCCTCTTGATTGCATGCCTTTTTATTCATCAGCTGATTTAGTTATAGTAGATGCCACTGTTTGGTGATTGACACCTACGTTGAATATTGGATTGTATTTGGAATTCTGAAGATAAGAATAGTTTATATAAAAGCACTAAAATGTGGTATCCTTATTGAAAAGAGTCTTAATATGGGACATAGTGTAGTGTATTTCTAGATAAGTACCTCCAGGAGACAACATTCTTGGAGATTCCTATTTTTTTTTTTTTGTTGGTTTAAAATAAGTACAGTACCCACTAATCACAGTCACAACACCTAATATCAAAAGGAATACAGAAGGGATCCAAAAAAGCAATGAGGCTTGCCATCCAATATCCGTGGAAACTACCAGTACAACAGGGTAAAAAGGTAAGACCGCGATTAGCATGGACTCGATATGTTCTATTACATAATTGAGAAGGATTGCTTAGGGCTGTTCAACGACATAATCAGAGTTGGTGAGGCAATATTCGACTCGAACTCAAACTAAGTATAAGTCGAGTCTGACTTCGATCAATCAAAGCCGGTCCTTCTAGGCCTATGCAGTCTAGAATTTTTGTTGAGCCAGCAGCTCAAATAATAATTTTTTCTATATAGATTTAAGCACTTTGTAGGTTTTTTTTTTTTTTTTTTTGTGTCTTTTAGTCCAAAAGGCCAAAAAAGCAAAAAATTTGAGATTAGAAAAATGACACCCTGTCATTTAAAGAGAAAAATGTAATATTTTAAATGTAAGTTAGAGTCGGGTTAGACTCCAAATCTGACTCTGACTTCAACTTAAAGTAAAACAATTTTAAGGTTCCAACCGACTCGACTATATCAGGTCGGAGTCGATTTCGGGTCATTTTGCACAACCCTTGGTAACACTACAAAATATGGTTGGTAGCACTACTCTCAGATCTTCTCCTGAGCAATCGAAATTTGGCAGGCCCAAAAAGAATTGAGATCTTAAAAACACTCAAACCTATGACTTTATTTCTCTATTTTATAATATGAAACAAAATCAAAGCACCCCTATAAAGTTATAATTTGCTGATTATACCCTCAAGTTTTTTTAAAAAATAATAATAATAATAATAATTAAATAAAAAAATCAATTGTCGTTACCATTTCAGTTGGCCGTTTAACTAGATGGAATGTGACCGTTACTAAAAAACATTCAAAATTTGAAAAAAGTAAAGAGTAATAAATGAATGAAAAAAATTAAAAGGGAAAAACTAATATGAGAATTAAAAAATTAAACGTTAAATTCTATTTCTATTTTATTTTTAATTTTTATTCATTTTGTTGTTTTTTATAATTTTATCTTCGGAGGGTCAATTTGGTTAGTGTATATCACTTTCGTTTTGAACCGCAGCTGACAATTGATTTTTTTTTTTTTTTTTAACTTGAAGGGCATAATGAGACAGATTGAAACTTGAGTGAAGTACATTGGTTTTGCCTCATAAATATGAGGCGTATTATGGTAAGATCGCTAATTCTCTTAAAAGAAGAGACATCTGAACTATGTTTTATCTCTGCTTAAGAAGAGATCACAGCATTCTAGAAAATCTTGGAGCAATTACAAAAACACCTAATAGGGGGGTGAATTGGGTTTTAAATTTTTTTTTAAACTATCCCTCAATGATGTGTTTGCTAGATAAGAGTTCTATAAAGAATATCTACCGCAACAAAAGATTAAACATAATTAATAGATAATGCAATTACAAAGATACAATCTATATTTAATCAAGAGACTAATAGTATAAAGTAATAAGATAAGGGAAAAGAAGCATACACAAAATTTTTAGGTGGTTTGGCAAACCCGACTACGTCTATCCCTCAATCTCATTTACCAAGTCTTGAGGTTTCTACACCTAAACTCCCTTCTACCAAGAGAATAGTTTCCTTACACTTGAAAACAACTTTTTCCAAACTTTTTCTTTCAATGAAAAACTCACCAAAAGGAAATAAGAGAATCACTCTCTTGAAACATAGAAACAAAATATCTTTTATTCACTCAAATTCCTATTTGTCTTCGTATCAGAGCCTTTGTGAGCACTTGACGCATCAATCTCCATGGCTTCTCTATCTCTTAACGTTAGAAATTTCATTACCCTCAAGCTCACCCCCACCAATTATCCCTTGTGGTGTGAACAAGCTCTCCGTCTTGCCAAAAGTGAAAAATCGTTGGTCATCTCACTGATGAAGACCCAGCTCCTCCCAAATTTACCACTTCCACCCCAAACTCAAACCCAAATGCAGAAAGCTCCACCCCAAAATTGACAACTGAATTCATCATCTGGTGATAGTCTGATCACCTTCTTCGTGGTTAGATCATTGGGACACTCTCTGAAGAAGCTCTCGAACTCATTGTCGGCTTTGATACAGCTCGATCTGTATGGAATGCTCTTAAAGATGCATATGCACAAGATTCGCAAGAATGTCAATTTACATTACGGCAACAAGTGACTTATCTTCATAAAGATGATGACACCACTATTGGCAAACATATTCATCTTTTCAAAGGCCTATGTAATAGCCTTGTAGCCATCGGGAAACCTATCTCTGACAAAGAAAAAGTTTTTTTCACTTCTCACTAGTCTCGGTCCTTAGTATGAGACATTCACTACAAATATGTTGAAGCCTCCACGTCCATCATATTCTGAATTAGTGTCACAACTATAAAGTCTGGATTAGCAACGCAACTGGTTTTCTGGACATGCGGATACTCTAGCGCAACAATCCTCTCCACAACTTGCATTCTATGGCCAAAAACAATGCTTCTAGCAATCTCGAAACTCACAACAATTCATGTCCTTTGGTCGTGGATTGCAGGCACATACCAACCGTCGAGATTCTTTGGATAATATTCCATCTCACAGCATACAACGTCGCCTCCACCCCCTGGTGAATGCCGCATGACCTCTGCTAAACAGGATATCACTACGACATATCTGACTTTCAGCGGCAAAATTTTCAGTGGCGAAATGAATTTCGTCACTGAAAGGTGACTTTCAGCAACGATATCCATATTTTGTCGCCGATAACGACAACTAAACACCTTCAGCGACGACGTAAAAAACTCGTCGCCAAAAACGTCGTTCAAACAGGTACTTATTGTTCGAATGAGTATAAAAAACCATTAAATTAATATCTTCAAACATCACGATCCCGTTCGAACTACATTCAGCGATGCTTAATTAATTTTGTTGCAAATGATAAAGTTGCAGAAAGTTTCAGTGACGAAATATGTTCGTCGCAAAATTAAAACATTCATTCGATCGGATAGTAGCGTTCGAACGGTAAGTTTTCGCAACAACATATTGTAATTGTCGCTGATTGGAAACATCAGCAACGACCTGTTGTCAATGCAAAAAATTTCCAAGCTATCATTCGCACAGGAAACACGTCGTTCGAACATGGTGACATGTGTTCATTGATGATTCATCGGTGTGTGCGGCATCAAAGGCCATGTTAAGACGTTGTCTGTAACGCCTTTCCTCGTTCAAACTAGATGGTGCGTTCGAATGAAATGGACAGGTGTCCGTGTTTGGTTTTTTCGAGTGTGAGGTGTTGCAAGCAACATCTTTTCGTTGCTTGCAACGTCTGAACTCTTATGAACCAATGTAGGGTGTTCGAACGAGAGTGACAAGTGTCTATGTCTTGTTCGTCTGTGATTGAGGTGTTGCAGGCAACGTCTTTTCATTGCCTGCAACGTCTGAACTCATTCGATCCAATGTATGGCGTTCAAATGAGAGTGACAAGTGTTTGTGTCTCGTTCGTCTGTGATTGAGGCGTCGCAGGCAACGTCTCTTTGGTGCCTGCAACGCTTGAGCTCATGCGAATGTAGCTTCTAGGCCGAACGAGATTCGTGGGATTTTGCCACATGGTAATTGTGGACCTTTGGATTCATGCCATCTGTCCAACATGTGTTCGAATGAAAATATATCGTTTGAACGACAATCCAATCGTTGTCCACCTCCCGAAACGTTCTGGTTGATTTTAAAAGCTCTTTGTTCGAACCAAGGTGGAATACACTTCATAAAGAAATAGTTAGGAGGAGAACGCTCTATTTCATCCATGACTCTCCATTTTCTCCACCAGATTACTCTCCATTTCGTCGTCTTCCTCAGGTACGGATCATCTCCTTAGCCTTTCATTTTTTCTGTTTCCGTTTGCTTCTTGTTTTTCTTTTGTCCTTCATTTTTTTGTTCTGTCTTGCATTTCATTTCAGTCTTTGCATATATAAGATTAGCGTTTCACAAAAAAAAAAAGGTAAGTTCTTATTTGGGGTAATGTTATTATTTGCCCCATAAGTATGGAGCAATTGCAATCGAGCCCCTTTAAGTATCAAAACTGCGATTTACGCCCCATAACTTTCAGATATTTTCAATTTTCGCCCCCCGTCCAATTTCCATTCAAAAGTCACGGAATTCGGCATCACGTGCGTCGCACATGCGCCAATCCCACCTGTCTTTACCAAAATACCCCCTATGTGTTTGATATATCAGTTTGAACTTCTCCATCTTTCACCGAAGCATTCCTCACGTCCAACCCACTCGCCGAAGGTGTCCTCCCTTCCCACTGAGAAACAGCCAGCCTCTCCCCATTGTCATAGTTGAAGGTTTTAGCACTTCTCTGTCTTCCTCCTCCTCCATATCTCAACACATCTTTGAATCCTCAAGCTTACCGATTTCTCAGCTGGAGATTATTCAGAGGTGAAGGTTTGCTGACTTCTCTATTAGTTGTAGTTATTTTCGTTGTTCACTTGTTGAGTTAATTTTAGGGGGAAAATGGGTAATTTTGTTTTGTGTTAGCCTCAGCCATTGAAATGTCCGAATCATACACCACTGGTAGCTCTGGAAATGAACAAAGTGCATCTTCTATAGAGGGCCCAAGATGTTTTTGCGACTTGAGAGCAATTTCGACCACTGCCTTCACGGATGAAAATTGGGGCAGACGCTTCTGGGGTTGTGTGAAGTACAAGGTTAGTTGTTGCCCCCACATTTAGTGTCTTTTTTGTTTTGTCGTGAATAGCACAGATTGACGTCATTAACTTAACTAAAATTTGTAGGTAGTTAATTTGGTCTTTTAATAAGGTTGATTATACTTTAAGTATGTATGTGTTTATTAGGTGTTGAACATAGTTAATTAATTGCAGGATGGTGGTCATTGCAATTATTTTGCATGGAGAGATCCTAAAATGTGTGCATATGGACGAAGGCTGATTCGGCAACTCCGAGAAATGCACGGGCAGAAGCTTAGTGAAGAAATTTCTTGGGAATCAATTAGTGGACAGCTCCAAAAGCAAAATAAGAACATAGAAGCCATAATTGCGCAACATCGAGAAGAGATCGATGTAATGGCTTCACAACACTGATTAGCCATTGAGGCAATGAGTAATGAACAAGCAGCCAAAATTGAGGCTATGACTGCGCAACATCGGTGTGAGACTCAAGTGGAGAGAAAGAAGGCTGAGGTCCAGAAGATGGGTTATAAGACCGCATTGCTTTTCAGCTGGTTTCTTTTTGGTGGAGTTTTAGTTGCTAATCTATATAATTCTGGACTGTGTAGTCAATTGAGGTACATGTTACCGGCATGAGTATTTGTATTATCTTCTAATTCATCTCTCGGTACATTGCAACCAGCACGGTGTTTTTTGTTGGGTCATTGGTCACTTAATTCGTGACTATGTAATCTCTTTGTAGTTGTCTTGTGTTATTGTAATATGTGTAGAACTTGTTCAATTAATTGCTGGTTGTCCTTATTTTCCATTAAACCTGTTCATATGATCAATATTCTGTGCCACTATAACATAACCAACTTATTCAAAATATCAAAACTATTTTGCATTAAACCTGTTCAAAGGAAGCTGACTTATGTGCCAATACTTGAAACTAAATGAATGGTCATTACTACACTCAAAAGTGGACAGTATCTTCTGAAAACCACCTGCTATAATTCCACTTCATATATTCATTACAAGTGAACAAAATGGTGGTCCAAAATGAAAAGTACAATCCAGTTTCCAACAAAAGTGGCTGTTCAAAATCACTACCACAGCTAACCTACAGTATTTGCCAAACCCCAAAAAAGCAACCAAAGACAACCAAGCACATGTCAACATAAAATAAGTCCCAACAGCAATATCAAGTGCACTACAAACAGAACTCATTTATACCAACAAAACCCCTCACACTACAGCTGCCATCGGGGTTTCTTCCCTTTATCCTTCACCCCCAATTTATCTGCAGCTGGAGCCTTCCCTTATCGCATTGTCCAAAGCCCGAAGGGTGGTCTGATACTCTAAACTGCACACCACCGACACCAGGAGGCCCCCAAGAGCATCTAACCCCTGCTCCAGATTCTGGCTCAGCCAGGTCAATTACTATTGGTGGTTTGCTGCTGCTGCTCACCTGCGATCCCACTCCCCCTTTCAACCTTTCAGATCGTCGCATCCGTATTCTTGCAGCGATCCCCGTGGTAGCTAAACTTCTGCTCAATGCAGGTGGCTGTGTAGAACTCCTCCTCATAGGGCATGTCTCTGTTGCAACAACATTAGGGGCATCTACCACTGCAGGTGGCTCTCTATACGGTAATTGAGCTTTACCACCTTTATTTTTCGATGTCTGCAAACGTAAAGGAATAACTCGTTAGGCAACCTGTATTTTTATATTATCCATAGTGTCAATATGTGCTTACCTTTGGTCTCGCTGTTACAGTCCCGTCTGCTGCCGTCTCTGGTATAAGTTGCGAAAGTCTTCGGCTCCGGTAAGCTGTCATAATCAGCATACGCAATGAAGTAAGCAAATACCAGAGACGATGTACTAATGTATAATCGGAGCTGGTGCTGTTTATCCTTACCGGTCCAGATCGTATCTCAACTGTTGATTGAGATGGTGTTGCTTCATCTGCACGTGGTGTCCCCCGACTCTCCTCCTGCATCATCGACATATGGTAATTGGGCAAAAATAAGCGAATATCAGAATGTAAACAACAATGTGCAGCAAATTTGCACCTGTCCAGTGGTGCGGGTAGTTGGAGTACGATCTGAATGTGTGAGTCCGCTAACAAATGGTGTTGCCGGGGCACTAGACACACTTCGGCTACTGCGTGAAGCTCTTCTACGATTGAGTCGTGGACAAGTGCGCTTATTGTGGCCCGACTCTTTACACTCAGAGCACATGATTCCATTCTGCCGCCTTGGAATCCTTCTATTGGACGATGCTAGTTCCTCTGGTCCCCTTTTTCTCAACTTCCGAGGCCTACCAGGCTGAGCTCTTGATGGTGGGGGGTCCATTGGTTCATATGTTGTACGCAGCCACTGATCTTCAGAAGGCACTGGATAGATAATGGGTGCGTACGCCCGCTGATACGCCTCAACGGTGTAATACCAATCAACAAAGTCCTCTGGGTTTCTGCCATCATATATGATAGCAGAAAATCCATGAGCGCATGGTATACCAGATAAGTCCCACTTTCTACATGAGCATGTGCGCCTCTGAATGTGCACCACGAACTGCCTCAGATGACACTCAACTTCGAAGAATCCATCCCCAGCATATGTCGGGAGACAATAGGTGGCCTCCTGACCAATCTCCTCAAGCTTCTCCATTATTCGTGGGCATAATCGCCCAGTGTGCTTAAGGATCCCCTCTCTCTTCAGCTGATATCCTCTCATGAGCTTTTTCCTGATCATCTCTACCATCGTGATTATCGGCTTATCCCGAGCTGCCAGAATGTAGGAGTTGAAGCTCTCGCATAAGTTGTTAACGACCATGTCACTCTTACTATGCGTGTGAAACCAAGAGCGTGACCATACACTTGGATCCACTTTTCGGAGGTATTCATACGCATCTGGGCTAAGCGCCTTCAGCTCGTCCATTTTCTTATGAAAGTCACTCTCTGTATATGCTGTTGCAGCCCCCCACAACTTGTCTTTCAATGCTACCCTCGGTGTCCGGCATCTCTGAAATTGGCATATAAGTGTCTGACACAGAAACGGTGGTCCACCGTCGGTATGACAGCATCAAAAGCTGGCACAAGCCCCTGAATATCATGCAAGGAAGTTTATTACAATAAGTTATTTTCAATCCATATCGACAAAAATAGTCAGAAAAAAACATTGTTCAGAAACATACCTTCTGTCGGTCTGACATGAATGTCCAGCCACCTGGTGGAGCCACACCGAGATCCCCCAAAGGTCTCTAAGAACCACATCCAACTATCCTTCAGTTCTGCTTCCACCACTGCGAAGGCCACGGGATACATGTTGTTATTCGGATCCCGGGCTACCGCACTCAGAAGTGTCCTTTGAATTCTCCTTTAAGGAAACAACCGTCCAAGCATATTAGAGGCCTGCAACCATCTTTGAAGCCTCTCTTCATTGCATTCAAGGACACATATAGTCGTTGAAAAAAAGGCGGCAACTCTGGAACAATCCGATCACTCATCACAATTACACAGCTACCGCGGTTTGTGTCCCTGAGCGTTGCACAGTAATCCCATACTCTTCCGTACTGCTCCTTGTGGGACCCAAATATCACCTCTAGGGCTCTTTTTTTTTGCTCTATAGCATTTTGTCTCATCGTCTCACACTGCCACCTCCGCTTTACCTCATCGTATATGGCAGATACAGTCATGTTTGGCTGACTTTTTATCTGAGCAATCATCTTCTCGCAATCCACCGGAAGCTCATTTGAGAAAGCCTATACCGTCTCGGGCACTTGTGCCTTAGTTTAATGTCCTTGATCTCGAAACTACGTTCACCAGGAATCATCCTACCATATACTTTGTACGGACACTTCTCAGTCCTACATATCATAACCACCTTGTCGCCGCTATTTTTCTTATAGCGAACATCCTTCCCTAGTGTAATATTCGCCTCTTTCACAGCCGATCTGAATAGTGCAGCAGAGGCGAATTTCATCCCTTTCACAAGGGACACTGATCCTAAATCACGCTGGAACTCTGGGCCACTGCGAGGAGGGTGGTCCTCGTTATCTTCACTAACTTCTGGAGATATGAGGGTATCTGACCCGTAATGTCAGACAAATAATCTGCATAATTGTAATTACCCAGAACAGCACAATTAGTAAATTCCATTCCATATAAACATAAGATTATATGCTTGGTTTGGTGAAAAAAAGGTCTCTTACCCTCTGCATTGTCATCCCCTCCATCACTTCTGACATCCGGGGTGTTTGCATGTGCTGGATCAATGTCGTCATGATCATCTCTATCATTTGAGGGCCCACCTTCTTCATATGAAGTCCCACCCATACCCAATGGGGCACCCTCTTCAAATGACATCCCACCACCCACACCAGAAGGCCCACCCTCTTCAAAAGACTGCCCACCCACACCAATATCGAGATATGCCCACCCCTCTCAAGATCACCAGATGGCCCACCCTTGTCACCAACATTGACGTCAAACAAGTCGTCATCACTACTTAGAGCCTCACTCCACCACTTCGTACCTATGCCAAACGACACCTCTCCTATCTTCATCAACATCGTCTACCAATTCCTCTTCGGGGCCACTTCTCAAACCCAACTACATAGAGGATGATTAATTCCTTCCCGACATGTGCAGCCACCATGTCAAGCACATCAGGATCCCCTGATATGATTCTCAACCCCTCAGCCATATCTTATCTGGCTCATTATAGTATATTAGATCACCGGACTTGTATCCATACTCTTTTACAACACCCTCGATTTCTATGAACGATAGACAATCAGAGTCGTATGGATCGTTGTGCACAAATACGTTCCCCCAACGTATGCACAACCATCTGATCTGTCGAACTTCCCCCCATAGTGCACCTTAAACGCAAAGGAATCAGCCGACATTACAAAAAGATCAAACCTGCAATAGTGAGCAAAGTTAACAATGTAAGGCCCTGTAAACAATAAACAATTTATTTAAGCATGTTAATAACTAATCAGCAAGTAATAATCTAATATGTAGCATGACATCATGTAATATATACAAACAGTTTATATAAACATGTGCATAACTAATTAGCAAAGTAATTAAGTTATAAGATCATGACATCCATGACATATTCAAATATGTACGTAATCAGCAAAGTTATTAAGTAATCAGCAAGCCAATTTATAACAAGTTCAAAAACAGAAATCTAATTAAGCATATGGTAACTATAAGCGAAAATAGTAAACTAATTAAGCATATGGTGACAATCAGCCAAAATAGTAAACTAATTAAGCGTATGATAAACTAATTAACCTAATTGGTGACAATCTTCAAAAATAGTACACTAATTAACCTAATTGGTATTACTCAAAGAGACTGAATTCAAGGGTTACATACAGTCAGAGTCAACAAAGCTTAAGTTAAGTGGTCTTAATTGCACGTGAATATAGCTGAAGCAAAAGACAATTGCAAAAAGAAAAGCATCGGCAGCACGTGAAGACAACAAAAGCTTAAAAAAACTAAAGAATGCATAGGACCACATGTGCACTGCAGAATAATGTCAATGACAATGCAAAGGGACCACAGCTTGTCGGCCACCACTGTAAACCAGAATAAAATAGTTGGTCTTTTATTAATATATCACATTCAAGACAGAGTAAACCCATATAAATACACAATGACAACAACTTTAGACACACAATATTAGAGGTTCAAACATTCCTCACTCGGCAAACACTCAGCAAATTCAAAAATGGGTCTACATCTCCATCCAGTCAAATCAAATGAATCAAACTCATCAAACCAACAACAAGAACCAAGTTAAACAGTGGATTCAACTACGATTAACTCATACCGTAGATGGGCTTCGAAATCTCCTCCATCGTCTTCCTCTAGGGCTTCGTTTCAAACTCAGTCTTACACTATAATCTTCAACGCAATCGGGGGTTAATGGTGTCTCAAAGCCGATTGGGTTCAAGGGAGAAGTAACTCAAAGTGAATCGGTAACTGATCAGTGACTGGGTTCTGGGTTAGGGTTCACACAAAACACAATCGAGGGAGCAGGGAACTGACGGCACAAAATTGGGATAGGCAGTCGAGGGCAGAGCTAAGTCATTTGTCTCACTTACGAAAGGGTATTTTGGTAAAGACAGGTGGGATTGGCGCATGTGGGACGCACGTGATGCCGAATTCCGTGACTTTTGACGAAAAATTGGACGGGGGGCGAAAATTGAAAATATCTGAAAGTTATGGGGCGTAAATCACAGTTTTGATACTTAAGGGGGCTCGACTGCAACTGCTCCATAATTATAGGGCAAACAATGACATTACCCCTTCTTATTTTTTTTGTTCTTCGTTAGTAGGACCAAATGTGGTTTGTTTTGTTCTTTGTTTTTTTTTTCTTCGTTATTTCTGATAACTTATCGATGATATTACACCATATCTAAATCTTCTCAAACGTGGTTTATCCACTGCATTCTATATGTGTCCAATCGGGTTACTTTCTGTCTTTGTTCATATTGTTTGTAGCATTTTAGAGAATATTTGTATGTTCCACGACGTAATCTACGTGCTGCCAAATAAATACCTTTGATTTCTCCCTGCCTAGTAAATGTCCTATTGTTCAAGTTGCTCAAATGTATTTTTAAGAATGAGATACTATAATTAAAAAGTATTTACATGGATAGTTGAAGAAAATTCAAAAGATAGAAAGACATTTTGTAAGTTCACCAAAAGTTAATATTTACATGTATTTTATTTTATAAATTGTTCTCCATGATTAATAACATATTGTAAGATAGAAGGTATCCTTATGATTTTATATTACATAATCACTTTATTAATTATATACGAATTAATTTTAGCTTTAATTATTTTGCAGCTTTCAAAATGGCACCAAGAACATGTATGTTCCACAACATAATTTACGTGTTGCCTAATAAATACCTTTGATTTCTCCCTGCCTAGTCAATGTCTTATTGTTCAAGTTGCTCAAAATGTATTTTTAAGAATGAGATACTATAATTAAAAAGTATTTACATGGATAGTTGAAGAAAATTCAAAAGATAGAAAGACATTTTATAAGTTCACCAAAAGTTAATATTTACATGTATTTTATTTTATAAATTGTTCTCCATAATTAATAACATCTTGTAAGACAGAAAGTATCCTTATGATTTTATATTACATAATCACTTTATTAATTATATACGAATTAATTTTAGCTTTAATTATTTTGCAGCTTTCAAAATGGCACCAAGAAGACGTGCATCATTATCTTCACAAGCGACTCAACCTAGAGAGTCATTGTCTCTAGATCAGCATCAAGTGTTGATTTACAAGAGACCAGTTGTTATTGAGTGAGTTGTTCGCTTGAGGGATTTCAACGAGTTGGAGTATGAAGGTCAGAGCATACAATCTAACTTTAAGGAAAGGGGATGGGCTGAATTTCTTAGATCTACCGGTGACGTATACGTCGATCTTGTGCGAGATTTCTATGCACAAGTTCTTACTGTTGATGCCGATGTCGAGGAGCTGGCTATCCAAGTGAGGGGAGTCTTTTTCACACTATCCGCTAATATTATTGCTCAGTTTATTGGATTACTGAGACCCCAGGTGCCGGCATACCCGACCATTGGGCCTCCGTTTGACATGACACTGGAAGAAGTGTGGAAGGAAGTGACGGGTGTAGATATGACTGTGCCATCTACATTGATATGCCATCAAGATATGGCAGCATTTTTTCAAGTGCTTCATCTTATTATCATTTGGGACGTGGCACCGAAACATCACCGGTCCGAGCTCAATTTCAAGCGTGGATTCCTTCTCGTTATGGTTGCACGTCGGACTCCGATTGATCTCCCAGCTCTTATTGTTCAGCAGATACTTCGAGATGCACGGTATACACCGAGCGAGATGGTCTCCCATGTGGCTTGCTAATCTTGCGCATGTTGGTAGCCGCTGGTGTTCCTGTTTTGCCTGATGAGAAGATACGATGTCCAATTGGCCAATATGTCGTAGTACATTCAGTCGCAGTGCAACTCATCTTGGTCAGGCTGGAGCACATGTTGCTGGGGATGTCAGTGCAGATGAGGACACCATGGACGTCGGACCGCCTCCTCGTAGCCAGCCCACACAACGAGGTAGATCATCCACTTATGAGGTTGGTCAGAGCTCCTCGAGCCAAGTCGATCATCCTCCATGGATGAACATGCTGTTGGACGAGATTATGACGTGGATGGACAAGCAATTTGACAAGATTGAGGAGGAGATCTGTGAACTATGGAAGAAGCGAGACACTTGATCATCTACTATCTTTGTATTTTGTGAGACACAATGACACTTGGTGGTGTCTATTATGTTTTAAGTATGTTGTGTGGATTTTTTTTTTTTGTTTTTATTATGACTATGTATCGAGACTTCGAGATATTATGTATTTATGCATGTTATGCTATTATGATCACATTTTGGGATATTATGTTTTGATGCCTATTATATTATTATTATCGCCCACTATTGTTGCAGCTTTTATATCAAACTTTTTTGTTTCTTTTTATGATCAATTAGATTGTAAATATATTTTACATTATATTTATAATGTAATATTTAAATCCACTACATTAGTCTATGAAAAAATATCAAAAGAAAAATATTATATATAGTAAACTTGTTGGGATATATATATATATATATATCGGTCTAAATATAGTAAATATATAAACTTATTGATTGATAAATTATATAGTAGATGAACATAGGTAACGATTCATATATTGAATGTACTTCTTTAGCGTCACCCGTATTCGAAATTATATTTTCTAATTTCTCATATTTAAATCCATTATAGTTGTTTAACGATTATATAACTTTTATTTTGATACATGAACTTAGTTTAATATAAGTAATTTAAATCTGACTTTTTCATGACAAAAGTTTAAATTAGCATTTGTATATTTAAATCGGCTAAAGTACTAGCATTTATATATTTAAATCGGTTTTGGAATATCTCATTCAAACCAACATACTCGTTCAAAGGTAAAAATTACACGTGTCCATTCAAGAGGCTTCTGCCATTACATACGACGTTGTGTAATGCTTGTATTAAATGTTATGAATAACTTTCATTCGAACAGGACGTTCTAGTTCGAACAGTTTTGTCTTACGCACCGTTTTACTTAATCATATTTTCGGTCAAACATCTAGGGCCCGTTCGAACCAATTTGTTACACACCATTTAATTTAATTGCTTAAATGCACCGTGTAACCTAATGTAATATCCGGTCGAACGAGAATTGTTCGTTCGAATGAATATGTTTAACTTAATCTCTTAACACACCGTTTAACTTAAGGGATTTTCGTTCGAACACTTATTATATGGTGTTCGAACGGAATTGCTGTGAAGACAAAAAAAAAAAAAAAAAAAAGGGAATTTTCTTCAATTTTCTTTCTTTTCACCAGAGATGAAGAAAAAGACGCCATTGAAATAGAGACGCATAGCTCTACACTCCAGCGTCAAGAATTTTGAGCCCATCTTTCGTCTTCCTTTTTAATCATAGAAGCTTGGTAAGTTATTTCTACCCATTCCCTTGTTTTATTTTCTTCTCAGTAATTTTAAAAATCCAAACTTTGAATATTTGTACCCATTTCGGTGATCAGTCCACGTGAAGCTTCTACTGCGTCCTATGAGTCCGGGCAAACAAAGGGGAAAGAAGCTTCTTGGTAAGCTTCTCTAGTTTTTGTGTTATTTTGTTGTCAATTTTTCTTGTGCATTTTTAATCGGCAACTAAACCCAGCTCTCTCTCTTCGTCTCTCTATCACTTTGGATTTTCCCTGCAATTCACCTTGTTTAATATTCAAGAAATGTGAACGTGGCTTACTTTTATTATTTTGGTCAAGAAATGTGAATTGGTTTTATTATTTCGTCTGTAAGGAGTCAAAAGCATGATTTGCTATTGAAGAAGAGGGGAACATGTAATATTTAATATCTCGCATTGATTATTTGAGTGAAGTTGTGTAGATATGAGATTTTTCATATAATTGGTGACTTTCCTTCTGCAATTTTTACGGGAATAGTTATTTGAATTTGATACAGAGATGTCTGTTGAATGCACAACACTTTGAGCCAAAAATAGCTTTGTGCAAAGTTTGCACTAGTGATTCTTCTTACATTGTGAGGTATGAATCTGCTTCTTTAACACCCAGCTCTCTTTCGGGTGCTTCAATTGTAATTGCTTCTAGGTTATTTTGATGGAATGTTAAAGGTTGTAATAGGTGTACAGTTTTTGTGTGAAAGGCTCTCTGTTGGAAGTCAACAATAGATTAATCAAGTATCTAGTATTGCTTAATTCATTGGTAAGAAACGTTAACACTCTTTTTGTGAGTTTTCATATTATGTTGGCAACAATCACTATAACACAGAGTTCATATTGTGCAATGTATAAACATTGGTAGCATTATGACTTTATCTTTGACTTTGGATGTCACGCCCTGAACGCTAGCTCAGCGAGGCTAATGACAGCCGCGAGCATTCCCAACAAGGAACACTCCAGCGTACTTACTAAATTCTTGCAACGGAATATTTCTCATTTTTCTTTTTTTAAATTTTTTTTTTTTTTAAACTTTATATCGCTAGCGATTAACGTGCATACGAAACATTAGAACCTATTTCTAACACTTGCATCTCGATCAATAACTTGAAGTAATTACAACACAGTCTCAAAATACCAATCGGTTAAAAACCTTAAACTTTACTAGGCCGAATAACCCATGACCACCACACAACGGAGGCTCATGTCGGCTCTTCCAAAAAAATTATATCTAATCCTTTAATGAAACAACAAAAAGGGAAGAGGACATTCTCGTCGGTCCCTCTTCTAGATTTCCCCACCTGAAATGTTGTCTGGAATGGTACAATTTAAAACTGTGAGTCGAAAGACTCAGTAAGGGTTTATATGCAATAAATAATGCATGTCTTGCATAAATCATGAATGTACATTGATGCTTGCATATGCATGAGACAATGTACTTGATCTTGAAAAACATTTCTTGCTTGAAAATATTTCTTTCTTGAAAACCTTTCTTTCTTGATTTGGCTACTTATCACGCTCCATTTACCCCTAAGTCAGGGTTGTGCGTTCCTTTCGGAACTATTCCCTTTTTCCCTTGGGAACACATCATTTGGTTGAGCTAGCCCTTGTTGTGGCCCCAGGCCTGATGGCTAGACTCAACCCTTGGAGGTTCACACCTTCTTGCAAGCATCCTTCGGTGTGATTGCACATACCTCGGGACCTACCCATCCTTCTCTCATTCGTCCTTCGGAGTGGGTGCCCCTTAGGAATCATCCATCCTTCTCGCATTCGTCCTTCGGAGTGGATGTCCTATCTTATTGGTACGGTACCGACCATCTTATTTAGCCCTTTAACTTGACTTGTGATAACATACTTATCATTTTTCATTTGCACAAAGAAACTTATGCAAATGCTCATGTCATGTCATGCTTGATAATGCCATGCTTGATAATGAGAAATCATAATACTCCTCATGCTTTCATTTGCACAAAACTTTCTTTTTCATTCAAGAAAATCATGCAAATGCTCGTGTCATGCCATGCTTGATATGCTTATTCATAAATACTTTTCATGCTGTGTATCATTCCAGTTTTTCGGAAAAACGTAAGTTTCTACTTACAAATTCCACTTACCTCCGTCCACTTGAGCGAATGGCAGCACCTTGCCTACAATTGATTCATACTAAAGTTATTCATAGGCTTACTAAATGTATAGAGTAGTCACTCAATTATTCACAACTCATCATACAAAATCACCACCCATATTGTTTGACTTATCAATGGTGACCCTATAATGCAAATGTTCTTCTAAGGATGCCGAAGCCATAAGAATTGGATTCTAAACTGATCCTTACACAAATTTTCATAACATATCAAAATTCTAAGTAATTTGAAGCTCATTTGCTACTCAAAACCTTCACCCGAAAATACAAGCTGCTGAGGACGTCCAAGCGGGCAGCCCCGACGTCTCCAACTTAAAAATTCATAACTTCAAAATCATGGCTCCAAATTACATGAAATTTATTCTGAAATATTCAGCTTTCATAGGTCAAGATTGGGGGTAAAATTCACAACAGCAGGATTTACTATACATTTTCACAAACACTTCTTATTAGGCGAAAATCCTACAACAACGCTGTTGCTGATTCCAGCTCGGCCCTCCATTTTCAAAATACTACAACTCATTCATTTTACCTCTAAATCACACGAAATTTATCTTAAAATGTTCCTCTTCCTTAAACTTAAAATTCAAGACCAACCTCGTAAAATTTGGACTTAAAATGATCCCTCAAAAGGTATTCCGAAATGAGCTAACATTCCGGACGTGCAAGGCTGCTGGCAGCTTGACGTCCGGGCCTTGAACAACGCATATCTCACTCGATAGTTATCGGAATCATCCAAGGTATGGCTTAAAATCTTCCTATTTCCTAGGCCTACAATCTAGGATCCTCTTAAGATCAAGGGATAAGCACAAGTGCATCAGAACACACTCCAAATTCGAGCCTTGAAATCTGCAGAGATTAAATTTCAGCAACAACAATGATCTTCTCAACCTTCCAAACCTCCAACAACCAAAACCCTAATCTCTTCATGTCACAACCAACATCCAAGGCTAATTTAACATCTCATAACAGCAACCATTCTCTCACATTCTTCCCACTTTTACAACTCCAATTCAAAGTTTACAACAAAACCATGATTCCATCTTCATCAATCTAAAACTATTGCATTTACCCATTTCTTTTGGGCTTTTTATCAAACACCTAGGGTGCATTATTGATCCTCTTGCATATTTTTCAGATCTGAACATATATCTAACACTTAGGGCTTGGTGGTTCTCAACAAGACTAACATGCATAAACCTAATACATCAAACCAATAAATTCGGCCATACACACACCAACCGATTTCAGCCCTCTTTTAAGCTTTTTATCAAACACTTAGGGTTCATAAATGGTTTCTCTTGAGTATTATTTCAGATCTAGCCACATTTTCCATGGTTTCATGTACAATCTATACTACCCTTTAAACTTACTAGATCTATACTTTCTTCAAAGGAACACACATGAACACAAGGAGAAAACCAAAGAAATATCACAACCAACAACCATTAAAGGAAAGAAGAAGAAAATGGGAAAGAAATGGGGTGGTCGGCCAACAAGGGCCGAAATTCCTCACCTCCTTCTCTCTCTCCTTCTTCTTTCTTCTTCTTCTTCTTCTTCTTTCTTCTCTTCTCTTGTGCGGGTGGGTGCTAGGGCAAGTGTTTTGAAAATGCGGTAGAGGAAGAGAGGGGTGGTCTTATGCGTGAAATGCAAGGGCTTGGGGGGAAGGAACTGCCCCCCCCTCCCCTTTTTCTCTTCTCCCACGTGAGCCTCCATTCTCCCTTCTTTCCTTTTTCTTTTATTTCCTTTATTTTCTGCTACTAAATAAACTACTCTAACATGCCTTTCTAAGTTTATTTCTAAGTCTCACACATTTTCAAAGTTAAAGCCCTAATTAAATTCTTCCAAATATTGTAACTTAGGGACATATTCCATCAATTAAAATGATTAGCCTAATTATCTCAATTACTCAATTTTAACAATTGCAAATAATATAACATTTAAATCCTAGCTTAAAACTCATAAAAACGCTAGGGAAAAATTCCACCTAGACATAACTTTAGATTAATTTAACCATACATACATTTCTCAAAAATTAGAGTAATACGTACTTAAGTAGTCATAATTCTTTTACAATGATAGAAATAAGGTCGGGGTCTCACATTGGGGCCTTTAGTGCCCTTCTAGTTTGTAGTCATTTGTTATTGGATAATTATCAATGAATCAAAAAATTGGGACCATTATGCTCTTGAACGTTTAATTAATGTTATTAGATTTTATAATTAAGTGATCTACAGAATTAGTGCTCTGATTGATGCGTTGGATAATTCTTTTGAGATCTAGCGGAATGAGGACTGACCTTTTTAGTTCGTTACTAGCATTTATCATTAATTATTTTAGGCTTAATTGTACTACAAGTCCTTGTGATTTCACTTATAATAAAATGACTCATCATAGCTTTTAACATTTCTTAAAAAAAATCTCTAAAGTGATAAACGTGCTTGTAACGAATTAGTCTAGGTTTCTATATCTTACTATGGGAAAATAATGACTTATAATTTTGATGCCACATCACCATAAATTAGAACGTGTCGTGTTTACAAAATATTAATAAAGAAGTACTTCAACAAAATAAGAAAATAACATAAAGGGATAGAAATTCAAAACTAAATTTAATTTGGAGCCACATCGATCACTGCAGGCCCATAAGAGAGTTACTCGTATTATAATAAAAAAAATTAAGAAAAGCATTGGAATATTCGAATAATAGTATAATTAAACTAAATAAAAAATATATATATGACGAATAGAAAAACAAGAATTTGTACGTACATCAATAAAAAATATCAATTATTATCTAATTAAAGTTAGTCTACTCATCTAGATGACAAAAAATGGATAGAAGAACTAATTTGTTACAAGTTACCTCAAAAAATTGGTAGCACTGATTAAATGTTTGATAATGGTGAATTATCATAAGTACCATGCCTCGGAAAACATTGGGAGCACTAATTTGTTGTTTGTTGTCTTTTTTAAGGGTGGGAAAGATGGATAAGAGTTGGATGAATGAAACTAATCAATTCGGGAAGAGGTATTTAGAAGGGGTAAAACAGTTCATGATTCTGACACGTGGATGTCTGGATGACAAGAATGAGATGAGATGCCCTTGTCGGTGGTGTATGAATGTATACTTTCAAGAAGTGGGGAGAGTTGAGGATCATATGATTGTGCATGGGATTAATAAAATTTATACTAAATGGGTGTTGCACAGTGAACCATATGGTGAGTCTAGGCATGTTGATGCTACTGATAATAACAACAAGAATAAAGTGAATGATGCTGACGAACCGATCGAGGAAATAGATGAAATGTTGGAGGATATCGGTGCGGGGATGTTTATGGGTACAACATCTAGAAACGGAGGAAATAATGATAAACCAACTAGAGGGGAATATGGAGCAAAGGATTTTGATCGCCTATTAGAAGATGCAAGACGTCCTCTTTATCCGGGTTGTGAGTGTTTTTCAAAGTTAGCATTCGCTGTACGATTGATACATATAAAGACCCTACACAATATAAGTATTGAAGCATTTAATATGGTCTTAGATTTGATAAAAGAAGCTCTTCTAGAAGGAGAGGCACTGCCTAAATCATATAGGGAGGCAAGAACATTAAATCGGGGTCTGGATCTTGATTATATACCCATATATGCATGCTTCAATGACTGTATTTTGTTTTGGAAGGAAACAAAGAAGTTAGAAGTGTGCCCGGTATGTGGTGAATCTAGATGGGTCAATAGTGCGACAAAACGGAAGAAAGTTCCTAAGAAAGTTCTGTGTCATTTCCTGTTAATACCAAGATTGCAGAAG
Source organism: Morella rubra (assembly GCA_003952965.2). Classification (NCBI taxonomy): domain Eukaryota; kingdom Viridiplantae; phylum Streptophyta; class Magnoliopsida; order Fagales; family Myricaceae; genus Morella; species Morella rubra. The sequence continues at coordinate 19,855,308 of CM025855.1, read as the reverse complement.
TTGTTTATTTCAAAGAAGACGGCTGAGGACATGAGATGGCATAGAGAAAAATGGATCCTAGATGAAGATAACTTGAGGCATCCGGCAGACTCATTGGAATGGAAAGAGTTCGACAAGGAACATGAATGGTTTGGACGGGAAGCTCGCAATATTCATCTTGGTTAGCCGCCGATGGATTTAATCCATTTGACAATATGAGTACAAGTTATAGCATTTGGCTAGTGGTGTTTATGCCATATAATTTCCCACCTTGGAAGTGCATGAAGGATCCATTCTTTATGATGACATTACTTATTCCCGGACCAAGATCTCTAGGAAATGATATTGATATTTACTTACAACCTTTGGTGGAAGAGTTGAAAATATTATGGGTAGAAGGTGTTCGTACATTTGATGCATCAACAACTAGTTATTTTCAAATGCATGCAGCAGTGATGTGGACTATCAATGATTTCCTGGCATACGGTAATTTATCTGGTTAGAGTACGAAGGGAAAATTGGCATGTCTGGCATGTAACCAATCTACTGCTTCTAAATATCTATCACACAGTAGAAAGATGTGCTACATGGGTCATCGTCGTTATTTACCAATAGATCACAGTTGGAGGAAGAATTGAACAATGTTTGATGGTGAAGATGAGTATGGGCTACCACCAAGAGAATTGTCAAGTGAGGATATATTAATGCAGTTGTCGATGTGAGTCCTAGGATTAAGGCAACCCAAGAGGGGGGGGTGAATTGAGTTTCCAAACTTTTTCGCTTTTAACCCCCAAAACCGTGTTTGCAAAGTAAAGTCTAATTTAGCACACGTATATTAAAACAACAAGTAAATAAGTGCTAAATGTAAGGAGTAGGGATAGAGAAGCAAACACGTGATTTTTAGGTGGTTCAGCAAACCCGCCTACATCCACCCCTCAAGCTCCTTCACCGAGCCTTGAGGTTTTCCCACTATCTTCAAATAGTATACACTCTAGCTTCAGAGCGCTAGAGAACCGTACAAGTGTTTTCCCGGGCTTAACACTCAAACCCACCCAAGTGGTTTTTCAGGCTCACCACTCACAACCTAACCAAGCTTGAGATATACCCTCTCTAAGCTTCTTCTTTAGTGAACAACCTCACTAAAGGAATCACCTCTTTTGGATATGAAGATTGAAGAATAAACTCTCTCAAAGAGTGGATATGAAATTGGAAGGCTCTATCTCTTGATTCACACAAAGACAAGGATATGAAAGTATGTTTTGTGTGAATGATATGAGAAATATAGAATATGAAGGTTTGGAATATTTGTCAAGTGATCTAAATGATATGTGGTACTTGTGTGTTTATTTTGGACGTTATGAAGATGTATTTATAGGTCACATATGAAAACTAGCCAGCCGTTAGGAGTCGTCTGTTAAAACGATCCGGTCGATCGCTACATGAACCGGTCGACCGCTTCAAGTTACCATTACTCATTGGTCATATTGTCAGAAGCTCAATGGATCTATTTCAAATCAACTGGTCGACCGCTATACCAAGCGGTCGAAGACCGGTGGACCGCTTCATCAGCCGGTCGAAGACCGGTGGACCTCCTCAACTTAAGAACATGATCTGGTTCAATTAAAACCACGTTTTTGACCTCTTTGAAACACCCAATTTTAAAGACTTACTTCCCATAAGTATAAGAAAGGTTTGGGAGTTTGATTGGGGTGTTTTAAAACCTTTAAAAATATTTTAATCTTTCAAACAAAAGGTAAAACGATTTATGCACGTTTTGAAAGATATGCAAGTGTGATTCATAATCCTTGTCAAAAGTGAAACTAAAAGTTACAAGGTTTATATCCTAAGGTCTTGAAACTTCACTTTTGAGCTCCTTGCATCTTCTTGATCTTCTTTCTTCAAGTCTTTGGTTCTTTCATCAAAACGTCTTTGTCTTTGAAGAAGTCCGTTTTATAAACTTGATCCATTTATTGAAATCATCAAAATCTCGATTGTTCACAAAAGCCAACAGTCGAGTGTAAGGCTAGTACAGTTTAGTATAGCTTTAAAGAAGAGAAAACGTACTAACGAGTTAAATTGGACAAAGAAGAGTATTTTTTTGAGTTACCATATTGGTCAACTTTGAAAGTGAGCCACAATTTGGATGTTATGCATGTCGAGAAAAATATATGTGAGAATATTTTCAAGACATTGTTGAATATTGAGGGTAAGACGAAAGATACAGTGAACTTTCGAAAAGATTTAGCTAAGATGAAGGTGAAGAGGGATTTACATCTACAATCTCGTGATCAATCCTATGTTATGCCGCATTCATGTTATACCTTAACAAAGAAAGAGAGGTTGAATTTTGTAATTGGGTGAGAAATGTAAAGTTTCTAGATGGGTATGCCTCTAATATCTCTTGTTGTGTGAAAGAGAGCGAAGGTAAAATCACTGGAATGAAAAGCCACGATTGTCATGTATTTTTACAGCGTCTACTTCCGGTTGCGATTCGTGGTTATTTTAGCAAAGATGTTCGGGTTGGAATAACGGAGCTAAGCCTATTTTTCAGGAATTTGTGTTCACGTACATTGAATATGGATGTCTTGAGGCATTTGGATGAAGATATTGGCATGATCCTATGTAAGTTGGAGAGAATATTTCCACCTTCATTCTTTGATGTAATGGTTCATTTGGCAGTCCACCTTCCTTGTGAAGCTATCCTCACTGGCCCAGCACAATATCAGTGGATATATCTGATGGAGAGGTTTTTAGGGAAACTTAAACTGTTTGCACGCTATAAAGCACACGCAGAAGGGCCAATTGCTGAGGGATATGTGGATTACGAGTGTCTGACATTCTGTTCTATGTATCTTGGTGGTGTTGAGACACGTTTTAACAGAGGGACAAAAATATTGTTGGAGGAAATGAGCATCTAACACGTGATAAGTTCAGTATTTTTTCACAAGAAGTCAGGCCATTAGGAGCTGAAGCAGGGTATGATTTGTTAGGAGCAGAGTTCAGAAAAGCTAGATGGTATGTGTTGAACAATTGTTCTGAGATTGATGCATACCTGAGGTAAATTCTCAATTATATTTCATATTGGTATTTTCAATTTCAATTTCTTTACATACATTTTTATTGATTAATAGTACAACTATAGTGAAGATATTGACATTCTAAAGAGACAAAGTTCAACCAATGTCGATAGTCAGCATGAGGAAGAGTTTCCAGAATGGTTTAAGGAACGTGTATGAATTCTTAACTAAGAAGACATTTATTTCATTTATATTGATATTATTACCTAGGATTTGTTTGCCATGTACTTATGATAATATTTTGTTTTCATGTTTTATAAATTAACAACTTGCGTGATGAAAATCCCTCGAATGTGCATGATGATTTATATGCATTAACATGTGGTCCTGATGACGTGCTAAACGATACTCTGGATGTATCGTCGGAGGGATTATGGTATCACACTACTGATCGAGAACAATGCCATAAAACTCAAAATAGTAGAGTGGTTGTTCTGAGAGATCACGATGGGAAAGATATTGATTTTTACGGTGAGGTATTGGATATCTTTGTGTTATGATATTTACGAGGGAATGTCGTGTACTTATTCAAGTCTGATTGGTGGGATGTGAAAAAACAGAATGTAGGTATACGCACAGATAAATATTTTACAAGTGTGAACACATCCCACAAATGGTACCGAAATGATCCATTCATACTTTGTAGTCAAGCTAATCAAGTGTTTTATTTACCTGACACTGACTCTGGTGGTCACTGGCAGGTGGTTCAAAAACTTGGTCATAGAACATTTATGATATTCCTGAAGTGGTAGACAATAGTAACAAGGAGATTGAAGGGGCAATATCGAATGAAGCATATCAAGAAACTGAGTCCTTTCAGTTCTTTGTAGATTTTGGAGATTATGATTTGATCCCATTGCATAGAAATGATGTTGGGCCCGAAACTGTAGATGCTTCGACAAAAGTAGAGGAAATGGTTGCAGAAGACGACTTCATAGATGATGAAAGTGAGAAGGAAGAAGTCACCACTGATGAGAAAGAAAGTTTGTCGATTTCTACTGATGATGGCACGTCCATCGATGATACGAATTGATTGTGCTTTAATTTGTCAGGTTAGCATCATGGCGATAGGTGGAAAACATCAGTGATCCGCTCTTACCATTTCATCAAACCATATGGAGACTTCCCAACCTACGCAGTCCTCCTCTCGCACAGAGTAGCGTGGCCTGTAAGTTCTCTAAACTCTTATATTACTTTTGGGTAGATTAATTTTGACTATGCATTCACGTAGGTTTTAATCTTCTAACTCACTTGTTTTATATTTCTAGCAACTACACCTGCCAAACGAGGGAGTGGGAAGTCAAGAGGAGTAACTTTTGCCAAAGTGCGGGCGAGCAGTAAGATGCCAGTCAATATCCCCGATGGGCACCGGGCACAGATGGTGATGAATCTAGTCATCTTGCGACATTGATTGGAACACTTGTTCAAATGCATGCTCCATTTGGTACGCCGACCTGGGCAAAGGTTTTGAATTCTATAAAAGAATATATCAGGGAGCGTGTTTTGGTATGTATCTAATTGTTTAATCATATTGCCCTCATATATATTACTAATTTGTTTTTGTGTTCTTTTTACAAGATGACTTCGAGCTCAATTATGATCGACAGGAAGATAGAGAAACTGTGAACTCCATAATGAATGCAGCTTTCAAAAATCACAAGGCAAACTACACAAACATTTTAAGAAGTTCGGGAGTAAGGATGAAGCATTGCAACATCGACCAACAGATACGTCTGTAGAAAACTAGATTGCATGCTGTGAACTATTCTCCCAACCTTCTTATCAGGTAATTGTTTCATGAAAAGCAACGAACTTTTTTTAATGATAAGCAGATTATGGATGTTATTGCATTTGCAGGAGCGTAGTCGAATTAACACCAATAATAAAGTGAAATCGAAGGCACACCACATTGGTGGTTCAAGACCATTTGTTTGGCATAGAAAGAAATTGGTAAGTATATTACATAATTATTACCACATTTTAATTTCATAGATTAGCTAAATTTTCTTCCTTTTGACCTATGAATTGTGCAGCAAGACCCCGAGGTTGGAACACCAACAGTTGTAGATATATATAGTTAGACACATCATAAAAAAAAATGACGAAGGGTGGGTGTCTGATGTTGCTAGATAAAATTACGTAAGTAAATTTTTTTATATTATTTTGAAAGATTAGTTTATTATGTTAATAGAATCCATAATTTAGTTTTATGATTGTAGGAGAAGATGGTGGAGATCCAATCCCAATCAACTACAGAGTCAGAAGCACCAAAAGACGTTGACATTTTTACTCAAGTCCTTGGGACAAGATCTGGCTATGTGAGAGGTTTGGGTCACTCTGTGAAGCCTATTGCTGCCTCATCCTCTACTCTGTCCATACAAAGGGATCCCGAGATTGTTCATGAATTAGAGGCAACTAAAGCTACAATAAAAGAGCTGAAGGCAAGACAAAGCGAGTATGATATCCTAAAAAACTAACAAGCAGAAATGCAAGAGGCGCAAAGGCAAATTCAAGAGCAACTTCAACTACTTAAGACACAATTGGCACAACGAGATTCGTAGGTAGGACTTCATTGGCAAATTATAAGGTTTTCATTGAGGGTTTTGATATTATTGATAGTTTTTGGTATTGTTCATAATTTTGGATTAAGTTTTTGAATGTTGAAACATTTTCTAGGATTTGAACTTATGTGAACTAGATACACTTACTTTAAGAACCTACATTTGGAATTTCTCTTTCATATTTGAATTTATGGATTTTTATTATTTGTCACCACTTTGGAAAGGTTTACATATGTAGCATCAGTAATGGCTCTTAATTCTACATATATATGTGACCAAGAGACAGACCTAGTGGAGGCCTACACAAATTTTGCATTTACATGCATTCGGGCCTCTCCCAAGGTTTAACGCACCATTCTCATTCATTCTTTCTTCTAAACACAACTGAAAAATGAACATAAATTTAGAGATTGAAAGTATTGTGTTTACAATCATTTAATTGAAGTGACTTGTTTGATTTCTTGCAAGAAGTACTAGCTGCATCTGGTTCCCTTATCGAAGTTTCTTTCCAAAAGGCAGCCATATGTTGCACAACTATGCACGGTGGGGCAGCACTAGCAGCAATGTCTTATTTATCTTGTAAGCATAAAGTGTGTCCTTTTCTTTACTTTCTTTTCCCCTTTATTTGTTCTTTATTGCAACCCTGCCAATTGTAATACATGAGGAAAGCTAGAAATGACCTTAATTGCATTATATTTCCCTTGAATTTTGTTCTTTTTGTTGGTTGAGAGATTTATGGAATATTTGAAGTTTGTGTTGGTTGAGAGATTATGGAATATTTGAAGTTTGTGTTGGTTGAGAGATTTAATGGAATATTTCAAGTTTGTGTTAGTTGAGAGATTTATAGAATATTTGAAGTTTGTATTGGTTGAGAGATTTATGGAATTGTAGTTTTGGTATTTGTAATTTGAGAATATCAGGTTGGATTTGGAGGTTCTGCAAAAAGACAACATGTTCAAACAACATATCGAACGGGTAACTCGTTCAAACCAACATTACCCATTCAAATAGATATTACTTTCCACGACAAAATTATTTCATTGCTAATTTAGAAATGAAATAGACGAAATCGAGTTCGAACAGTCAACACTGTTCGAACAACATACCTGTTCGAACAACACCCATTGTTCAAACGAAAATAATTCTCAGCTACGAAATTCTTTTGTTGCCAATATGGTCACTAAATCTCATTCGTACGATCTTAAATGTTTGAACGGAAGTATTTGTGGCGAATTACAAGATTGTCACTGAATATGTCAAAGGTAGTTGTGACGAGATTGTTCATCACAAATACTACCGTTCGAATGAGACATGTTGTTCGAACGTGTATTAGCGACGAAAATTTCGTCACTAAAAGTGCAACTTTGTGGTCTGCCAATTAACTTTCAGCGACGAAAAGCATCCTTCAATGACGCAAATATCACCCTTCAGCGGCGAATTGGCGACGAAAAAATGTCGTCGCTGAAAACCTTCAGGAACGAAATTCCTATCTTCAGCGACGAAAAATTTTGCCTTTGAAGGTGAAAACTATTGTAGTGTATGTATCGCGAAGAATGGTGCCAATACTGTGGGACAAAGGGTCATATTGCAAAAATTTGCAGGTGGGTACCAAAGAAGCCCATATAGCATGAGGAGATCCCTCAAGCTCTCGCTGCTCTTACATTGGACAACACTATTCCCAATATTGAATGGACAACTAACATTGGCACTTCCAATCACATGACAGGTAATTCAGGTATGTTAACAAATTTTGCAATTACTTGGGATTTGACTCGGTTATTAATGGAGATGGATCTTATCTGCCCATTCATGGTATTAGTGACACTTGTATAAAACAAAAGACTATTACTTTACCTCTTCATAATGTACTTTTGGTTCCAAATTTGACAAAAAATTTGTTATTTATCAGCAAATTAACTGACCAATTTCCGTTGAACTGTGAATTTTCTAATGTTGGTTTTTGTGTTAAGGAATGGGAAACATGTCAACTGGTGATGACAGGGAGGCGCAAAGGTGATCTATATGTTTTCTCTAATTCGCATAAATTGTATTTTTCTCACCGTTTCAGATTTGGCTCAGCAGAAGTTTGGCATCAACGTTTAGGACATCCACAACTGTCTACTTTACAATTATTGAAAAATAAGGGGTAAATTGATGTGTTAGAAGTCACTAAGTTTACGCACCTTTGTGATAGTTGTCAATTAGGGAAGCTAAGTAGACTGCCTTTTCTTGTTCCGAACACTCATGTTCTGCTATCTTTGACACAATACATTGTGATTTGTGGGACACTGCTCCAATTCTATCTATTGGCAAATTCAGATATTATGCATGTTTAGTAGACAATTTTTCTTGATGAACATGGATTATTCCCTTGAAAGAGAAATCGAATTTTTTTTATGCATACTTAGCCTTTGAAAAGTTCGTTGACAGGCAATTCAACAAAAACATAAAAACTTTCCACTTAGATGGTGGGAGTGAGTTCCTCAACTCAAAATTGTCATCACATTTTCACTCAATTGGTATTATTCATCAGGTATCTAGTCCACATACTCTTGAGCAGACAAGTGTGGCTGAACGACGTCATAGAATTATTTGTGAATTAGGAATGACTATGCTCTTTCACTGTGGTGCCCCTTTTGTTCTTATGGGTAGAAGCTTTTACTACCGCAGTATATTTTATCAATCGTCTACCATCCTCTGCAATTAATTTTGAGACCCCATACTTTACTTTGCATGGAACTCATCCTGTTTATTCATCTCTTCAAGTCTTTGGTTCTAAATGCTTTCCATGCACATAGGACACCCACTGTCACAAATTTGATCCAAAAATTGTTCCCTGTATCTTTGTAGGTTACAGCGATAAGCGTAAAGGCTGTAAATGTTTTCATCCTCCAAGCAAAAAATGCTTATTTCTTGGCATGTGGTATTTGATGAATTTGTGTTTCCATATAAGGCTTCTCACCTCACCACAATTGCCCCCCAACACCCCATGTCATTAGCATTTTTTATTCTTGGTTGTCACATTGTTCGTACTATCAACCTCTTACATATACTTCACCCTCATCCTCTCAACCACGCTGTTTGAGTCCTTTACCATCTGTTATATCACCATATTACATACCCCCGCTTGATGCTCCCTCTCCGCAGCTCGATGATCCTGCATCTATAAGTACCCTTTCACAATCTCTGCTTCCGCAACCTTATGTCTCCTCCAACTCATCGGACACCTCCTTGCACCACAGCTTCCTCAGCGTATGGTTACTAGCTCCAAATACGATGTGATCAAACCAAATCCGAAATACACCTTGATGACAACCACATCTCTCACCATCCCTTGTGAGCCCTACAAAGTTCAATCAGTAATAGTTCATCCTACTAGAAAATTGCTATGGATGGGGAACTTGAGGCCTTGCATCAAAACCAAACTTGGAGACTTATGCTGCGCACCCCTGGGATGCATGTTATTGGCTCAAAATGGGTATACAAAACAAAACTCAAAGCTGACGGCTCACTAGACCGCCTCAAAGCCCGTTTAGCTGTGAATAGGATATAATCAAATTGACAAATTCGACTACATAGAAACTTTTTCTCCAGTCATCAAACCAGAAACCATACGCATGCTTATCACTGTAGCAGTTGTTTGACAATGGCCCATCTATCAACTTGACGTCAAAAATGCATTCCTTCAAGGGATAACCTCTAAAGACATATACATGGAGCAACCACCAGGAATGGCTGATTCAAAACATCCTATGCACGTCTGCAAACTCCAAAGGGCCCTTTATGGCCTGAATAGGCACCTCGAGCTTGGTTTGATTGTTTTAGTGCTTTTCTTCTTCAATACGGTTTCTTTTGCAGTTTAATTGGTCCATCCTTATTTATTTTTCAATCTGATCATGGCTTATTAATCTTACTTCTTTATGTAAATGATATGCTAATTACAGGATTTACTCCAGAACTGGTCACTCATTTCATTCACCTTCTTAGTAGTGAATTTGCAATGAGAGACTTGGGTCCTCTTGATCACTTTCTTGTCTTTGAAATCTCTCAAACACCCAACGGCCTTCATCTTTCACAAACACACTATGCTCTTACCATTCTTTAAAAAACAAAGATGACTGATTGTAAGCCCATGAGTACCCTACTAGAAGCAAAAACAAAAAATTCACTCAATGACACACCCTTGGAGGATCCAAGTTACTTTCGAGGAATTGTTGGCGCTCTTCAGTATCTCACTCCTACTCGTTCAAATCTTTCATTTAGTGTTAATTATATATCTCAATTCATGCATGCCCCTACGGTTACTCACTTAAAAATGGTTTGAGGCATTCTTCGATATGTCAAAGGAACTATTCACTTGAGTTTAAATTTCACTTCTGCTACTACATTTGATTTGTGTGCTTTTTCATATGTAGATTGGGCAGGTTGTCCTACCACCAGACACTCCACTATTAGCTACTGTACTTACCTTGGGTGAAACCTCATTTTGTGGTGTGCAAATAAACAACATACAATATCTCAATCAAGTACCGAAGCGGAGTATCGAGCCATGGCTAATACTACAGCCAAACTTACATGGATGACTTTCATTCTAAAAGATCTACAAGTTCCAATGCTACATCCTCCAGTATTATTCCGTGACAATCCCAGTGCTTTGCATATGACAGTCAACCCCGTTTTTAATGCACGTAGTAAACACATCAAATTGGATTATCATTTTGTGTGCAAACGAGTTACCCTTGGCCAACTTATCATTCACCATATCTCCACTGGTGATCAAATTGCATACATCTTCACCAAACCAATGTCCAAAGCTGCTCTTCATTATTTTCGACACAAACTCTACTTCCAACCCCAGCACAATTTGCGGGAGGGTATTAATGCACCACAGCTTAGCACAAGGAATTATCAAGATCAGCCAAAGATAAAAGAAAATCAAAACAACAACTACTATGAAGATCTTCTACAGTTAAAGATAGAAACAAATCAAGAAATCAAAGCAGTATCCGTTGAAGCAAGACCTGTTGCATCATATTCAAAAAAGTGTCGAAGTTGCACTACAAAAAAAAAGGTCATTAACGGGGATCAGAAACCGCTGCTAAAGGTGCCAAAACAGCCGCTATAGGCTATAGCGACAGTTTTTTAGTGGCGGTTTAGGTTTGAGCTCTAAAAAAACAAAAGAAAGATTCTCTAATATTTCACAATCTCTCAGTTTCTCTAATATTGAATCGTCATTATAGCCTATACCGGCGATTTTGGAGACCACTAGTGAAAATTGCAGGTCTATAGAGCGATCGCGACCGCTGCTATAGACCCGAAGTGCAATCGTGCTTTTTTTTTTGCAGTGTTTCTTCAAACACTACTACAGGTATTTAGCAGCGTTTTTAAAAACACTACTATAGGTCAACTTAGGTTTTTTTGTTTTTTTTGTATGTGCCAGCATTTTTAAAACACCACTTATTTTTTCCTATATTTTCCTATACATGCTTTTTTAATTGGTAATACAAATTTATTTTAATAATCATAATTCATTGGATGTAAAAACTTAAAAAACAAGGATAATAAAACAAAATATATTTCATCATTGATTAATAATGTTTTACAACAAACACAAGAATCTCTATAAGTAATCTAAAAAGTAACAAGTTTCTAATATAAAATAATAATAAGCAAGGACCAGCTAAAATATTCAAATACAGCACAATAAGCAAGGACCAATTAAAATCTTCCTCCTTTTACACATCAACATCCTCTTGAATTCCTGTAATTGAAAACAAATATCACATGAGAAATAGAAATAAACAAAAGATTTATGTAAACAAAATACCTACTTGTATATAAGGCTATAAGCAACTCTAGATTTTGCAGCAAGACTTACAAAGAGAGACATAAAGAAAGAAGAATACTGATAAATGAACTCATGGTACAGTTTAGAAGACCTGCAAGTTGATTCGTAGGTGACATTGCATATGCATCCATGCCCACCTGAAATGAGACAACAGAGACAATTGCATGTGGCATAAATTACTTGAACAACATTTTATACATACAGAGGCAACACAAGCTCAGAGGCAAAGAACACTTCAAACTAAATATTGGCTGCAATTGCAATATTGAAAAATTATTCGCTGCAACTGCAAACATGCATTAGCATGCATAATACTATAAACTAAAATCATCTCCCAAAGTTAAAAAAAATTAAGATAACATGCATTCATGCGGAACATAATACTTCAGCTACTACCAACAGATATAATGCACAACTTGTATTCACAATACAGGAGGTGGTTTGAACAAAGAAATGCATAGAAAACCACCAGACCTGGTAATTTGGGAACTCGCTATCTACAGCTGCTTCAAATTGGGTAAGGAATTGATCAAGACCATCACCACCACTTAGCGTTGGAAGTCTACAAACTTTTGATAATGTGGAGATTATATGCCCTTCAGTCTGCAATAGCATTAAGAAATCCAATCCAATGTGCAGGCCTTTCACTAGACCCAAACACTTTAATCTATACCGAAAAGAACATTTTATTTTTGCACCTGACAACTGAGGTATATTTATATTCAAGCAGGAAATGTTTTGTTTTTAAACAAAGGGTATAAAAGACCTACTTGCTGTTTTAATAGTTTTTTTCCAAACAAAGGCACTAAGAGAGAAGTAGATGACTGAACACTAGCTTTAATCCGTCCAAGCAACCTTTCCAAGTTTGGAAGCTTGTGAGGATATTGAGCAACAAGAGACATAACTTCTGAATTTGCAAACGTAAGAATCAAAGCAAAATAGAAGACATCATATGCCAGAGAATCTTGACAGAGAATATCCCTTCAAGTGCACCAAATTTCTAACTTCAGAAGCATCCAGGAAGTCTGTAATTGACTGCACTGGACTCAATTGTAACATGGCAGGACCTACAAGATAAACAAAATCCAATAATTCAATACTTTGTGTTATGAGTTCAAAAGTTACTATAATGCATCTAGTTGGTCCTTTTTAGCATATAAACATGCATCTCTTTGCTAGAAAATGTAATGCCAGTTTTTGGCATGCTCACGTGACTCACTTTTTAGGGGTTCTTTTGTCTTTTTCCTAGTTTCTAGATTATGTGAGCAAAGGAGTTGAATGCAGTTTTGTGCTTTACATGTGAATAAAGAATCAAAACAGAAAGGGGTTTTGCTCTTCGATGAGAAAAAAATAGCTATAACAGAAGCTGTTTTCAATAGAAATGGGTGACACATCAACTGCTCCCAAGATTTGTGTATTCAAGAGAGAGAAGCTCCAAGAAATTGAATGGCTTCTTTGTGAAGGCCATCAGTGCTAAATGTGAGAAGCTTTACGAGATTATCGAAATGATCACCGATTCTCAAAATCCACCTAAGAGGTTGAAGATTCAGAGGTTTTGAATATTGTTGGCTGAAGGTTTCAGCCATGGCGCTTGATTGCACAAGGTTTGTGCGTGAAGATCAATAGTCATTCGAGATTGAGGTTTCCGTTTGAACTTAGAGGTTCTACGTCCATTTGCGATTTGGTTTACGGTAAATCAAGTTTGATTCAAAGTGTTTTTGATAAGCTAGGTTAGTCGCTTCAATAGATCACCTTGTAATCAATTGGAAACTAATGGATTCGAACGGCCAACAGGCCCGGAGAGTTTTTCTCCTTAAGGATGTTCCTTAGGGAGTTTTCTCTTCGTAACCATTCTCGGTGTTACGATTGTTTGATTGTATTTGTTGTTTCTAATTACTTTAACTTGTTGTCTTTCGAACAAATCTTTTCTTTGTGATTAAGAGTTTGAATCGTTTTGATCTGAGGCTTTTGTACAAAGGACGTTCAAGATTTGCTATTTGGTAAGTTGCTGATAAGAACTTGGTATTTGGTGAGTTGATGAACTAATTATTAATCTATTTAATTATTGAATCTGTAATTTCGTTACATGCAGTCAGTTCGGAGTTACCTGCAGTTTCTTCAGATTCCTCTATTTTATAAATTGTGTTTTCTATTTTGTGTTGATTTGTATCTTATAGTTTTGCTGGTCATTTTAGTATCTTGACATATTGAAAAACAGTGTTACTGATTTGTTTGTTGAGAGAATAGATTTTTGTTTTAAGAAAGAGTTAATAGATAATTTCTAAATATACCTATCCACCCCCCTCTAGGTATTTTCCGTATTGTTAAGTCTAAATTAGATTGTTCAGAAAATAATAAAATACACTTCGTGAATGTAAAATTCCCAATCCAAAACAGGCCTAAAGAAAAGTTTGGTTTGAAATCTGTGCTCTGATTCCACTATGTCACTCTCAACCACCGTCCCCCTTATAAAAAAAAAACATATAAACAATTCATACTAGTCTCTAGGTTTCAGAGCTCAAATGTTAGAGAATTCTTCGAGCCGAAGTCCTAGCTGAACCTTTCTTATGTTTTTTCAGTCATACAAAATACTCAACACATATCCACTAACAAAATGTCTAATTTCATATTCACCAAAGCTGAAACCAGGGGTCAAATTATACTGCAGAACTCTGGCTAAAGAATAACTCTTCCTGCATTAGATTCTATCGCACATGTAGTTTCTCACTTCGACTGACAAGATTACGGACAAAACGTGGAAACAACGCAGTACTTGTTAAGTCTGGAGATTTTCAGCATTTATATGGAATCTCTGAATAAAAACTACTCGTGTGTAATCCACAATTCCAAAAAATTCAGAATATTCTAACCTGTTAAGAGCATTCCTAGCAGGTTCTATATTCTAACATTTTGGTTAGAATAGAAAACCAATTTAACAAAAAAGTCAAAAAAACAACATGTAGCAGCTTATCTATTATAACAAATTTTAACATATGAACAGGAGTTCTCTATTTTTAGAGAACCACTATTCACTTCACTATCTTAAAATATTAATATCTATCTTTTTCTTTTCTTTTTTTTCTTTTCTTCCTCCAGCTCTCACGTTCTCCCTCTCTTTTATTTTATTTTTTTCTTTTTCTTTTCTTCCTCCCATACCCTTAAAAATAAATATTTAAAAATATAAATGTTAGAGAAAGAATAAAGAAATCTTTGAAAAGTAATATTTAAATAGAATAGTAAAAAATAGATAGTTAAAATAGAGAAGCTGTTGGGAATTTTTTAAAAAGTTGATAGTTAAAATAGAGAAGTATGCTTTTCGGTTAAAGTAGAGAGCCAAATTTGAAGAAGCTGCTAAGAATGCTCTAATGAGTACTTTCTAAGTGCTTTATGAGCTTCTCTGAACAGCCCTGCAAATGTTCAATATTTAAGTTTGAAGGAATGACTCTCTTTTCATGTAAATTTCAGAAATGGAACTATGCTCAAACCACAAAGATTAGGGTTGGGGAAGAATGTTCACCTCTACTCTCATATATAACTTCTTTCGGTGGCACCTAAAACCAAATCCCCAACAAACGGATTAGGGCAAAACGAATTCGGGCAATGAAATCGTTGTGTTGAAGGCTAGACCGGCAGCCCGAGAGAGGGCAGCATTCGGCGAGAGAGATGGCGGCTCCACAAACAGCAGCTACAGCAAATCTCGTTTGAGCAGAGTTTGACACGAGAGAGAGAGAGAGGGCAGCTACGGCAACAGGCAGACCAGGAGAGAGAGGGCAGCGTTCAGCGAGAGTGGGTGAGGCGCAATGGGAGGGGGGATCGACAAGAGCAAGAGAAACTGAGAGATTTCGAGGGAGAGGGAGAGCATTCGAAGAAGAGGAAGAGGGGTCGCGCGAGAAATAAATTTCAGCTTTAATTTTTACCACCATTTGAAACTCATCGTGTTTTGCAATGAAACTCACCGTTTTGCTTTGTTTTCTTTTTCTATATATATATATATATATGTGTGTGTGTGTGTGTGTGTGTGTGTATGTATGTATGTATGTGTATATATATATACATATGTATGTATGTATATGTATGTATGTATATATATATATATATATATATATATATATATGTATGTATATATATATCACATAACAACAAGTGATATAGTATTTAAAATCTTTATACTTAAGTATTAAATACATAGCATATTATTTTACACTCTTTTTTATAACTAGTATAATAATCTTAATTAAAATAGGTTGGTAGTAATAATATATAATACTTATAATTTAAATTATAATGTCTTCTATATAACATTGCATGATTTGTTATATGTCTTTGTCATATACATGATATGTGCTAATTAACCTAAGTACTTTATATGTATGTACCTATATACCTAATGACTAAATCATAGCCTCTAAGACCATATATTAAGTTATGTACTTTAATTGCATAAGCTAATCTCACAATATCTTTTTGTTTGAAATTAAATCAATATGTCCTAGTTAAATAGTATTATATTACTAATTATTCAAAATATATATGCTCATTATAAGTATGATAATAGATGTTTTCTAAACTACTTAGATTTAGTCAATAAATATGCAATTACCATAACAACTATAGGTATAATTTAGGGAAATTCAATTTTTAGTCACTGGGTTTTACCCACTTTTACAAATTAGTCATTAGGATTCATTTTTTAAAATCACTAAGTTATGCCCTCTGCGACAAATTAGTCCTTCCGTCTATTGACAGTTACTTTGACTGACAGGAATTGTGGACACGTTAGCAGCCTTTGCCATGTCACCTTCATTTTCCACGTCACTCTTCTCCCTCATCACTAAGGCCCAAAATGACCCACAGCATTCAAGTGATTTCACTTAACTAAATCACATCGTTTTTAGTATAAACACAAAAAATTTCTGAACTCTTTCGATTCCACCCCCACACCCTCGTTCAGCTCCTTTTCCTCTTTCTGTGAATCCTAATTGCGACAAATGAAGAGAACAGAGTGTCTTTGGATCCCACACCCACCCCTCATTCAACCTCCTATTTTTTTCCCCCTTTTCCCCCCTTTCCGCAAACCCACCCCTCATTCGCGCTTGCAATTCCTTACAAACACTGGACACAAAAAGAAAACCACAACAGCTTCGTGGTCATATATGCCCTAACCTTCTTCTTTGCCAATTTTGGGCCTTATGCCACTATATTAATTTTCCCAGCCAGGTTGCAATCAACTTGCCATGGTATTTTGGCAGCTTCAGGTAAAGCCGGTGCAATAGTGGGAGCTTTAGGGTTCTTGTATGTATCAGAAAACCAGAAAAAGACAAAGGCTTATGCGGGCTACCCTGCTAGATTGAAGGCGGCGTCGATGATGAATTCTGAAGGATTGGAACCGCATAGTTATAAACCTTTTGATTTTGGTTAATTTGGCTTCGGTTTGATTAATTTACTTACCTATAATCGCTACTAAATTTTGTTCAATCAAAGTTTTCTTCCGGGGATCTATTTTTGATTCATATATAAGTTGGTCACACATTAAACCAACAATATATGTTGTATATGTTTGCTAGCTGTTCTCCAGATGAAATTAATTTATGCAGAAGTTTAAAGCATAAATTGGAAAAGGGGAAAGAAGGGGCTGAATATGGGTGTGGGATCGAAAGAATTTAGAAATTTTTAGTGTTATATCTAAACGGTGTACTTTAGTTAAGTGAAATCACTTAAATGCTGTGGGTCGTTTTGGGCCTTAGTGATGAGGGAGAAGACTGATCACATGGAAATTGAAGGTGACATGGCAAAAGCTACTGATGTGTCCACAATTTCCATTGGTCAAAGTAACAGTCAACAGACGGAAGGATTAATTTCTTACAAGGAGCATAACTTAGTGATTGAAAATTAAAAAAAAATGAATCCTAGTGGCTAATTCGTAAAAGGACCTAAAACCCAATGTCCAAAATTTGAATTTTCCTATAATTTAAAATATATCATATAACAACTTCAATTATCATAACACTCCCTTTAATTCCATATTTTATTAAATAGGTCCTTTAAAATAAAAATTTTCAAATTCATGACAAAATAAAAGTATATATTAAAAGGAATATAATAATATATAAAATAATTATTAACATTAAATAACTTATAATTAATAAATAAATAAATATTATTTTCAATTATACCTATAGCAGCATTTTTTTTACAAACACTGCTAAAAACTAGATCTTTAGCGACGTTTTTTAAAAGACGCCGCTAAAAATTAGACCTTTAGCGGCCTTTGTGAAAAAACGCCGCTAAAGATCGAACTTTTAGCGGTGTTTGTAAACAAACGCTGTTATAGGTAAAACTTTTAGCAGCATTTTTTACAAATGTCGCTAAAGGGTATCTATAGCGGCGATCAGCGGCCACCACTAAAAATACCGCTGTTTTAGATGGTCTGTAGTGGCGTTTGTCACTACAAGAAAATCGGGTTCACCCAACGTGGGATTCCTTTACAAAAAATACACAAAGTCATCGCTAAAGCCCTTCAGCCATGACTTTCGGTCGTCAAGCCTTGGTCGAGGTTGCCGTGTTCAGAGAGCACAACTACGACGATCGCGCTTTTTTGTCAACCAAAGCAATGTTGCGTCGACCTTGAATGGCGTCGGAAAAAGTATCCAGTCTTTCGAAGAAGGGTCCTTCATTTTGCACGGATTATCGCTATTGCTCCGCAGCCTACGATGTGGAAGTCATCAAGGATTGTTCATCTTTCACCGATGATGTGTAATGCTTGAAGGATTTTAATGCTTGAAGGATTCCTCATCCTTCAACGAGGATATGTAGTGCATCAAGAACACTTGCGTCACATGTCAATTTGCTTTTCGTTCTTTTTTTTTTGGTGCTCTGGTTATCAAAATGCTCTTTTTAATTTGTTAGCCCAAGGTTTTTTTTGCAAAACAATCTTCAATTGATTTTGATGATAACAAAGTCTCTAAGTTTTTAAGGACTTTTAGATTTTACATTGTCAATCCTTTCTTTTAAAAGGATTTATGTCAAGTATCAAAGTTTCTCTCTTTATAAAATCTCTCTAAGCTACTTGATCTTCATTGTTCTTGTTAAATTATCTTCTTTTTATTGTAAATGGTTTTGAGAATCATTGAAATGGGATAGTTGTTGTTAAAGAACATTTTTTATGACTAAATGTGTTTGACACATTGACCCTAAGTGTCGACACATTGAACTGACCCTAAGTGTCGACACATTGAACTAACTCCCGAGAGTTTGCTTTCTAGGCCATTCAAAATGATTTTTTTGGCTAAGTATGGGAAATGTCGACACATTGCCCCTAAGTGTCGACACATTAAATTAACACCTGAGAGTTCTTTTCTTGGTCAAAGTTTAATGTGTCAGCACATACCACAAGTGTCAACACATTGTATTATTTTGCAGATATCCTGGACGCAATGCCAAATCATCCAAAAAGCTTGCAAATGTCTCAAATGACCTCCAACGGCACTCAAGCTTTACAAGAAGACCCTTAGTGCCCTAGAAGCTTTAAATAGAAGAAGATGGAGAGAGAAAAAGAAGAAGTGTGCGCCATTTACTCTTGCCCTAATTTCTAGAGAAAGAAAAGCTTTCAAGAGAAAGGAAGCTCCACCATCCAAGAAAGCTCGTACTCCCACCTGAAATACTGTAGCTCTCTTGTGAATTTGTCTCTTTGCACACCTTAGTACCTCATACCTGTTTATTCAGCTTTAAAGAGCTTTTACTAAGATTCTCTTTGGACCCATTCTTGAAAAACATGTGAGTGTCTGTGAAAACACTTGTCCTACTTGTTGTGTAGAAGAAATCCTCTAGGTTGTGAGGATTTGAGAGAGTGAGTTAAAATGTAAGCTCGAAAACACTTTGTAAAGGTTATTAGCACCCGGAAGCTAAGGTGTACTTTGTTATTTGGAAAATAGTGAAGGAAGCCCAAGGAAGTCAATAGCCTTGGGGGTGGACGTAGGCAAGTGTTGGCCGAACCACCTAAAAGTCACGGTGTCATCTCTCTATCCTTATCTCCATTTATTGTTGATATTTATTTGTTGCACTTGTTTGTCTTTTCCTTCATTCTCTATATTAGTCCTTGATTATATAGATTTATTCTCCTGCTCCTTAGATCGGATCCTTACCATATTGGGTTTAAAAGAAAAGGGGAGAAAAGTTTTATAAAACCCAATTTCCCCCCCCCCTTGGGTTGTTTTTTACCTCTCAATTGGTATCGGAGCTGAGGGTTTAGACGCTTTTAAATGACAACCCTAGTTAGCACCTCCTTAGCTGAACGGCAGTCGACAAATCGACCTTCCTTGTTTAATGGAACCTCCTACAACTATTGGAAGGCATGGATGAGAATCTACATCTAAGCCGTTGATTATGATCTGTGGAGAATCATTTCAAGAGGTCCTCGATTTCCCAAAGGAGCAGATGGAAAGCTCAAGGAAAAGAAAGATTTTGAAGAGAATGATCTTAAGCTCATGTCTCTAAATTCTAAGACTATGAATGTTCTGTACTGTTCTCTAGATTCAAATGAGTTCAATCGTATCTCTAGATGCGATACTGCAAAACAAATTTAGGATAAACTTCAAGTATCCCATGAAGATATGAATCAGGTAAAAGAAAGCAAATTAGCATGCTGTGTCCAATAGGCTATTGACGCTTCTTATAAGATGAGATCTGATGATCTATCTCTTCTATGTATTACTCAGTTTTTACTGATATCATAAGATGGGTTAAAATCTCTTGGTAAAGAATACATTAACGATGAAATGGTAAGAAAGACTCTCAGGTGTCTTCTTAAAGCTTGGGAACCCAAGGTCATCGCAATTCAAGAAGCTAAGGACTTGACGAAGCTCTCCTTGGACGAGCTCATGGGATCTCTCATGACCCATGAGATGAATCAAGTAAAGGAAGATGAAGATGAAGGAAAAGGAAAAAGGGATGTTGCCCTAAAGGCAACATACTCTAGTGAGGATGAATCCTCTGAAGATGATGAGGAAATGGCTCTATTCACTAAAAGATTCAAGAAGTTCTTCCGTAAGAAACAAGGGATAAAAGATCCTCAAGAAAAAAAAATTACAAAGGGGATAGCAGCAAAAAAAATGAAATTATTTGCTTCGAATGCAAGAAGCCGGGCCACATAAAGTCGGATTGCCTCAATATTGAATCCTACAAGAAATCTAAGGACTTCAAGGATAAAAAGAAAGCATTCTTAGTTGCATGGGGTGAATCCGATGAAAGTAATAGTGATAGCGATGAAGAAGTTGCAAATCTTTGCCTCATGGCAAAGGACATCGAAGATGAGGTACAAAAATCTTCGACTTACTCATTTACTTTCGAGGAATTACAAGATGCTTTTTATGAACAACATGTTGAGTTGAAAAGAATATTTTCAAAATATTGTTGTATTAAAAGAATTTTTGAAAGTATTCTGCAAAAGAGAATGATACTTTTTGAAAAGGTCCAAATCATTTCTCTTAGAGATTGATCTTGCAAGGGACAAAACCAAGGAAAATGATGAAAACTTTGCAAAGTGAGTGCAAGTGTTTTAATTGTTGAAATTGACACCTTGAAAGTGAAAGTTGACTCTCTTACAAATGATCTTGCAAGATTTACTCAAGGAAAGAAAAACCTTGATATTCTCCTTGGTTCACAAAAATATTGTTTCAACAAAAGCGGAATTGGCTACAAGTCAAGTGGATATCAAAAGTTATATTCTGATATAATTATTAAGTCATCAACACCTTTCTATATGTGTAATTTTTGTGGAAAGCATGGACACATCTCACACACATGTCCAACTAGAAAAGGATCCACTCATGGGATCAAAATTGTATGGATTCAAAAAGATAAGATAAAGGGATTTGTATCATCTAATACCAATGGACCCAAAAAGGTTTGCGTACCACAAGACCAAACAACTGATTTTTCTGCCAAGGAATTGGCTTGGAATCCAAGGACATCAAGGAACATTGGGTTCTTGATAGTGGATGCTCCAAGCACTTGACCGGAGACAAAAGTTGGTTTAACTCCTTTTGTCTTAAGGATAAAGGATCAGTCACATTTGGTGATAATGAAAAAGGAAAAATACTTGGCTTTGGAAGCATTGGCACGTATCCTAATCCTACAATTGAAAATGTTCTTCTTGTTAAAGGCCTAAAGCATAATCTCCTGAGCATTAGTCAATTGTGTGACAAGGGAAACCGAGTCATTTTTGAATCATCAATGTGCCTTGTTGAAAATATTGAAAGCAAGAAAGTCTTGTTTGTCTGACATAGATTTGAAAATGTGTACATTGTTCATTTAGAGAGCATCTCCTCAGAGAATATAAAATGTTTTTCTGCTCTAAATAATAAAGACAGCTGGTTGTGGCATAGGAGACTTGCTCATGCAAGCATGGACCTGATTTCTAATCTTGCCAAACGAAATCTTGTTTTGGGTTTGCCTAATCTTTCTTTTGAAAAGGATGAAATTTGTGCAGCATGTCAAAAAGACAAACAAACCAAAAATATTTTTTCAAACCTAAAAACATTGTGTCCACTTCTAGACCACTCCAACTCCTACACATGGACTTATTTGGTCCAACCCGAACATTGAGTTTGGGTGGCAAACGTTATGGCTTTGTTGTTGTTGATGACTTCAGTAGATTCACATGGGTTCTATTCCTAGCTCATAAAGATGAAGCCTTTCATGCTTTTGAAAAACTTAGCAAGAGAATTCAAAATGAAAAAGGTTTTGCTATTTCTAGCATAAGGAGTGATCATGGTAAAGAATTTGAAAATTCCTCCTTTGAAATGTTTTGTGGAGAAAATGGTATAAACCATAACTTCTCGGCTCCTAGAACTCCTCAACAAAATGGTGTTGTAGAGAGGAAAAATAGGACTCTTGAAGAAATGGCTAGAACCTTGCTTTGTGAAAACAACTTGCCTGATTATTTCTGGGCTGAAGCAGTTAGCACAAGTTGTTATGTTATGAACCGTTGCATGATTAGGCCTATTCTCAAGAAAACCCCTTATGAGCTATGGAATGATAGAAAACCCAACATTGGTTATTTTCATGTTTTCGGTTGTAAATGTTTTGTGCTCAACAACAACAAGGACAACTTTGGGTAAGTTCGATGCAAAAGCGGATGAAGGTATATTTCTTGGTTATTCAACTTCTAGCAAAGCTTATCGTGTTTTTAATAAACGTACCTTAGTTGTTGAAGAATCAGTTCATGTTGTTTTTGATGAATCTAATACTCTTATGAGAAAAGATGATGAAGATATTGTAGATCTTGATAAGCTTACAATTGACAAAGACAAGGGAGAGGCACTAGTGCAAGAGCAAGAACCTCAAGAGCCTCAAGAAGAGTCTCAACAAGATGATAATGATCTACCAAAGTCTTGGAAGTACATCAAGAGTCATCCTCTCCAACAAATCATTGGTAATGTTGAAAAAGGGGTAAGAACTCGATCCTCTGTACATCAAGCAAATAATTTGCTTACTTTCTCAACTTGAGCCTAAGAACTTTTCTGAGGCTAAAGATGATGAAAGTTGGATCCATGCTATGGAAGAAGAATTAAAACAATTTGAGAAAAACCAAGTATGGCATCTAGTTCCTAGACCCAAGATTATCCAGTTATTGGCACAAAATGGGTTTTTAGAAACAAAATGGATGAATCTGGGGTTGTAGTGAGGAACAAAGCAAGATTAGTAGCCCAAGGTTACAATCAAGAAGAAGGAATTGATTTTGATGAAACCTTTGCTCCTGTTGCTCGTTTAGAATCCATACGCATGCTTCTTGCTTTTGCTTGTTATAAAGATTTTAAACTTTTTCAAATGGATGTAAAAAGTGCTTTTCTAAATGGATTTCTTACTGAAGAAGTTTATGTTGAGCAACCACCAGGATTTGAAGATGAAAATCTTTCAAATCATGTATATAAGCTCACAAAAGCGCTTTATGGATTGAAACAAGCACCTCGAGCATGGTATGAAAGGCTAAGCTCTTTTCTCATTGAAAATGGTTTCTCAAGAGGTAAAATTGATACTACTCTTTTCACTAAAGAAAAAGATAATGATTTGCTTAATAGTTCAAATATATGTGGATGACATCATTTTTGGATCTACTAATGAATCTTTATGTCAAGAATTTTCTCAAGTTATGCAAGGCGAATTTGAGATGAGCCTCATGGGAGAATTGAACTACTTTCTTGGTCTTCAAATCAAACAAAGCAATGAGGGAATCTTCATCAATCAAGCAAAATACACTAAAGATCTTCTCAAACGTTTTTGCATGGAAAATTCAAAACCATGAGCACTCCTATGAGTCCATCCACTAAAATGGAAAAAGATGAGAAAGGTAAAGATGTAGATCAAACCAAATACCGAGGTATGATTGGCTCTCTTCTCTATCTTACTGCTAGTAGACCGGACATAATGTTTAGTGTTTGCATGTGTGCTAGATATCAATCATGTCCCAAAGGAATCTCATCTCCTTGCAGTCAAAAGAATTTTTAGATATCTTGTTGGCACTCAAAATCTTGGTTTGTTTTATCCTAAGAGTGTTGAATTTAATTTACACGGATACTCGGATGCGGATTATGCCGGTTGTAAAATTGATAGAAAGAGTACTAGTGGTGCATGCCAATTTCTTGGACCCTCACTAGTCTCTTGGTGTTGTAAGAAACAAAACTCTGTAGCTTTATCAACTACGGAAGCCGAGTATATTGCCATGGGCAATTGTTGTGCACAAGTATTGTGGATGAAACAACAGTTGGAAGATTTTAATCTTCATTCTCTCTCATCCCAATAAAATGTGACAACACCAGTGCGATAAATCTTACTAAAAATCCAATTCAACACTCTAGGACAAAACATCATTTTATTCGTGATCATGCTCAAAGAGGGGATATTGTTCTTGAGTTTGTAAATACCGACCTTCAATTGGCGGATATTTTCACAAAACCCCTCAATGAGGATAGATTTTGTTTTATTCGCCAAGAGATAGGAATGAAATTTCCTTTGTTTTGAATTGTTGTTAAATACTTGTTCTATCTCTTAAATTGTGTATTGATTGCTTTGAACATGTTTTTGAATGATGATTGATCATTTCTATATGGTTCTTAGCATTAAAACTATTTCATAAAATCTGCATGTGTCAACACTTGGTGAAACAAGTGTCAGCACCTCTGGTTTAATGGTTTTTCACCCATGAAGAAGTATGTGTCGACACCATGATATCATGTGTCAACACATCAGCCTTTCACCCGAGAGCCATTTTTTTTGTATGCTTCGGGAGCATGACCAATGTGTCGACACATGGTCAATGTGTCGACACATTGCTTGTGTTTACTGTTTTTAAAAAGGAAGGGCACGGGTGGCATATAAATCTCTTTTGAGTTAGGGTTCAGCTTTTAGGCCTCCTATCTCTCTCTCCTTCTCTCAAACCGTGCGGCTAAGCCTCTCTCTCCCAAATTTCAGTTACCCACTCTCTCTCTCTAAAAACCCACCGGCCGAAAGTCCCTTTTCCCTCAAAATCCTGCTCTAAAATGTCTTCCAGCCGACATACTCGCTCCTCTCAACGAACTCCAGCCTCTGTTGGCTCCAAAGGGAAGAAGAAGGCAGGACCACCGAAGAACCCACTCCCACTCCTGAAGACTACATCTACAGGTCAGGTCTCTGCAAAAATCGTTTTGTTCAAGACTTTCGAAATAGAAAAGTTATTGCTGGGAGATGGGCTGATTTTCAAATGGTTTAGTGAAAATGGGTTTGGATTTCAAGAGATGTTTGAGTTTCAAGGTTGGGGAACCTTGTGAATTTGAAAGTAAATTGCTATGTTTACTTAGTTAAGTTGGTTTATGCTAACTTTCAATTCACTAAGTCTGAGGATGCTGATAGTTATGTGAATGGGAAAATGTTGGATCTATCAAGTTCATCTTTGAATTCATGGTTAATGCCCCTGATGCTGGGAAGAAGTTCTTTGAAAACCATGGGTGGGTAGGTTTGTCTGAAGTTGATCCCCTTCATATTCTTAGGGTTGTTTTGGATAATCCAACCCTAAACGAAATTATCAAACCCACAGCTAGTGATCTAAGCATTCCAAGACGAATTTTACATCATATGGTTTGTAACATTATTTTACCAAGGACGGGAAAATTCGAGTACATCACGTTCCTAGACCTATTTATCATGTACTGCTTGATTACCCATACTCCCATGAACCTTGGTCACCTTATGATAAATCATATGAAGGCTGCCACCGAGAAGAAGAGACAAGGGCTGCCTTATGGAATGTTCTTTACCCATGTGTTTCACATTCTTGATGTTGATTTGGGAGGTGAAGTACGGGAACCTCCAAAGGCATCCAAAGAGTACAATCAGAAGACTCTAAGGTTGATGGGGTTCACACAAAATGATGAAGGTTTTTGGATAAAGAAAGCTGATGCAACCCCTCAAAAGCGAAGTCATAGGGGATCGGATTCTGATGCAAACAGCGAGGATGAAGACGAAGATACCTTTACTCGAACTCCTTCCACTGCCACCAGAACTCCGAGAGCACCATTCTCTCCTCCTCCATTTCCTTCTTTGCATATGGAGTCATCCTCCCGAATACCCCCTTCCCACTCTCATGTGCCTCAATTTGAATCTCTTGAAGCTTCGTTTGGGGAGATAAAGGAGGAACAAAAGAAATTGGGTCAGCAGTTGGAGAAGTTGTCCCTTGACATGAAGACGGGCTTTGATGACATCAAGCAGTTGTTTGCTGCTCATGATGCACGGTTCAATCTTCTTGACAAGGATGTGAGGCTGCTTAAGCACCAAGTCAATAACAGCATCCATAGGGCCAGCGAGGTGATTCAAGCTACTGTCGATGATTTAAAATCCTCTGCTCAAGATGTCGTAATGCCACCGAGCTTAGTCTGGATGTTGATCGAAAACTTCGGCCTCTTGTCATGAAATGGACCTATTGGTTCTCAACGACTTGGACCAACTGGTTACGGAAATTTGACGTCGATCATCCTCCTCCTCCCTGATCTCCTTTGCCCTCACTCTTGCCCCTCTCCTTGCCTTCTTTTTTATGATGCCAAAGGGGGAGAAAAGTGCCTCGTGCCTAGTTGTAATGCTGATGCCTTAACTCTAATTTGAGAACATTTCTTCTTTATGTTATTTTGTCTTCCTTGAGTTGAACATCTGTTTATTATTTGTATGAATTGTAGAACTTACTCTCTTATATTTAATGTGTATATTATGAATGGTTCTAAGGAAGTACTTGTGAAGATTTTGATAAGATTGCCTAAATCCCGCTTCAGGTAGTTAATTCTATCTTTTAACTCTTCGTTATATGAAGTCTTGTGTTCTGATTGATAAATTTGAAGTTGGGAAGTTTGGAGAATGTTCATAGAAGTGTTGTACTTACTTTTTAAATTTTGGGAAACCTCCTTTTACAAAGGGAACTCTTGCAAAATTTTTAAAAATCTCAAAGTCCTTTTTGCTAAAAATATCATGAAAAACTCCAGCTTGTTCTCAGGGGGAGCTTTTCTATTTGTTAGCAAATTGTTTTTTTAATGGTTTTGTCATCATCAAAAAGGGGGAGATTGTTAGCCCAAGGTTGTTTTTGCAAACAATCTTCAATTGATTTTGATGATAACAAGTTCTTTTCTTGGTCAAATTCAAAATGGTTTTGTCAGCACATACCACAAGTGTCGACACATTGTATTATTTTTGCTAGATTCCTGGAAGCGAACCAACTCATTCAAAAAGGTACCAAATGTCTCAAATGACCTCCAACGGCACTCAACTTTACAAGAAGACCCTTGGTGCCCTAGAAGCTTTAAATAGAAGAAGATGGAGAGAGAAAAGAAGAAGTGTGCGCCATTAACTCTTGCCCTAATTTCTAGAGAGAGAAAAGCTTTCAAAGAGAAAGGAAGCTCCACCATCCAAGAAAGCTCGTACTCCCACCTGAAAATACTGTAGCTCTCTTGCAATCTTGTCTCTTTGCACACCTCAGTACCTCATACTTGTTTATTCAGCTTAAAGAGCTTTTACTAAGATTCTCTTTGTACCCATTCTTGAAAAACACGTGAGTGTTTGTGAAAAACACTTGTCCTACTTGTTGTGTAGAAGAAATCCTCTAGGTTGTGAGGATTTGAGAGAGTGAGTTAAAGTGTAAGCTCGAAAAACACTTTGTAAAGGTTACTTAGCACCCGAGAAGCTAAGGTGTACTTACTATTTGGAAAATAGTGAAGGAAGCCCAAGGAAGTCAATAGCCTTGGGGGTGGACGTAGGCAAGTGTTGGCCGAACCACCTAAAAGTCACGGTGTCATCTCTCTATCCTTATCTCCATTTATTGTTGATATTTATTTGTTGCACTTGTTTGTCTTTTCTTTCATTCTCTATATTAGTCCTTGATTATATAGATTTATTTCCTGCTCCTTAGATCGGTTCCTTAGCATATTGGGTTTAAAAAAAAAGGGAGAAAAGTTTTATAAAACCCAATTCACCCCCCTCTTTTGTTTTTGACCTCTCAATAATATACTAAAAAATAAATTTAAAATCATCCTAATCAATTTATATAATAATTAGATTTTTTAGTGATGACGTAAATGAAGCACATAGTTTAATGCTGTATTTATAGACCGAAAGGTATACTAAAAATTGTCCTAACTATTTTATATAAAAAGTAGATAACTTCGTGATGGAGAAAATGAAGGGAATACATTAAGCGAATTGTTACAGATGAGAAGGAAAAATAAAATTCATCCAAATTAAATTATGTAACGAATAGATAACTTAATCATGAAAAAACGAAGAGATGATTAATGCAACTGTACGACCAAAAGATAAATTGAAAATTGTCCAAGCTAATTTTTGTAAACTTTGACAACTTAATCATGAGAAAATGTAGTGAACTGAGTATTGAAATAGTTACAGACGAGGAGAAAATTAAAATTCGTCCAAATTAATTTATGGAATAATTAAAAAACTCAATCATGAAGAAAATGAAGAGATAGATCAATGGAACAGTACGGACAAAATATGAATTAAATCTCCAAATTTATTCTCTTTAATTATTTGATCACTTAGTGAGGAATTAAATGAAAAAATTTATTAATGGAATTAATATATTCTAAAAAAAAGATTTAAAATAATCCTAATCAATTTATATAATAGTTAGATTTTTTAATGATGACGTAAACGAAGCACATAGTTTAATGCTGTATTTATAGACCGAAAGGTATACTAAAAATTGTCCTAACTAATTTATGTAAAAAGAGATAACTTAAGTGATGAAAAATGAAGTGAATACATTAAGCGAATTTTAAGAAGAGAAGGAAAAATAAAATTCATCCAAATTAAATTATGTAATGAATAGATAACTTAATCATGAAAAAAACGAAGAGACTGATTAATGCAACTGTACAGACCAAAAGATAAACAAAAATTTTCCAACCAATTTTTGTAAAACTTTTACAACTAATCATGAATAAAATGTTGTGAACTGATATTAGAATAGTTACTGATGAGGAGGAAAATTAAAATCGTCCAAATTAATTTATGGAATAATTAAAAAACTCAATCATGAAGAAAATGAAGAGATACGTTAATGAACAGTCGGGACCAAAATATGAATTAAAATCCCCAAATTATTTCTTTAATTATTTGATCACTTAGTGAGGAAGAAAATGAAACAATTTGATTAATGAATTATATTTCTAAAAAAAAATTTAAAATCATCCTAATGAATTTATATAATAGATTAATTTTAATGATAAGTAAACAAAGGACATAGTTTAATGCTGTATTTATAGACGAATATACTCAAAATTGTCCTAATAATTATGTAAAAAGTAGATAACTGTTAGCCAAGGTTGTTTTTGCAAACAATCTTCATTGATTTTGATGATAAAAATTTCTAAGTTTTTAAGGACTTTAGATTTTACAATGTCAATCCTCTTTTCTAAAGGATTTATTTCAAATATAGAGTTATCTCACAAAAATATTTCTAAGTGCATTTGAACACCATCACACAAGTTGATAAGATCAATTTTTCATATTGTAGGTTTTAAAATATGTTGAATGGATTGGACACTTTCAAGAGGCAAATTTTCTCTCACATTGAATGTGTCCAGCACATACCATCAATGTGTCACAACATTGCACTTACACCCGAAGAGGATATCAAAAGTTATATTTTGATATAATTATTAAGTCATCAACATCTTTCTATATGTGTAATTTTTGCGGAAAGTATGGACACATCTCACACACATGTCCAACTAGAAAAGGATCCACTCATGGGATCAAATTTTTATGGATTCAAAAAGATAAGATAAAGGAATTTGTATCTAATACTAATGGACCCAAAAAGGTTTGGGTTCCAAAGACCAACAACTGATTTTTGCAGGAATGCTTGGAGTCCAAAAACATCAAGGAACATTGGGTACTTAATAGTGGATGCTCCAAGCACATGACCGGAGACAAAAGTTGGTTCAACTCTTTTGTTTAAGGAAAGGGTTCAGTCACCTTTGGAGACAATGGCAAAGGTAAAATACTTGGTGTTGGAAGCATTGGTATGTCTCCTAATCCCATTATTGAAAATGTACTTCTTGTTGATGGTCTAAAGCATAATCTCTTGAGTATTAGTCAATTATGTGACAAGGGAAACCGAGTCATTTTTGAATCATCAATATGTCTTGTTGAGAATATTGAAAGCAAGAAAGTCTTGTTTGTTGGACATAGATTTGAAAATGTGTACATTGTTCATTTAGAGAGCATCTCCTCAGAAAATATAAAATGTCTTTCAGCTCTAAATGATAAAGATAGTTGGTTGTGGCATAGAAGGCTTGCTCATGCAAGCATGGACCTTGATTTCAAAATTAGCTAAAAAATCTTGTTTCGGGTTTGCCTAATCTTTCTTTTTGAAAAAGATAAAATTTGTGCAGCATGTCAAAAAGGCAAACAAACCAAAATATCTTTTAAGCCCAAAAATATTGTGTCCACTTCTAGACCACTCCAACTCCTACACATGGACTTATTTGGTCCAACCCGAACATTGAGTTTGGGTGGCAAACGTTATGGCTTTGTTGTTGTTGATGATTTCAGTAGATTCACATGGGTTCTATTCCTAGCTCATAAAGATGAAGCTTTTCATGCTTTTGAAAAACTTAGCAAGAGAATCCAAAATGAAAAAGGTTTTGCTATTTCTAGCATAAGGAGTGATCATGGTAAAGAATTTGAAAATTCCTCCTTTGAAAAGTTTTGTGGTGAAAATGGTATTAACCATAACTTCTCGGCTCCTAGAACTCCTCAACAAAATGGTGTTGTAGAGAGGAAGAATAGGACTCTTGAAGAGATGGCTAGAACCTTGCTATGTGAAAACAACTTGCCTGATTACTTCTGGGCTGAAGCAGTTAGCACAAGTTGTTATGTTATGAACCGTTGCATGATTAGACCTATTCTCAAGAAAACCCCTTATGAGCTATGGAATGATAGAAAACCCAACATTGGTTATTTTCATGTTTTCGGATGCAAATGTTTTGTGCTCAACAACAACAAGGACAATTTGGGTAAGTTTGATGCAAAAGCGGATGAAGGTATATTTCTTGGTTATTCAACTTCTAGCAAAGCTTATCGTGTTTTTAATAAACGTACCTTAGTTGTTGAAGAATCAGTTCATGTTGTTTTTGATGAATCTAACAATCTTATGAGAAAAGATGATGAAGAGATTGTAGATCTTAACAAAGAGGTTGATAAGCTTACAATTGACAAAGACAAGGGAAGAGATACTTGTGCAAGAGCAAGAACCTCAAGAGCCTCAAGAAGAGTCTCAACAAGATGATAATGATCTACCAAAGTCTTGGAAGTACATCAAGAGCATCCTCTCCAACAAATTATTGGTAATGTTGAAAAAGGGGTAAGAACTCGATCTCTGTACACAAGCTAATAATTTGCTTTACTTTCTCAACTTGAGCCTAAGAACTTTTCTGAGGCTAAAGATGATGAAAGTTGGATCCATGCTATGGAAGAGGAATTAAAACAATTTGAGAAAAACCAAGTATGGCATCTAGTTCCTAGACCCAAGGATTATCCAATTATTGGCACAAAATGGGTTTTTAGAAACAAAATGGATGAATCCGGGGTTGTAGTGAGGAACAAAGCAAGATTAGTAGCCCAAGGTTACAATCAAGAAGAAGGAATTGATTTTGATGAAACCTTTGCTCCTGTTGCTCGTTTAGAATCCATTCGCATGCTTCTTGCTTTTGCTTGTTATAAAGATTTTAAACTTTTTCAAATGGATGTAAAAAGTGCTTTTCTAAATGGATTTCTCACTGAAGAAGTTTATGTTGAGCAACCACCGGGATTTGAAGATGAAAATCTTTCAAATCATGTATACAAGCTCACAAAAGCGCTTTATGGATTGAAACAAGCACCTCGAGCATGGTATGAACGTCTAAGTTCTTTTCTTATTGAAAATGGTTTCTCGAGGTAAAATTGATACTACTCTTTTCACTAAAGAAAAAGACAATGAATTGTTAATAGTTCAAATATATGTGGATGACATCATTTTTGGATCTACTAATGAATCTTTATGTCAAGAATTTTCTCAAGTTATGCAAGGTGAATTCGAGATGAGCCTCATGGGAGAATTGAACTACTTTCTTGGTCTTCAAATCAAACAAAGCAATGAGGGAATCTTCATCAATCAAGCAAAATACACTAAAGATCTTCTCAAGCGTTTTTGCATGGAAAATTCAAAACCTATGAGCACTCCTATGAGTCCATCCACTAAAATGGAAAAAGATGAGAAAGGTAAAGATGTGGATCAAACCAAATACCGAGGTATGATTGGCTCCCTTCTCTATCTTACTGCTAGTAGACCGGACATAATGTTTAGTGTTTGCATGTGTGCTAGATATCAATCATGCCCATCTTATCCTTGTTTTATCCTAAGAGTGTTGAATTTAATTTACAAGGATACTCGGATGCGGATTATGCCGGTTGTAAAATTGATAGAAAGAGTACTAGTGGTGCATGCCAATTTCTTGGACCTCACTAGTCTCTTGGTGTTGTAAGAAACAAAACTCTGTAGCTCTATCAACTACGGAAGCCGAGTATATTGCCGTGGGCAATTGTTGTGCACAAGTATTGTGGATGAAACAACAATTGGAAGATTTTAATCTTCATTCTCTCTCATCCCAATAAAATGTGACAACACCAGTGCGATAAATCTTACTAAAAATCCAATTCAGCACTCTAGGACAAAACATATTGAGATAAAACATCATTTTATTCGTGATCATGCTCAAAGAGGGGATATTGTTCTTGAGTTTGTAAATACCGACCTTCAATTGGCGGACATTTTCACAAAACCCCTTAATGAGGATAGATTTTGTTTTATTCGCCAAGAGATAGGAATGAAATTTCCTTTGTTTTGAATTGTTGTTAAATACTTGTTCTATCTCTTAAATTGTGTATTGATTGCTTTGAACATGTTTTTGAATGATGATTGATCATTTCTATATGGTTCTTAGCATTAAAATTATTTCATAAAATTTGTTTCATGCAATGTGTCAACACTTGGTGAAACAAGTGTCAGCACTCTGGTTTTATGGTTTTTTCACCCATGAAGAAGTATGTGTCGACACCATGATATCATGTGTCAACACATCAGCCTTTCACCCGAGAGCCATTTTTTTTGTATGCTTCGGGAGCATGACCAATGTGTCGACACATCTTTGTTTACTGTTTTTAAAAAGGAAGGGCACGGGTGGCATATAAATCTCTTTTGAGTTAGGGTTCAGCTTTTAGGCCTCCTATCTCTCTCTCCTTCTCTCAAACCGTGCGGCTAAGCTCTCTCCCTCACAATTTCAGTTACCCACTCTCTCTCTAAAAACCCACCGGCCGAAAGTCCCTTTTCCCTCAAAATCCTGCTCTAAAATGTCTTCCAGCCGACATACTCGTTCCTCTCAAAGAACTCCAGCCTCTGGCTCCAAAGGGAAGAAGAAGGCAGGACACCGAAGAACCCACTCCCACTCCTGAAGACTACATCTACAGGTCAGGTCTCTGCAAAAATCGTTTTGTTCAAGATTTTCGAAATAGAAAAGTTATTGCTGGGAGATGGGCTGATTTTAAATGGTTTAGTGAGAATGGGTTTGATTTTCAAGAGATGTTTGAGTTTCAAGGTTGGGGAATCTTGTGAATTTGAAAGTAAATTGCTATGTTTACTTAGTTAAGTTGGTTTATGCAACTTTCAATTCACTAATTCTGAGGATGCTGATAGTTATGTGAATGGGAAAATGTTGGATTTATCTAGTTCTCTTTGAATTCATGGTTAATGCCCCTGATGCTGGGAAGAAGTTCTTTGAAAACCATGGGTGGGTAGGTTTGTCTGAAGTTGATCCCCTTCATATTCTTAGGGTTGTTTTGGATAATCCAACCCTAAATGAAATTATTAAACCCACAGCCAGTGATCTAAGCATTCCAAGACGAATTTTACATCATATGGTTTGTAACATTATTTTACCAAGGACGGGAAAATTCGAGTACATCACGTTCCTAGACCTATTTATCATGTACTGCTTGATTACCCATACTCCCATGAACCTTGGTCATCTTATGATAAATCATATGAAGGCTGCCACTGAGAAGAAGAGCAAGGGCTGCCTTATGGATGTTCTTTACCCATGTGTTTCACATTCTTGATGTTGATTTGGGAGGTGAAGTACGGGAACCTCCAAAGGCATCCAAAGAGTACAATCAGAAGACTCTAAGGTTGATGGGGTTCACACAAAATGATGAAGGTTTTGGATAAAGAAAGCTGATGCAACCCCTCAAAAGCGAAGTCATAGGGGTCGGATTCTGATGCAAACAGCGAGGATGAAGACGAAGATACCTTTACTCGAACTCCTTCCACTGCCACCAGAACTCCGAGAGCACCATTCTCTCCTCCTCCATTTCCTTCTTTGCATATGGAGTCATCATCCCGAATACCCCCTTCCCACTCTCATGTGCCTCAATTTGAATCTCTTGAAGCTTCGTTTGGGGAGATAAAGGAGGAACAAAAGAAATTGGGTCAGCAGTTGGAGAATTTGTCCCTTGACATGAAGACGGGCTTTGATGACATCAAGCAGTTGTTTGCTGCTCATGATGAGCGTTCAATCTTCTTGACAAGGATGTGCGGCTGCTTAAGCACCAAGTCAATAATAGCATCCATAGGGCCAGCGAGGTGATTCAAGCTACTGTCGATGATTTAAAATCATCTGCTCAAGATGTCGTAAATGCCACCGAGCTTAGTCTGGATGTTGATCGAAAACTTCGGC
Organism: Morella rubra; assembly: GCA_003952965.2. Taxonomy (NCBI): domain Eukaryota; kingdom Viridiplantae; phylum Streptophyta; class Magnoliopsida; order Fagales; family Myricaceae; genus Morella; species Morella rubra. The sequence continues at coordinate 19,820,540 of CM025855.1, read as the reverse complement.
CTCTTGTCATGAAATGGACCTATTGGTTCTCAACGACTTGGACCAACTGGTTACGGAAATTTGAAGTCGATCATCCTCCTCCTCCCTGATCTCCTTTGCCCTCACCCTTGCCACCTCTCCTTGCCTTCTTATTTTTGATGATGCCAAAGGGGGAGAAAAGTGCCTAGTTGTAATGCTGATGCCTTAACTCTAATTTGAGAACATTTCTTGTTATGTTATTTTGTCTTCCTTGAGTTGAACATCTGTTTATTATTTGTATGAATTGTAGAACTTACTCTCTTATATTTAATGTGTATATTATGAATGGTTCTAAGGAAGTACTTGTGAAGATTTTGATAAGATTGCCTAAATCTCGCTTCAGGTAGTTAATTCTATCTTTTAACTCTTCTTATATGAAGTCTTGTGTTCTGATTGATAAATTTGAAGTTGGGAAGTTTGGAGAATGTTCATAGAAGTGTTGTACTTACTTTTTAAATTTTGGGAAACCTCTTTTTACAAAGGAACTCTTGCAAAATTTTTAAAAATCTCAAAGTCCTTTTTGCTAAAAATATCATGAAAAACTCCAGCTTGTTCTCAGGGGAGCTTTTCTATTTGTTAGCAAATTGTTTTTTTAAAATGGTTTTGTCATCATCAAAAAGGGGGAGATTGTTAGCCCAAGGTTGTTTTTGCAAACAATCTTCATTTGATTTTGATGATAACAAAGTCTCTAAGTTTTTAAGGACTTTAGATTTTACATTGTCAATCCTTTCTCTTAAAAGGATTTATGTCAAGTATCATTGTTTCTCTCTTTATAAAATCTCTCTAAGCTACTTGATCTTCATTGTTCTTGTTAAATGATCATCTTTTTATTGTAAATGGTTTTGAGAATGATTGAATTGGGATAGTTGTTGTTAAAGAACATTTTTTTATGACTAAGTGTTGGAAGTGTCGACACATTGACCCTAAGTGTCGACACATTGAACTAACTCCCGAAAGGTTGCTTTCCAGGCCATTCAAAGTGATTTTTTTGGCTAAGTATGGGAAGTGTCGACACATTGACCCTAAGTGTCGACACATTGAACTAACTCCCGAAAGTTTGCTTTTCAAAATGATTTTTTGGCTAAGTATGGGAAGTGTCGACACATTGAGTGTCGACACATTGAACTAACACCCGAGAGTTTTTTTCTTGGTCAAAGTTTAATGTGTCAGCACATACCACAAGTGTCGACACATTGTATTATTTTGCAGATTCCTGGAGCAACAACTCATCCAAAAAGCTTCAAATGTCTCAAATGACCTCCAACGGCACTCAAGCTTTACAAGAAGACCCTTGGTGCCCTAGAAGCTTTAAATAGAAGAAGATGGAGAGAGAAAAAGAAGAAGTGTGCGCCATTAACTCTTGCCCTAATTTCTAGAGAGAGAAAAAGCTTTCAAAGAGAAAGGAAGCTCCACCATCCAAGAAAGCTCGTACTCCCACCTGAAAATACTGTAGCTCTCTTGTGAATCTTGTCTCTTTGCACACCTCAGTACCTCATACTTGTTTATTCAGCTTAAAGAGCTTTTACTAAGATTCTCTTTGTACCCATTCTTGAAAAACACGTGAGTGTTTGTGAAAAACACTTGTCCTACTTGTTGGTAGAAGAAATCCTCTAGGTTGTGAGGATTTGAGAGAGTGAGTTAAAGTGTAAGCTCAAAAAACACTTTGTAAAGGTTACTTAGCACCCGGAAGCTAAGGTGTACTTACTATTTGGAAAATAGTGAAGGAAGCCCAAGGAAGTCAATAGCCTTGGGGGTGGACGTAGGCAAGTGTTGGCCGAACCACCTAAAAGTCACGGTGTCATCTCTCTATCCTTATCTCCATTTATTGTTGATATTTATTTATTGCACTTGTTTGTCTTTTCCTTCATTCTCTATATTAGTCCTTGATTATATAGATTTATTTTCTGCTCCTTAGATCGGTTCCTTAGCATATTGGGTTTAAAAGAAAAAGGGAGAAAAGTTTTATAAAACCCAATTCACCCCCCCCCCCTCTTGGGTTGTTTTTGACCTCTCATAATTTTTTTTAGGTAATTATTTTCAAGGCTCTGTTCTCATGTCAGAAAAGTACTGTTGACTTATGAAAGCAAAATGAGATGAAGACAATGTATAAATCCTTGAACTGTAAACATTGTTTTTACATCCATGGTGTGCAATCAAAAACTATTTTCAGGCAACATGCCTCACAAATAACAAAAAAGCAAAGTTCTGTATACAAAAACTTGAAGAAAGCAATGTTCCTTCGTCACTCATCGTCCCCTTGCACCAGCAGAAACTGCCACAGCTTTGCAACCTGCTTTTGAAGCTTCTAAACTATAGCTCCTTTGCCTTTTCCAAGACTTTGTTTCTTAATAGATGTTGCTGTCCGCATAAAGGAGAAGCTTCATTACATATATAAAGGCTAACATTCGTGGGAACCAATCTAAACACACAGAAAACGGTAAGCTAAAATATAGGTTTTCTAAATTCCTTACCCGTTTCTTGAAGCTTTAGTAGCATGCTGTTCTGGGGTTATGTAGGATCTTTGGCAGACAACACTGGCGATATGGTTTGAGGTTGGACAGGAAACTGCAAAGCATGACACTAGAGGAAATACCCACTTTAGCCACATGGTAAGTTGCGGACGTGGGTAAAGCGCAGTCTTCTTCCACCACTCAGCCAAACTCGTCGAAGTTGAAGATTCACAGCTCAACCGCAAGTCAGCGTCGGCTTCCTGGTCGGCGAATGTCCAAATCAAAATTACTGTAGCGCTTATATAATTTTTATTTCCAACTCCACACTACATCGACAAAACAGCCGTCGTGAGTGCCTTGGTAACCCAATCACCTTTCCTCCACTGTCTGGGTCCATCAAGAAAAATCCCAAAGCCGACGAAGGTGGTCATCGCCAACGATTTTTTAGTGCGATATTTATGCCGACCACAATCTTCTTGCTCGTCAAGGATCTCTGGTGAAAAAATTCGGGGAAGTCACAGCTCAGTCGAAATCTCAAAAACCTGGGATCACTCAACTTAACTTCTCTGTGATATGGGTATAACTCGGTTGCTTCATCAGACAAAGATGAACTTTTCCAGACAAGGGTTTTTTTATTCTCTATGATTTGGAAAATAGCTAACGATATATGTCTCTGTGATTTAGAAATAAGCTGACGACATATGTTCTCGAATTTGTAAGATTCTTGCCGTTCTCAATCTCCGTTCGTCTCCTCTCCTAAATTAAGCAATTTAACGTGGAGTCTGGAGAGAAACTCTGTTCTTGTTCTTTTTTCCATGCCTACCAAAAGTATGTTTTCCATGACTTTAATATATTGGTTTTATGGAGATCTGTGAATTTGTTTCTCAAGATACTTTAACGTTTTTGCAGCTTGTTGGAAGCGATCATTGTTCCTTTAATTCCACATAGAAAGCTGCTCTGAGAAATTATCTGGGACCAACTTATGTTATTCTACTTTTTAATTCTTCTCTATGTGGTGATGGGAATCTGTAGGTATCAAGGAGAGAATGCATTTGGTATGGGATATTATGGTGATAAGCAGCAATAGATTTCCTGCTTGTTTGCATATAAATAGCTCCATGCAAAAACTCCTCTAGAAATGCTCCTTTTCTCTGACTCATTTGTTATGCAGGAATTTGGCCAAATTTTTGTCAATGATTATGTTCGGATAACAAGCACAGAATAGTATACTATTTCTCTGATTGTTTAGATAATGCAAGATCCCTTTGTAAGTTTTATTTGGCGTTCTTAGATAAGAAATCTAAGAAAGTACCAGTTGTATGTCAAATTGAACTCACTGTCTTCAATCTTTTGAACCTATTATTTGGAATTAGTGAGGCCATTAGATGTCTGCTTCACTACTTAGTCTGTTGGACTTTGGCTTCTAAATTTGTGGCGGTAGAAAAGGGCTGCAACACTTGTGATGAATTAATTCTGAGTTTGATGCTTAATTGGTTATTACCTTTTAAGATGATGAGGAATCCCTGGACATGGCAGGTGTAAAAGATATGTCCAAAGTTTTGTTGTTGAAAGACAAAACTAGCCAAGAGAGGAAGCTTGAGGAGATGGAGAGAAATCAATGTATACTCAAGGCCTTGGAGGCAGTCGCCAACATGAGAGCAAAATAGGCAGCTCTCTGAGAAGGTTTGCGTCCATTATCAAAATATATCGTGTAGGCTTGGCGTCTTGAAGAATAATTATTTAGTATTTGTTAATGGAAGTTCTCCTGTTGTTGAGATTTCACTCCCAAGTGGAGTTCATCATTGTTAAAATATCCATACTTGTTCTGATGTTTAGAATTATTTATGGCTTTTTAAATATCTAATGGGTTTCTGAGAAGCAAGAAAAGCTGAAGAGGTTTTGGATTCCTATGGCTACTGAGACTGCTATATCAAATCACACTTCTGCTATCAATAATTCAATATGTCCCAATTTTGTCCTTGAATTTCAATTAAATTGAGATGTTACTCAGGAGGATAGAATGATGTTTCTGCTTTATTGTACCCTTATATACTCCATAAATTGTTCCATTTACACTTCCTGTTTCATATTTTTTGGTTTCGCTCATTTACTTGTTGCAGCAAGTTGAGAAGAAGGTGAATGCCTAGGTAGCTTTTAATTATGACATGTTGCGCACGAAGTCATCTGTCAAAAGAATGGTGTCTGCATGTTAGAAGGAGGTAATATTTGAGAAACTAAGTGAATGCTTAATGTTTATATGTCTGCGTGCATGCATGTTAGTGGTTGAATGTGTGTTTTGGTTCTAACTTTTCCTTGATCACTTGGTCCTTAACAAGATGTTTGTCCTTATGGAAATGGTATGTTGGCTCTCTTGTTTAGTGTCTTGCTGAATGAGGTATGAATATATCTAAGTGGAGATGAATGCTTTGAATATATCTATGGAACTAATTATAGTTTGTTCTGATTCTCTTGGGGGCTATGTAAAACCTTTATGCAGCTTAGTTATGGTAAAGTTATGTCAGCCGTTCCATATTTTTCCCTTTGTTAAAGAGATTACTTTCAGTGTCTTTCCATGTTTTCCCCTAATTTATGTGAGTCTCAATCTTCTAATAATCTCTGTGCAGATCCATGGGTCCCTTAATGTCTCTTTCTCTTTTTTCTAGCTACCACAATTGTCAAGTCACCTATGTCTCACAGGACATTACACGTTCAAGGTGTGGTTCTGTTTCAATCCGATATGGGACTTTTGGTTGTTGTTTTATTACTTTTTCTTTGAGTCCACGACAGAGTGTTGAAATTACATAAAGATATTTGAAGCTGATTTCTATATTACCTTTCTTTTTCAATCCATTTATATTTGCAGATTGATATATTATGCATGGGACAGAACTTGTAACAAACAGAAATCTTGAAGCAAGTAAGGGATGCTGTTTGGTTGCCTCAATTATTAAGACTATATCAATTTGACATTATCATTAGAAGGCTCTGTAGGCATGTCTAAGAAGGCTCTATAGACATGTCTACCAGACATTTGATGTCTTCGCATTACGAAAGACGTGTATTGGATTGAGGTCTCTTGGTTTGGTCCTCTACTTATAGCAAGTTGTATATTTGTATGCTTTTATTCAGGAATATATGTGTGGGATTCAGTCCTCAAATTGCTTTGTTTGCACTTCCACCGGATCCAGACCTTTGCAGAATGTTTTCGACTTGTTTTGTAAACTATTTTTGCATTTAGCATCCGTGCAACTGATAGAAGAAGAAATATGTCTTTTCATCTGATGGTTCATGTGGGTTGATAAATTTGAATAGAAGGTTTTGAATTTCAATTGTTAGTTGAATCAATGGGTTGGTAAAATTGTAACGTGGCTCGCATTAAGATGAGAATGCAGCACATGAGAATGACAATCTCTTGTAATAAAAGCAAAACGTTTAGATTGCTCTCGTAGGACACCGTATAATATGCTTTCTGCCTCCAGATATGTTTTCTGCCATAGAAACGATCAGCACCGTGGTGGTAGAAAAAGGACGCTACTCAGCTTAAATGATAACAAACCAAGACGTATTGAACTAAATGTGTGGCTAAAATGATCTTAACTAACTACATAATAAGTTTAATTTAACCAAAAAAACCCATCTTTAGGTAAATCATAATATCCTTCTTTTGCTTTTACGAATGCTAAACACTAATGGTTTTTTTTTTTTAAGAGAAACTAAACACATCTATCTACTGCAAATCATAAACTATGTTGCTGTTCATATATTTTTTTTTGGGTGAATTGTTGGTGTTCATATTACAGGGGTACTAAAACTCCAATATTTTTCTTTAGGAAACATAACATGTCTATCTTGAGTAAATCATAAATTATAATTGACATGGAAACTAAACACTAATGTTTTACAGCTAAACTAAACACATCTATCTTGCAAAATATGACATTGCTTTGAGTGGGAGAACACATTTATTTATCTTGCAAAATATAGCACCGAACATAGCCAAATAACATGGTTGTATGCGGGCCTTCAGCCCCCTTGACAATTTTTTATCATGGAATAAATGCAGTAGTTTTGACTAAAAAAAAATTGAAAAGGGATGTAGTAGGGCACATTTATTTATGGATCCCTTAACCACTCAGGGCACTCAGCATTTCTTTGTGCGGGAGAACACATCTATTTAATTAAATTTCTTTTTGAATCTTCATGTGTAAAGTTGCATCTTAGAATTTTTTTGGCAACTGAGCGGGAAGCATAGGCGCCAGGACTTTGAACTCCAGGGGCACCATTGCAGGTGCTTGGGCTTTATTCTGGAGGGAGGTTCCCTTCAGGCTTTTAATTACCTCACCGAGGACTCTCATCAGGTTGGAGTTAATCTGTGAAGATGTGGCAGACATACAGGAGGCTTTGAAGTCTTCCCCTGCGTGGGAAGTAAGCTAGAAAACGAGACCAGGCAACCAAATGGCGCATCTCCTTGTGAAATGGGAAGCTCTCTCGCAATCTTTTGGTTTTTTCTCTTGTAATCTGCTTCCTTCTCATATTAGGCAAGGCTTCTCTATGTCCAGTGTCTTTCATTTTGTGAACTTGTGATTTCATTACAGACCCTTGGAGATGGTCCGATGACTCTATACTGGATTGACAGGTTACAGTTTCTCATTTCATAAAAAAAAAAAAAAAAAGGTGTAATCACTTACTCATCATCCTATCACTATAGAAACTGCAAATTGATGCTTTCTGGTAGTTTGTTCCCTTGCTTTATGTTTAATGAGAAGTAGTAAAGTCTTTGATAAAAGTACTTATATATATATTTTTTGAAGGGCCTTTTTCTTAAATCTTACATGGCATCTCTACTTTCAGTATGCTCGAATTGTTCAGAAGCTAGGTTTTCCAGGCTTGGTTAGAAAAAATGTTCTGCGCATGTGTGTATTAGTTGGTTCTCACTGTGCCGTTGCTTCAATAAAAACTTGCAGTGCTAAGCATGTTGCTTAGTTGATCCAACCATGGTATTTTGTTAAATACTTCATACAGACTTATTTTTCAAGGAGTGTTTAGTGGGAGAATTGAGATATGAGAAGGCAAGCTTAATTTTTCGAGTTGAGGTCTGTTTCCCCCCCCCTCCAAATGCATATTTGATGTTCCTAGCCTATGTGTAATTAATAATACATAAAACAGGTTTATCTATGCTGGAGAGCTTAGCAATGATCTAAAGCAACCTTGTCTAAACTAGGGGTATGGTCCTGTAAATAATTTTTCACTGGATTAGTGTTCTCTCAAGTGTGATTTAGTTCTTAAACTACTGACTTAACATGTTAGTCTTGATTGCAGTTTAGCTATTTCACTGCATCCTATTTTTTTTCATTTATGATTGGAGACTCAATTTTCACCATCTAAGAATAGGTGGAAACGTTGTATAATATGGTTATACCCGACTACTTAGCTCTAGCATTTCAATCCATTATTTGTTCCGTTGAGATGGGGAACTCAAGTTTCATTTAAGAATAGGTGGAAATGTGGAATGATTTGTGATACCCAAACGCTGGCTCTTTAATTTTTAGTAACCCTTTGCTACTTTGGTGTCCGAAACTGTATTTGCTGTTGTTTTCCTAACCATAGTACTATTGTCAATGGTATTCACGCCTCTTAAACAGGGCATGGAAACAAGTAAATTCTCATTCTCTCTGTTCTGATGGTGTGAGAAGATTAAGCTTTAACTAGTCCAAGAATTTTTTTATTACATGGGTTGTCAAATGTTATTTTGAAATGTATGAATATTGGAGATCCTCTGTTCTTGACTTCTTTCCATCTGTTTTTGTAGGACTATACAGGCAAACACATCCAGAAGTAACAGTTCTTGATCCTCCAGATGCCATACAACATTTACACAACTGCCAATTCATGCTCCAGGTTGTTGTTGATCTAAACTTGAATTCATATAAAGTTGTAAAAACTTTGAATTTGCTTATATTGTTAATGTGGGAGATGCGGTAATGGACCCCCATGTGCAGAGAGATGCATCACTCTGTTTTGTCAGTTTATTGGTATTCCACAGATCAACAATGTTTTCTTTCTCTTGAAGGAATCTTGAAATGAATCAACAAGTATAGCTCAATTAATGCAGAAAAATAAGGAACTTCAGGAAAAAAAATAGCACGAAAATCTCCATTATATGATGCAGAAAGTACACAAATTAAAACCAACTACTGTAGATCTCTTCAGTTGCTAAGCATGAACACAAAAAAAAAAATGACTACTTTAGAAATGCCCACGGGTGAATATGTACCAACTGCAACCAACTTGTCGTGGGCCAAACTCTCGTTGCAGCAGCTCACAGACTTTACCGAAATCAATCACGACGACTATCGCTCGCTCGGGCACGCCCATTACCAACGGAAAATGATCGTCATTGCAGGTACGCCCGTCGTTGTTGGGAACTAAAAACCAACTTGGCCGGCGGCTAAATAATCGTCGGCGAAAGATGTGGCATTCCTGACCCATGGAGATCGTCGGCAAAAGATGTGGCATTCCTGACCCATGGAAATCATCGGCAAAAGATGTGGCATTCCTGACCCATGGAGATCGTCGGCGCGAAACAACTACGACCAGCTCGTCGGACTTGCGGTCCTCATCACCGATGACAAAAATAGCTTCTCCCAACAAACTTCATAGTCACCGTTGCCTCCCTGCCCCGACAGAGGTGTTGAGTCATCAAACGAGCTGCCTTGACGCTGCAACCTCAACGAAGCTTCAACGACCCATTGCGGTGGCTGAAGAGCTCTTCTGATGACTTATGCCATTTTTTCCGACGGAAGCCTCCATCGGCGATGACCAATTTTCCACTTGTGCGAGTGGTTTCAAAGACCGGAACACCGTCATACGACACGTCGCAATTACCAACGAAGACCTTAAAGTTGACCTGATCTCCTCTTTACTTAATTTTGGGAACTCTTCATAATTTAAAATCAACGAGGTCCGGATAGGATTTGGTCGACTGATCTGGAGTCTGGAGGGTCCAATAGCATTAATATAATTTTGCAGTTCACGAGTGAACTTAATTCCTGGAGCAGGAACCGATTTTTCTTTCCACTATTCCTGTCAACACGTGCTTCTCATTCAAGAACCTTCCTCATTGGCAAGACTATATAAGTACCTAGCTATAGCTACCGTTCTGCCCCATGAAATCACCAAACATAATCTTATTGCTAGTTTCCTCGATTCGCACACTCGTTTCCTTTCCAACTATCTGCATCACTTTTCTCCTTGAGCGTTTTACCCACCTCACTTCATCGGTCATGTTCATCATGAGTTATGTTATACTTTTTGCTACCCATTTGAAGTGGGCATGCAACTACCTGCTTCACCATTCTTTCTCTAAGCGTACGCCGAATGACATGCTGGAGATCTGTACTGAAGAACTAAGCACAGGCCGGTACAAGAGCAAGCTGTTGGGGTCAGAAGAAGAAGTGGAGTGCGCTGTGTGCCTGTGCAAGATAGAGGAAGATGAAGAGATTAGGGAGTTGAGATGCGACCATATTTTTCATAGGGATTGTTTAGACAGATGGGTTGGATACAAGCACGTAGCATGCCCCCTTTGTCGTGGGTCTGTATTTCCACGTAGCACTATCACTGATGAGCTTGGGGTGGAAGTTCTGTTTTTCAAATATAGTTCTTTTAGTTCTGGTGACCGGGACAGGTGGTGGCTACGCTGATCACCAATGGCTAAAAGCTTAGTACGATACAAGGCAACTATATGCTGGCATATATATCTGGCCTGCATGCCTTGCATAGCTAATTCAAAATGGATTTTTTGTTACCCCCATTAGGTAATTTATCCATTCAAAATTGGTGATTCGACTTACGTTGACTCTCGACGACCCCCCTTATATTCTGCGGGTTAGTTGTTACCAATTGGCTGTCACAACTCTATAATTTGCTTTGTATTTCTTGAAAAGAGAAGTATGGAAGATTGGATTTAAATGGCAGCCGCGCCTCCGAATGGTCAAAATTGAATAATACCTCTTGATTGCCTTTTCACTGCAAGAAAAATGACATTAGGTGTCAAATTTCGCGTGTCACAAAATCATACCCTTCTCTGTCAAAATATAAATTTCATTACGCAAGGTATGCCCGGAAATACAAAAATGTTTGGACGGCCTTAAAACGAGTCCACACAGTATTTACAGGTGACGAAAGGCAAAACATCACAAATTTGTGACTAGACACATTCGTCAAGAATCTGCGAACCTGTCCGAACAGTCTGTGATGACGTGCGCAGAGAATTTGGGTGACAAAACACAGTTTTCACCTATAAGTGACGCAGGTCAAATCGTCACAAAAGCTGCAATATCGTCTGCACGGTCTGATCATAACATCCGAACGACTAGGATAGTCCACACATGATTGACATGCATCTATTTCAAACAACTGTGGAGAACAGTTGTTCGCGTCCGCACAGTTCTCTGCAGTCCGGATGCGTATGGCTATAATTTCAGCGAATAGTGGTACTCCACATTGCACGTTCCAGACGTCTGCTCGTCCATAGTTGTCCATACTGACTCATACCATCTGAATGCCATCATTTCCCTACGGTTCACGATTTGCAATTTAATGCGTGAAAATTTGATTGGTCCACGTGAAAAACCTGACCGTCCGCACAGTAGTAATGGGTCGTCCGAACAGTGTAGAGGGATTTTAAAGACAAACATAAGTCATTTGAATGGCATTTTACACCGGCAGTTTTACAATTTCTCTCATTTCTCACAGAAGTGCACCCACGTTTTTCATTCAAAATCTTGCTCTTCAGTCCTATTTCGTGGAGTTCTTTCTATCCAGGAACGTTTCTCATATTTTATTTCATTTTTTCATTTAAAAATCGTGTTTTTGACTTTATTTAAGTAGAAAATTTCATATTAGATTTCCGTCCACCACAGTTATTGATGGTCGATCTTTGTATTAATATGGATGCCTAATGTTGTAGGATTGTTTATACTATAATTTTGTAAGGTTTGGTGTTGGTTTGGGGTAGTTTTAGAGGTGGGGAGATGCCAGCCACGGCTGAGTCGACTTGGTTTTCTTCCCCATGACACGTTCAGACGGTTGCAACCGTTAGGACAGATTGTTTTAAATTTTCTACTATTAGTTTTTTTGAAAACGATGCCATTTCAAAACGGTCGTGCAGACGTCCTGAGTGTGACATGCGGACGGCGTTGGCTTTGTACGCCGTCGTTTAGTTCAAGATATATACTTTTGTTTATGTGGTTTGAACTACGTCATTTTTCGTTAGATGTTCGGACGGCGTATTTGTCGCGTGCGAACGTCGATCCATTATACGCTATCATTTTCTTTAAGATATATACACATGTTAAAAATTTATTTTTTAGGAGTATTTTTGTTACGGACGGTTATGCTAGCGTGCGCACTATTCCCCAAAACTAGGTCGCTTTATTAGTCATTCGGACGGCTTATTTGTGCGTGTGGACATTGATCTGTTATACGCTATCATTTTGTTTATGATATATAAACATGTTAAAAATTTAATTTTTAGGAGTTTTTTTGTTGCTGTCAGTTATCTTAGCGTGCACACGTATATTACCTAAAACTAAGTTGTTTCATTAGACATTCAGATGGCTTCTATTTGCGTGTAGACATTGTTCAATTATATGTTGCCGTTTTGTTTAGGATATATACACATGTTAAAAATTTATTTTTTAAGAATTGTTTTTGTTTCGGACGGTTATGCTAGCCTACGCACATTTGTTCTCTAAAACTTAGTCACTTTATGCTACGTTCGGACGGCTAAGAAGCGTCTAGATGCTTGTTTTAATTAGACAACATTATTTTATACACTGTGCGAACGCTATGTTACACCGTGCAGATGGTGTTTACTGATAGTTTATTTGTTTTTGCCTTTTTATACAGTTTAAGAAATGTTTAAAAGCCAACGTTCGTTATCTACCTCATTTGCCAAGAACTCTACGCACCAAGATCCTCAAAGTCAGGAGGATTATATGACACGAGAGGAGCAGCTGGAGCAGCAGCGAGTTGAGATATTCAGCCGATTGGTTATTGTGGAGCGTGAGGTCGCAGTTGCTAAGTTCGAGGAGATGAAGTATATGAGCCAGAATATCGGCAATATTATGGATAACCAAGGTTGGATTGGGCATCTTAAGAGAGAAGGCATAGCATCTGTAGATCTAGTCTGGAAGTTTTACACTGCACTGCTGGATGTTGCGAATCTTGATGCACCGGTATGGACCGTCATTATACGCGGGGTGTCCTTTCAGTTGTCAATATACATCGTAGCGGTATTTATACGAATGCAGAGGCCGATTGGAGCATACCCTGGAGTTGAGATAAGGAACAAGCCAGATGCAAAAGACATCTTCATTACATTCATGGGCCAAGACGTGGTGATCGTCAGACCCTTCACAAGACAAAAGTGCATGCTTCCATTTTGGCGTATTTTGCACCTCATCTTCGCCTACGACATCGAGCCGAGGGCTCACACGATAGAGTATCCTATAGTGAGAGGCAAACTGATACTGTCTGTGGCTAGATGAGGTATTATAGATTTTTCGTTGTACGTCTTTCTGACTTTTCGGTCTAAAGCGAAGATCAGTTTTGCTGCTGCATTGTCATACAGTCTTTTCCTAACACACTTCCTCCTTAGTGTGGGCTACATGGATTGTTGGGACAAGGAAAGGAAGGCGCCTCTCAGTCCCATCTGTCGAACCACTTTGAACCATTCCGAGGCTCAGATTAGGCAACAACAAATACCTCGGGCTCCTGCTCCCAAAGAGCCGCAAACAGTGGAGGAGCCCCCTCATCATGCGCAGAAGGAACAACAAGCCTGGGCTGATGCTTGAATGACAGACTTGAAGGGGATGGTTGAGGCTTGTATTTCACCAACACATTAGCTGTGCATCGCCTTGGGGACCAGTGTGACCTCTATGGAGGCTCAGATGACAGGATTGTAGCCATTTCCCAGTACCACTCTAGGCACCTTACGTGTGATGTCGAGGAGTTTGGGCGCCATTGAGGATCAGCTTAGGAAGATGAGCAAATCCACAGAGGATGGATCCACAAAGCCCAATCCGCAACATGATTAGAACACTCTTTATAGTTTTATTTCATGTTATTTTTTTGGATATTTATTTTTGTCGTGGATATTTATTTTGGGTTTGTATTTTGGATATTTACGTTGATTATGTTTTATGACAGTTATTATGCATTTTTTTCAATTATGGTTTAATATTTATCTTTGACGGTTTGGATATGTTAATACTTCAAATGTAATGTTCATGATCTGTTACTTAGTGTGAGACCCCGACTTTTAGGTTTCTTTCAATGTTAATTTTATTTTGACTCTTTAAGTTTTGCACTACCTAAATTATTGAGAAAAGACATGTATGGTTGATTTGATTAAAACTACGTCTAAGGTGAAATTTTCCTCTACCATTTTCATGCATCTTTAGTTATAATTTAAATGTTATATTGTTTGTGAATTTAATAGTGATAAATTTTATTATTGGGGTTAATTATGCTAGTCATTTTTATTTGTTCAAGTATATCCCTAAATTTGCAATATTTAGAAGGATTTGAACTAGGGGCTTTGATCTTTGAAAATGTGTGTTGCTTGGAATCAAATGGAAGGGAATCAATGTTAGTCATATGAAGTGGCAAAAAAAAAAAACAGAGAGAAAGAGAAAGGCTGCCACCCATTCCTCCAATGGTGAATGGCGTTGCAAACTAAGTTGGGGCATGGAGGTCATTTCCTCCCCCAAACTTGTTTCACGCCATTTCCCCTCCCCCCCCCCCTTCCGCATTTTCCTTTTTACGTCTTCCCCTATCACTCACACACAAGTGAGAGAAGAGAAGAAAAACCGAGAGAGAAAAAAGGAAGAAGCCGAGAAGAAGAAGAAGAAGAGAGAAGAGAAGAAGGGGAAAGCTGAGAAGAAGAAGAAGAAAGAAGAGAAGAAGAAAAAGGAAAGAGGAAACTGCCGTGGGAGTGAAGAGACTTCAGCTGCAGTATAGAAAATCAAGAGAAGCCAAGGTAAAGGGGGATCTAACATTTGGATTCAAAATTCTATAGGAACCGTGAGTTTTGTGTGGGTTTTGTTAGAGGTTATGTTGATTTGAGTTGGGAATGAAAGGTAGACATGCAAAGTGTTCTAGAGATGTGAATGAAGGAGAAGAACTTTTGTGCTAAGTTAGTTGGCTGTAGATAGGAGCTTATGGCAGAAGGTAAACATAGAGAAAATTCTATTTTTGGTGCATGTGATGATCGGCTATGGCAGGAAGTGACCAAGCCTTGCGTATAGTACCTTCTTGGTTTTTTTTATGTATTAGATTCACCTATAAGCTGAGATGCATGTGAGTTTTATTAGAGAGTCAAGTTACAAGTGATGAACTTCAAGAACTAATAGGCATGCACGGTCAGTTTAAGTTAAGGTTTCAAAAGAAAAATAGTTGTGTCATAAGTGTTTGTTGGAAAGCCTAAAAGAAAGGATAATGCAATAGCTTTGGCTTGATGAAGATAGAATCATGATATTGCTGTAAGTTTTGAATTGGAATTGTAAAAGTAGGGGATTTTTAAGAGAATAGCTTCTGTTATGAGGTGTTGGCAAGAGCTGAAACCTGTTTTGCACATGCATGGCCGGGTATGTGATGGTTGTGACATAGGGTGTTGTCATTTGATATTTAAATGGGTGGAAGTGCAATGAGCTGGAGAGTGGAGGTCAGATTTGCACCTCTGCTTTCATAGTTGTCTCTGTTATTTTCAGCACCTCCTAGGAGTTTAAATTGGTTCTTGAATGTTGGTTATGATGGGGAGATTGGAGTTTTGGTTGCTGGAAATTTTGAAGCTTGAAGAGACCATAGTTGCTGCTGTTAATGACTGTAATTGGTTGAAAAGAAAACTTCTTTGTTGTTGCTGTTGCATCTATAAAGGTTAGACCCATTCTATTATGAGCTATTGTTGTTGTTGGAGAACCCGTAGCATTGATAAGTTTGGCCTATTATGTTGGAGATCATTGAGAATTATAGAGAAGGCTTGTTAGACTAGTTGCTGAAAAACCAGTTGCTGAAATTAGCTTCTGCAGATCACAAGGTTCGAATTAGGAGTGACCTTTGATGTGATTATTCTTATTCCCTGATCTTCAAAGAATTCTGTGTTATAGGCCTATGAAATACAAAGATTTTAAGCCATACCTTGGGTGATTCCGATAAGTATTGGGTGAGTTATATGTTGTTCAAGGTCCAGACGTCAAGCTGCCAGCAGCCTTGCACGTCCAGAATCTTGCTCATTTCAAATGCTTTTTAAGTGATCAGTTTAAGTCCAAATTTTATGAATCTGGTCTTGAATTTTAAGTTTGTGAAAGAAGAACATTTTAAGGTAAATTTCGTGTGATTTAGAGGTGTAATGAATAAGTTGTGATGTTTTGAAAGTAGAAGGCCGAGCTGGAGGCAGCAGCAGTGTTGCTTTAGGATTTTCATCTGATATGAAGTGTTTTTGAAAATGCATAGTAATTCTGATGCTTGTGATTTTTATCTTCAAGCTTGAACTATGAAGGCAGAATAGTTTTAAAAGAAATTTCATGTAATTTGGAGCCATTTTTTATGAATTTTGAAGCTGGAGACGTCGGGGCTGTCCGCTTGGACGTCCTCAGCAGCTCGCATTTTCGGGTAAATCTTTCGAGTGGCAAACAAGCTCCAAATTACCTGAAATTTTAATATGTTATGAAAATTAGTGTAAGGATCAGTTTGGCATCCAAGTCTTATGGCTTCAGCAACCTTAAGATAATACTTTGCATTGTAGGATCACCATTGGGAAGTCAAGAAATATGGGTGATTTTGTATGATGTGCTGAATTTAATTGAATGATTATTCTCTACATCTATAAACCTCTAAATGACATTAGTATGACTCATTTGTAGGCAAGGTGCCACCATAAGCTCAAGTGGACAAAGGTAAGTGGAAAAATTATTTTTCCGAAAACTGGAATGATACACAGCATGATTAATTGTCATCAAGCACGTCATGAGCATTTGCATTAATTTTCTCAAGAGGAAGAAAAGGGAAATTTTATGCAAATGAAATGAGATTTTATGATATGTTATGGGGCTAAATAGATGGTCGGTACCGTACCCAAGTAAGATAGGTGCATCCACTCCGAAGGACGAATGCGAGAAGGATGGATGACTCCTAAGGGCACCCACTCCGAAGGACGAATGAGAGAAGGATGGGTAGTCCTCGAGGTATGTGCAACCACACTGAAGGATGAATGCGAGAAGGTGTGGACCTCTAAGGGTCGTGTCTAGCCATTAGGCCTGGGGCCACATCAAGGCTAGCTCGACCAAATGACATGTTCCAAGGGAAAGGGGAACAGTTCCGAAGGGAACGCACAACCCTGACTTCAGGGGTAAATGGAGCGATAGAAATAGCCCAAAATAAATATGAAATGACTTCTAAGCAAATTTGCATGTGCAAGAGTTGCATACATAAACATGCATTTATTTTGGCATATATATACCTGTCATTCATGATCATGTCATGCATATCCCTTACTGAGTCATTCGACTCACAGTATTTCAATTGTATCATTCCAAATGATGTTCCAAGTGAGGGAACTCATGGGGAGGATCTAGAACCCGAGGAGGGGGGCTGACGAGGGTGCCCTCCCCTAACTTGCAATTCCTGTAGATCCTAATTATTTTTGAAAGAGCTAACATGAACCTCCAATGTGTGGTGGTCATGGTCTGTTTAGCCTATGAGGCTTAAGGCTCTTAAGCAACTTATATTTTGGGACCATAATGTAATTATAATTTATTGCTTTGAGTTATTGCCTGAGGATTGGATTCTAAATGTCTCTCTATGTGTGTTGTTTGATGTAGCTATATATTTTTATTTCGCCCACACTTATTTACATATTCTTATACTTCAGTAGAGCATTGAGAGTCCGCATGTCAGCTGTGGGTAAGAAATTAAAATTCTAAATAGTATTTTCATGAACTAGAGAAATTCATATTTTTCTGAATTAGTGAGAGGCAGGTTAGTTTGAAAAAAAAAATTCCGCTTTAAGATTTTAATAAGTGCGCTGGAGCGTTCGTTGTTGGGAATGCTAGCGGCTGTCATTAGCCTCGTCGGGCTAGCATTTGGGGCGTGACACTTAGAATGTTACTGACTGCAACACTTAGAATCTTATGTATAAATTTAAGGTGAAATACATCAGTAATTAATTTCATAAGAAATGAATAACTAATAATTAATTTATAAAAAAATTAATAATCAATAAATGTAGTATCAAGATTATTGAAGTATGTATATTTATATATGTAATTAATAAAAGGACAAGTTTAATGTAATTTAAGTAGATAGGTAGCGTTCGGACGTCTATTTAACCGTTCGGAAGGTTGTTGATGTATAGACGATGCAATTTATTCAACGAAAAACGGTGTCGTGCTTTCAAAATGAGTCGTCCTCACGTTTTGTTGGTATGTACAGACGTGAATTGTCTAATATGAAGTCGTTGAGTTGGATGTAAAACAGTGTCGTTGGCTGGTTCAAATAATTAATTGGATTTAATTCGTACAAGTCCAAACGCCATCAAAATTATGGATAACAATCCGGACAGCTACGAAATTATTAGCAGTAAATTTTCTCGACAAAATTTTGGGGGGACAGCATCCGAACATCACTTATTACCATCTGGATGTGTTTTTCGCAGAATGAAGAGGCCGAAACCTAGAAACTGGTGTTCACAACTTTCCCAAAAACACCCAAAATGCTCTCCAATTCATCCTAGCTCCGGGGTTTCTTCTTGAAGAGTCATTTGTATGGTTGAGGAGGAGGTTCAGGCATAGATTGCTTAAGCTTTGGGTGGATTGGAGCATATCTTTGCGATTTGGAAGCTTTGAGAGGTATGGTGTTTTACAGTTTTTGTGGGTTTTCAGAAAAATGTGTTATTTTGCTTTATTTTTTATTGTTTAATACTTTGAGTAGCTTAGAAACATGTTTGGTATTGATTGGGTGCAAAAATAATGATGTAAAACAGCCGTTTTTGGGATTGAAATGCGTCTATGGGCAAGCGATTGTCAAAGGATCTGTTCTTTGACAATCACAGTCCGGACGTTTACATTAGCCATCTAGAACAGTTTTTAAGTCAATTCAAACCGTTCAGACGTCCTTCTGGGCGTGCAGACATTTCTTTAAGAAACAAAATCTTTTTGGTTTTAGCAGTGCAGACAGTTATTAATCTGTTCAAACAGTTATGCGTGAAGTTTATTTAATATTTGTTTTGTTTTGCATTTAGTAACCCTTAGACCACTTTGAGAATTACCGTGCGTTTTAGTTGCTGAACGCGCTGTAATTCCCATATTGTCCAAGTTGTGGACAGTTTGATTAGACTATCTGTAATATACATAAATGTTCTGGTCATTGATCGGCTTTTTTTAATGCTCAAACAATTTTTGTTAGGTTGGCCATAGATTGCTCCGGGAAAAGTATCACTAAGGCTGGGGCACAAATAGAGCGACTAGCTTGGACGGATGCTATGGTAGTGGAGCTAAAGGAGAGTATCCAAACGATAGTAGAGCCGACACATACGTTGTGCATGTATCTCCATACCTACTTGACCACTCTGGATAATAATTTTGCCCTAACAAAGAGGGGTCTGAGGGAGGAGGTGATTGCTATGCGGATGGAACTGACTTCTGTGACAGAACACGCGTTCCAATTGTACCAGTCTCTCAATACCATTCCAATACAACTTCAGACGCTCATCAAACAGGTGGATATTATGAAGGAACATTCGGAGCATGTTCGTGATGCCATTGGACAAGATCCCAATGAGTCAGCTCGTCGTCGTGATTCAAACTAGTCTCTGACTTATGCTTTGTTAATCTTCGACTTGTAATTCAAACTAGTCTCTAGTTTATGTATTTTCACTATTATTTACTTATGCTTTGTTAGTCTCCAGCTTGTACTAGACTTTATGATTATGTTTTTTGTTTGGTATTTCTATGTTTGATATTTTATATTATGTACTTGATTTCAATTATGTATTTTATTTACCATCATGTCAATTAGATATTTGTAGATCATTATTAATTTTATCGTCTATTAATATTGTCTTCATATTCATGTCTAATTTAATTTTAAATGTATAATTAAATAAATTAAATTTGAAGATTTCGTATTATAATTTAGAACTGTTCGGACATTTTAATAAAGTCTGAACGTCCACTTGATATGTATTCGTCCGCACGCAATAAATAAATGTCTACACGGGTTCCAATTGCATAACGTCCGAACGAAATTCCACCATCCTCACATTCATATTTAAGCAACGTCCGCATGTTCTAGAGCCATTCGCACAATATATTCGTGGCATTTTTTCTTAAGATAAAAACAATAAGCGTCCGCTCGTAGTTTATTAGAGTGCAGACAACATATCTGCTGACAAAATTTATATTTTGACACAGATATTCACTCTGTGCAAACCTATATTAGAGATGTTCGCATGGATTTAAATGACGAAATTGATTTTTTCACATAACAAATTGATGTTCGCACAGGTCATGCAAATAGAAAAAAACAAAGAATCCGTGATGTATTTATAATTGTCACACAAAATGAAAACCATTCGAACTGACTGAATTGACTTCCAGATGCTATTTCTTGAGGAACCTCACAAATTGTCACCAAAAACTAGCATGACATGCTTCTTCTATCAAACCGGGTGTCAAAAAATTTTGACACCAATAATTTTTGCTGACAAATTTTTAACTTTAGGTGACAAAAAATTTTGACACCCAAAACCTATTTTGTTGTAGTGTTTTATTCATCAGCTGACTAAGTTATAGTAGATGCCAGTGGTTGGTGATTGACACGTATGTTGAATATTGGATTGTATTTGGAATTCTGAGTATATGTATAGTTTATATAGAAGCACTATAATATGGTAGCTTTATTTAAAAGAGTCTTAATATAGGACATAGTGTATTGTATTTCAAGATAAGTACCTCCAGGAGACAACATTCTTGTCGATTCCTATATATATATATATATTAGTTGGCAAAGGTTCAAAAGTACAATACCCTACTCACAGTCACAACACAAAATATCACATGAATACATGTACAGATGGGATCCAAAAAAGCAAAGAGCCTTGCCATCCAATATCCGTGCAAACTACCAGTATATAGGGTAAAAAGGTAAGACCTCGATTAGCACTCAATATATTCTATTACCTGATTGAGAAGGGACCTCGATTAGCATGGACCCGATATGAGTGTTCATGACTGACGTAATCAAAGTCGGTGAGACAACATTTAATGACTCTAACTCCGATATAAGTATAAGCCGACTCCGTCGGTTCACCTAGGCATACGCAGTCCATAAATTTTGTTAGGCCACCACCTCAAATATCAATTTTTTTTTCTTAATAAATTTATGCACTTCACAGATTTTTTTTTTTTTTATTTTTTTTTTGTCTTTCGGCCCAAAAGGTGAAAACAAACAAAAATTTGGAACTAGTAAAATGACACCCTGTCATTTACAGGGGAAGATACAATTTTTTAAATGTAAGTCGAGAGTCTGGTTGGTGGACTCTACTCCAACTTAAAGAAAAAAAAAATTAAGGCTCTGACCGACTCAACTATATTAGGTTGAAGTTAGTTTCAGGATCATTTTTCATAGCCCTAGGATTGCTAACAATATAGAATATGGTTTGTAGTACTACCTCTCAAATCCATTTTCCCGAGAGATCGAAATTTGGCAAGCCCAAAAGTATTGGGACATTAAAAATACTGGAACGTATGACTTTACCTCTCTATTTTATAAATGGAAAACATCCTAGTACGCCCCATAATTATGGAACAAAATTAAAATGCTCGCTTTGAAATTCTAATTTATCTGATTATACCCCTTAAGTTGTAAAAAAAAAAAAAAGCAATTGTCGTTTGCCATTTGATTTGGCTGTTTAACTAGACGAAAAGTGACTCAGAAGACTCTAAGGTTGATTCACACAAAATGATGAAGGTTTTTATAAAGAAAGTTGATGCAACCCCTCAAAAGCGAAGTCATAGAGGCTCAGATTCTGATGCGAACAGCGAGGATGAAGACGAAGATACCCTTACTCGAACTCCTTCCACTGCCACCAGAGACACCGAGAGAGCCATTCTCTCCTCCTCTCATTTCCTTCTTTGCATATGGAGTCATCATCCCGAATACCCCCTTCCCACTCTCATGCGCCTCAATTTGAATCTCTTGAAGCTTCATTTGGGGAGATAAAGGAGGAACAAAAGAAATTGGGTCAGCAGTTGGAGAAGTTGTCCCTTGACATGAAGACGGGCTTTGATGACATCGAGCAGTTGTTTGCTGCTCATGATGCGCGGTTCAATCTTCTTGACAAGGATGTGCGGCTGCTTAAGCACCAAGTCAATAATAGCATCCATAGGGCCAGCGAGGTGATTCAAGCTACTGTCGATGATTTAAAATCATCTGCTCAAGATGTCGTAAATGCCACCGAGCTTAGTCTGGATGTTGATCGCAAACTTCAGCCTCTTGTCATGAAATGGACCTATTGGTTCTCAACGACTTGGACCAACTGGTTACGGAAATTTGAAGTCGATCATCCTCCTCCTCCCTGATCTCCTTTGCCCTCACCCTTGCCACCTCTCCTTGCCTTCTTATTTTTGATGATGCCAAAGGGGGAGAAAAGTGCCTAGTTGTAATGCTGATGCCTTAACTCTAATTTGAGAACATTTCTTGTTATGTTATCTTTGTCTTCCTTGAGTTGAACATCTGTTTATTATTTGTATGAATTGTAGAACTTACTCTCTTATATTTAATGTGTATATTATGAATGGTTCTAAGGAAGTACTTGTGAAGATTTTGATAAGATTGCCTAAATCTCGCTTCAGGTAGTTAATTCTATCTTTTAACTATTCATTATATGAAGTCTTGTATTCTGATTGATAAATTTGAAGTTGGGAAGTTTGGAGAATGTTCATAGAAGTGTTGTACTTACTTTTTAATTTTTTGGGAAACCTCTTTTTACAAAGGGAACTCTTGCAAAATTTCTTAAAAATCTCAAAGTCTCTTTTTGCTAAAAATATCATGAAAAACTCCAGCTTGTTCTCAGGGGGAGCTTTTCTATTTGTTAGCAAATTGTTATGTTTTTTAAATGGTTTTGTCATCATCAAAAAGGGGGAGATTGTTAGCCCAAGGTTGTTTTTGCAAACAATCTTCAATTGATTTTGATGATAACAAAGTCTCTAAGTTTTTAAGGACTTTAGATTTTACATTGTCAATCCTTTCTTTTAAAAGGATTTATGTCAAGTATCATTGTTTCTCTCTTTATAAAATCTCTCTAAGCTACTTGATCTTCATTGTTCTTGTTAAATGATCATCTTTTTATTGTAAATGGTTTTGAGAATCATTGAAATTGGGATAGTTGTTGTTAAAGAACATTTTTTTGTGACTAAGTGTTGGAAGTGTCGACACATTGACCCTAAGTGTCGACACATTGAACTAACTCCCGAAAGGTTGCTTTCCAGGCCATTCAAAGTGATTTTTTTGGCTAAGTATGGGAAGTGTCGACACATTGACCCTAAATGTCGACACATTGAACTAACTCCCGAAAGTTTGCTTTCAGGCCATTCAAAATGATTTTTTGGTAAGTGTCGACACATTGTGTGTCGACACATTGAACTAACACCCGAGAGTTCTTTTCTTGGTCAAAGTTTAATGTGTCAGCACATACCACAAGTGTCGACACATTGTATTATTTTGCAGATATCTGGAGCATGCCAAATCATCCAAAAAGCTTCAAATGTCTCAAATGACCTCCAACGGCACTCAAGCTTTACAAGAAGACCCTTGGTGCCCTAGAAGCTTTAAATAGAAGAAGATGGAGAGAGAAAAAGGAAGTGTGCGCCATTAACTCTTGCCCTAATTTCTAGAGAGAGAAAAAGCTTTCAAAGAGAAAGGAAGCTCCACCATCCAAGAAAGCTCGTACTCCCACCTGAAAATACTGTAGCTCTCTTGTGAATCTTGTCTCTTTGCACACCTCAGTACCTCATACTTGTTTATTCAGCTTAAAGAGCTTTTACTAAGATTCTCTTTGTACCCATTCTTGAAAAACACGTGAGTGTTTGTGAAAAACACTTGTCCTACTTGTTGGGTAGAAGAAATCCTCTAGGTTGTGAGGATTTGAGAGAGTGAGTTAAAGTGTAAGCTCGAAAACACTTTGTAAAGGTTACTTAGCACCCGAAAGCTAAGGTGTACTTACTATTTGGAAAATAGTGAAGGAAGCCCAAGGAAGTCAATAGCCTTGGGGGTGGACGTAGGCAAGTGTTGGCCGAACCACCTAAAAGTCACGGTGTCATCTCTCTATCCTTATCTCCATTTATTGTTGATATTTATTTATTGCACTTGTTTGTCTTTTCCTTCATTCTCTATATTAGTCCTTGATTATATAGATTTATTCTCCTGCTCCTTAGATCGGATCCTTAGCATATTGGGTTTAAAAGAAAAAGGGAGAAAAGTTTTATAAAACCCAATTCACCCCCCCCCCCTCTTGGGTTGTTTTTGACCTCTCATAATTTTTTTTAGGTAATTATTTTCAAGGCTCTGTTCTCATGTCAGAAAAGTACTGTTGACTTATGAAAGCAAAATGAGATGAAGACAATGTATAAATCCTTGAACTGTAAACATTGTTTTTACATCCATGGTGTGCAATCAAAAACTATTTTCAGGCAACATGCCTCACAAATAACAAAAAAGCAAAGTTCTGTATACAAAAACTTGAAGAAAGCAATGTTCCTTCGTCACTCATCGTCCCCTTGCACCAGCAGAAACTGCCACAGCTTTGCAACCTGCTTTTGAAGCTTCTAAACTATAGCTCCTTTGCCTTTTCCAAGACTTTGTTTCTTAATAGATGTTGCTGTCCGCATAAAGGAGAAGCTTCATTACATATATAAAGGCTAACATTCGTGGGAACCAATCTAAACACACAGAAAACGGTAAGCTAAAATATAGGTTTTCTAAATTCCTTACCCGTTTCTTGAAGCTTTAGTAGCATGCTGTTCTGGGGTTATGTAGGATCTTTGGCAGACAACACTGGCGATATGGTTTGAGGTTGGACAGGAAACTGCAAAGCATGACACTAGAGGAAATACCCACTTTAGCCACATGGTAAGTTGCGGACGTGGGTAAAGCGCAGTCTTCTTCCACCACTCAGCCAAACTCGTCGAAGTTGAAGATTCACAGCTCAACCGCAAGTCAGCGTCGGCTTCCTGGTCGGCGAATGTCCAAATCAAAATTACTGTAGCGCTTATATAATTTTTATTTCCAACTCCACACTACATCGACAAAACAGCCGTCGTGAGTGCCTTGGTAACCCAATCACCTTTCCTCCACTGTCTGGGTCCATCAAGAAAAATCCCAAAGCCGACGAAGGTGGTCATCGCCAACGATTTTTTAGTGCGATATTTATGCCGACCACAATCTTCTTGCTCGTCAAGGATCTCTGGTGAAAAAATTCGGGGAAGTCACAGCTCAGTCGAAATCTCAAAAACCTGGGATCACTCAACTTAACTTCTCTGTGATATGGGTATAACTCGGTTGCTTCATCAGACAAAGATGAACTTTTCCAGACAAGGGTTTTTTTATTCTCTATGATTTGGAAAATAGCTAACGATATATGTCTCTGTGATTTAGAAATAAGCTGACGACATATGTTCTCGAATTTGTAAGATTCTTGCCGTTCTCAATCTCCGTTCGTCTCCTCTCCTAAATTAAGCAATTTAACGTGGAGTCTGGAGAGAAACTCTGTTCTTGTTCTTTTTTCCATGCCTACCAAAAGTATGTTTTCCATGACTTTAATATATTGGTTTTATGGAGATCTGTGAATTTGTTTCTCAAGATACTTTAACGTTTTTGCAGCTTGTTGGAAGCGATCATTGTTCCTTTAATTCCACATAGAAAGCTGCTCTGAGAAATTATCTGGGACCAACTTATGTTATTCTACTTTTTAATTCTTCTCTATGTGGTGATGGGAATCTGTAGGTATCAAGGAGAGAATGCATTTGGTATGGGATATTATGGTGATAAGCAGCAATAGATTTCCTGCTTGTTTGCATATAAATAGCTCCATGCAAAAACTCCTCTAGAAATGCTCCTTTTCTCTGACTCATTTGTTATGCAGGAATTTGGCCAAATTTTTGTCAATGATTATGTTCGGATAACAAGCACAGAATAGTATACTATTTCTCTGATTGTTTAGATAATGCAAGATCCCTTTGTAAGTTTTATTTGGCGTTCTTAGATAAGAAATCTAAGAAAGTACCAGTTGTATGTCAAATTGAACTCACTGTCTTCAATCTTTTGAACCTATTATTTGGAATTAGTGAGGCCATTAGATGTCTGCTTCACTACTTAGTCTGTTGGACTTTGGCTTCTAAATTTGTGGCGGTAGAAAAGGGCTGCAACACTTGTGATGAATTAATTCTGAGTTTGATGCTTAATTGGTTATTACCTTTTAAGATGATGAGGAATCCCTGGACATGGCAGGTGTAAAAGATATGTCCAAAGTTTTGTTGTTGAAAGACAAAACTAGCCAAGAGAGGAAGCTTGAGGAGATGGAGAGAAATCAATGTATACTCAAGGCCTTGGAGGCAGTCGCCAACATGAGAGCAAAATAGGCAGCTCTCTGAGAAGGTTTGCGTCCATTATCAAAATATATCGTGTAGGCTTGGCGTCTTGAAGAATAATTATTTAGTATTTGTTAATGGAAGTTCTCCTGTTGTTGAGATTTCACTCCCAAGTGGAGTTCATCATTGTTAAAATATCCATACTTGTTCTGATGTTTAGAATTATTTATGGCTTTTTAAATATCTAATGGGTTTCTGAGAAGCAAGAAAAGCTGAAGAGGTTTTGGATTCCTATGGCTACTGAGACTGCTATATCAAATCACACTTCTGCTATCAATAATTCAATATGTCCCAATTTTGTCCTTGAATTTCAATTAAATTGAGATGTTACTCAGGAGGATAGAATGATGTTTCTGCTTTATTGTACCCTTATATACTCCATAAATTGTTCCATTTACACTTCCTGTTTCATATTTTTTGGTTTCGCTCATTTACTTGTTGCAGCAAGTTGAGAAGAAGGTGAATGCCTAGGTAGCTTTTAATTATGACATGTTGCGCACGAAGTCATCTGTCAAAAGAATGGTGTCTGCATGTTAGAAGGAGGTAATATTTGAGAAACTAAGTGAATGCTTAATGTTTATATGTCTGCGTGCATGCATGTTAGTGGTTGAATGTGTGTTTTGGTTCTAACTTTTCCTTGATCACTTGGTCCTTAACAAGATGTTTGTCCTTATGGAAATGGTATGTTGGCTCTCTTGTTTAGTGTCTTGCTGAATGAGGTATGAATATATCTAAGTGGAGATGAATGCTTTGAATATATCTATGGAACTAATTATAGTTTGTTCTGATTCTCTTGGGGGCTATGTAAAACCTTTATGCAGCTTAGTTATGGTAAAGTTATGTCAGCCGTTCCATATTTTTCCCTTTGTTAAAGAGATTACTTTCAGTGTCTTTCCATGTTTTCCCCTAATTTATGTGAGTCTCAATCTTCTAATAATCTCTGTGCAGATCCATGGGTCCCTTAATGTCTCTTTCTCTTTTTTCTAGCTACCACAATTGTCAAGTCACCTATGTCTCACAGGACATTACACGTTCAAGGTGTGGTTCTGTTTCAATCCGATATGGGACTTTTGGTTGTTGTTTTATTACTTTTTCTTTGAGTCCACGACAGAGTGTTGAAATTACATAAAGATATTTGAAGCTGATTTCTATATTACCTTTCTTTTTCAATCCATTTATATTTGCAGATTGATATATTATGCATGGGACAGAACTTGTAACAAACAGAAATCTTGAAGCAAGTAAGGGATGCTGTTTGGTTGCCTCAATTATTAAGACTATATCAATTTGACATTATCATTAGAAGGCTCTGTAGGCATGTCTAAGAAGGCTCTATAGACATGTCTACCAGACATTTGATGTCTTCGCATTACGAAAGACGTGTATTGGATTGAGGTCTCTTGGTTTGGTCCTCTACTTATAGCAAGTTGTATATTTGTATGCTTTTATTCAGGAATATATGTGTGGGATTCAGTCCTCAAATTGCTTTGTTTGCACTTCCACCGGATCCAGACCTTTGCAGAATGTTTTCGACTTGTTTTGTAAACTATTTTTGCATTTAGCATCCGTGCAACTGATAGAAGAAGAAATATGTCTTTTCATCTGATGGTTCATGTGGGTTGATAAATTTGAATAGAAGGTTTTGAATTTCAATTGTTAGTTGAATCAATGGGTTGGTAAAATTGTAACGTGGCTCGCATTAAGATGAGAATGCAGCACATGAGAATGACAATCTCTTGTAATAAAAGCAAAACGTTTAGATTGCTCTCGTAGGACACCGTATAATATGCTTTCTGCCTCCAGATATGTTTTCTGCCATAGAAACGATCAGCACCGTGGTGGTAGAAAAAGGACGCTACTCAGCTTAAATGATAACAAACCAAGACGTATTGAACTAAATGTGTGGCTAAAATGATCTTAACTAACTACATAATAAGTTTAATTTAACCAAAAAAACCCATCTTTAGGTAAATCATAATATCCTTCTTTTGCTTTTACGAATGCTAAACACTAATGGTTTTTTTTTTTTAAGAGAAACTAAACACATCTATCTACTGCAAATCATAAACTATGTTGCTGTTCATATATTTTTTTTTGGGTGAATTGTTGGTGTTCATATTACAGGGGTACTAAAACTCCAATATTTTTCTTTAGGAAACATAACATGTCTATCTTGAGTAAATCATAAATTATAATTGACATGGAAACTAAACACTAATGTTTTACAGCTAAACTAAACACATCTATCTTGCAAAATATGACATTGCTTTGAGTGGGAGAACACATTTATTTATCTTGCAAAATATAGCACCGAACATAGCCAAATAACATGGTTGTATGCGGGCCTTCAGCCCCCTTGACAATTTTTTATCATGGAATAAATGCAGTAGTTTTGACTAAAAAAAAATTGAAAAGGGATGTAGTAGGGCACATTTATTTATGGATCCCTTAACCACTCAGGGCACTCAGCATTTCTTTGTGCGGGAGAACACATCTATTTAATTAAATTTCTTTTTGAATCTTCATGTGTAAAGTTGCATCTTAGAATTTTTTTGGCAACTGAGCGGGAAGCATAGGCGCCAGGACTTTGAACTCCAGGGGCACCATTGCAGGTGCTTGGGCTTTATTCTGGAGGGAGGTTCCCTTCAGGCTTTTAATTACCTCACCGAGGACTCTCATCAGGTTGGAGTTAATCTGTGAAGATGTGGCAGACATACAGGAGGCTTTGAAGTCTTCCCCTGCGTGGGAAGTAAGCTAGAAAACGAGACCAGGCAACCAAATGGCGCATCTCCTTGTGAAATGGGAAGCTCTCTCGCAATCTTTTGGTTTTTTCTCTTGTAATCTGCTTCCTTCTCATATTAGGCAAGGCTTCTCTATGTCCAGTGTCTTTCATTTTGTGAACTTGTGATTTCATTACAGACCCTTGGAGATGGTCCGATGACTCTATACTGGATTGACAGGTTACAGTTTCTCATTTCATAAAAAAAAAAAAAAAAAGGTGTAATCACTTACTCATCATCCTATCACTATAGAAACTGCAAATTGATGCTTTCTGGTAGTTTGTTCCCTTGCTTTATGTTTAATGAGAAGTAGTAAAGTCTTTGATAAAAGTACTTATATATATATTTTTTGAAGGGCCTTTTTCTTAAATCTTACATGGCATCTCTACTTTCAGTATGCTCGAATTGTTCAGAAGCTAGGTTTTCCAGGCTTGGTTAGAAAAAATGTTCTGCGCATGTGTGTATTAGTTGGTTCTCACTGTGCCGTTGCTTCAATAAAAACTTGCAGTGCTAAGCATGTTGCTTAGTTGATCCAACCATGGTATTTTGTTAAATACTTCATACAGACTTATTTTTCAAGGAGTGTTTAGTGGGAGAATTGAGATATGAGAAGGCAAGCTTAATTTTTCGAGTTGAGGTCTGTTTCCCCCCCCCTCCAAATGCATATTTGATGTTCCTAGCCTATGTGTAATTAATAATACATAAAACAGGTTTATCTATGCTGGAGAGCTTAGCAATGATCTAAAGCAACCTTGTCTAAACTAGGGGTATGGTCCTGTAAATAATTTTTCACTGGATTAGTGTTCTCTCAAGTGTGATTTAGTTCTTAAACTACTGACTTAACATGTTAGTCTTGATTGCAGTTTAGCTATTTCACTGCATCCTATTTTTTTTCATTTATGATTGGAGACTCAATTTTCACCATCTAAGAATAGGTGGAAACGTTGTATAATATGGTTATACCCGACTACTTAGCTCTAGCATTTCAATCCATTATTTGTTCCGTTGAGATGGGGAACTCAAGTTTCATTTAAGAATAGGTGGAAATGTGGAATGATTTGTGATACCCAAACGCTGGCTCTTTAATTTTTAGTAACCCTTTGCTACTTTGGTGTCCGAAACTGTATTTGCTGTTGTTTTCCTAACCATAGTACTATTGTCAATGGTATTCACGCCTCTTAAACAGGGCATGGAAACAAGTAAATTCTCATTCTCTCTGTTCTGATGGTGTGAGAAGATTAAGCTTTAACTAGTCCAAGAATTTTTTTATTACATGGGTTGTCAAATGTTATTTTGAAATGTATGAATATTGGAGATCCTCTGTTCTTGACTTCTTTCCATCTGTTTTTGTAGGACTATACAGGCAAACACATCCAGAAGTAACAGTTCTTGATCCTCCAGATGCCATACAACATTTACACAACTGCCAATTCATGCTCCAGGTTGTTGTTGATCTAAACTTGAATTCATATAAAGTTGTAAAAACTTTGAATTTGCTTATATTGTTAATGTGGGAGATGCGGTAATGGACCCCCATGTGCAGAGAGATGCATCACTCTGTTTTGTCAGTTTATTGGTATTCCACAGATCAACAATGTTTTCTTTCTCTTGAAGGAATCTTGAAATGAATCAACAAGTATAGCTCAATTAATGCAGAAAAATAAGGAACTTCAGGAAAAAAAATAGCACGAAAATCTCCATTATATGATGCAGAAAGTACACAAATTAAAACCAACTACTGTAGATCTCTTCAGTTGCTAAGCATGAACACAAAAAAAAAAATGACTACTTTAGAAATGCCCACGGGTGAATATGTACCAACTGCAACCAACTTGTCGTGGGCCAAACTCTCGTTGCAGCAGCTCACAGACTTTACCGAAATCAATCACGACGACTATCGCTCGCTCGGGCACGCCCATTACCAACGGAAAATGATCGTCATTGCAGGTACGCCCGTCGTTGTTGGGAACTAAAAACCAACTTGGCCGGCGGCTAAATAATCGTCGGCGAAAGATGTGGCATTCCTGACCCATGGAGATCGTCGGCAAAAGATGTGGCATTCCTGACCCATGGAAATCATCGGCAAAAGATGTGGCATTCCTGACCCATGGAGATCGTCGGCGCGAAACAACTACGACCAGCTCGTCGGACTTGCGGTCCTCATCACCGATGACAAAAATAGCTTCTCCCAACAAACTTCATAGTCACCGTTGCCTCCCTGCCCCGACAGAGGTGTTGAGTCATCAAACGAGCTGCCTTGACGCTGCAACCTCAACGAAGCTTCAACGACCCATTGCGGTGGCTGAAGAGCTCTTCTGATGACTTATGCCATTTTTTCCGACGGAAGCCTCCATCGGCGATGACCAATTTTCCACTTGTGCGAGTGGTTTCAAAGACCGGAACACCGTCATACGACACGTCGCAATTACCAACGAAGACCTTAAAGTTGACCTGATCTCCTCTTTACTTAATTTTGGGAACTCTTCATAATTTAAAATCAACGAGGTCCGGATAGGATTTGGTCGACTGATCTGGAGTCTGGAGGGTCCAATAGCATTAATATAATTTTGCAGTTCACGAGTGAACTTAATTCCTGGAGCAGGAACCGATTTTTCTTTCCACTATTCCTGTCAACACGTGCTTCTCATTCAAGAACCTTCCTCATTGGCAAGACTATATAAGTACCTAGCTATAGCTACCGTTCTGCCCCATGAAATCACCAAACATAATCTTATTGCTAGTTTCCTCGATTCGCACACTCGTTTCCTTTCCAACTATCTGCATCACTTTTCTCCTTGAGCGTTTTACCCACCTCACTTCATCGGTCATGTTCATCATGAGTTATGTTATACTTTTTGCTACCCATTTGAAGTGGGCATGCAACTACCTGCTTCACCATTCTTTCTCTAAGCGTACGCCGAATGACATGCTGGAGATCTGTACTGAAGAACTAAGCACAGGCCGGTACAAGAGCAAGCTGTTGGGGTCAGAAGAAGAAGTGGAGTGCGCTGTGTGCCTGTGCAAGATAGAGGAAGATGAAGAGATTAGGGAGTTGAGATGCGACCATATTTTTCATAGGGATTGTTTAGACAGATGGGTTGGATACAAGCACGTAGCATGCCCCCTTTGTCGTGGGTCTGTATTTCCACGTAGCACTATCACTGATGAGCTTGGGGTGGAAGTTCTGTTTTTCAAATATAGTTCTTTTAGTTCTGGTGACCGGGACAGGTGGTGGCTACGCTGATCACCAATGGCTAAAAGCTTAGTACGATACAAGGCAACTATATGCTGGCATATATATCTGGCCTGCATGCCTTGCATAGCTAATTCAAAATGGATTTTTTGTTACCCCCATTAGGTAATTTATCCATTCAAAATTGGTGATTCGACTTACGTTGACTCTCGACGACCCCCCTTATATTCTGCGGGTTAGTTGTTACCAATTGGCTGTCACAACTCTATAATTTGCTTTGTATTTCTTGAAAAGAGAAGTATGGAAGATTGGATTTAAATGGCAGCCGCGCCTCCGAATGGTCAAAATTGAATAATACCTCTTGATTGCCTTTTCACTGCAAGAAAAATGACATTAGGTGTCAAATTTCGCGTGTCACAAAATCATACCCTTCTCTGTCAAAATATAAATTTCATTACGCAAGGTATGCCCGGAAATACAAAAATGTTTGGACGGCCTTAAAACGAGTCCACACAGTATTTACAGGTG
Organism: Morella rubra; assembly: GCA_003952965.2. Taxonomy (NCBI): domain Eukaryota; kingdom Viridiplantae; phylum Streptophyta; class Magnoliopsida; order Fagales; family Myricaceae; genus Morella; species Morella rubra. Next base: position 19,787,866 of record CM025855.1, on the reverse strand, counting down.
ACGAAAGGCAAAACATCACAAATTTGTGACTAGACACATTCGTCAAGAATCTGCGAACCTGTCCGAACAGTCTGTGATGACGTGCGCAGAGAATTTGGGTGACAAAACACAGTTTTCACCTATAAGTGACGCAGGTCAAATCGTCACAAAAGCTGCAATATCGTCTGCACGGTCTGATCATAACATCCGAACGACTAGGATAGTCCACACATGATTGACATGCATCTATTTCAAACAACTGTGGAGAACAGTTGTTCGCGTCCGCACAGTTCTCTGCAGTCCGGATGCGTATGGCTATAATTTCAGCGAATAGTGGTACTCCACATTGCACGTTCCAGACGTCTGCTCGTCCATAGTTGTCCATACTGACTCATACCATCTGAATGCCATCATTTCCCTACGGTTCACGATTTGCAATTTAATGCGTGAAAATTTGATTGGTCCACGTGAAAAACCTGACCGTCCGCACAGTAGTAATGGGTCGTCCGAACAGTGTAGAGGGATTTTAAAGACAAACATAAGTCATTTGAATGGCATTTTACACCGGCAGTTTTACAATTTCTCTCATTTCTCACAGAAGTGCACCCACGTTTTTCATTCAAAATCTTGCTCTTCAGTCCTATTTCGTGGAGTTCTTTCTATCCAGGAACGTTTCTCATATTTTATTTCATTTTTTCATTTAAAAATCGTGTTTTTGACTTTATTTAAGTAGAAAATTTCATATTAGATTTCCGCCACCACAGTTATTTGATGGTCGATCTTTGTATTGATATGGATTGCCTAATGTTGTAGGATTGTTTATACTATAATTTTGTAAGGTTTGGTGTTGGTTTGGGGTAGTTTTAGAGGTGGGGAGATGCCAGCCACGGCTGAGTCGACTTGGTTTTCTTCCCCATGACACGTTCAGACGGTTGCAACCGTTAGGACAGATTGTTTTAAATTTTCTACTATTAGTTTTTTTGAAAACGATGCCATTTCAAAACGGTCGTGCAGACGTCCTGAGTGTGACATGCGGACGGCGTTGGCTTTGTACGCCGTCGTTTAGTTCAAGATATATACTTTTGTTTATGTGGTTTGAACTACGTCATTTTTCGTTAGATGTTCGGACGGCGTATTTGTCGCGTGCGAACGTCGATCCATTATACGCTATCATTTTCTTTAAGATATATACACATGTTAAAAATTTATTTTTTAGGAGTATTTTTGTTACGGACGGTTATGCTAGCGTGCGCACTATTCCCCAAAACTAGGTCGCTTTATTAGTCATTCGGACGGCTTATTTGTGCGTGTGGACATTGATCTGTTATACGCTATCATTTTGTTTATGATATATAAACATGTTAAAAATTTAATTTTTAGGAGTTTTTTTGTTGCTGTCAGTTATCTTAGCGTGCACACGTATATTACCTAAAACTAAGTTGTTTCATTAGACATTCAGATGGCTTCTATTTGCGTGTAGACATTGTTCAATTATATGTTGCCGTTTTGTTTAGGATATATACACATGTTAAAAATTTATTTTTTAAGAATTGTTTTTGTTTCGGACGGTTATGCTAGCCTACGCACATTTGTTCTCTAAAACTTAGTCACTTTATGCTACGTTCGGACGGCTAAGAAGCGTCTAGATGCTTGTTTTAATTAGACAACATTATTTTATACACTGTGCGAACGCTATGTTACACCGTGCAGATGGTGTTTACTGATAGTTTATTTGTTTTTGCCTTTTTTACAGTTTAAGAAATGTCTAAACGCCAACGTTCGTCATCTTCCTCATTTGCCGAGACTCTACGCAGCAGGATCCTGAGAGTCAGGAGGATTATATGACACGAGAGGAGCAGCTGGAGCAGCAGCGAGTTGAGATATTCAGCCGATTGGTTATTGTGGAGCGTGAGGTCGCAGTTGCTAAGTTCGAGGAGATGAAGTATATGAGCCAGAATATCGGCAATATTATGGATAACCAAGGTTGGATTGGGCATCTTAAGAGAGAAGGCATAGCATCTGTAGATCTAGTCTGGAAGTTTTACACTGCACTGCTGGATGTTGCGGATCTTGATGCACCGGTATGGACCGTCATTATACGCGGGGTGTCCTTTCAGTTGTCAATATACATCGTAGCGGTATTTATACGAATGCAGAGGCCGATTGGAGCATACCCTGGAGTTGAGATAAGGAACAAGCCAGATGCAAAAGACATCTTCATTACATTCATGGGCCAAGACGTGGTGATCGTCAGACCCTTCACAAGACAAAAGTGCATGCTTCCATTTTGGCGTATTTTGCACCTCATCTTCGCCTACGACATCGAGCCGAGGGCTCACACGATAGAGTATCCTATAGTGAGAGGCAAACTGATACTGTCTGTGGCTAGATGAGGTATTATAGATTTTTCGTTGTACGTCTTTCTGACTTTTCGGTCTAAAGCGAAGATCAGTTTTGCTGCTGCATTGTCATACAGTCTTTTCCTAACACACTTCCTCCTTAGTGTGGGCTACATGGATTGTTGGGACAAGGAAAGGAAGGCGCCTCTCAGTCCCATCTGTCGAACCACTTTGAACCATTCCGAGGCTCAGATTAGGCAACAACAAATACCTCGGGCTCCTGCTCCCAAAGAGCCGCAAACAGTGGAGGAGCCCCCTCATCATGCGCAGAAGGAACAACAAGCCTGGGCTGATGCTTGAATGACAGACTTGAAGGGGATGGTTGAGGCTTGTATTTCACCAACACATTAGCTGTGCATCGCCTTGGGGACCAGTGTGACCTCTATGGAGGCTCAGATGACAGGATTGTAGCCATTTCCCAGTACCACTCTAGGCACCTTACGTGTGATGTCGAGGAGTTTGGGCGCCATTGAGGATCAGCTTAGGAAGATGAGCAAATCCACAGAGGATGGATCCACAAAGCCCAATCCGCAACATGATTAGAACACTCTTTATAGTTTTATTTCATGTTATTTTTTTGGATATTTATTTTTGTCGTGGATATTTATTTTGGGTTTGTATTTTGGATATTTACGTTGATTATGTTTTATGACAGTTATTATGCATTTTTTTCAATTATGGTTTAATATTTATCTTTGACGGTTTGGATATGTTAATACTTCAAATGTAATGTTCATGATCTGTTACTTAGTGTGAGACCCCGACTTTTAGGTTTCTTTCAATGTTAATTTTATTTTGACTCTTTAAGTTTTGCACTATCCTAAATTATTGAGAAAAGACATGTATGGTTGATTTGATATAAAACTACGTCTAAGGTGAAATTTTCCTCTACCATTTTCATGCATCTTTAGTTATAATTTAAATGTTATATTGTTTGTGAATTTAATAGTGATAAATTTTATTATTGGGGTTAATTATGCTAGTCATTTTTATTTGTTCAAGTATATCCCTAAATTTGCAATATTTAGAAGGATTTGAACTAGGGGCTTTGATCTTTGAAAATGTGTGTTGCTTGGAATCAAATGGAAGGGAATCAATGTTAGTCATATGAAGTGGCAAAAAAAAAAAACAGAGAGAAAGAGAAAGGCTGCCACCCATTCCTCCAATGGTGAATGGCGTTGCAAACTAAGTTAGGGGCATGGAGGTCATTTCCTCCCCCAAACTTGTTTCACGCCATTTCCCCTCCCCCCCCCCCTTCCGCATTTTCCTTTTTACGTCTTCCCCTATCACTCACACACAAGTGAGAGAAGAGAAGAAAAACCGAGAGAGAAAAAAGGAAGAAGCCGAGAAGAAGAAGAAGAAGAGAGAAGAGAAGAAGGGGAAAGCTGAGAAGAAGAAGAAGAAAGAAGAGAAGAAGAAAAAGGAAAGAGGAAACTGCCGTGGGAGTGAAGAGACTTCAGCTGCAGTATAGAAAATCAAGAGAAGCCAAGGTAAAGGGGGATCTAACATTTGGATTCAAAATTCTATAGGAACCGTGAGTTTTGTGTGGGTTTTGTTAGAATGTTATTTGATGAGTTGGAATGAAAGGTAGACATGCAAAGTGTTCTAGAGATGTGAATGAAGGAGAAGAACTTTTGTGCTAAGTTAGTTGGCTGTAGATAGGAGCTTATGGCAGAAGGTAAACATAGAGAAAATTCTATTTTTGGTGCATGTGATGATCGGCTATGGCAGGAAGTGACCAAGCCTTGCGTATAGTACCTTCTTGGTTTTTTTTATGTATTAGATTCACCTATAAGCTGAGATGCATGTGAGTTTTATTAGAGAGTCAAGTTACAAGTGATGAACTTCAAGAACTAATAGGCATGCACGGTCAGTTTAAGTTAAGGTTTCGAAAAGAAAAATAGTTGTGTCATAAGTGTTTGTTGGAAAGCCTAAAAGAAAGGATAATGCAATAGCTTTGGCTTGATGAAGATAGAATCATGATATTGCTGTAAGTTTTGAATTGGAATTGTAAAAGTAGGGGATTTTTAAGAGAATAGCTTCTGTTATGAGGTGTTGGCAAGAGCTGAAACCAGTTTTGCACATGCATGGCCGGGTATGTGATGGTTGTGACATAGGGTGTTGTCATTTGATATTTAAATGGGTGGAAGTGCAATGAGCTGGAGAGTGGAGGTCAGATTTGCACCTCTGCTTTCATAGTTGTCTCTGTTATTTTCAGCACCTCCCTAGGAGTTTAAATTGGTTCTTGAATGTTGGTTATGATGGGGAGATTGGAGTTTTGGTTGCTGGAAATTTTGAAGCTTGAAGAGACCATAGTTGCTGCTGTTAATGACTGTAATTGGTTGAAAAGAAAACTTCTTTGTTGTTGCTGTTGCATCTATAAAGGTTAGACCCATTCTATTATGAGCTATTGTTGTTGTTGGAGAACCCGTAGCATTGATAAGTTTGGCCTATTATGTTGGAGATCATTGAGAATTATAGAGAAGGCTTGTTAGACTAGTTGCTGAAAAACCAGTTGCTGAAATTAGCTTCTGCAGATCACAAGGTTCGAATTAGGAGTGACCTTTGATGTGATTATTCTTATTCCCTGATCTTCAAAGAATTCTGTGTTATAGGCCTATGAAATACAAAGATTTTAAGCCATACCTTGGGTGATTCCGATAAGTATTGGGTGAGTTATATGTTGTTCAAGGTCCAGACGTCAAGCTGCCAGCAGCCTTGCACGTCCAGAATCTTCTCATTTCAAATGCTTTTTAAGTGATCAGTTTAAGTCCAAATTTTATGAATCTGGTCTTGAATTTTAAGTTTGTGAAAGAAGAACATTTTAAGGTAAATTTCGTGTGATTTAGAGGTGTAATGAATAAGTTGTGATGTTTTAAAAGTAGAAGGCCGAGCTGGAGGCAGCAGCAGTGTTGCTTTAGGATTTTCATCTGATATGAAGTGTTTTTGAAAATGCATAGTAATTCTGATGCTTGTGATTTTTATCTTCAAGCTTGAACTATGAAGGCAGAATAGTTTTAAAAGAAATTTCATGTAGTTTGGAGCCATTTTTATGAATTTGAAGCTGGAGACGTCGGGGCTGTCCGCTTGGACGTCCTCAGCAGCTCGCATTTTCGGGTAAATCTTTCGAGTGGCAAACAAGCTCCAAATTACCTGAAATTTTAATATGTTATGAAAATTAGTGTAAGGATCAGTTTGGCATCCAAGTCTTATGGCTTCAGCAACCTTAAGATAATACTTTGCATTGTAGGATCACCATTGGGAAGTCAAGAAATATGGGTGATTTTGTTTGATGTGCTGAATTTAATTGAATGATTATTCTCTACATCTATAAACCTCTAAATGACATTAGTATGACTCATTTGTAGGCAAGGTGCCACCATAAGCTCAAGTGGACAAAGGTAAGTGGAAAAATTATTTTTCCGAAAACTGGAATGATACACAGCATGATTAATTGTCATCAAGCACGTCATGAGCATTTGCATTAATTTTCTCAAGAGGAAGAAAAGGGAAATTTTATGCAAATGAAATGAGATTTTATGATATGTTATGGGGCTAAATAGATGGTCGGTACCGTACCCAAGTAAGATAGGTGCATCCACTCCGAAGGACGAATGCGAGAAGGATGGATGACTCCTAAGGGCACCCACTCCGAAGGACGAATGAGAGAAGGATGGGTAGTCCTCGAGGTATGTGCAACCACACTGAAGGATGAATGCGAGAAGGTGTGGACCTCTAAGGGTCGTGTCTAGCCATTAGGCCTAGGGCCACATCAAGGCTAGCTCGACCAAATGACATGTTCCAAGGGAAAGGGGAACAGTTCCGAAGGGAACGCACAACCCTGACTTCAGGGGTAAATGGAGCGATAGAAATAGCCCAAAATAAATATGAAATGACTTCTAAGCAAATTTGCATGTGCAAGAGTTGCATACATAAACATGCATTTATTTTGGCATATATATACCTGTCATTCATGATCATGTCATGCATATCCCTTACTGAGTCATTCGACTCACAGTATTTCAATTGTATCATTCCAAATGATGTTCCAGGTGAGGGAACTCATGAGGAGGATCTAGAACCCGAGGAGGGGGGCTGACGAGGGTGCCCTCCCCTAACTTGCAATTCCTGTAGATCCTAATTATTTTTGAAAGAGCTAACATGAACCTCCAATGTGTGGTCGTCATGGTCTGTTTAGCCTATAAGGCTTAAGGCTCTTAAGCAACTTATATTTTGGGACCATAATGTAATTATAATTTATTGCTTTGAGTTATTGCCTGAGGATTGGATTCTAAATGTCTCTCTATGTGTGTTGTTTGATGTAGCTATATATTTTTATTTCGCCCACACTTATTTACATATTCTTATACTTCAGTAGAGCATTGAGAGTCCGCATGTCAGCTGTGGGTAAGAAATTAAAATTCTAAATAGTATTTTCATGAACTAGAGAAATTCATATTTTTCTGAATTAGTGAGAGGCAGGTTAGTTTGAAAAAAAAAATTCCGCTTTAAGATTTTAATAAGTGCGCTGGAGCGTTCGTTGTTGGGAATGCTAGCGGCTGTCATTAGCCTCGTCGGGCTAGCATTTGGGGCGTGACACTTAGAATGTTACTGACTGCAACACTTAGAATCTTATGTATAAATTTAAGGTGAAATACATCAGTAATTAATTTCATAAGAAATGAATAACTAATAATTAATTTATAAAAAAATTAATAATCAATAAATGTAGTATCAAGATTATTGAAGTATGTATATTTATATATGTAATTAATAAAAGGACAAGTTTAATGTAATTTAAGTAGATAGGTAGCGTTCGGACGTCTATTTAACCGTTCGGAAGGTTGTTGATGTATAGACGATGCAATTTATTCAACGAAAAACGGTGTCGTGCTTTCAAAATGAGTCGTCCTCACGTTTTGTTGGTATGTACAGACGTGAATTGTCTAATATGAAGTCGTTGAGTTGGATGTAAAACAGTGTCGTTGGCTGGTTCAAATAATTAATTGGATTTAATTCGTACAAGTCCAAACGCCATCAAAATTATGGATAACAATCCGGACAGCTACGAAATTATTAGCAGTAAATTTTCTCGACAAAATTTTGGGGGGACAGCATCCGAACATCACTTATTACCATCTGGATGTGTTTTTCGCAGAATGAAGAGGCCGAAACCTAGAAACTGGTGTTCACAACTTTCCCAAAAACACCCAAAATGCTCTCCAATTCATCCTAGCTCCGGGGTTTCTTCTTGAAGAGTCATTTGTATGGTTGAGGAGGAGGTTCAGGCATAGATTGCTTAAGCTTTGGGTGGATTGGAGCATATCTTTGCGATTTGGAAGCTTTGAGAGGTATGGTGTTTTACAGTTTTTGTGGGTTTTCAGTAAAAATGTGTTATTTTGCTTTATTTTTGATTGTTTAATACTTTGAGTAGCTTAGAAACATGTTTGGTATTGATTGGGTGCAAAAATAGTGATGTAAAACAGCCGTTTTTGGGATTGAAATGGTCTATGGGCAAGCGATTGTCAAAGGATCTGTTCTTTGACAATCACAGTCCGGACGTTTACATTAGCCATCTAGAACAGTTTTTAAGTCAATTCAAACCGTTCAGACGTCCTTCTGGGCGTGCAGACATTTCTTTAAGAAACAAAATCTTTTTGGTTTTAGCAGTGCAGACAGTTATTAATCTGTTCAAACAGTTATGCGTGAAGTTTATTTAATATTTGTTTTGTTTTGCATTTAGTAACCCTTAGACCACTTTGAGAATTACCGTGCGTTTTAGTTGCTGAACGCGCTGTAATTCCCATATTGTCCAAGTTGTGGACAGTTTGATTAGACTATCTGTAATATACATAAATGTTCTGGTCATTGATCGGCTTTTTTTAATGCTCAAACAATTTTTGTTAGGTTGGCCATAGATTGCTCCGGGAAAAGTATCACTAAGGCTGGGGCACAAATAGAGCGACTAGCTTGGACGGATGCTATGGTAGTGGAGCTAAAGGAGAGTATCCAAACGATAGTAGAGCCGACACATACGTTGTGCATGTATCTCCATACCTACTTGACCACTCTGGATAATAATTTTGCCCTAACAAAGAGGGGTCTGAGGGAGGAGGTGATTGCTATGCGGATGGAACTGACTTCTGTGACAGAACACGCGTTCCAATTGTACCAGTCTCTCAATACCATTCCAATACAACTTCAGACGCTCATCAAACAGGTGGATATTATGAAGGAACATTCGGAGCATGTTCGTGATGCCATTGGACAAGATCCCAATGAGTCAGCTCGTCGTCGTGATTCAAACTAGTCTCTGACTTATGCTTTGTTAATCTTCGACTTGTAATTCAAACTAGTCTCTAGTTTATGTATTTTCACTATTATTTACTTATGCTTTGTTAGTCTCCAGCTTGTACTAGACTTTATGATTATGTTTTTCGTTTGGTATTTCTATGTTTGATATTTTATATTATGTACTTGATTTCAATTATGTATTTTATTTACCATCATGTCAATTAGATATTTGTAGATCATTATTAATTTTATCGTCTATTAATATTGTCTTCATATTCATGTCTAATTTAATTTTAAATGTATAATTAAATAAATTAAATTTGAAGATTTCGTATTATAATTTAGAACTGTTCGGACATTTTAATAAAGTCTGAACGTCCACTTGATATGTATTCGTCCGCACGCAATAAATAAATGTCTACACGGGTTACCAATTGCATAACGTCCGAACTCAACTCCACCATCCTCACATTCATATTTAAGCAACGTCCGCATGTTCTAGAGCCATTCGCACAATATATTCGTGGCATTTTTTCTTAAGATAAAAACAATAAGCGTCCGCTCGTAGTTTATTAGAGTGCAGACAACATATCTGCTGACAAAATTTATATTTTGACACAGATATTCACTCTGTGCAAACCTATATTAGAGATGTTCGCATGGATTTAAATGACGAAATTGATTTTTTCACATAACAAATTGATGTTCGCACAGGTCATGCAAATAGAAAAAAACAAAGAATCCGTGATGTATTTATAATTGTCACACAAAATGAAAACCATTCGAACTGACTGAATTGGCTTCCAGATGCTATTTCTTGAGGAACCTCACAAATTGTCACCCAAAAACAAGGGTGACATGCTTCTTCTATCAAACCGGGTGTCAAAAAATTTTGACACCAATAATTTTTGCTGACAAATTTTTAACTTTAGGTGACAAAAAATTTTGACACCCAAAACCTATTTTGTTGTAGTGTTTTATTCATCAGCTGACTAAGTTATAGTAGATGCCAGTGGTTGGTGATTGACACGTATGTTGAATATTGGATTGTATTTGGAATTCTGAGTATATGTATAGTTTATATAGAAGCACTATAATATGGTAGCTTTATTTAAAAGAGTCTTAATATAGGACATAGTGTATTGTATTTCAAGATAAGTACCTCCAGGAGACAACATTCTTGTCGATTCCTATATATATATATATATTAGTTGGCAAAGGTTCAAAAGTACAATACCCTACTCACAGTCACAACACAAAATATCACATGAATACATGTACAGATGGGATCCAAAAAAGCAAAGAGCCTTGCCATCCAATATCCGTGCAAACTACCAGTATATAGGGTAAAAAGGTAAGACCTCGATTAGCACTCAATATATTCTATTACCTGATTGAGAAGGGACCTCGATTAGCATGGACCCGATATGAGTGTTCATGACTGACGTAATCAAAGTCGGTGAGACAACATTTAATGACTCTAACTCCGATATAAGTATAAGCCGACTCCGTCGGTTCACCTAGGCATACGCAGTCCATAAATTTTGTTAGGCCACCACCTCAAATATCAATTTTTTTTTCTTAATAAATTTATGCACTTCACAGATTTTTTTTTTTTTTATTTTTTTTTTGTCTTTCGGCCCAAAAGGTGAAAACAAACAAAAATTTGGAACTAGTAAAATGACACCCTGTCATTTACAGGGGAAGATACAATTTTTTAAATGTAAGTCGAGAGTCTGGTTGGTGGACTCTACTCCAACTTAAAGAAAAAAAAAATTAAGGCTCTGACCGACTCAACTATATTAGGTTGAAGTTAGTTTCAGGATCATTTTTCATAGCCCTAGGATTGCTAACAATATAGAATATGGTTTGTAGTACTACCTCTCAAATCCATTTTCCCGAGAGATCGAAATTTGGCAAGCCCAAAAGTATTGGGACATTAAAAATACTGGAACGTATGACTTTACCTCTCTATTTTATAAATGGAAAACATCCTAGTACGCCCCATAATTATGGAACAAAATTAAAATGCTCGCTTTGAAATTCTAATTTATCTGATTATACCCCTTAAGTTGTAAAAAAAAAAAAAAGCAATTGTCGTTTGCCATTTGATTTGGCTGTTTAACTAGACGAAAAGTGACTGAAATTTACTTCTAAGAAAAAATTACTAAAAACATTGAGAAATTTTTTATAAAAAAAAACGTAATATGTGAATAAAAAAATAAAAGAGGTAAATACTATTTCTATTTTTTTAATTTGTATTCTTTTTTTGTTTTTATAATTTTTTCTTCGAAGGGGCAATTTGGTCCATGCAAATCATTTCCTTTTTGAATAGTAGGCGACAATTGATTTTTTTTTTTTTTTTTTGCAACTCTAATGGCATAATGAGACAAATTTGAACTTGAGTGGAACACTTCGGTTTTGCCCCATAAAGTCCTTGGACGAACAAAAACACCTAGACCTAATTGGCTAACCCCTCTTTTCTTTCAGCATTATTGGGAAATCATTAAATCAAACATGATTGCTTCTATACATAATTTCTAAGGTATCATGCCCCTTCATCTGAATTACACCTATATTGCAGTTATCCCCAAGGTTGATGCCCCAACATTAATTTAGAATTTCAAACCGATTAGTCTTTTCAACACAATTTACAAGAGCATCATCTCAAAAATCATTGCGACTAGACTTAAGTCCTTTCTTAATTGAATGACTTTCCCGTACTAATTTGCTTTTGATACAAGCAGAACTCAATCATTTCCATGAAGCTCTTCACATGCTTACGCATATAAGAGGCGAGCTAGGGGAATTATGGCTATATCTCTCCAACCCTAATTTCTTATGGGCTTTTGTTCTACAAGGAAAATACGGCAAGCAAAATTCTCTATGGAATCCCTCTGCATCCCCAAATTCCTCTTGGATTTGGAAGAGCATGTTAAAGACTAGAAATGGAGTGAGAGAAGAAAGGGAATAAGAGATGAGTTGTATACAAGCTAAGTCCCACATTAAGACCTTACTAGATTGAACTATGACTTATAATGATTCTCAATACCTTCAAAAGCAACCTTTGAAATCCCAAGATTAAGGCAACCCATGAGGGAGGGTGAATCAGGTTTAAAAACTTTTTCATAGAATCTAAAAAATTCAAGCAATTAATCACAATAAAAAAGTAATTAAAAGAGAAAATGGATAATGAATTCAAACACTTTAACTTTTAGGTCGTTCACCCCTTACCTATGTCTCCCCCCCCCCCCCTCCCCCCCAAAAAAAAAAAATTCCCTAGCCTTTAGGTTTTTCACTGTAGTCCCTTCTAGCGGCAAAGTCAATAGCTTTTACACCGAAAACTCAAGAACAATCCCTCCAAGCTTAACCCTTTGATGATATGTCCTCACCAAAGATCACAAGAGCGCTCTCACTCTTTTCTACTTGATGAAAGTAAATATTTACAATGTTTAACTCTCTCAAAGAGTAAATAAATACAATTAAAGTTCTATCTCACAAGCTCACATAAAAGATAAGGCTTGAAAGTGATTGACTTCATGTGTTAAACCTTTGTAAAATTGAAAACCAAGGGTTAGAGAAGTTTTTGGGCGAAATAATAATGTTCATCAAGCATAGAAACATCTCCCAATGTTTTCTCTTAAAGACCCCATTTGAAAAATGACTATTTTATGTCTTTGAAAAAAAAACACAACTATCAGTCGATCGGGTACTTCTTAAGCTTGTGGATCCAACACCAGTTACCATTGACTTTGTAACATAATTTTAAATTTTAAATTCAAAAATATTCAGAAACGATGTACTATCGATCGACTGAAATCCTTATATCAATGGATTCGGTACCTATTGTAATTCCTAAGATTAAGGCAACCTACGAGAAGGATGAATTGGGTATAAAAACTTTTTAGAAAATTTTTCCTAAATTTGTGTTTGCTTAGAAATCCATACAATAGCTAGCTTAGCACATAAAATATGCAATAATATCACAATAGAATTATTAATGCTAAATAAAAAAAAAAAAAAAAAAGGTTAAAGAAAGCAAACATAAGAATTTTTAGGTGGTTTGACAACCCCGCCTACACATTCATCCCTCAAGCTTCTTTCCAAGACTTGAGGTTTTTTCTACTATCTTCCAAATAGTATATACTCTAGCTTTTGAGTGTTAGAAAACCTTATAAGTGTTTTCCCGGCTCAACACTTACAACCCAACCGAGCTTGAGATATGCCTTCTCTAGCCTCTTTCTTTAGTGAAAAACCCTCCCTAAAGGAATCACACCTTTTTGAATGAAGACATGCATGAATTTAACTCTCTCAAAGAGTAGATAAGACAATACAAAGCTCAATCTCTTTTGCTTCACACAATGATGAGGATATAAAAATGTAATTTGTGTGAATAATATGAGAAAAAGATTTTGATATGAAAATCAAGGCTTTTGAATTTTCTTAAGTATATATCAAATGTTTGGACATTCAAGAGTTGTCAGAAATATCTTACCCTTATATAGTTGACATAAAAAAAATAGTTGTTTCTAGCTGTTTAAAAATAATTCCCGATGTACCGGTCGACCCCTACAAGGTGTTGGTCGACCGCTAAAAGTAGGCGTTGTTCCAACGATCATAAAATTCAAATTTCATTCTCAGTACTGTAGCTACCTGTCGATCAATATAAACAATTTTATAGAGCTAATACAACCGGTTGACCGCTATAAACCAAAATGTACTTTAATAGGGATGATTTGAAAACACTTAAATTTGTATAAGGATGATTTGAAAACTCTTAAAGTACATTTTGGTTGTCAAACTTGTGATAAGAAGTTTATGCACAGTTTGAAAAATATGCAAGTGTTCGATTCGAATCCTTTTCAAAAGTGAAACCTTAAATTATAAGATTATATTATATGTTCTTCAAGCCTTGAACTCTTGCTTCTTCAAATTCTTCAATCTTCTTGACTTTGGCTCTTTGATAAAAATGTCTTATCTTTAAAAATGTTCATTTTGTAAACTCAATATAGTTATTGTAATCATCAAAATATCAATTGTGAATTAAAGCCAACACCTATGACCGTTCATAATGTAAGAGAGTTTTAAAATTGATAGTCAAATATTTTTTATCGTTGTAGTACTAGTCAACCGAAACTGGAATCGGTATTGAATCTGCTCAAAACAGTGGCTTAAAAACATGGGAGTAAAAGTTGGTTGCATCCAACATGACAAACGGAGGCAACTTGTTCTACTTACCAATCAACTGGGGATCATTCGACATGAATCTGGTTAACACATTGATGAATAAAAATTTAGTCCATTTTCAGTTGCATCCGAAGTGCAACTGGTAGTCCATCCGGTAAGCCAAAAGCTAATATTTTCAATAAAATTTTGGATTATTATTTTGAAATAAACTCATAGAATGTCTCTTTAAGGAAATTGTTGTTTATCAGAAATATTTAGGTTATGAAAAATGGATCAAAATGTTTTTTTCTAAAATACTTGAAAATAAGTGGGTGATCAAGCCTTTTAATTAAGTGAGCTAAGGAGTTTCAAATAACTTATAGTCTTCACGCTTTGAACTCCTTGCTTTGATATTCTTCAGTCCTTGTGACTTGAGCTCTTGATCAATGTCTCATTGTCTTTGAGAATGCCAATTTTTTAAACATAGTCTATTTATTGGAACTATTAAAATATCAATTGTGAGCTAAAGTCAACAAGCTTGACTGGTCCTTTTGAACACAAATTGCAGATGTAGCTGGCACAGCTCGTAGGTTGTTTAAAATGAAATAAGAGTGATCCTAGTAACCACCAATTTGGGCTAGGTGGGTCTTGACAAGGATGTCAAGGATTTAAGGGGAGTGATTGTAATATCTCAAATGTCACATCAAGTTGGAAAAGGGAATGAATGAAAGATGATTTCTATAAGGGTCAAGTCTCATATTGAAATCTTACTCAGTTGAACGAGGACTTATAATGATTCCCAAGGGCTTCAAAATCAATCTTGACTAATTTTTTGAAGTCAAAGTGCAGATGTGGTTGATACTACCTTGGGTCATTACACCAACAATCAAATCAAACACATACAAACAAATCAATAGTGAAGAACAAATAAATATTTGGATTGATCTATGAATTCCTACGCTATTAGAATTCACTCCAAAATCAGCTTACCATTAAATATTCAAAAATAAAAGAGAAAATTACACTTTGCACCCTTATCTTTTATTTTCGTGACATTGAGCCTCTAAAATTTTGATTCTCATCAATTTGCACCCTTCGTCCAAATTAGCTATTAAAATACATAGAAAATGAGTGTGTAGCTCTCGTACATGTGATGCCCACCATCGATTTGCATCCTCCATCAATAATCCTAAACCTAGGGGTGCAAAATGTATTTTTCCAAAAATAAAAGCTTGAGGAGAGTTTACAACTCACAAATAATGAGTGCAAAGCTTTATGCAATATCAAAATGCAGAATAGATTGAAACTTCTTCGTTGGAAAATCGTCTGGAATGTTTTTCCTTCTTCAAACAGAATACAGAGCATCCTTTGGCTTACTAGATGGACTATCGGTTACAACCGAAAAAGGATCAAATTTACTTGTGTCTGTTTTAACTAGATTCACTAACAGACAATCACCATAAGTAGAACAAGTTGTCTTCATTCATCGTTTAGAATGCAACTGCCTTTTAACCCCAAGTTTTTTAGCCTCTTTTTAAAGCGGATTTTGTACCAATTTTATTTTCGATCGACCGATACTACAACGGTGAAAAATATTTGAGTATCAAATTTAAAAATCTGTTACATTATCAACAGTCAAAAGTATAAGATCCATTGGTACAAGAATTTTGATCGACTTGTAGTACAATGTTTTCTAAATATTTTTTAATTTCAAATTTCTTTACGGAGTCAACGGTAATAAGTACCAAATACACTGGCATTGGGAGTCCAGTCAACTGGTAATTGTAGATTTTCTCAATGCTTAAAAACAATCATTTTTCAAATAAGGTCTTTAAAAGAAAACATTGGGAGGCGTTTTTTTGCTTGCTGAACATTATTTTTTCTTAACTAAAAACTTCTCTGAGCTTTACACAAATCTATCACATTCAAGCACTCTCTTTTATGTGAGCTTGTGAGATAGATCTTTAATTATATTAATTTACTCTATGAGGGAGTTAAATTTTGGTGAGGGGTATCATTAAGGGATAGATATCTAATTAGTTCTTGTGATTTTCGTTGAATTCAAATAAGTCCCTAAACAAAAAGCGCTTGAAATAACTCCCTTATGTTTAGCCACTTTTATATTCAATCCTTCTGTTCATCCCAGTTCATTGATTTAACGGTAAATTTGAATCTGGTCGGCCACGTCACCCATTTTACTATGTTAGCCCACCATGTCAAAATCCTTTCTCCTAAAATCATAAAATCCAAAATGAAAATGCAAACCTCAACTTCATAAATTTAAATCAACATGCACTTAATTGAACAGACTAAAACCATCATCAAACTCTTCAGCTACCCCTTTCCTTCTTCTTTTCCCCCTCACTAGTAGCAGCAATAACAAGAGCAACACCCGAATCCGCTACTGCAACAGGGCCACAACAATAGCAAACTTGCTAAGATATTCTAGATATTCCTTAACTTTCTTTTCCTAGGGGAAGGTATAACCAATGGCAACAGCAACTGCAAAAACATTCTCGTAAGCATTGATGAACATATGTGGTGAAGTTGCTACGAGATAGCCATTGACAATGAAATGACTAACAAAAAAGCAGAGGAGAGTTTTTAGCTGATTACCAACACTGTGAACCAGTGAATTGAATTGTATTGATTATATGAAATTTACAAAGGAAAGAACTCTACATATACCTAAAGTTAGATGCTGGAAAACAAGGATTATTTATGACTACAGACTAAACAAAACAACTATAGGCCTAACAACACAGCTCCTTTCTGTAGCAGGTTCCATTCTTGGTAAAACAGCAACTTTATTTCCTCAATTGCAGAGTTGTGTCTCCTCTTTTGTACAAGGTTAACAATCAATTTCAAAAGTTGCAGCAACTCCTCTTGTTCCATTGATCCTTGTTTTCTGCTGCATTTAATTTCAATGTCTATCTCAATACTCCCCTTAAGATGGAGATGCAATTGAATAAATTTCCATCTTGCCTAAGAGATATTGGAACTTCTTTGAACCAATTGTCTTCGTCATCATGTCTACAACTTGTAAATTTGTTAAGATGTGAAATTTCTTTATCAAACCTGCCTCTATTTTCTCCCTTACAATATGACAATCAATCTCTCTATATTTTATTCTCTAATGATAAACTGGATTTGAAGCAAAATGAACAGCTGCTTGATTATCACAAAATAATTGTATCGGTTTCTCAACAAATATGCCAAAATCATTCAATAAACTTTTATGCCATACCAACTCGCAAGTTGTTGCAATCATTGATCGATATTTTGCCTCAACAGAAAACCTAGACACAGTCCTTTGTTTCTTTGACCTCCATGATATCAAACCATCTCCAAAGAAGATGTAGAACCCGGTAATGGACCTTTTAGTTTTTGGACAAGTGCCCCAATCTGCATCACAAAAGGCTGTCAGTTGCATCTCACTTTTTGTTCAGAAAATCAACCCTGGTGATGGGAATGTCTTCAAATATCTTACTATCCTTAATTATGCCTTTCAATGCACATCTTTCGGCTGACTAACATATTGACTTAAGACCTGTACCGAGTATGATATATCAGGCCTAGTTATTGTTAGATAAAGCAGCCTTCCTATTAGTCTTTTATACTATCTAGGATCAGCCAAGGCTTGTTCTTCTTCCCCATTGAGTTTCAAATTCTATTCCATGGGAAATTGGACAGATTTGCACCAAGAAGTCCACAGTCTTGTAGAATTTCCAACATGTATTTCCTTTGGCAAACGAAAATCCCTTCCTTGGATCAAGCAACTTCTATGCCTAGGAAATATTTCAACTTTCCAAGGTCCTTCAACTTGAAATGGTCTGCCAAATATTGCTTTAGTTTTGTATTTCTTCTTCATTTTCTTCTGCAATCACCATATCATTAACATATACAAGCATTACGGTAAAAGAGGAATCAATTTTCTTGGTAAAGAGTGAGTAATCTGCTTTAGATTGGATAAAACCAATCTTGGTGATAACAGAGGCGAGTTTTTGATTCCATTGACGAGAGGCTTGCTTTAGGCCATAAAGAGACCTCTTAAGCCTACATACTTGTTGCTCCCCCTCTCTACCATACCTTGGAGGCAGAATCATGTATACTTCTTCATCCAATTCTCCATAAAGGAAAGCATTATTAATAATGAAGATGTTGGAGAGACCAGTTTTTACATGCAGCAATGGATAGAAGGCATCTCACAGTTGGCATCTTGGCAACAGGGGAGAAGGTTTTAAAATAATCCTCTCCTTCTTGTTGAGTGTAGCCTTTCGCCACCAATCTAGCCTTGTGTCGTTCAATGCTGCCATCTGCCTTTTATTTGGTCTTGTAAACCCATTTGCAACTGACTGGTTTCTTTCCTGGAGGCAAGTTTGTTAGTTCCCATGTCTCATTGTCTTTAAGAGCTAGAATTTCAGCATTCATGGCACTCCTCCAATATAAGAATTTATGGGCTTCTTCAAAGGTGTAAGGCTCTAGCTCAAGGGTGATGGATAGAGTATATTTCAAATGTGTAGGTGAGAGTTTAGAATAATTAAGAACTGAAGCAAGAGAATTATTGTTACCTCTAGGAGCTGTTACATCAGAAGGAAGAGTGTCCAAAGTTGCCAACCTGCAATGAAAATGTTTGAGGTATTCGGGTCTTTTTCTAATTCTAGTAGACCTACAGGGCTCTTAGAGAGAAGGTGGTTCAAAAAATGGGAGATGAGATGATTCAGCAGCTTCTGAAGTAAGAGATTCCTCATGATTATGGTTATCAACTTCAAGTGTTGATTCCCTCAAAAAAATTAGAATTGTCACCTGTTTGTGAAGGTGGATCAAAACTCTCTAAGATGCGATTTGGTATAACTGGGACATCATCTAGAGTAGTGATTTCTAGTGTAGGTAGCAGAGAAGATAAGTTGTGGTTTTGCTGGAAAGGAAATGTGTCTTCATAAAAGATCACATCACGGCTAGTGATGGTTTCTCTTGTTTTCTAGTCAAATACTTTGTAACCTTTTATTCCATTTGGATATCCAATGAACACAAATTTTCGGGCTCTAGGATCAACTCATTTTTTTGGGGATCAAGATTTGATGCATAATATAAACATCCTAATGTTCTTAAGTGAGAATAGCTAGGTGTTTGCCAAAAAGAAGCTGGTAAGGACTTTGATTTTTCAAATTTGGTAAGGTGTCCTGTTTATGAGATAGCAGCAGTTAGGATACACTCTCCCCAGAATTTTAAGGTAGGCTAGCTTGAAAACGCAAGGCCCTCGCTACGTTCAACAAGTGCAAGTGTTTTCTTTCAACTACCGAGTTTTGTTGAGGTGTGTACACATAGCTTTGCTGGTGGAGTACTCCTCTTTTGGAGAAAAATTCTGTCATGTTAAACTCCTTGCCTTGGTCAGATCTTATAGCCTTTATTTTGCATTTGAACTGATTTTCCATGAGGTTGAAAAAATTATCAATGGTGTTTCTAGTTTAACTTTTGTTTGTCATGAGATAAACCCATGTTGTTCAGCTGTGATCATCAACTATTGTGAGAAAGTAGTGTGCTTCATTCAAAGATGCAACAAAGAAAGGACCCCAAATATCCAAGTGTATTAAATTAAAAACAGCTTTTACAAAATGGTGACCATAGGGAAAAGGTAATCTGGTCTGTGTTCCCATATGGCAAGCATCACAAAATTATTTTGCATCAAACTTAAGAATATTAGAGTCTATGCTATGCAGCAAATTCATTCTTTGATCAGAGGGATGTCCCATTCTAAGATGTAGCTGTCAAAACAAAGTTCGATAGGGCAGTAAAATGATTGGTTTGAGGCTGGTCCAGTTGCAAATAGTAGAGACCTTGGACTTCCTTAGCAACTCTCATCATCTCCTTGGTTACCAGCTCCTGTATGTAACAGTAATCAACAAGGAAAACACAATGACAGTTCAGGTCTTTGGTCAATTTACTTGTGGAATTGAGATTAAAGTTAAAGCGTGGAACATAGAGAACATCTGTGAGAGTGAGGGTAGGTGAGATGACTATTGTTCCTATGTGAGTGACAGGTGTGGATGTCCCATTTTGCAGTTTTACTGAAATTTCTTTGATGGTTCTTCTATGTGTTAACAAACCGAGAAAACCAACTATGTGGTCTGGGGCTCCTGAATCTAAGATCCAGGTGTATGACTCATTAGAGGTGTTTGTGCAGCTTAAACTGTGTTTAGAGACAACTGATAAGGTTCTTTTGGGATTACCTGAGGTGCTTAAAGGATTGTTACCTAATAGTTCTGTGTTGGAATTTATGGTGCTGGAATTCTGACCTTGAAGAAGTGCAATGAGTTACTATATCTGCTCTTAAGAAACACTGAGAGTCGAAGAACTCCCTGAATCATCTCTAGTTGCTGTCAAATTTACAGCTCTGTAATCCTTAGAACCAAATGGTGGCTTGTGGAACTTATGGTTGGGAGGATATCCATGGATTTCCCAGCATGTGTCCACAGTATGGTTAGTCCTCCCACACTTGCTACATGGTGCCTTATTCTTTGATAGAGGCGATCTGGTGTTTCCCTTCTGGTTTTGTTTGACTGCTCCCCTTGGTCCATAAAATTTTCCTCCATGAGCAAGCATAGCCGGAAACCTCAGGGACATTTTGAGTGCTATCAGTTAGCTCATGGTTGGATTCCTCTTGCAGCACTAAGTTGAAAATGTTGTCAAGTGATGGTAGTGGATCCTTAAGGAGGATTTGATTCCTTAATCCGGTATAGATGTCATCTAGGCCTATCAAGAATTGCATTATCTGTCTTTTCTCCCGTCGTTTGTTGATGATGTTGATGGCACCACAGTCAGTTGCAAAGCAACTAAGAGGATCTTCATATCTGGGGATCTCTTCCCATATCAGTTTCATTTTGGAGAAGTAAACACTTACTAGTTTTTTTTCTTGTTTGGTGGCTGTCAGTTGTTGCTCCAGCAAGAAGAGATTGAAAATAAAGAATATTCATTGCTCTAGCATCCAAAGAGATTTTCTTTTTGTCTAGGTCACTATATTCATTTTCATTTTTGAGGGTTTCAACCTCTCCAACTTTCTTTGTGGGAATATGTGGACCATTCAATATGCATAAACATAAATCATAATCAATAGATTAAAAATAAATACTCATCCTAACTTTCCAATATGCATAATCACTACCGTTAAAGAATGGTGGCCTAAGTGTGGAAAGTCCTTCAACTTGAGTGTTGAAGCTTGAAGTTGTCATTCTAACTCAAGATTTTTAAATCTTGTATAACGAGCACAAGCTCTGATGTCAATTGTGAGTCCAAGAATTAAGGCAACCCAAGAGAGGGGGTGAATTGGGTTTCCAAACTTTTTCACTTTTAACCCCCAAAGTTGTGTTTGCAAAGTAAAGACTAGTTTAGCACAAATATTTAAACAAGTATTGATATGATAAGTAAATAAGTGCTAAAAGTAAAGAGTAAAGTTTAGAAAAGCAAACACGAGATTTTTAGTGGTTCAGCAAACCCGCCTACATCCACCCTCAAGCTCCTTTATCGAGCCTTGAGGTTTTCCCACTCTCTTCCAAATAGTGTACACTCTAGCTTCCAGGTGCTAGAGAACCGTACAAGTGCTTTCCCGAGCTCAACACTCACAACCCAACCAAGCTTGAGATATACCCTCTCTAAGCTTCTTCTTTAGTGAACAACCTCACTAAAGGAATCACCTCTTTGGATAGGAAGATTACAAAAATAAACTCTCTCAAATAGTGGATATGAAAATGTAATGTTTTATCTCTTTGATTCACACAATGACAAGGATAAGAAAGTGTAATTTGTGTGAATGATATGAGAAATATGAATAGGAAGGTTTAAGATATTTCTCAAGCTATGTAAAATGATATGTGGTCGTTCTCTCTTGTTTTGAGACATTAGGAAGGTATTTATATATAGCCACAAATAAAAACTAGCCGTTTCTAGCCGTTGGGGGTCGATCTGACAATTTTACCGCTTCATGTATTGGCCGACCGCTTCAACTAGCCGTTGCTCAACGGTCATAAAATTTGAATGCTGTCAAATTTTGTCTCATCATCCACTTCATGTAGCAGTTGACCGCTACAAATCATTTTCATAAACTACTACAATTAAAAAGCTCATTTTTTACAATTTTTGAAATCTCACTTCAAAAACCAACTTCCCAAAAGTATAACCAAGGCTTGGGAGTTTATATAGGGATGATTTGAAAACATTTAAAGCATTTTGGTTGTCAAACATGTGGTAAGAAGATTATGTACGGTTTGAAAAATATGCAAGTGTGTGATTCAAATCCTTGTCAAAAGTGAAACTAAGAGTTACAAGATTATACCCTATGGTCTTGAATCTTCACTTTTGAGCTCCTTGCATCTTCTTGATCTTCAATTTTCTTGTCTTTGACTCTTTGATAAAAATGTCTTTGTCTTTGAAGATGTCTATTTTGTTAACTTAATCCATTTATTGAAATCATCAAAATATCGATTGTGAACAAAAGCAAACAGATAGTTTTGAGGGGTAAGAGGTTGTGACACCAATACCAATCCAGGACTCTCTCCATGGTGAAGGAAAAGTGGGTTGGAAGTCGGATCTTCGTTGGAGTTGAATGGGCTGGTTGGATTTATAGTTTCATCACTTGAATCAGTCATGATGGGAGTAAATGTGTGTTGGTTGAGTGGTTGGAAGTGTGTGGAAAATCAGGATCAGCAGAGATTGAAGACTCTTGCTCTGAAACCATAACAAAAAAAAAATAGGAGAGTTTTTGGCTGATTACCAACACTGTGAACCAATGAATTGAATTGTATTAAAACAAGGATTATTTATAACTATAGACTAAATGTAACAGCTATAGGCCTAACAACACAGCTCCTTTCCGCAGCAGGTTCCATTCTTGGTAAAACAGCAACTTTATTTCTTCAATTGCAGAGCTGTGTCTCCTCTTTTGTACAAGGTCAACAGTCAATTTCAAAACTTGCAGCAGCTCCTCTTGTTCCATTGATCCGTGTTTTCTATTGCATTTAATTTCAATGTCTATCTCAACAATGACTAAAGATGCTCCTATAGCAAACTTCTCCATGAGGTCATTCACGGTCAAGTTAAGCACCTCAGGAATGAAGACTGAGCCATAGTCATAAATAGATAGGACAACAAGACCGTAAGAGAAGCAGCCTTAGAGGAGCGAACCTTCTCACCCTTCCTTCTTGAAAGCTCCACAAGAGTTATAATTTCAATTAATTTCAATAGTACCGTTGTTAATCTTGGTTGGGATGTTGAAAACATGGAAGAAGGAGATCTGAGAAGGGTCGAGTTTGGTGTTGCTAGGAGGGACAATAACATCAATTGGAGCAACTAAACCAGCATGAGCAAGTGCTCCAACCTTGTTCTTGGCAACCTCTTCGGTAACCTCCTTCAAATCACCCTTCATAAAAATCAGCCCAACATTTCCCACAAGAAAGGGAATGAGGCTGAGGAAGGTCATGTTGCCGGTCTTCTTTGAATGAATCCTAGCGGACCGCTTCATCATTGTGTTCTTACCCATAAGAAGCACTAGACCCTACCAGATGCTATGAAGCTCGTTGGATCCGATGTTATCAGCCGCCACAATCAGTATCTGGGTGTAGTCATGTAGCAGTTGGCATAGCTTTGCGTCGTACATGATCCTTTTGTCAAACTTTGAAGGTTTTCCCACCATTGCTACAATGTTATGGGTTTAGGATAAAACCTAGCAAATGAAATGTACAAAAGGATTGGGGATTAGAAAAATGAGCAAAAACGAGGGCCAAGACAAAGCTAGGGGCTCAGTCAAGGCGGACAACAAACTGACGCAGTCTCTTTAGGTGGTGTTCGGGGGTGGAAATTTCCACCCCTCAAAATTTTAATATTTTAAATCTAATAATTTTTTTTCTTCAAATCTCTATCAAATCTCATAAATATCTTTACTTTTTCACAAACCCCAAAACCCCCAAAATTTTCACTCCAGAACGCCCCCTTAATCTCTCCTTTACTAGGAGGCATGGGTTTTGACATGGTAGGCTGACCTGACAAAATGGGTGAGGTGGCCGAGCATATTTGAATTTATTGTTAAGTTTATGAACGAGGAAGGACCGAATATAAAAGCAACTAAACATAGGGAGTTATTTTAAGTGCTTTTTTGTTTAGAGACTTATTTGATTTCGACCAAAATCACAAGGACTAATTATGGATTTATTCCTATCATTAAGGGGTGAAGCTCAAAAAAGTTGTTCCCAAGCTTTCATTTTACAAAAGTTTTCACACAAATCTATCACGTTCAAGTCTTTTCTTTTGTGTGAGCTTGTGAAATAGATCTTTAATTGTCTCCATCTACTTTTTGAGAGAGTTAAACACTGTAAATCTTTGGTAAGGGTATATTATCAAAAAGTGAAGCTCGGAGAGGTTGTTCCAAAGTTTTGATGTAAAGGCTATTCTCTTGGCGAAAAGGGATTATGATGGAAAAATCTCAAGGTTCGACAAGGAGCTTAAGGGTGGACGTAAACAAGATTGCTGAACTACAAAAAAAAGTTTAAGCGTTTGAATTTTCTATCCTTACTCCTTTAATTACTTGTTTATTGTGATTAATTGCTTGTATTTTTAAGATTTTACGAAAAAAGTTTTAAACTCAATTCACTCCTCTTAGATTGCCTTAATCTTGAGATTTCTTGATCCTCAACAACGAATCATCCATGCAGCAACCAAGCAGCTACAGATCTCTGACCCATTGTGTGCAGAAGCTGAAGCAGCCCTGTTAGCCGCTTAAGTCTCACAAGACTGAAACTGGAGACGCTGACACTCCAGGGATATTCTGCAGTATTGATCGAAACCCTATCTAGCATTGAGAGCCCGTTGACTGGCAGATTACAAAAACATTCAAAGTGGTTCAGGATAACTTGGTGTCATATGCCTGGTTGTATTGAAATTAAGCTGCATAAAGGCTCTGAATGCAGTAGCTGTGGACGTGATATTTGGAGGCTATTGTATTTGTGCAGTAACAGTCTAACCGAATGGGCCGAGTTGAGTTCGTTACAACAGTCAGAGTCCGGCCCATGTCAAAAATGGCACAAAATACACTAGCCTCCAAATCGCCCACAGCTTCTGTATATATATCAAATTATCAATTTCTAAAACAGACAAGGAACCCAAAACCAATTTCCAAAAGCGAAAACTGTAACGGAAACAGTTTTGGACCAATCCCCCCCCCCCGGTGACCGCAACAATGGCGGTGAATTCGTCTACCCGTTGCACTCCTCAGCTCCACCGACTTCTTCCTTCTCGCTTACCTCTGGCTTCCTTTAATTGGACCTCGTCAAGACCCGGATTTTCCATGGAGGCCCCAAGCCCGAGGCTCGTCTCGGTTCGTTCTCGTAAACCCGGCGCAGAGGGGTTTGGAACCAAGAGATCGGTGAGTTTGGAGGAATCCAAATCGTCCACCGTATCGCCGGCTTCGCAGTCATCGTCATCTTCAATTGATTTTTTGACACTGTGCCGTAGCCTTAAGGTAGGGGAAAAAATGGCCTCATTCTTCCTGTTTGGTTGTCGGGAAAACCTGAAAAGGGTAAATATGAGATGAAATATATAAGTACCATTTTAGGTTTATGCTACTTATGTGTCCTGGTGATCGAAAGTTTGACTGCAATTGAGACATTTTGAGTGTTGGTTTCTCAGGTCCATATGTAAAACCTTCCAGGAATGAACTTTTTATTTTAACTTTCTTCGAGTACATAACATTTCTCAGCTGCTAAACGGGGGTTGAAACTTGCGCAGATGATGGAATTGCATTTGGTATCAGATTGCTCCTAGTTATCTTTCTGAAGTGCTTCGCTTAGGTTTTAATAGTCTGCTCACCTTAAAGTAGGAATTTCAGATGAATGTACTAAATGTAGCGTGCTGGTACTTTTGTTTACGTAGATGGAGTTCTGGACTTCAACCTGTTATGGGTGAGGATTTATGGGTTTAAGGCGTTATTCTATCGTATGCGGACTAATGGCCTTTAATCGACTTCATGAGTGAATGTCTGATCTTGAAGGGAATGCAATTATAACTGCATATGATCTCTGATGTAGTAAAAAAGTATAGAAAATAAATTTAAAATATCCTGATAGAAATAAATTAAAATAGACCTGCAGATTGTGTTTAGGGTTTGGAAGCCAACGATTTACTGCATCAATGTCTCTCTTTTGTAGACAACAAAACGGAAAGGATGGATCAATCAGGGGATAAAGGGTCCTGAATCAATTGCTGACCATATGTACCGCATGGCTTTGATGGCTTTGATTGCTGGTGACCTTCCTGGTGTCAATAGGGAAAGGTTGGACTTCATCATACTATGTCATGGCTTATGCTCTTTATATAAGACTGTCAATATGACATACTTGCTTGTCTGCTTTTAACTGAAATTTCTCAACTTATCCAGCACATTCTCCTGCTATCTGCCTTTTCAAATATAGGGAAGTGCACAGTGTGTTGCCTGGATGTGTAGTAGGAGAGACTGAGTGGGAAATTATTATCCTTTGTACTTTGTATTTTATGCATAAAAGTTATACTGATAATGTGTTGATTACCCGATGGATTTGTGTGATTTGGCCTACTACGAGTTTTCGCATGGATTATTCTAGCTTATGCTGTGTTTTGTTCTGAGGTTCCAATGATGTTAATCAATGAGTATAACTTTCCTAAAGGTGCTGGCTCTTTGGCTAGTTGGCTGGTAGATTGCCACTCAGATTAGTTGAAAAGATGTGCTTTCTTTATTTATTTATTTTAGAAACTTCCCCTAAAGATTTGGATGTTTCTGTTTGAGAATTTCATCCAAGTTAAAAGCCTTCTGGTGAAAATCAAGGCAGACCTTATGGATGAAGCAACTGGTTGGCACTTCAGCAGTTGTGTCCCTCAATTTCAATACAGAAGGCAGCGGCTGGATTTGTAGTGAGCTAGGCAATAGAATCAACCGTTAATGGTTTAGTTAAGCCCAGTCTTATAAGGGGTTGAAGACTGCCCTATGTTTGACAAGCACAAAAAAATTTTGGAAACTTTTTCACAAACTCCACCACCTTTTCATAAAAAAAACTCCATCAAATAGTCTCTTTCCACATTTTTTTCACAAACCCCAACACCTTTTTCATTAAAAAAAATTCTAAAATCATCTCTCTCCACACTTTTTCATTATCCCCAATAAAATCTACATTAACCCCAATAAAAAAAAAAAATCAATAGAAATTTTTTGAGGTATCCAAACATAGGCTAAGAGATGAAAATCCCGTTTTCCATATTTGGTGGCCTTCAAGAAAATTAGGCTGATTAAATATTCCACTTTTTAGCTGTTGTGTAGAGACATTTCATGCCTGAAATTTGTCTTTTGAACTCTAGCAATATGCTTTTGATTCTATGTAAACAAAAACTTGAAGAGCATTATTGTGGTTACTTTTGTTTGGTCAAATTTTCAAACAGCGGCCAAAAACAGTAAGGCGCATGTCTTGTTTATGTTGGGGAAAAACTTAGTTTTAAGTTTTCTGAATCTTGAAGCTTTAGAAGATGTTTTATTCTTTTGGTGATTTCTGAACATGAACAGAATCAAGCCAGTTCCTGAGACAGGTGAACTTGTGTCCTTATTCCAACAGCATCACATTCAGTGAAACAAAGAAATTTGCTTAGTCTAGACACTAGAATGGGATGTCTGATGCATCTTTTGTTTAACATGGCTGCATTAGTTTTCTAGTGTGATGCCTAAAACGTGTCAACGGTCTTCTGTTGGCTTGATATTTGGATAATGGCATTGTAACATGGTGTGTGATAATCTAGTTGTTGTGGCCTCACCATATAAGCCTTCGGATTTCGTTGAATTGTGTGACCAAACAATAGGTAATATAGTATATATTGTATTTATATCAAATAGAAGCATGATTTTGCATTACGGAAAAGAATAATAGGAGGACTATGTGCTATGTTATAAACAAGAGAGCAAAAAAAAAAAAAAAAAAGTGGTAGCATTTTGAGTCCCTCAGTTTACAGTCTTCAAATTTATTGATAGCTAATGAAAAAATGTTTCCATAGCAGAAGGATAGCCTTCCTCTCTGCCTTGGTTCAGGTGGCAAGGTGGGGGGCCACATGTGTCGTAGCTTTGAACTCTTTCCATGCAAAATGGAAAACAACAATAGCTAAATATGCTGTGTTCAGGTTTCCTTGAAGTTATGGACAACTGTTAATAGTTTCGTGCTAGACCAGTGCGGTAGTTTTCTTCATGGACTTTAAGCTTCATTGTGATAATCCTTGGTCTTGGTCATCTATTTCGCTATTTTTCCTTTTATGCTATGAATGCATGTACATTATATTTTCCTGTCACTGGTCATACAGGTTTCACTAAGTACTACATTTAACCCAAGAACCTGATAACTTTTCCTTGTTGAGTAGCATAAATAGACATGAAGTTTGTCACCTCGAGCTTTTGTTCTACTATTAAAGTATTTTCAGATCAAAAGATTTAAGCTTAGCTAGTGCCTGGACAAAGTTTCTACGAGGCAGTTACTTGAATGTGGTCTTGGTCATTGTAGTTTGTTGTCCCTCTGTCTCTTAACTCTCTTTTATTGTACATTCTTTGTTCACTTGCACCTTCTCCTTTATCCTTATCATTGTTCTTACTTTTTGGGAAAGTTCTCTGTTTGTTGTCTATTGGAATTCTTTTGGCTTTTGATCTTATTTGTACAGGTGTATCAAGATAGCAATTGTGCATGATATTGCAGAAGGTACCATTTTGACTCCTTTTGTTTCCTGTTGTAGCATTTCCATGGTTGAAATTCTATAGGAGAAATTTTATGAAAGACGATTCTGTAGCTCTTTTATCTCTGGAAATGTCTTATAAGGCTGCTTCCAAATGGGTTTTGACTAGCATCTGTCCCCCATGGATAAGGGTGAGAATCCGGTCAAGGGCTATGATTCTTGGGCACTATTTTCCTTTAAAGGGAAAGAAAAACAAAACGATTTTTACTATTGCTACTTGGAGGCCAGGGCCTATCAAGGCACATTTTAGGTGGGACTTTACATAGGATTCTACCAAATAAAGAAGGTTAAATTGCTCTGTGCTCGGTTTTTTTTTTTTAATCTTTATAGAGGATTTATAATCGATAACTCGGAAGCTGTTCATATAATTCTAGTGTACAGATTACCAAAAAGTGTTGTCCTACTATTTTGCACATTTTTCAGGGGAAGCGCATACCCACTATCTATATTGCTTGAGATATCAATCTGATGGACAATAGTAGGGTTGTATTGTTGTCTGTGAATACCAAATGCAATTTCACTTCTGAAAGAATTTTAACTAAGCTTGAATAATTCAAATCAGACTATGGATAAGTAACTTTGCAAAGACGTAGTGGTGGAGTGAGAATATAAAATGGAAAACGTATTAATTAGTGTTACCACGTAATTTCATTGGAATAATTTACAATCTCCAATTTTTGAATTTTGGATATTGAAAAATGCATTTGTGAAGGTGGCTCAATCTTAGTGTCAAATAAAGCCTTAGGCCTTGAGAACGTCCCATAAGTTAAGAGTAATTTAAACTAGATCTGTATCTCAATTAGATTCCAGATTAGTTAAAGCATTGTCATGAGAGAGAGAGAGAGAGAGAGAGAGTATGGCTGTCTTCTCAATGGACTGGTGCAAGATCATTGAAGTTGTAGATCCCTTGTGAGTAATGTCTGAACATATTACATCTGCGCTGAAAATTTGTTGGAGTGCTGTGAAGTAAAACTGGACCCGACTAGAAAGAGGAGTGAGGTGACTCTTTAGTCATGTCTCGAACTTGGAGTTAGTATGCCGGATTTTAGTTTTAGTGGTTGGGTGCCCCCAAGCAGCACAATTAGGATCGCATCAATAATTTTAGTTCAAATGGCACCTTATCTTTCCTTAAGATTAAGGTGAGATTGGCTGGTTGTTTCAGTGGCCACTAACTTTGTCTCCCGACTGCAAAGAGCAAAATGCAGTAGAAGGAGGTTTGTGCAATCCAGGTGCAACTCCAACCCCTCTGGCCCAGTTTTTATGCATTATTTGTCAAAAGTATGTTATGGATTATTGATCAATTGTCAATTTCCGTGTCATCCATTTTAGTTTGTTTATATGTTGCAATTTGCTACATTTGGTTCCTACGCATATATGTACCCATTTATAAACTTTGAGTTGTGTTCTGGTCTTTGAAAGCTATTGTTGGTGATATAACACCATCTGATGGTGTGCCCAAAGAAGAAAAGAGCAGAAGAGAGCAGGCAGCTTTAAATGAAATTTGCAGAGTTCTTGGTGGAGGGATGAGAGGTACTTGTTAAGCCTTGTCTTGAAAACCTTAAGCTGTGTCAATGTTCAGTTTTGGCATCAGATTTGCCATGATTGGATGATTTGTTATATGCAGCTGAAGAGATTAAAGAACTTTGGCGGGAATATGAAGATAATTCCTCTTTAGAGGCTAATCTTGTGAAAGATTTTGACAAAGTATGTATAAACCATTATTCGAATTGAATTTATGATTTGGAACATAAGTTGGGTTCTGAGTTCAAGAAAAGTCCGTAATTGGGATGTTTGACCCAAGTTTTTTGTATGTTGATGCATAATCTCATATCTTTTGTGATGGTAGAATGTTTACATTTCAATTAGTTTATGCTGAACTTCAAACGACAATGGTAGTTAATGTTAGGGAAATTTAAAAATCATTGTCTGGATTTTTATGGGATTTTAAAAACATGCCTGAGCTTCTAAAATTGACAAATCCCTCTCTGGGTTTAGACCACGCTTGCAATATCACTCCCTCCGTCACATTTGCATCCATATTTTTGATGGAATTGTTGACTTGGCATGCCAAATGCAATATATGGGCATGTGGGATGCCACTTGTCTCAAAATCGAATAAAAAAGATAATTATAATAATAATTAAATTAAAAAGAAAATTAATTAAGTCATAAAGTCATAAGGTAAATAAATAACATAAAAAGATAATATCATTTTTTTCAGTTTTAAGATACATGACATGTTATAAGACCATATATTGACACTTGGCATGCCACGTTATCAATTCCATTAGAAATATGGACGGAAATGTGATGAAGGGAGTGATTTTGCAAGTACGGCCTAAACACAAGTAGTGATATGTCAATTCTAAAAACCTAGGCAGTTTTTTAAAATCTCATAAAAACTCAGGCAGTAATTTTTAAATTTCCCTTAATGTTATGTTCTGTTAAGATCGAAAAAGTGAACTGATTGCTTTGAATTTTGACCTTTTAAGTAGAATTTTAGAAGGATCGTCTAGAAATGAAATGCTTTTTATTTATTCTGAATTATTAGCTGGTCTGAATTAAACACATTATTTATGGTTATTGTTTGTATGGTTGAGTAACATACGCAGCTGGTGAGGATTAGACACATTATTTATAGTTATTATTTGTTATGGTTGAGTAACATATGCATCTAGTTACCTCACACTACATTCTATTCTTGGGAAGTATCATTTGAGCCAGCTCATTGACTATTAGATTCCTGAATAACTAATTACTCATCATTGCACCGAAGGGATCAGGTAGTTACTGGCTACAATACTCTCTGGTTGGTTTTACCAGTTCCAATCAAGCCAAGGGTCTTTATGTTCATGTAGAAATAACTTCTCCACCCCCCCCCCCCCCCCCTCCCCCTCCCCCCTCTCTTTTCCCAAAAATTAAAAAAGAACAATGAAAGAAAATTCAAGGTGTTTCTACAAACCTATAGGTTGAGAGGCTTGGCTATCCTTGTATGCTTAAGTATCTTGATACATTATATAAGAAACATGCTTCAGAACATACACTTTCAGAACTTTTTGCATATCGGAAGGTTGTCTTTATTATATTAAAGGTGCACGTGTCCTATGGGCAGGTTGAAATGATACTGCAAGCATTAGAGTATGAGACTGGTAAGTTTTCAGATAGGTATATGTGCTTATAATCTTTGTAAGCTATCTGAATTTATTGGTTTATCATAATGCTGGTGCAGAACATGGGAAGGTGCTGGATGAGTTTTTCCTTTCAACGGCAGGTAGAATAAATATTAAAATATATGTTTGTTTCCATTTCAATCACAATACAGATGAGACGAATGAAGGTATCTGTAAGGTATACTTAGTAAGCACCAAGTTCCTCATGTTTCTTTCTTTAACTGTCAGGAAAATTTCAGACTGAGATAGGAAAGAGTTGGGCGGCTGAAATCAACTCTAGAAGAAACTCAGGGTTAGCAAACGGGCATAATTGAGCCTTGATTCAATGGCAGTATTCGTTTCGCTTTCAGGTCAAACCAACCTTCATTCCCTAGAAGATCGATCATACATGGGCTGCTTTAAGACCCAGACACATCCTTGTTAACCATTTTTGTTTCCTTGACGTTCTTGAATGTGGGAGAATAACTAGGTATCTTGTCGGACCAACCCAGAAAAGCCAGTATCTTACACAGGGTATTGTATCCTGTGGTGCTAGCTTTGTCATCAAGTTTTGTTCCTTGAAAGAAGAAAATGTTGTAGTTTTTGCTTCATTCTAGAAACAGTAATGTCATGCCCTTGGTGGGAAAGCATGCATCGTGTTATTGTTTTCCATCAATGGTCCACATCTGTGCCTTTGTAAAGACTCAAGAATCCAGTTTAGCTGGGCAGTTAAAAAGCAATACTAATAATACGACCTTGTAGAAAATGTTTCTACATCCATACTGAATGCTTTCATTCGGGAAGAAAAAACCCCTAGGCCCTAGCATGTATATCTGCTGTTTATTCCACTTCATACAATATTTTTTTGTTAACCATTTGATGATATTATTTCTAAAACTAACACCAGTAATAGAAGTAATATAAAATATATGAACTATGATGCTACTCTGCCATTTTCTGGCCAGTGATACTCACCAGAAGGTTGTTTTCCCTTCCCCCGTGGATGCTCCCGAAGGTACTATCCTTGCCTTACATGCACCAGCACCTAGCCCTCTAATCTTGTGGACCACCTACTCCATATCATCCCATCATGCTCATAATGCATTTCTATTCTCGTTTTGCACTCATGTTAGGGAATGGCCATTTCTCTACCCAGAAATTGGCATGCACCCTTGTGTCCATCCCATCCCTTCGAAGTGTAGTTGGTATGCCTCTTAAGAGGAAAAGTAAGGACCGATAAAGCCTACCCCCCAATTTTTGTGGGCCAAATGGGACGCAAATGGACTGGCCACCTTTCCGTTGTGCCGAGCATCGGAAACATCCTTAATCGAGACGAGCAAGTCTTCGCATTCCCCCAAACATCACCAAGACGCAGGTCAACTCGTCGATCGAAGACTTTGCCAACCATTTACTCCACGTGAGACTGCATCGTTCGTATGTAACCCAACGAGTGAGTGGTTACAAAGGAACGGCAGCAGCTCACCTCATCCAATCTCCATAACTTAATCGTATTCTTTTTATTCTATCATATTCCACACAGAAGATTTTTCTTTTTTAAATTGAATGTCCAAATCAGCTTAAGCGTACCAAATTAATCTCGGAATCTGAATAATCTTTTCATCCTACACAAACCGAGTAATCATCACGTGAAAGGTCATAAATGATTCCAAAGATTGTTGACACTTATAAAAGTTTTGAGTTTAGAGCTTAGAGGAATCATATCACCAAAGCTCAAACTTTAACCTCTAAATCAACCTCTTTGAAATTACAAAAAAAAAAAAGAATTAGATAAATTAGTGTACACTCCCAAACTAGACATACAATTTTGAAGGGGGATATCCTACCGTTTGGAAGTTTTAAAATGTGTACTTTTACAATTATTAAATTTCAACGTTAGTTTCCGAAAGAAATTTTAAAAAATAATACCATTTATACTTATGGATAATTTATTGTCTCAAAACATGCAATACGTCAAAAGTATTAAAATATAAAATAGAAGAGAAATAACAAAATTTTATCAAGTCATTTAAAAACAACTAAATGAGATATAAAAAAGAGTTTTTAAAGATCTTTGAACACTGTTCCTAACCCCACAAGGGTCCTCGACTCCCCGTGGCAGCAGGGAAGATATTTTGGGCGTCCAAGCAATAGAAGCCATGTAGAGTGCGTAGCTGCTTCGAGATATGTGGATTACTACAACGAAAGTCTTCAACTGCGCGTGGGGGAGACCAACCTCCGGCCGAAGACTGGAGCCTAGTAGGGCTTGGGAAATGTGTCTACAATAATAGCTCCACCGACACCTCCAAATAAAACTTAATTGTAAAGAAAAGTAAAAAGGGAAAAGAGTACAAAATATCAAAAAGTGAAAGAAACGTTCTCTATGATTTCAAAAGCCACTCGTTTCACGGGTGCTCGTCTTCATCCTGCAATGATTGGACAACTTGGCCCCCGCTCTCGATATATTTTTGGAGTTTTAGCCCGACCTTTTTAAGCTACAGTAGTTAATTAATGCGCCCTGAAAATTTAATTAAGGGAGATAAACTTTACACTTATAACTTAAGTTCCGTTTCTTGTATTTTCTTACTCAAAACGTTACGGACAGAAATAAATAAAATAGATACATATTATATTCTTTAATATTGTTTAAGTAAAGTATTTAATCATGTATCTTACCGTAAAATTTATTTATTATGCCTATCTTTTTTCAAATTATATTATTTTAACAAAAAATTATACCAAATCATAATCTTTATATGTGAAATTATTATTTTTATCCTATTGCATCTCCTAATTATTGATTTTCAGAAACTTCCAATGCTTTCTTAAAGTTCTTTATCAATGTAAAAGTAACTTGAGTTTTTGGTACCAACTTTATCTCCTAATAAGTTTTTGACGATGACTTTTTTACAAGTGTAAAATTATAATTTTAAAAGTAAAAGAATTGATTTATGTTTAAATTGAAGAAAAGATTTTAACAAAAGGTGCAAATGTCTAAAATAAAAAATTTGGTGGGTACAATACCATAAATATGGTAATTTATAATTTAAAGTGTAAAGTGTCGAAACCACTATATTGGTGCAAAATATTATGTATCTTAAATTAAAATTGACCATTAAACTTAGCAGCAAGCATGCTCCTTAGGTTTTTTAGTATTTTTACCTGATATTTGAGGTACGACACTATAAGAAGTGATGAAGATTAAATGTACCGATCAGATCCTCTATGATCCTCAATTTGAAGCACATGGTTTAATTTCAAGAGAGTTTACTTTATTGCTGTCTCTAAATTGTACTAAAAAAGTTCAAAGGAAATCTTAGTCGCTATTAAATTATTTCAATAAAACCTATTCTTATCCTTAACTAAGCAAGAAAACAATTTCATTAATATAAAACAGATCTCCTAATTCTTATCACCCCAAAAGTTGTAACCTGTACACATATATAGTGGTGACTGTGCCAAGCTACACTCCCAGAATAAAGAAACCCCATTGATTTCCAAAACAACATAAATGCTTTGGATTAGCAAAAGGAGGCATTATTTATCTATTTCCTACTTTTAAGCGTGAAGCCGCATAATGTTGTGTGCGCGCCCGCCCGCCCGGTCTTTGGTCATAGGAGGACTGGAGTATAACTACACGACAACTTTGACAACTTGTTCTGATTTATAAATTCCTCCAATTGGAAATAAACAAAGATTGCTGAAGCTAGCCTAACTTTGGGGCTTCAAAATATTAATGTCAAAGTTGCGGCTATGAAAGACGAGTCCAAAAATGCAGACAAATTTCATAGCCGCAAAAAAATTTCCGACAATTCAAATGAATTATTCCTACTTGTTTATCATGAAACAGTCCCCCAAAGACAAAAATCAGTTTGTGAGCTGTAAGCAGGAAGTCTTTTTCTGACCACTGTTGTTATATATGTAAGGAAACTTTGCAAAAGAAGAATATTAGAGAGAGAGAGAGAGAGTTGATCAGCAGCATGGCGTCTACGTTGCGTAATTCCTTCACTACAATCGAAATATTTTTAGATCTTTGAATTCAGCTGATGTTACACTTTACCATAGAGGAGAGAAAAGCAGACTGTAACCTTATTGAATTTTACAACTAATGATACGAGAATGAATTTTAGAAAGGTTAAAGAGACTGTTCAACGAAAATAAAAATTCTACCTTCTTTTTGGTCGCCGTCTGTCCTTGATCTCTAACCCCACAATCCATGGCCCCTGGGAGCTAGAGGAAGAGACACAGGAGGTTTCAACGAGGAAGATTATTTGCAACCCAAAAATCAAGTTAGAAAATCGGTAAGAGACTTACAAGGTCTGAAGAGAAAGGTAATGTCTTGGCAAAATTCTTGTCGATCTTTACGGACATCTTAAATGATATGGATGTTGTTGCATCTCTTCACTGAAGTTCGACTACGTTCTGTATTCATACATTAGTTGCTCTGTTGCTCCTTCAATCAGTTTGTTGTAACTGATTATCATTTACTCTCGAGTTCATTTGTTTGGGTTTCTGTTCAAACCCTCCTCCATAATCCGGGCTCTGCTTTTGGAAGGAATTGGTCATCTGGGTTTTGCTTTATATGTGCTGAACAATTTTGGAGGTGATTGTTAATCTGGGTTATGGCCAATATCTAGTTGGTCATTTGGTTTTGCCGAGCTTTTTGAGATTTAGAGTGGAGGGTGCGGGGCCTTTGGGTTCTTGTTGCCAACTTTTGGTGGTTGGAAATTTCTTCATTTTGAAGTTTTGAGACTTGGGATTGGCGTAAGATTGAAAATCGTTCACTGGTTTGGCTTTTGCATGAGAATTAAGTGGATTTTGTCGAAACTTCCGGCATTCAGGTATGTGATATCTATGCGCATTGACATCATTAGATTTATTACTGAATAGATGGCAAGCACAGCACAATCTCCAGATTCATCTCCCTCTGCTGTGCCACCAGCTTCTAGCACAACATCACCTTCCACCAGTTCTCCACCACCCTCCAGTACCAGTCCACCCCCACAAACTACTACTACTCCTCCTCCTCCAGCCTCGCTTACAACTTCCCCGTCTTCTCAGCCCAGTGATACTCCATCAGACCCTGCTACCCCTTCATCCCCTCCTCCAGCTGTTCCACCAGCTCCTCCACCAGCCAAAGCATCACCCCCACCACCCCCTCCTTCTGAGACCTCACCCCCATTGGCACCTAAAACATCACCTCCTCCTCTATCCGATTTGCCTACATCACCAAAACCTCCGTCATCCAATGCTCCTCCTCCATCCACTTTCTCTTCTCCACCGCCACCATCATCAAGTCCTCCAAAAAGTTCCCCTCCACCTCCTTCAAAATCTTATCCTCCGGCAAGTTCACCTCCCCCACCACCATCTACACTACCCGTGAGCTCACCTCCTCCTCCATCATCAACACCACCTGCAAAGTCACCACCATCAATGGCACCTCAAAATTCACCACCACCACCAGCCTCAAAGCCACCCAAAGGTTCACCACCTTCACCATCCTCAACTCCACCTGAAAAAACACCCCCACCACCTTCAAAATCTGATTCCCCGGCAAGTTCACCTGCACCACCAGCATCAATCCCTCCTGAAGATTCACCTCCACCAGCATCAGTTCCCTTGGGAAATAAACCTCCACCACCTAGGCTTACTCCTGTTCCACCTACTTCCACACCAAGTACACCACCTTCCAATTCTCCTTCGAAGTTATCACCCCCACCACCCATCATACGTCTGGCACCACCTCCACCTGCACATGATTCTCCACCATCACCTTCTCAGACATTTCCTAATCAAAATTCAACACCATCAACAAATGTTCCAGCTTCAAACGATAGTAATCCTAATGTATCCCCACCAAACTCCACTGGTAGTGGAAGCATTGGTACTGCAAGTGTAGTGGCTATTAGCGCAGTGATAGGAGTAATACTGGTTAGCCTCATTGGCGTGGCTGTATGGTGCATGAGGAAGCGGAGAAAACCATATTCTGGACTTGGTGGTTATGTCATGCCATCCCCTCTAGGCTACTCCCCAAAATCAGGTACTTTTTTCTTTGTCAGATATTGTTTACACAATACTGCCTTAACCTTTTTGTTTCCCCTGATTTGGGAGTACTTTTTACTTCTTGTTCTTCTGGGAATTATTGCCAATATAGAAAAAGAAATTCAAGAAACATGATTTATAGCGGGCTACTAGTTAGATGTGCGTCCATCCTTTGCCAAGAATTTTGGCTGGATGGTACCACGAAATTAACCCCCATGCATTGATGGGAACTAAAATTTAAGTATCAGGATGTATCATCCTTTTTGCGAGCTGCCCAAAACAGAAAAGAAGAGGGTAAAATTTTCCAACATTGCTGGATTACAGGGCAAAACACTCAGAATCCCTCATGGTTCCTGATATTCAATGTTAGTTGAAGAAGATTTGTCAACAGAAAAATTGCAGCTCGATAATTCTTGCTTCATTGGTCCGAAATTAGGATTATGCTTCAGTTTGATACAAAAAAGTGAACATGTATATTCAGGTTTGAGTGTATAGGTTCAAGAGTTTTGGAAAGAGATGCTTTTGAAGAAATGTTATGCTAATAAAACTGAGCAGTCCAATCATTTGATACAAATTAAAGCATCATTGACATTTTTCATCTGTATGAATGATGAAATGGATTAAAATGTGCACCAGATATAAAAGACATGGAAGTTCTGAATAAGTTTTAGATATGTGAGGGATATTTGTGCTCTTTCAACAAATGAAGAGGACGTTGTCGTGTAAGACAATAAGTTCATTTCAGCATGTATATACCCAGAGTCTATGACTCCAGTAGGTTGCATATGTTTGAAGTAATACTTTTGTCCTCCAGCCTTGGTCCTTGTGTCAATTTCATCTCAGAACATTTAATCACATCAATTTAGGTCTTGTAGTTGCTAAATGATGCAATATTATCTTTACTGCTGTTCCATTGGAATAAAAAGAAGGAAGAAGTCAAGTCAGTATGCTAATTCTTCATCCTCCAGTCAGTCCTTCCCATGGGTTATGGTCCCAACAAATAAATAGGTGAAGGAAATAATCCTTATGTGGAATTGAAAGAATCTGGAGTAATTAATGAATGAAATATAGTATCAAAGGCGGTTCTAGTATATGGTCAGATGAATGAACCACCTGGAGCTCGTATGGGAGTAACTGGACCATGAAAGTCACTGATGTGAGTAACGGAACTTGTCCAAGCCATATATAGCTGACATGGAAACTTAAAAATGACATAAATTTAAGCTGAGATGACAATGCAAGGTACAAAATTGCATTCAGTCTCTCTTCCTTTCCCGCCCATTACTGTCCTTTGAAGCTCCTTCACCAGACCACATCTGCTAAATTATGTGATATTTTTTCCCTGTCAGCAAAACTGATGGCTTCAATTACATAAGTCACGTCAGCAACTACCGTGGTCCAGATGGCAGTAAAGATAACATTGCATGATTTATTAAGTGCAAGAGCTAAATTGACACAATAAATGTTCATGTACGACATTGACAGGGTGTGCCAAAGTTGGAGGATGAAAGTAGTGCCCTCAGTCACACTGTAGGTTAAAACTATTATGGGGTCCCTATAATCAATTTAGATTGTAATCAATTGTGAATGTGAATGTGAGGCATTTAAATGACTGAAGAAGTTTTGTAACTTGTCCAGATTCAGCAATTACAAAGACACATTCTTCAGCTCCCCTTGTGCAAAGCGGTTCTAGCAGCGACTTTGTGTATTCTCAGGGAGAGCCAGTTGGATTAGGCAATTCAAGGGCATGGTTTACCTATGATGAACTCGTCAAGGCCACAAATGGGTTTTCAGTTCAGAATCTTCTGGGGGAAGGGGGATTTGGTTCTGTGTATAAGGGATGCCTACCAGATGGGAGAGAGATAGCAGTAAAACAACTTAAAATCGGTGGGAGCCAAGGGGAGCGAGAATTTAAAGCTGAAGTTGAGATTATTAGTCGCATACATCACCGCCATTTGGTTTCACTAGTTGGCTACTGCCTTTACGAGGACCAAAGGCTGCTTGTCTACGACTATGTCCCCAACAATACTCTTTATTTCCATCTT
Source organism: Morella rubra (assembly GCA_003952965.2). NCBI lineage: Eukaryota > Viridiplantae > Streptophyta > Magnoliopsida > Fagales > Myricaceae > Morella > Morella rubra. The sequence continues at coordinate 19,748,017 of CM025855.1, read as the reverse complement.
CACGGTAAATTTATAGTCAAAAAATGAAGCACCATAACGTATGGATTTGTAGTCTTACTTTTTGCTTGTTGCATTTAATAGGTGAAGGTAGGCCGGTTCTAGACTGGGCAACACGTGTTAAGGTAGCTGCTGGTGCTGCTCGTGGAATAGCTTATCTCCATGAAGACTGTAATTATCTATACATTGTTTGTAGAATTGGATAGATAAATGATATTTGCCTTCTCAGTGCTGCCTTCTGAACTTTCAGATCCATTCATTTAGTCGTATTACTATTGGTCCTCTACCTATACTCAAATTGGGTCCTCTCCAATGTTTGTCCCTGTGTGCTGTGGGTTGGGGGGGGTGAATAGTGAGGCTATTAAAATGACTTGCCCTTGTCCAGATTCAGCAATTACAAAGACACATTCTTCAGCTCCCCTTGTGCAAAGCGGTTCTAGCAGCGACTTTGTGTATTCTCAGGGAGAGCCAGTTGGATTAGGCAATTCAAGGGCATGGTTTACCTATGATGAACTCGTCAAGGCCACAAATGGGTTTTCAGTTCAGAATCTTCTGGGGGAAGGGGGATTTGGTTCTGTGTATAAGGGATGCCTACCAGATGGGAGAGAGATAGCAGTAAAACAACTTAAAATCGGTGGGAGCCAAGGGGAGCGAGAATTTAAAGCTGAAGTTGAGATTATTAGTCGCATACATCACCGCCATTTGGTTTCACTAGTTGGCTACTGCCTTTACGAGGACCAAAGGCTGCTTGTCTACGACTATGTCCCCAACAATACTCTTTATTTCCATCTTCACGGTAAATTTATAGTCAAAAAATGAAGCACCATAACGTATGGATTTGTAGTCTTACTTTTTGCTTGTTGCATTTAATAGGTGAAGGTAGGCCGGTTCTAGACTGGGCAACACGTGTTAAGGTAGCTGCTGGTGCTGCTCGTGGAATAGCTTATCTCCATGAAGACTGTAATTATCTATACATTGTTTGTAGAATTGGATAGATAAATGATATTTGCCTTCTCAGTGCTGCCTTCTGAACTTTCAGATCCATTCATTTAGTCGTATTACTATTGGTCCTCTACCTATACTCAAATTGGGTCCTCTCCAGATACTGATAAGCTATAACCAAAAATGTAATGACTGCAAAATTGGATGACCAACAAGGGCATGTTAAGATATGCTTCTAAGCTCGATAATGTTTCCAAGCATAGACCACAGGTATATAACCAGCCTATTGAGAACTAAGAGAAGTGAAACCTAACCACCATATGATGCATAAGTTTTACCCCTAGAGAACTATTAAAAAGATGTAATTTTTGCATGCGCTTCCATTTTATTTCCAATATCTGTTATGTCTAATTTTTATGTATATGACAGGTCATCCTCGAATTATTCACAGGGACATTAAGTCATCAAATATTCTTCTAGATCACAACTTTGAGGCTCGGGTATGCTCTTCTCAGGCTACGTTCAGAAATATTCTTTCTGTGTAGATTTAAAGCCTACATTCTCCACTTATTTTACAGGTTTCAGACTTTGGGCTTGCCAAACTAGCTCTTGATGCAAATACACATATAACCACCCGTGTGATGGGAACTTTTGGGTGAGCAGCTCATTTATTAGTCCATATGCCCCTCAAGGCCTGGGGGCATCTGCTAGTTGAAATATACCTAATTCAATAGAAACATCTTTTTTTCAAGATGCATAAGTATAAATTGATTGTGCCTGTTGGTTGGTTTTAGATATATGGCCCCTGAATATGCATCAAGTGGCAAATTGACGGATAAATCAGACGTATACTCCTTTGGAGTTGTACTTCTGGAGCTAATTACTGGAAGGAAGCCTGTGGATGCATCCCAACCTTTGGGAGATGAGAGTCTAGTTGAATGGGTAACTGTTTTAATGCAATCTTGTCAAAACATTTCTTTGGCTCCTGAATAAAATGTATCAGAACCTATTATTGCTAAACTGATAACTAGGAATGCAGCAATTATTTACCAAACTACTTCTTCCTGTCTGCTTATGTCAATTCTGTGGTAATATGTCATGACTTGACTTTGAACCCTTTGTGATTTTTGTGCTGCTTTTACTGTTTCTTCTGTCATTATTATTCCTCAGTTTATTTGGTACAAAATGTTGACTGCATAACTTTTCATCTGTTTGAATGTCTGCATGCTTGAGCCAGTCCCATTCTCATCTTGTTTCAGACATCTTCGGTCTTCTGAATTTTAGAATGTAACAATAGCAAGGTTAGGGCATCGTCACCTATGCACTAGTCTCTCTTTGACAATTGATGTTTTCATTACCTTTTGGAAAAGAAGACAGCAAGAGGCTGCTGTTGCTGACCTGATCGCCGTGCGGTTAGTCTATATCCAGAACAGTGTTTTGAACGAGATGAGTGTCTGCTCAACTTCTTATCTATGAAATCTAGGTTGTAACACCAAAATTAATCTTTGCCCAGGACCGACTTCATCATTCAGTTGCTTACATGCAAGCATATAAAGGATTTGAAAATAACTAAGTGTATCAGCTAGATGCGACAAAGGAATGTTTGAAAACTTACGAAGGAAAAATCTGTGCACTCGAGCTTTGCTAAGTCACTTCATTTTTCAGGCTCGACCTTTGCTAAGTCGTGCACTGGATAATGAGCAATTTCAAGATTTGGCAGATCCGAGGCTGCAAATGCACTATGTTGAGAGTGAAATGTTCTGTATGATTGAGGTAGCTGCTGCTTGTGTGCGCCATTCAGCTGCCAAGAGACCGGGAATGGGACAGGTAATTAAATTTGAGGATGCAAATAGCTAAAATATGTCTTTTACCTATGTCATTCACTAATCTTTAGGATAAAGATGGATGGAAATAATATTCCTTGGCATTCTCATGCTTCTCAGGTTGTTAGAGCCTTTGATAGTTTAGCTACTTCAGATCTGACCAATGGTATGAGAGTTGGGGAAAGTGAAGTATTTGACTCCGCACAACAATCTGCAGAAATCAGATTGTTTAGGAGGATGGCATTTGGTAGTCAAAATTACAGTACAGATTTTTTCAGCCAGACTAGCTTGGATAGTTGAAAGGAAATGATAAATATTGGGAGAGGATAAAATTGAACTCGGAGCCCTTGTTGAAGTTGATTTATTCTTGGAGTTTGGCTCCGGTGAGATGTATTTTTTTACCTGTAAATGAAATGGACTGCATCAGCTGTAGAGAGGGAAACGTAAAGCCTTTATTCTTGTAACTAGGTCCTGTTTCAACTCCACATATGCATTTGGTACTTCTGTACTTCAATTTTTGCTAGTGTAAATCGGCAGATGAAATTTTTTGTTTCCACCAATATATTTGGTAAAGGTATTTTTGAGTCTTGTTACAGCAGAGACATGTTCAACTCTTGCTGGGCTGTTGGATTTGATTCTTCTTTTCTCTTCTCTTGTATTACCCCTAATCCATAAGATTGCATTTGAACTGTATGGAGAAGCTTTTCAATCTCAGATGGGAGACTGAAAACAACATTTACCAAAATATGGCTTAGCAAACGAAACAAAAACAAGCAAAATTAAACATAGCACTCAGCGGCTAAAATTTACGCAGGAATATCAGTCAAGTCTGAGTTTTTGTTTTCTTAACCCACCTAGGTAGCTCAAGTAGCAGTGGAGCCCTTGAGAGTGGGTTAAGTGCATATTCAAGTGTTCAAACCATTATTTGTATAAAAAATTCACGACTTAAATGTTGGATTGATCAGTGAACTAATTAATTTCTTGGGGGTTTGTCTTGGCGTTGAACTCGATTTGTATAGATATTAAATCTTTTTTAGTCTAGTACACATGAATGGATTATTCAACTTTCTCTCGTTACATTAATTGAGTTTTGTAGCGTGTGGCTATCTTCGCGTGTTTATGTCTCAAGTTCACCATAAATGAGTCCCTACCTGCTAGACCTGACCGTTTATGTGTTGAGAAAGAAGCTTAAGTTTTTTTTTTTTTTTTTTGCCACAATTTTAGTGCATGCCACATTAGTATGACCAAATGCAGTCTTCAGGTTACCTGCATGATTTCATGTTGTCTTAAATCACGTGATGCAGACAGACATCTTCTGCTCCCGATGCCTTTTCAACTGAACAACAATCAAACCCATTATCAAAAGACAATTCCCTTCCATGAGAATATTTTGGACGAGATGCATTTAATGATTTCATTATTATATCCCAAACATTCTCGAATATCTCAAATATCAATCATTCTAGAAAGGAAAATCCAGGAAATGATCAATCTTCAGAGAAAGCTACAAGATCCGGCGAAGTAGATAAGAGAGATAACAAAGTCCGGAAAAAGGAAAGCAAAAAAAGTCACTGTATTTACTTGCTGAATTGTAAGATCAAGCAAAAGGATGCATATTTATCCTGCCGGTACTCTCATCTAAGTATGGTTAACTACAAAGCCCTTAGATGAAGCAAAAAAACAAAAACAAAAAAGTATAGGCTTACTATAATGTTTTCTCTACTTTTTTATACTTAAACTCACCATAATGCCCCTCTTTTCATAGGATGAAAGAACACAATTAAAATTACCCTATAATTTGATCCTTAAATTATGATTTACCCTAGCAAAAAGTCACCATCAAGAAAATTAAGAGGATAAAATTATCATTTCACACGTAAAAAAAAAATATATTTTTCATCTAAATTGATGGATAGTTTTTACTACTAGTGCAAAGTGTCCGAATCAATAGTTAGTATATACAATGTGATTAAAATACTAATTTGAGGTGTAAAGTGTCAAGACTTTGTAGTTGTAGGATGTAAAGTGTAATTATCCCTTACTAATTTCTTTCAAGTTTACTAGTGTAGTGGGTTGAATTTAGCTCCCCAAAACAAAAGAGAAATCTGTGTCCCTTTTTGCAGCGATCTTAGGCTTTTTAAATCTGTATCTTTTCTGAAGATTTTTGGAGAGCTGGGGGAGCCCCTTAGCCCCCTCCCCAGATACGTCCCTGGGATAGATCCTTTTGAGCACTTGCCAAGAGGAAAGAGAAGCAAAGATAATTAAGGTTTACAGTCTTATTCTCTTCCCTTGAAAAGTGCAAACAAATAGAATCACAGACGAATGAAACAGAGAAAGAGAGAAGTACATTACCTGGCATGCAATAATTTTTTAAGCAAAAGGTATGATGGGACTTATTTTGATATTGGACAACTAATAATTGAGACTCCAAATGAAGAAGCATGGATTTCCACTATTACAGCTCAGAATTAGTATATATGATCCATCTGAAAGGGAGAGAGTAGAAAAACAGAGACCTTCCTTAAAAGACAGACTCCATATGAGACCTAAAGAAAGGCTTGAGGCTGTCCAAGAAATCTCGGGACAGAAAAGTAGAGTGCAAGTAACCATATCAGGACAGCTCATTGTTCCTTGGACATATGAGCTTCTAATATGCCTGATAACCTCAATTACAAGCTACTGTTTGACAACTCGAGGCAAGGACAGAGTACCATTTTTGTAGCTTTGCTATAGAAGATTATGTGTTTGCGTCACCCTTCTAAAACTTCCAAATAGGAGAAGGAAAGTATTCCTTAAAAAACATGACTTGGCTATTTTCTTTACCATTATCACCTCCCTCTTCTAACTTTCACAGTAATGGAGGACCGGAACATGCTTGCCGCAGACTGTGTTGTCATATCTTGTTGCTGTCAATGCTTGATCCTACAAGTTGTCATCTTTGTCTTTCTCAAGCTTCCTCACAAGCTAATTCGTAAGACGAGAGATTGTGCTAGGAGGAAGCGTCGGCAAAGAAAGAGGGATAAGAAGATCATAGAAACAGAAACTGGTCGGTACAGAGATGATTTTGTTGGAATGCGTGGAGCATCTTTCAGAATTCAGGTCGACGAGTTTTCTATAGATGGAGGCCATGGTTGTGGGACTTGTATGGAGGAAGTTGAGAAGGTGTTAGAGGAGTTATCTCAGAAGGGGCAGTTCGCATTTGGAAGCTTTTGGGGTAGAAAGGCGTCAGGAAGCTCCTCGACTTGTGTAACAAAACAAGAATTTGAGAATAGTATTGTACAGTATCAAGTTACTGAAATAATTGGCGCTTTCAGTTATTCAATAGCGTAGGCCAATATCAATTTCCCATTTAGATGAACAGTTTGCTGGCTTTTGTTTGATAAATTTCTGCTTCAGATTAAGATTTGGGCTCAGGGTGCAGGAATAGACTTATTGATTTGAACATTCTTGTTGATTTAAATGCATCTTAGGCTTATATGTAGTGGATAAACTCATGCCATGTCAAAAGGCTAAGAGGGTACATACCATTTATGTCAAGCCGAAACCTCCAAAAATCTTCGCCAGATCGATGATTAGCTCTGTCCATCCAATTTTACTGGTTTTGCTTTCAAAGCATGCCGTCCCGGTGGAGTTTTCCAATATAATTACTCTTTTTTGCAAATGAGAGCGGGAAAAGCAGCCAATTAAGTTATTATTAAAAGTTTGTCTACGGAATAATTCTTACAGATTTTCTTCGATCTTCGATCTTGAAGGAAATCTCGTCCTTGAACAGTCTTCAAATTCTTTAAATCTTGTATAGTTCAATACCTAAAAATTTGTTTGGATCTCACAATCTTAGCAGTTCAATTGTTCATACTCTACGCCTTTGATTCATTAATCATTGACATGACTTCTCTACAATGTCACTTAACAATAAAATTGTATGACATCTTATGCCACAACACAATACTCATAAATAAATAAACACATGTGATAAAATAAAATAAATAATTATCTTATAATCATCCTTAAATAAAACTGATTTTTAAGACAAACTTCTTACAATTATATAGACCGGTCTAGATTTGAAGAAACAAATCCAACAAGATTCAACTACGCCATTTAATTACGCCATTTAATGAAAATGCGAAGAAATGGATAAAGAGAACCGACTGGAGTGGCTCAGCTTGGCCCAGCTAGCTCTTTTTTTTTTTTTCCACACTTTTTTAGGACACCCCTCCCTCTTCTCTTGCCGAACACGACTTCTTTTCGTCTTCTTCCCATGTTTTCTCCGGCTTTCACTGTTGCTCTCGCGCCGGCCAAGAGTGAGTCTGTAATCAATTCTAGTTATCTTTATCTGTTGCTTATTGGGCCAGATTTGTCTCCGTTCTTTTTCCTTATTGAATGTGATGGAAGTTCTTTTATACTTGTTCTAGTTGGATTGGTTGCCGGTTTGTTGATTTCTGTAAAGATCATTTAAAGAGCTCAGTGTCTCTCTTTCGCCGGAGCCTTTTTTTTAAAAAAAATAAATAAATAAAGCTTCCGCCAGAGCTTCAACTCCTCCTCCGTGAGCATTTCTCTTTCTCTTTCTCTTTCCCGTTTTGAATTTCTTTTCTGGGCTTTCTTTTTCGATATCATCATAATTATTTTGGTTTAGTGGCTAATAAAATGTAGAAAGGTTGTTTCTTTGGACTCTAATCCAGTTCGGGCACTGATTTTCTAGGCAACCACGCGAAAGAGAGGGACCAAATTATTAAGGCGAAATAACAAAAAAAAAAAAAATTTTCTTATGTAATGCAAAAAGTGCCTTAGAGTTAAAATATCAATATAATCTCGTTCCTGCAATGTCAAATGTCTACTCGCAGTGGTGGGAGCTAGGAATTTATCTTTGCGGGGCCAAAATAATATTATGATGTTTATTTTTATTTTTATCTTATATGCTTTACCATACTTAAAATATGAAAATTTTTTGTATAAATATAATTCAGATTATGAAAAATATAGGTAATGTCATTGTTCGCTCCTTAACTATGGGTCAATTGCAATTGTGCCCCCTAACTATCAGAACTACAATTTACGTCCTCTAAATTTCAAACATTCTCAATGTTCGTCTCCCGTCCAACTCAACCGTTAAGTCTGATGAAAATGCATGTAAAATAACCGAAATGCCCTCAAAAACGATTTCAAAAAATAAATAAATATTTGAGAAATAAATTAAAATATATATATAGATTACTGATATAGAGTTTCAATTGTTTTATTTTAAAAAAAAAGTACCTGTTTTAATATCATTTTTTTTTATTTTTAATGAATTTTTTAATATTTTTAGTAATTTTGTCTTGAAAGGTCATATTGGTCATTTTACTGGCATTTCCATCAGGCTTAACAGCTGATTTGGGTGGGAAACGAACATTGAGAATGTCTAAAACTTAGAAAACGTAAATCGCAATTCTGATAGTTAGAGGGATGCAATTACAATTGACCCATAGTTAAGGGGCGAACAATGACATTATCTCAAAGATTTTTCTTAAATTAAGAATATATAGCACGGGTTTATATTAGTTAAAAATTGAGTATGCTGTAAAGACAATGTAGAGATAATACAAATAAATACATTGTAGAGATAATACAAAAGTAGATATAAATAAAAAAGAGTTTAAAAATACTAAAAGAGGAGAAAATATTCATATTCTCTATTTTTTAAATTTCAGAACCTTTTACTATTCAAAAGTTAGAGTTTTAAGAAAAATTCTAGAATTTTGAAGATTTAAATTGAATCTCAAGTTTTTTTAGTCCTATCAAATGTGTTTTTAAATTTTGTCCAAACTATAAGTGATAGGTTATTGTTAAATATTCAAGGCCAAAATTTGTATTTCAAATTCATAAGAGGCTAAAAAATAGTTTGAGGGGACATTTTTGAAATTTTGGGGGGCTAAGAATATATTTTGTCAAAAAATAGCATATAGGCAAAGAGGGAGGGGGCAATTTTCAAAACCTTTGGGGGGACTGTATGAAAGATTGTGAAACGTAACGGAAAAAAATCTTCAAATCAAAAACAGCCCAAATGTTCTGTCTCCATCAGATCCACGCGCAAAGATTTTTCTAGAAAGAGTATTTTCTAGAGAGAGAGTCTCAAAATTAAAAATGAATTTCTTACTCTCAAATGAATTTCTGAGCCTTTTATAATGGCTTGCCCAGAACTCAAATATGCTTATGCGTTGGATCTTTAGGGATCTCAAATCTCGGCCGTAGGATCGTCATGAAAAACTCTTTTTCACTAAACTCCCTTATATTCTGCAATCCGAATTTACGGGCTTCTACAAATTGTGATCATGTCCATTAACATATCACAATTGACCCCCAAGATAATGAGATTGTTTTTATGAAATCCCTTTTGCTAACAATTATATGCTTATTTATCTTTTCACCATACCATATTCCACTTGAGCTAATATGACCGGAATAATATCACTGATAAAATCCCTCGTTCATATAATTCTTAATTCTCAATCTGTATCTAGTTGGACTCTCAAAAGTTTCCAAAATTATTTTCGCAAATAATTATTTAATATATATATATATATAACAAAAAAACAGTGAAAAACATTTTTCACAAAATCTTGCTGCGCAATTTTTTTATTTGAGTCCAAACAATCTACAGACATAATGAATATATTGTTTCATCAAGAGACTGGTAGATTCCATATTGAGCAATTAAACAAATTCACTTACTATGTACAAGGCTCAACATTATCTGGAATATTTGATATGCGAAGACCATCACCAAACGACTTAGTCCAAGCACAAGCATATAACAAGTAAGCCTGCAAAACTCTATTAGGTCTAAGGACAACATAAGCTAATTGTGCTGAATACCATTCTCTACATCAGTGATCGTTTCTAGAAGGTATTCATATTTGATCTCATTCAATGCATGTACTCTTACATTGCATCCACTCGTCCGCTTAAAGTCATCACCTCAATGACGGAGTCCATCATTCTATCTTATAAAGGCTCAACGAACATAGATCTATTTTAACATTTTCATGTATCATAGTCTAGAACAAAGTGAGTCAACAAGGATCCGAAAAATCATACTCCCCACCTCCGATTCATTAATCATTGACTTGATTTTTTCTACAATGTTATTCAACAGTATGTCATCTAATGTCATTGTAAATATGACATCTTATGTCATTGCACGTACCTAAAATAATAATATACAAGTGATCAATTAATAACAATAATTATAACAATTATCTCATAATCATTCAAAAATTGTTTAGTTTTGAGGGCATACATCTAACGTTGTCCTTCGCCACTGGTGACGTATTGGCTTTCTTTTTAGAAGACGAAATAAGAGATTTCACCCCGCAGTAGTAGTATAGACTTTCTTTATCTCTTTTTTTTTTTTTTTTAAAACTTTCTTTATCTTTCATATATTTAAAGAAAGTATTTTTCTTTTATTATTCTTCATCTTATTCAGTTGATCGCGGCCTTCTAAATGAATTGTAATTGAAAAATTTGAAGATCTTCGAAGTTGTAGTGGATGTGCATCGTTGAAATAAAGCAACCAAAGAATGTTGTCTCCTTTAGATTCAAGCGCACAATAATTTGAGAGAGAATTTTAGAGAGAAAAACTATTTCTCGCATTATGTCGTTCTCTCTTTGAATGAAAAACTTTGAGCTATTTATAATTGCTCACTCAAAGCTTCAAATGCGCTTGTGTGTGGGATCCTTAAGGGCCTTATATCTCAGCCGTAAGATCATCATGAAAAATTCTTTTTCATTAACTCCTTTATATACTGTATTCCGAATTTATCGGCTTTTACAAATTGTGATAATCACAATTGCCTTCCGAGATAATGAGATTATTTTTGTGAAAACCCTTTTGCTAATAATTATATGCTTATTTATCCTTCCACTGTACTATATTTAACATAAACCAATAGGACCGAAAAAATATCACTAATTAAATCTCTAACTCATATACTTCTTAATTTTTCAGTCTATACCCTATTGGACTCCCAAAAAGTTCCAAAAAAAATTTCTCATATATATATAAGTAAATAAAAACAGTGAAAATATTTTTTACAAAATTTTGCTGCGCAACGTTTTTTTTTTAGTTCAACATTATACAGACATAATGAATATACTGCCTCAACAAGAGATTGATGGATTCCATATTAAGGAGTTACACAAGTCCACTTACTATGCACAAGGCCCAACATCATCTAGAATATTTGATCTCTGAAGATCATCATCAAAATACTCAGTCAAAGCACAAGGACATAACAAACGAGTCTGCATAACTCCCTCAGGTCTAAGGACAACATAAGCTAATTGTTCTAAATATCATTCTCTACATGAGTGATTATTTCCATAAGGTATTCATGTTTGATCCAGTTCAATGCATGTACTCTTATAGTGCAACCAATCGTCTGCTTAAAGTCACCACCTCAATGACGGAGTCCACCATTCTATCTCATAAAGACACAACAAGTGTAAACCTATTTATACATTATTATGTATCTCGGACTAGAACATAGTAAGTCAACAAGGATTCGAAAAATCATATCTCCGCCTCTAATTCATTAACCATTAGCCTAACTTTTCTATTATGTTACTCAACAATATTTTGTGCTATTACAAGTACCGAGTGTTTTATAAAAAAATATATACAAGTGATTAATCCAAAACAATAAGTATCTCATAATTATTCCAAATAATTTGTTTTAAGGGCATACATCTAATAGTAATTTGTAAAATTAAAGAGAATAATGAATAAAATACTTTTGAAATTCAATATCAAATGAGAACAGATAGAGGCCAAATTCGAGATTTGGCCAACCTCCTTACAGAATGAGAGAAAAAGGGAAAGACATAATGGCATTAATTCTTTGATATCCCAAAACAAACTGACTGCTGCTTCATATAGCTAGAGCAGCTAGAATCTAACATTTAACAAACTCCTAAATTAATGAAACCCACCCAAATGATACACTTAGGCCTCCGCACATAAGTCCCCGTTCATACTGCTTTACCCATTACGGCCAAATCACAAGCCCAATTGAAACAATCATCATAAGTCCATTCTAACAATACTCCTCATACCCACTCCAAAGCCCATTAAGCCCGACTGAGTTGCAGCCCAACTCACCTCCTCGTCACGTGCCCTTATTCCACTTAAGGTTCCCGAATCTTCTTCTATCTCTCGTCTCTTTTGTCATCTTGTCTTCAAGTTGAACACAATACATCCTCTAAGTTTTTCCATTTCTTCCCTTACGAAACTTAAACACCTTTTCCTTACAGCGGTGTGACATTGCCTCCCTCTTTCAAAACACCTTGTCCACAAGGTGCATAAATTGAAGCCACAAAGCTTCGATCTTCTCCTATGTTGCATCTTCGACCTCTTGACCCATCCAATGAACCAGTAACTCAGTAATCGGAAGATTACCCAATCTACCAACACAACGGTCCAAGAGAGCTTAGGGTTTGGGTTTTAAAAGACCCTGAGAATCCATTGGTGGCAATGAGGGCAGGGGAACACAACGATTCATGAGCTTCTTCTTGAGTTGAGAAATGTGGAAAATCGGATGGATCCATGCATGCATCTTTACTATCTTTGTTTAATTTTCAATGTCTTTTCTTTTTTAGTGCTTTAATTTCGTTTCGAACCCCCTAAAAATCTAAAAATATGGATTTGAAATGTGTTCAGTAAGCTTTTCTTTTATTTTACATCTTCACACTCATTGCACATATCACCGTTTTTATATTGTTCTTTTTTTTTTTACGCGATTTTGAAATTAGTCTTTTTTCCCTGAGGAGACAATCTAATCTTTTGGGCTAATTATTATACAATAGAACTCCTATACATGGAATAGCCTTTGCGCTACTCATTTTAAAGTGTGTCAGTTGTAATAAATCCTCTGGTGCCATATTGTCATGCTTAGTTTGCTAGCAAGTGTGGCACTCTCGAATGTATTGTCTAATTTTCTGCTTCATCCCTTGCCAATAGAAATCTCTTCCAGCTCGGTGTAGAGTTTTCTCATATCTTGAATGACCCCAATAGGGGAGTCATGAGCATGTTGAACAAGCTGCTCTCGCAAGGCAGTAGTGGATCCTACATACAGCCTCCCTATATAGAATAAGATATCATTCCTCCAATTGTACTTAACTAGGTCTAATGCATCCTATTCTGATTTAGACAGCAACTCTTTTGTTGAATCATCTTGATAGCTCAACTTAAGATCTTCTAACCAAGTAGCAGTGGAATATGAGATGGATAATAGGATAGAGTCAGTACATGTATCTTCCTTTCTAGACAATGCATCAGCAACCTTTTTCTCTCGACCCCTCTTATATTCAACTCTAAAATCATACCCTAGCAATTTAGTTAATCACTTTTGTTGGAAAGGTATTTTAATTTTCTGCTCAAGCAAGTGCTTCAAGTTGTTGATCTATCCTCACTATAAATGTCTACCCAATGAGATAAGGTCTTCATTTCTATATTGCCAAAACCACTGTTAGCAATTCTTTCTCATAGGTTGACATGGTTATCTTCCCTTTAAGAGCCTGGCTATAGTAAGAAATGGGTCTCCCCTTGCATTAGGACTGCCCCTAACCCCACCATTAGCATCATATTCTAGAATAAAGGGACTAGAGAAATCAGGCAAGGCTAGGACTGGTGGTTGAGTGACTACAGATTTGAGATTATGGAAGGCCTCAGCAGCTGCTGGAGACCACCAAAATGCTTTCTTCTTAAGAAGGGCAATAAGTGATGTTGCAATTGACCCATACCCTTTTATAAACTTCCTGTAATACCCCGTGCGTCCCAAAAATCCTCTGAGGGATTTTAATGTAATTGGAAGGGGCCAGTCCAACATTGATTGTATCATGATGCTTATTTACCAAAATAATATACCCCCGACACTCAAACTTGTATTTGGATCTCTTTGCATATAACTGATGCTTATTTAGGTCTCTAGGGTCACTTGTAGATGTTGCAAATGATCTATCCAGGTTTTGCTGTAGATTAGAATGCCATCAAAGAAAACTAATAGTAATTTCCTTTAAAATGGTTTGAAAACTTCATTCACAAGGCTCTGAAAAGTAGAGGGAGCATTGGTCGAGCCAAAAGGCATTTCTAGAAACTCGTAGTGGCACTCATGTGTCCTAAAAGCAGTTTTAGGAACATCTTTAAGCTTCACTCTAATCTGGTGGTAATCGGATCTCAAATCAAGCCTAGAAAAGAACTTAGCTCCATGGAGCTCATCCACCACAAGAACAAGGAATTTATCCTTGACAGTTTCTTTATTTAAAGCCCTATAATCCATACACATACGTCATGTGACATCAACCTTCCTTACCATTAAAACAGAGGATAAAGTAGAGGATGAATAGGGGCTTTGAATTACTCTGAAACCCCCGTTTTTAATAATTCCCTAAAATTTTTCTCAATTTTTTCTTTTTGAAAAAAATGGGTATCGATAGGGTCTCACCAATATAGGAGACGTACCCTCTTATTAAATGATAGCATGGTCATGAGACCTAATTAGAGGTAACCTCATAGGCTCCTCAAACACATTTGAATGTTGTTATAACAGTGCCTCAATATCTGGTAATACTTCAGTGGTGTTCAGTTCTAGGGGCTCCATAAGTTGCAAAAATATACCCTTTCTTCCAATTTATTCACCTCTGTCAACTCCTTTTCTTGCATCAATTGCATAGGATTCAAGCCTTGCAGCCTTACCTTCCTCTCCTGCCAATCATACTCCATACTTAGATTAGAAAAATTCCATAGAATCTGTCTTAGGATACTTAGCCAATAGACCCCTAAAACCATATCATAGCCAGCTAAGGATAACACATAGGTGTTGGTCAAGAAAGTGTTCCCTTGTATCTGAATTTTGAGTTCTTCACTCTTCCATTCACTGCTAAGTAATACCATATTTGCTAATATGACTCTTATATCCTCCTCTTTCTTTGCCTTTAACTGAGCTCTTTTGACAATGGAACGGTCTAGAAAATTGTGAGTACTCCCTGAGTCAATTAAAATCACCACTTGTTGACCATCCTATTTTCCCAAGCACCCTCATAGTTTTAGTGTTTATGGACCTTATGAGTGAATGTAAGAAAATTTCAGGATCTACGTCCCCTTCACCCTGACTAACCACATCACAAACTGCTTCCTCCCTCATCTCCAAAATCGCTTGATCTCCTAGTTGTTATTCCTCCACCAGAAACAACTTCGGGTTCTTGCATACATGCTTAAAGTCCACTTATCATCAAAATTACAACATAGTCCTTTCTCCCTCCTTTATTTCATTTGGCTGGGTGTGAGTTTTTGGATTGGGTAAGTTTTTCTGATTTGTTGTTGGTTGTATGAATTGATGACTAAACTGTTTGAGTTATGTGGTGAAGTGTTTGGGTAATGTGAGAATGGATTATATGAAGGTGGTGTGGGCAGTAGCCCTTTAGTGATCCTTCGATTAAGCAGGACATGTTCTTCTTGAATTTTGGTTATGCCATAGGTAGAAATCAAGTTAGGAGACTTGAACATCCACACTGATAGCCTAATTTCATCCTTGAGTCTGCTTAGGAAACAACTTAGTTTATAGTTTTCAGTTAAACCCCTCAACATGTTTGATAAAGTTTAAAACTGACCCTTATAGGCCTCTACACTTATCAAATTGTCTCAACCTAGTAAGCATCTCCATTGAGTTATCATAGGAACTAGGTCCAAATCTATTTAGGAGAGTTTGCACAAACCCTTCCCAATTATGTAGATTTTCAGAATTTTTTAAATCCTGGAACCAAACTAATGCTTGTCTTTCCATGTGAAAAAAGGCCAATAGAATACGATGAGTCAAGGGAGTTTTGTGAAAATTGAAGAATTGGGTGGTTTAATACAAACAACCATTCAGATCTGTCTCATCAAAATTGAAAAAATTCAGCTTTACTAACCTGAATTGCAACCCTTTCGGATCTACATTTCCCCACTTCCACTTCGCGATGGACTATGATGGGTGACTACAGACATCTCCTCATGCTCCTTATCCTTGTCTTTGATTAGAATCTGCATATTCACAGTAAGATTTTTATATGTTGTACTTTTTCATGCAAGGTCTGCCGCTTTTCCTCTTGGTCTTTTTTAAACAGATTCATCTGCTCTATAATCTCCTTGTACCGAGTGTCAACCATGGCTAGATCGAGTGTTTGGTTTGATTTAAATTAGAATCTAGTATAAGTATATGTCATCGATATAGGATTAGGGCTAATTACAATTTCCTCCCTCAAACTACCACCTGATTCTCAAATACTCCTACAAACTTTAACTTTTTGCAACTCACCCCCACAAACTATACTTCTTGTTGCGATTTCATCCCCCAACCTACTGAAGTTATTATATCTAACGGTTTTCATTACACATGAACAACATGTGACATCTCCTTACTTGCAAATATATATTTACCCTCATTTGAGTCATCTCTAGCTTTTACAGTGTTTCTAGCAATTCGTTGAGCAAAAAATAATATATAGTTAGTTGATTTTTTTATTTTAAAAAAAAAAAAGATGACTCACTTAGAATCAAGCTGGTTAAATTTGTCTTTTCAAATAAGGAGAAGGTCATATGTCATTCACGCAGGACGAAAACCGTTCGATATAACAACTTTAGCAGGTTGAGGAATGAAATCGCAACGAGAAATATAGTTTGTTGGAGTATTTGAGAACTGGTTGATAGTTTAAGGGAGAAAATTGTAATTAACCAAGTTTAGACCCAATACTATACCTAGAGGGGGGTGAATAGGTATTTAAAAATTATACAACTTTTTCTTTTATAGAAAATACCAATCAATTGAAAAATACCAATATGTCAAATCTTTAAATCGAGATTATTCAATTAAGGCCCAAGATTAATTGAATAATCTTGATCCAATTACAGTTGTCTAGTGTTTGACTGTTAAAAGTTTAGAGTATGAAAGTTTGTGAAAAAGTAAAGATAGTTTATGGGAGTTTGTGAAAAGTGAAGAGAGAGAAAACTTGAATGAATATTATGATGAAAATAAATACTTTGATAGGCAAAGAGAGATTATTTTGTAATTTTTTTTAATGAGGCCCAAAATCTTGGCACTCAAACACAACCTTAATTAATCAATCAAGATAATTAAAGATACTAATTAAATCATAAAGGCAGCTTAAAGAAAACAAGCAAGCAACCAAGAGAATCAACAAAAAAATTTTGGTTACGAAGTGAAAAATATATTGACGATGTCTTCCTCTAAGAAATAAAAACACTCTGGGTGTGAAAGGCACACCACTAATCCACTATGAACTGATGAGCTTTACAAATTAGTGATCCTAAGCAAAACCCATTACTTATACAGATCTTCCAATTTCAATAAAGCCACTCAAGAAACGTCTTGAGTAGGTACCTAACACTCAGTTATACGACAAGCAACTCTAATCAACTCCTAAGTAGATGCCAATGAACTCATCAGCCCCTTAACTCCTAAAACTCCAGCAGCAACACTTCTTGAGAACTCTCAAGAAACTTGTGAAATCTTGGTGATTGTGATCTTCAAAACTCATGTAGAAAATATCAGCCTCCAGCAACTTCCTACTTCATCAAACTACCAACCAGAGAGAGGAAGAAACTTTCTCAATCTTAGATCTTCAGAGGGTATATGGCATATGTAGAGAGAGAATGAAATAACAAAGGACTATGGTAAGGATATGAATATGTGTGAGTCTAAATAACAACCCAAGAGGGGGGGTGAATTGGGTTTATCAAAAACTTAGTCCTTTTTCGATAAAAACACATATCTGAAAAATACCCCTTTTTAACAATTAAAAATGCAGATTTGAATGAGTATAATGCTAAGCAAAATATAAGCAATAATGATAAAGCATAAAGCTCCACAAATATGGATATGGAACAAAAATATGAGAGATAGAGTTAGAGAGACAACACCGCATTTTTAGGTGGTTCGGCCAACTCTTGCCTACGTCCACCCCCAAGGCTATTGACTTCCTTGGGCTTCCTTCACTATTCTCCAAATAGTAAATACACCTTAGCTTCTGGGTGCTAAGGAACCTTTACAAAGCATTTTTCGAGCTCACGCTTCAACTCTCTCACAAATCCCAAAACCCAAGGGATTTCTTCTACTCTCACAAGTAGGACAAGTGTTTTCCCAACACTCAAATGTTTTACAATAGATGGGTACAATGAAGAATGGCTCACTAAGCCAAATATGCAAGTGGAAAGTCAAAACGGTGCACACGAGGACAAGAGTATGTAGAAAGCTGAAGTTTAGCAGGGAATAACAGGCTTTCTGAGTATGAGTAGTCTTCTCTCTTCTTCAAGACACTTTCTCTCTCTAGAAGTTAGGTCATAGAGTAATTTCAAATTTGAATCGCCGGAGAGAGCTCTTTCTTCTTTTCTTTTTTCTTCTATTTATACCACTTTTGACTTCAACGGTCATCTGGGATTTTAAAAGAGTTGTTGGAGGGGAGCTGTCAACATTCCAGGATTTCAGCAAAAAATCATGGTATGTGTCGGCACATAATCAGCATGAGTTGATCTAGAAGAGCTCTCGGAAGTGCAATATCCGATGTCTCTTCATTATCCCGAGGTCCCCCTTTACTAGCCTAGGTGACTGCAATGTGTACATCTCATCATTATGCGAGGTCCCCTTTACTGACCGAGGTATCTATCTTGTTTCACTTCCTTACAAACCGAGGTATCTATCCCGGTTACTTCTTGAGCTCCATTTGTATTACCGACTATTCCGAGGTGCTCCGAGGTGTCTGCTTTCCTATTACCATTTCTGAGCTCCTAGGTGTTCCCGATGTGCTCCGAGCTTTTCCCTTATGATTTCTGAGGACCACTCTAATTCTGACCATCTCGAGGTGCTCCCGAGATGTTTGCTTTTCTACTTTCATTTCCAAGGAGTTCCGAGCTTTTCCATTATAAATTCAGAAGTGCTCATTCCAAACATCCCGAGGTCCATACATTTTCCCGACGTTCCCACAACATCCCGAGATGTCCATACACTTCCCGACCTTTCCACAAACATTCCGAGATACTGATACAATATCCCGAGGTCCATTACTATCTCCGAGGTGTCTCAGTGCAATGTGTTAAGATTTGAGAAGATTTGTTCTGAAGTTGGTTCTCTCGGGAGACAGTGCAATGTGTCAACACTATAAGTGTTGGAGAGGTTTTTCAGCAACTTTGAAAGTGTCGTTTTCACTCCAATTCATCTTTAAACACCTACAACATGAAAAATTGATTTTATCAACTTGTGTAATGGTGTTCAAGTGCACTTAGAAATATTTTTGTGAGATAACCTCAATCCTTTAAAATATATCTTAGCAAATAGTGGATTGACAAGGTAAAATCTAAAAGTCTTCAAAACTTAAAATTTTTGTTATCATCAAAATCAATTATGGATTGTTTGCAAAACAACCTTGGGCTAACAATATGTATGGCTATTTTAAAGTATGTAAACTGTTTGAGGCTTAGCAAGTGAGTTTATATAAAGTTTAGAGAATGGTAGTACGGTCTATTAGGTTAAAGAAACGAATTGGGCAAAATTTCTACAACTAAAATAGAGTCTATTAAAATCACCGTCAGTTTAACCTTGGTCTGACCTCGAGCTAACTCCACCAACAAAAAAGTTCTAGAACTTCCTCCAGAATGCTCCAAACCTTCCAGGTAGTTTAGAAAACCTTCTGGAAACCTTACCCACTGTCTACAAGCTTCCAAATCCTTCAAAATCCAAACCAAGTTATCTTTTAAGATCTAGACCAAAAATATAATAATGAAAAGACTGTTTTGCCCATGATAAATTTTGGGGGAAATGTCATTGTTCGCACCATAAGTTTGCATCAATTGCATTTTTTGCCTCCTAACATTAAAAATTACGATTTACGTCCTATAAGTATGAAACATTTGCAATGTTCGTCTAGAGTTAAAATTTCCGTTATAATTGACGGAATTCGGCATTAAAATGACCAAAATAACCCTCCAAGATAAAATTACTAAAAAAATTTAAAAATTCATTAAAAATAAAAAATGATATTAAAAAAAAGGTAATATTTTCAGCTGCATTTGGTAATGCCTGAGGATAAGGGAATTCGAGAAAGTCTTTTGGGAGAAGCTCACAAGTCTATGTTTGCTGTTCATCCGAGTAGTACAAAGATGTATCGGGATCTTAAGGAGAAATTTTGGTGGAACGGAATGAAGAAGGATATTGCTGAATATGTGAGTCGTTGTTTGACATGTCAGCAAGTTAAGGCGAACATCAGAGACCCACTGGATTATTGCAGCCTTTGGAGATACCCGTTTGGAAGTGGGATGAAATAACAGATGGATTTGGTGACGGGACTACCAAAAGCACCAACAGGACAAGATGCTATTTGGGTAATTGTGGATCGCTTAACAAAATCGGCTCATTTCATTCCAATCAAAGTTAATTTCTCTGCGAAGAAGTTGGCAGAGTTGTACATGCAGGAAATAGTTCAATTACATGGGATTCCTAGTTCCATAGTGTCGGACAGAGATACCCGTTTTACTTCCTGAGTTTGGGAAGGTTTTCAGAAGGCAATGGGTACTCAGTTGAAATTCAGTACGGCTTTCTACCCTTAGACTGATGGACAGTCGAAGAGGACGATTCAGATACTTGAGGACATGCTTAGAGCTTGTGTACTATTTCGGATCCTTCCTCAGGGTCAGATTCTTCATGACATTTTTCCAGCTTGGTTTTCTTCATAGTGCTCAGGTACTGGTAACATCCCACGGGCATGCTACAGGTTGCCTAGACTCGCCTAGGTTTGGGCTCCGGGTATTTCCTCTTCTTCACCGAACTCTCCCTCTTGCTCATTTGGTTCTCCATTTGCTAGATAAGTACAGGTAGGTATCAAGATCACAACAATCTCAACAGCTTAACTTTTCTTTCAAAACGAAAGACCACGGAACAACTCAAGTCAAGCAAGATCATAACCTAAGTCAGTGAATAGATGAGGGTACTTCTCACGCATTTGAGATTCTAACTCCCAAGATGCCTTTTCTACTTCCTGGCTCCTCCAAAGTACCTTCACCAGTGGAATATTTTTATTGCACAATATCTGCTCTTTTCGGTCCATAATTTGCACTGGTTGCTCTATATATGAAAAATTCTCCCTCATACTTAAAACAATGCATAGTCCAGCATATGAGAAGGATCTGTCACATATTTTTCTGGGTCATTGGAGTTTTTATTTGCCATTAGTGGAGTTTGCCTACAACAAGACTTATCAATCTAGTATTGGTATGGCCCCTTATGAGGCTTTGTATGGGCGTAAGTGCAGATCACCACTTTATTGGGATGAAATTGGAGAACGGCAACTGCTAGGTCCCGATATTGTACAAAAGACCTGTGAGGAAATTGGGATTATTAGGGAATGCCTTAAAGCTGCCCAGAGTAGGCAAAAAAGTTCCGCGGAAGTCAAACGGCGTGCTTTGGAGTTTCAAGTAAGCGATAAGGTATTTCTCAAAGTGTCACCCATGAAGGGAATTAAGCAATTTGGAAAGAAAGGGAAGTTAAGACCTCGTTTTGTGGGGCCCTACGAGATTGTGTGCGTTCCATTACTATAGGAGAGCCTAGGGGGTAAGTACTAGCACGGGGCATGACAAGTACATGATATTGTAAACTTGAATGGGATAAGACCCATCACCTGAAGAAATTGGAGTTGAGGATGAATGTCATCATCATTGTTTGCATTATTGTTTGTATTTTCGTCTTTGAATGAACAATATGGATAAGAGCTGGATTTATGAGGCTGATAGACTGAAAAGTGCGAAGTATAGTGATGTGTTCGGATTTTATGAGTGTTGCCCGTAGTTATGCAGATAGTCGAGGACTAATAAGATGTCCATGTAAGAAATGTGAAAATGAGTTGTTCCAACGTGTGGCTGAGAGTAGTCCTGATAGACTAGCAATGTCGGGTCCTTCACTTAGGGATAGGAACGAATTACCTCCCCTAGCGTGTAAGTATCTTACCTCGTCAATCTTGATTAAATATTATGAATTTTAAATTTCTATGCTTAACTGAATTTTAATTTTATTGTTCTACATTTGTAGCGACGTCCGGAATTAAACACGTTCGAGGTAGTACGCATGGGATTGCCTTACTCAAGGCTCGTACCGGTGGAAAGCTGACTGTCCATATCCCTGATGGACGTATGGGTG
The DNA here is from genome assembly GCA_003952965.2 of Morella rubra. NCBI lineage: Eukaryota > Viridiplantae > Streptophyta > Magnoliopsida > Fagales > Myricaceae > Morella > Morella rubra. Next base: position 19,726,041 of record CM025855.1, on the reverse strand, counting down.
GTGATGACAAAGTGTCCTCAATGCTCCGAGTCATATTGGTGCGCTCATTCGACATTATGTCCCATTTGAGACAAGTAAGTGGAAGGAGGTCCCCGACGAGGTTAAATCGTACGTAATGAACCGAGTGTTGGTAAGTATAATTCATTAAATTTTAATTGTTGAAACTTTTATCTGTACTAACTGTTATATATGTTAAGGATGACTTCCAATTAGATAACGACCGAACTGAGGATCGCATAACTATGATGTCTACGATGAACACAATGTACAGGACGCACAGAAATAGAATGTTCCAGCATTACTCGGTGTTCAATTCCAAAGAAGAGGCGTTAGAACACCTGTATCCCGATATGAACAAGGAAGAATGGACTCATGTCTGTGATTTATTCGCGAGCGAGGAATTTCAGGTTAAACATTTTTATTCCGTCCTAAACATTTATTTTATTTTATTATTAATTGTGGTAACAACTATAAATGTACAATGCAGGGAGGAGTGCAATCAACAAGGAGAATAGAGCTAAGCTGAAAATTGTACACATATCGGGAGCGAGGTCTTTCCAACACATGAGAGCGTTGTTAGTAACTAATAAATTTACATTTTTATTATTTATTATTTAAATAATTGACTTAGGTATTTTAATATGCACGTTTTATATTTTTTTGGTGTACAGAAAAATGAAGAATCTGATGAGATTAGTCCTGCATTGCTGTATAAAAAGACACATTAGTCCTGTGGACATCAGAAGATGCACGGGAAAATTTTGTAAGTTGTAACGTTAGATTTAATGATGCATTCGTATGCGTTTATGTTTCATATATGCTAAGTTTATCTTTTTTAAAAAAAAATTGTAGGAAAAAATAGAGACTTTGCAGTTGCAGCACGAGTCAAAGGGAAAGTCATACACCGAAGTGGAGATTTTTGTTGAGGTGTTGGGGACGAAAGTGGGTTACGTGCGAGGTTTAGGCCGTTCAGTACGGTCTGTTGGATCATCTTCATCAACAGTGTCCGTTGATTTGTCCCAGAGATTGGAGGAGGCTAGATTAGAGATTGAGGAGATGAGGGCTAGACAGATGGAATATGAAGCGCTTCTGGTCAAGCGGTTAGATATGGAGCAGACGATGCGAGAACATCTACAGATGATAGAGGAGAAGCAACGGAAGAAAGACAAAGAGCTGATGTAGATGATGGCGGAGCAGCAACAGAAAAAAGACGAAGAGCATCAGAAGATGATGCAGGAACAACAAAGGAACCTAGTGGAACAACAAGAACGGAGGATGCAACTAATGGCGGAGCAGATGCGTGAGCAGCTGATGGAGCAGATCAGACAAATGCAATCTCGTACAACACCCAAACGAAAATTTGGGTAGATTTATGTATTTTCACTACTTTGTCAGTACTTATCGATTATGCATTTTATTTACTTTTAATGGCGATTACATATTTGTAGATATTTTATTATACTACGAGTATTGAATATATTTTTATTTATATTATGTGTAAATTATTTTTAAAATTTTAATTAAATTAATTCAAATATGTGGAAAACGGTTCGAACGCTAACGAAAGTCGTTTGAACAATGTAACATGCGCACGCTTACAAAACAAGTCCGAACCCTTACTCCGTCCGAACGATGTTTCTAGCATGCACACGATTTTTATTAGGAAACCGTTCGCACGGTAATAAAATACGTTCCAACGTGTTCTGCGGAAATTGCGTCTGAACTTTTTTGTAAAAGTTCGAACGGTTTTTAAAGCTGACAAAAAATATTTCGTCATAATGAAACAACGGTGCGGACGTCTTCACAAATGCGTCCGTACATATTTACATTATCGTTTAGACGTTGTTATAAAACGGTGCGAACGTTTATTCCATGACAAAATGTATTTTGTCACATTGGACTAACCGTTCGCATGAGCTGTGCGAACATATAGAGAGAACGTTCGCACAACTCATGTGAACGGATGGACTGTACTGGGTATGACAATTTTCAATTTCGTCAGTATGGCACCAAACCATTCAGATGTTGTTATAAACCGTCCGAACGGTTTTAAGTGACAGAACACGAAAATCGTCACCTAAAACATTGGCTGACGAGCTTGAGATGACAAATCGGGTGACAACTCGGTTTTGTCACCCAAAACCTTAGCTAACGAAATTAGTACTTTGGGTGACAAATTTTTTTGTCACCCAAAGTATTTTTTCTTGTAGTGCGTGGACCCTACAATAGAATCCACCTATTGTGTCTATCTTTCTCCAAATTCTATCGTGTAATTGGGACAATGAATTGTAGAGTAGCTCAATCATAAATTCCTACTTCGTCTCCGTTACCCCTCAAGAGACAATATTTATTCTTTAGTATTTGGTTTTTTCATTTTATTTTTAACTTCTCTTTGGTATTTTTCTGTCCTGCCTTATTCTTAATTATGGTCTTTTAATTTCTTGGTTCTTTAACCTTTTGGGCTTTTAAAAATTTGCCGTATATTTTCGTTATGTTTCATTTTTTGGTTTCTCTTTTCATGAGGTTTTTTGGTTTTTTATTTCTATAATCTTTAGTTTTCCACTTTTCTTCCTATTTTCCTTTCTTTTTTTTTTATGTTTTGGTTTTTTTATATAGATTACACGGTCAATTTTTCCATTTTAACTTTTTAAGAGAACATGTGCAGGCCACATGCCTCTCTCTTTTTTTCACCCAAAAATATACAATGATTCCCTAAGGGGGGTGCAATGTCTTTCCGTCAGTACTTTATGTACCATCTTATAAATAACCCCACAGCATATAAATAGTGTACTGATCATCTCCGCTATGATTTCAAGCCTCAAATATTCTATAAATTTTTAGAAATCTAAGCTCCAACTGACCAAGCCAATTCTCATGTCCAAAATAAACAAAGAAAAAGTCGTTCCTTTTCCCTAAATTATAAAGAGGCTTAATTAGTTTATCAATCCTATAGTTTTATCTTTTTTCAATTTAGTCCTTAGTGTTCATTTCTTGACCCTCTTCTAAAGTTTCACCAACTTAAACCGAAATCCTCCGTGGCAGCGAGAGCCTTGTTCGGTTGGAAGTAAAAAGATCCTACAAAGTCCTCAATATCAGATTTCGATACTTCCCTTAACTTGGACCAAACTATTTGACGAAAATAAATGATGTGGCAGACGGAGACCACATCACGTGCAATAAGAGTCTAACACGTGTCTACAAAATATTCATTTAATACAAAATTCATTTAAGTAGCTATGAGTATAAATAATATAAAATAAATAGAAAATTTTAAAAAATAAAAATTTAACTACAGAAAAATAGGACCTAAAAAAATAAACTCAGAATTATATATAAAACAAAATTTTAAAAAATAAAAAAATAAAAGAAATAGAGAAAAACAATTAAAATAATATTAAAATAAAAGGAACAAAATAATATAATTAATAATTAATAAAGGAAATTACAAATAAACAGGAAAAATTTAGAAAAATTAGATATAAATCAAAAAATAAATATATAATATTATAAAAATAGAATACTTAGGTTTTCTATATCTTTGTATTTTAATTTTGATTGTTCCAAAATTATCTAAATTTTTTACATTTTTTCTCTATATTTGTGTAATGTTTTTAGGCAAATGGTATTTTTAATTAAAAATTTATGAAACTAATCTTTTGGGCCACATGTCAGCCTTTTATTGTGGGTGGTGTGTCTAATTTCGTCAGTCACACGTCATTTATTTCAGTCAAGTAGCTTGGTCCAAGTTAATGGAAGGATTGAAATGTGATTTTCCTTAACCTCAGGGATTGATGTAAGAAAAAATGAACCTTAGGGACTAAATTTTGAAAAAGGTTACACCATATGGACGGGAGAACTAATTAAGCCAATAAAGAATAGGAAAATATCACTTTTGCTTTCAAATGATGAGCCAAATGTCATTTTAAACCCCGAACTATCATTTTCATCATATTAAACCCTCACACTTGCAAAATTTTAGCAATGTTCATCATGTCATGATAAGATTCAACAGCCAATATTGTGCCACTTAGTATATTTTCTACACATTTTAACGTTCAGATCTTACCAGAGGGTAGATATCTACGTATTTTGGTAGTTTTGGAATTAAATGCGATAAAATCTGTAATTTAGACATGTAAATAATATTTAAGTGATAGTTCGAGGGTTAAATATAACATATATTTCTTATGCCCATTTAACTCTAGTCACTTTTTCAAGATAACAAGTATCTTTTGCAACTAAGGCATTCATCATTTATGAAGTTTTGTGAAAATGGAAAGGTGTTGAAGATGAAAAGAAAAATTAATTGGACATAAATGCCATAATTTTTAATAATAACCCATAATTTTTATTCTTGAGAGATCTGAAAAACACATTTAAATAAGATTTTAAAAAAATTAAAGATTGGGCTCAAATCTTCAAAAATTAAGAATTTTTTTAAAATAATTAATTTTTGAATCCTAAAAAGTTTAAAAGTTAAAACATATATGTTTTAAAAATATAATATGAGAGTTTTCTCCTCCCCTTAAATCTCTTTAAACTCTTTCTCTTGTATAGGTACTTCCTATTGTCGCTAGCTATGAGCATTTTCAGACCGTACACAATTTATTAGCTGCTGATGAAATATAATCATTAACTATAATTTAGAATCTTTAACTAATATAAACATACCTAACAAATTCTTAAGATAACAAAACTTATTGAGAATATTTTTTATGATCTGCATTATGTTTTATAGTAATTTTTTCATATTATATATATAGAAAAACATATAATATAAAAGGGGAAAGTACATTTGCACCATCTAACTACAATATATTTTATCATTTGAATCCAAAACTACTGATCTTTACACATTGCACTTCAAATTATCAATTATCTTACAATTTACATTCCATGTTAAGATCTCACCATTCAAATAAATAAAAAATATGACAAGTATCACAATCTTAACGGTTAAAATTGTAACACGGGTACAAAATGTAAACCTAATAGTAATTTGGGGTGTATATGCCAAACTTAGTTTAGAATGTAAATTGTAAAATATGTAGTAGTTAGAGGATGCCAAAATGTAATTTTTCTAATATAAAAATAAAAAATTATAATATTCATTTGGTCCCTTAAAGATAATTTCCAGCTCCGCTAATACTCATGGCTAATCCACAATCAATTGAGAAAAAGTTTTCCTTTGAATGGTGTTGGACACATCTGCCACAAAACACGTACAATGGTTACTCAAGGATACGAGGTAATAGCTCCGTGGTTCCAATCTTTTTGGGACAATTTATATTCAAATTTTAAAAACTTCTTTACATATAGATTATGAAGAACCATTCTCATCTTGTTAAAAAATTTCCTCGGACTCATTTATCACCAACTCCCCCCTTTTTTTGCCCTTTTTTTTTCAGTATCATTTGCCACCACTTGATCACTCCGCGACCCTCATTTGAGTTTTTCCTTAAACGCGCTTTCAGTTTTGAACTATTCCAAATTCAAACTTTGTATGACACACGCAAAAGAAGGAAAAGGAAAGCCCACGCACCTACACAAATACACCCCACAACCCCAAGATCCTAAACAAACAAATCCCAACCGCGACACAAAAATTGCTCTGACCCAGTTCCTGTCTTCCTTCTTCTCCGATTACCGTCTTCATGGCCACGCTCCAATTGGGGCAGCTGGAGCAGCTCAAGGACATCTTCAGGCGCTTCGACATGGACTCGGACGGCAGCCTTACCCAGCTCGAGTTGGCGGCCCTTCTCCGCTCTCTTGGCCTCAAACCCTCGGGCGACGAGCTCCACGCCTTGCTGGCCAAAATGGACGAAAACGGCAACGGCACGATCGAGTTCGACGAGCTCGTCCACTCCATCATGCCCGACATGAGCGAGCAAGTGCTCCTCAACCAGGAGCAGCTCCTGGACGTTTTTCGGGCCTTCGATCGCGACGGGAATGGGTACATCACCGCCGCCGAGCTTGCCGGCTCCATGGCCAAAATGGGTCACCCTCTGACGTACCGCGAGCTTACGGAGATGATGCGAGAGGCCGACACCAACGGGGACGGCGTGATTAGCTTTAACGAGTTTGCGACCTTGATGGCCAAGTCCGCTTCCGATTTTCTTGGCCTCACGTTCGAATAGGTTCCTTGGCTGAGCGACAATGTCTGGTTTGTTATGATCTCGATGACTTTTTTGTGTTTTTTTTTTTTAATTTGTGGGTATGTGATGTTGAGGTTAGGTCCTTGACAGGATTATAGTGTCCATGATTGAGGGAGAAGAAGGGGAACTGTAAGAAAATGTTGTGGAAAGAAAACCCTACATATTTCAATCCCTCTCAAGAGAAACAATTGTGAATCTCAACTTGTATATGATGTATATATTTTGAATTGCAGTATTTATGGTGATCTGACATATCATGTTCTCAGTTTGGCAAAGTTAGGTCAAAATGTAATGTACAGGTTAAAAGGTGATGGTTTACTTTTTCAATTTTTGTGCCTCATAAGAATCTTCCTTCACGTTATATTTTGAAAACCAAATGGAATAAAAAAAAAAAATCAACCCTACTTGATTGATGGTAGCTAAAATGCAAACCAATTGCTACAATATTCAACACCTATTGTTTAATAGCTAGTGGTATTTCTTTATCTACTAGCAACTAGCTAGGGATCGGCTAACATGAACTCGAGGGCATCTTCTTTTAAATATAAAGCAATGAAGTTTATCTATAGACTAATATTCAAAATTCAAGCTTGCTTCTCGAACAAGCTCAACAGAGATAAACCTACATATATAACTGCATTTTTATTGGGTTTTATAAATCATAAATCAACTTTCACTCTTTAATAAGAGAGAGACAAGAGAACTGAAAAGGGATTCCATCATAAAATTGTTTATTCTAAGTTATTATAAGCACTAGTTACGATTTTAAAAAATAAAACAAAGAGCTTGAATTTGACCACCTCATTTAATGATATGAGATAAAGAGAGTTTAGTTTGACTTAGCTTAGCTAACTTTGGCCATTGGATTTATTTTTTAAAATCTTGACCCTTCCTTATAACTTCTTTGTATAGAAGAACTTGATGAAATCTTTTTCCGTATCAAATCATCTCTTTTTATTAACTTCATCTCTGGCTTTTTTTCAACTGCTTGTCAAAACTCTAAAATTTCATTCTTTTCCTTCATCTCTTGGTATTTTTTTCAAACGCGTCCAAAACTCGGACTTAAGGTGACTTCTTGTTCCAATGGCTATTATCTCTTAAACTAATGAAGTGTACCCAGGTCTTAATTTGCTCAAAACGCGTCAAATATGGGCAATATCAATCGTGGACCATATAATCCAAGTGTACCCAGGTCTTTAAGGGTTTGTGAAAAGAGTAAAGTGTTGAAAGAGCTCGAGGAGCTAATATAATCGAGATGACCAGAGACCAAAATAACTAGGTGCCTTGAGACAAGCAATATCCGTTGAGGACCAAAATAAGACTAGCATATCGAGGAGAATCTATGTTAGGGAGATGAAAAAACTGAATTTTGAGAACCATGCACGAGGTGCCTATTTGAGACAAGCAATCCTTGGGAAATGCGCATATCCAAGCAGAGGTTTTTTGTAAACCTTTTCTGTCAAATCACCTTTGAAAAATTGTATTTTTGACATCCATATGAAACAACTACCAATGATGGTCGGAAACAACATCAAGTAATGATCTAACAGAGGTAAGCCAATCAATGGAAGCAAAGGTCTTTTCATAGTGAATACCATACTCTTGAGTGAAACCTTTAGCAATAAGTCAAGCTTTGTACCGCTCCACTGAACTGTCTACCCGAGTCTTGTTCTTATAGGCCTATTTTCACGCAATTGCAATCTTGTTGGAAGGTAAATCTACCAGATCCCATGTATGAGTTTTGTGAAGGGCATCTAGCTCTAGAGACTTGGCTTCCTACCAAGAAGGGTGAGCACTAGCTTCAAGATAATTGTGAGGTTTGTGAAGGGTGGCTCAGGCAAAATATATAGATATGGTAATCCTGAGGGTGGGAAGGACGAGCTTATACCCTGTGGGAGCAACGAAGGTAAAATTCCACTAAAAACTCAAGTGGGATGTGGTTAATGGAGGGTGCTGGTGTAGGCTCGAGAGGTGGCGAAGTGATAAGCGGTCAAGTGGAACAAATGAGTCAGATGGAACTGATGCTGGAAAACTGGAAGAGTTGGAATCATGTGCAACACCGTCAAATGATGAAAAATAAAGAAATATGGGTCAGTAAAAATCGGGGTATCACCAGAAGACAAAGAAGATCGGATGAGACACATCAGAAAAGAGCTTGTATTTTTAGAAGGTAACATCCCGAGGACCCCGACTAATAGGATCATAACACCTATACCCTTTCATTTCATAACTGAAGAAGCAACACAGACGAGAACATGGTTCTAATTTAGTGTGTCCATGTGTAGGAAGGGTAACAAAACAAACATAAAAAATTCGAAGAAGGGCGTAATTAGGAACTTTCCCATAAATGAGTACAAAAGGAGTTTTGTTGTGTATAGTAGAAGAGGGCACTCAATTAATGGTGTAGACAACAGTAAGAGGAGCTTCACCCCAAAAGCGTTCAGGAAAGAAACAGAAGTAAGAATAGCTCGTACCGCGTCTAACATGTGACGGTGTTTTCGTTTAGATCGAATGCTCTGTTAAGAAGTGTAGGGAACTCGCATGTGCGATGAAGAAGGGTCTCGTTGGTTTGCAAGAACTCTAGAAATAATTTCTCCTTTTATTCCACTGCATTGGCTGACCGAAGAATTTTGATGGTTCAAGATAATTCAATCTGTACCATTTTTAAATTTTTTTTTTTTTTTTAGATATGTACCAGTCAAAATAAATTTGTATGAGAAATAGTCAGGTGTAACAAGAGAAATCATAGATAAAAATGATAAGGTATCGAGACCCTCCTCATGAAAGTAGGACAAGGACCCCAAATATCAAAATGAACAAGATCAAAGAATCCTGAAGAAACAGAGTCACTATTATTAACAGATAATCATGCTTGTCTGTCCATCTGACACGAATTACAATCAAAAGATTGAAATCGAACATGCTCTGAACAATCATGAGATGCTAACTGTTGAACTCTAGACAAAGGGACATGACCAAGATGTGAATGCCAAAGACTCAAGGAGGAGGAAAGTAGAGCGGCTGAAGCAGAGTAGTATGTGAAACTCGCAGAAAAATCAAGATCAAAAAGTCAACCAACTTTACGGCATATCCCAACTAGCTGTCCCTCTTGAGGAACCTGCACATCACAACCTAGGTTAAAAATTTTTAACTCAAACAAAGGTCACAAAGTTCTCCTACTGAAAATTGAGGGACAACTTAGGTACTAGGCAGGCATCCCTAAGTGATAGTTTTTTGGGGTAAGATGGAACCGACATGACTAACTGTCATGTGGGAAAAATCAGTAGTGTAAATACGGGGTGAGGGAGAAAGAGTTGATTTATGAAAAATAAATTTGGATTAGGTGAAATATGTTTGCAACACGCAAAATTAAGGTACCAAGAAGAATTTCCTGGGGTAATGGATAAGGCAGCAGTAGAGGTGTCGGATAAAACCTAGTAAAGAATTGTCTCGCCATTAGCTGCAGTCAGGACATGGGTCTGAGAATGTATCTCAGAGGTAGATGAAGTCTCCGTAGTAGCTGACTCAGACAAAGAGATAACGTCAGCTTGTTTTTACTTCGTAACTGAAATCTCAAAGAATTAAAGAAATCCAAGAGCCGCGATGAATTGGGTCATAAATTTTTTTTCCAAATCTATACAAAAATTCAAGCTCTCAAACAACCAAGCAAAGAAACAAATATAAAATGAGTAGGGTTAGAGAGATCAAACTTTTTAGATGGTTCGGCAATCTAATTACTTACTTCCACCCTTCAAGCCCCTTTACACGAGCCTTGAGACTTTCCACTATCAACCCTTCTAGTCAAGCAAATAACTTTTACACAAGTTTGAGATACCTCACTCAAGCTCCAATCCAAGCTAAAGACATACCCTTTCCTAGCTGCTTATTTTGGGTGTACAACCCACCCCCAAAAGGAAACTTCACCAAGTTTGAGATATGCTCTCTCCAAGCTTCTTTTTTAGTGAACAACCATCACTAAAGGAATCAACCCTTTTTGAATAAATAAATATAAGAACGACTGGCTGAAAAAATAGATGAATATAAGTCAACCGAACCCCTTATACCGATAGATCCGGCACTAGTTACTGTTGGCTTCAAACAGGATTCAAAGAAATTTAAAATTTAAAAATATTCCTTAACCTGACCTACTGGTCGACTGGAACACCTATACCTGTAGATCCTGTACTTGTGACTATTTCGTTCGGTAGTGAATATAATTAAACCAAAGTAAAAAAAATAAAATAAAATAAAAAATTCTTCTTTTCATGCTTGCATCTGTTTTAAGCCCACATATTATAATTTGTTGACATAAATGCACCCAAAGTCCCTATGGTATAAGAAAATTATTAATTAGTTTCCGAGGTAAAGAAAGTTGTAAATTAGTCTATACGGTAAGGTTTCCGTGTAAAACACGTCCTTTCGTCTATCTTCGTCTCTTTCATTAACAGCATATGCTAGCAAATTACAAGGTCTACTTGGGGACGTAACACGATGTGGCTAGTATTGACTAACATATGCCTTTAGTGAAAGAGATGAAAATGGACAGAATGACGTATTTTTAACGGACACTTAACCACATGGACTAATTTACAACTTTCTTTACATTCGAGGCTAATTTAAAATTTTCTTATACCACAGGAAATGTGGGTGCATTTAAGCCTAATTTGTCCCATCAAGAATGATATCAATGAGATGGGTAATATCTAAGGAAAGGGTAGACTTTTTAGTCACAACTAGGATTTTTTTTTGGCCAACAGTCGATCGAAGTCAATTATGAATAGGTGATGTTGTGGTCGAACGTGCCGGGTCGAGAAGGTATATTGAGCTACTAAAAACAAGTCAAAATTGGGTCAAGCAGGAGCCAAATGGGTAGGCACTTGAACACACACATAGGGCGAATGAGGTGGGCATGGAAAAGAACAACTTGTGGGAGTGTGGTGCGTACAGTACTTCTAAAACACGCAACCGATGCATGGATCTCATTAAGGATAGTTTGAATGTTCTGGTGGCTTTTGTAGGTGCATAATCGACGTCGAGGGTAAAATTTTACACAAAATCGCAGATTTGTTGCTAATGTATGTAAATCGAACCTGAGATTGACGAAAAAGAGTCATTTTCATCGAATTGTAAAATGAGGCAGAATTCTCATGCAGTGTGTGGCAAAGCGTCAGTGATCAGACTGAGAAAATTTTCCAGCACACGACAGATTAGGAAGAAAGGAAGCCCTGACTGTATTTATATGCAAGAAATAGCAACCAGGCACACCTAAACCATGAGATGAACACTACGAAAAATTTTGGTTTTTTGGGACAAAAAAAAACCCAAATTTCATTCCAAAAACGTTTTTGGGACGGAATTCGTCCGTCACATTAGGTGTCCCAATAATCCGTTACAAAAGGTTTTATGGAACGAAAAATATATTTTGTCCCAAAAAGTACCCTTTTGGGACGGATATATTTCTCCCATTCGAACGCTATATCCAATCGTTCGAATGCTACATCCAACGGCAGTCATTTGAACAGTCTTCAAATAGTATTACATCCAACAGCAACCGTTAGAACACTACATCCGTTCAAACCTCGTTCAAACTTTCTTTAAAAGTGTTCGAACGGAAATATCGTTCTAACGGTTATCAAAGTATCGTTCGAACGTTTTTAAAAAATGATACATCATCGTTTCATGCTTTTTCTTATTCAAACAGTATTTATATGTTCAAACATTTTTGTAATAATTTAAATAATACTTAAATAATATGTACAATATACTATATATTACATATATATTATGCATAAGGTACTATATATTACATATATAATGTACAAGTAGTATAAGGTACATTATATATGTTATTATTAGTACATAGTATAAGGTAGTTATATAGTGGTATATATATACATATGTATGGTATTATATATGTATAAGGTATGTATATGTGGGGTATATATAGTAGGTACTATATACAAGTACTGTATTATGTATTGTATTCCTGTTAAATGTTCCATTCCGTTTAATGCACCCCGTTTAATGCTCTTCCGGGTGCCTTCCGTTGCGCCTTCGGGCATGGACGCGATTCGCGACGAACGGGTGCGCGTTCGAACGTCATTCCCAACGATTTCATTCCAAAACATTATCAACCGTTCTAACGGTCATGTGTTTGTTCGAACGGAGTTTTAGGGACTGACAATTTGTCCCTAAAGCCTCTTTTTTGGGACGGCACACAATTATGTCCCAAATAATTGAAAAAAATCGTCGCGAAAAAAACTTTTCGGAAATCCGTCCCAAAAAGTCAAATTTGTTGTAGTGGAAGTGTGTTGGTGGAGAAAACAAATTAGGAGTCCCTAGGTTGGGGCTCTGATTCCAAATTGAAATTGCTGAAATTCTATGAATTGTGTGTGAATTTCAATCAATATTTGGCTGTACAAGGAGAGGACCTCTAATAGAGGACAAGGTCTGCATAATTACAAAATTGCTAGTAAAATATATACAATATATTCTAACAATTGTAATTTTTATGTATAGAAATTAAAATTTTTGTTGTTTAGAATTCTAGAATTAGTTCTCAGGTGTAACATGCATATGCATTTTATTATGTAAAATTACATATGATTTTTATAAAGATAAAGTTGGGGAATTTTGAGGTTTTTATAAAGTGCTTAAATATTATTTAGCCACTTAGTTTGAATTAATCTAGCATTTTTACCAAAAGAAGTAGTCATGAACTCGGTCTATAGAGTGTGTGTAGAGGAAAATAAATTATAGGAAAATATGATAGATTAATTAACCAAGCTACTTCTAAACAAGATTGAACTCACTTAAAAAAATAATTAAACTGAGTTCTAAAATAAAATGTAACTCCTGAGGAGCTTGACTTGAGCTTGTTTTTGAACGAAACTATAAATTAAACTAATTTTGAAGGTTCATGCTTGACTTGGCTCGAATAGTGCACAGCACTTTAAAATAAAACACCAATTTCCTCAGCATGATTAATTCATAAAAGAATCATTAATTCTTGGGGGAATTTCAATTGAGAATTCTCAAAATCTTAACAATTTTTTAGAAGTTAAACAATCCTTGTCCGCTTACCTCACGATTTATGCAATATGAATATATGAAATGAACAAGAGAAAATTAAGACCATTTAAATGATGGTGAATACTAAAGGAGGAGAATTTAGAACATTTTATTTAAAACAAGGGGTTAGCATTTAAGAACTTCTACAAGGCATAGCTTCCATGAATTAATGGCTTCCTCTAACTAATTAAAACACAATTTTCAAAAAAAGAAAAGTGTATAAAAAAACTTTATCGGTTTTTAAATTTATCAAATTTTCTAAGAATTATCTCTCTATTTCTCTCCCTTGTCCCGACAAATATTTTGGATAAAGAGTTGAGTAAGGGACGCCCAAGGAGTAATTATATGCGTTTTCCTCATCCCAACATTTCTGACTAAAAGAAGGAAATAGAGTCCAAGAAGTTGTTGCAATTTTTGACTAAGGAATTGAATAAGGGACAACAAAAATAAAGCAACTTTCCTTTGTCATTCATCCTGCATTCTCAACTGAAAGCTTGAAATAGAGTAAGAGATTACCTTTCACTTAAAGCCAAGTCAAATCAAAAAGTAAATTTTCTAACACATGGGGTTTCCAACCCACAACCCGTAATCCTAAGATATGGAGTCATTATCACAGCATAGTATAGTTGTGTTTTAGGGTATCGGCTAATAAGGGATCACCAACTCCCATCCAAATCCAAAATACAAGTTCTCACATTTTTTACCACTAGCAGCAATAGGTAAGTAACATCTCGCTCATCCCATCCTTTACCATCGAAAAATAATAGAACGATGACCATTTGTACATGAAATCAAATCAACTTCTTTACATTATTGCTATATAATTTAGATTAACTATGTAACAAGTCTACGAATGAGATCAAGCTTGAAAACAATAGACATGGCTAAGTCATATGGCCATGTTTACAAACCAGAATGTTATAAAAATTAAGGTGGATTAGAATTTTATTGGATTTTGAGATAAAGTGGTGAAAAAGTAGAATTTTATGGAAGTTGGTGAAAAAGTAAAGAGACAGATGATTTAAATGAATTTTCTATGTTTCTTGTAATGCAAAGAGATAATTTGGTGGGGAAAGAGATTATTTGAAGTTATTTTCTTTGGTCAAAATTTTGAGTTAGTTATGTTTGCAAACCAAAATTTTGGAATGAAGAGAAATTTTAGTTTACAAAAATACCTATATATTATTGTGGTATTTCAAAAAGAAACACAAAACAAGGGGAAAAAAAAAAAGGTCGAAAGGTCACCTCTTGCTTTAACTCTATTTCCCTTGTAGTTGTATAGATGGTTCACATGAAAGGAAACCCCAACATGGGGGTGGGGCGAGTTACTCCCAATCGATAACCAACCACCACCTTCAGTTCAAGTTATTGGTAAAGACAATGGTGGTCTTTGTAGTGGACCCCCCAAAAAAATTTGCAAGAGAGAAATGTGGGAGGGATTGGCTATTTTAGTAGTGGGTCCCTCAATTTTTAAAAGAAAAGAAATCCTACGGGAGCGGAAGTGGTCCCTCCCTACCTCTCTCTCTCTCTCTCTCCCCCACAATTTTACAATTAAACAATCCTTCTTTTATTCCTCAACTTTTATATGATGCACGACATCTAGAGCTTGACCTGAAGAAGTGGATATGCCTAGAGTTTGACTTGAAGAATATGTTGTAGCTACTTTAGAACGTGACATTGTTTAACTCTCTCAAAAATAGAATCATCCAATCAAACAACGTAATGAACTAAGGAGGATATACATTAAAGCTGATCTATATTAATATCTCATTAGAAAAATATCCGCTTTCTAAAAAGAATGATCATCCTCGTAGAGTTCAATCTGCTTGGTTCAAGTTATTCCTTGATTGGTTTGAGTATTCCTCAGCAAAAGATGCTGTTGTTTGTCTTCCATGCAACCTTTTCAACAATAAATCGGTTGGGCGTCCTAGTTCAAGTGCATTTGTGGTAGAAGGTTTTCGAGATTGGAAGAAAGTTAATAATAGAAGAGATTTTGCTTCTTTGGCTCATGTGGGAAGAAATTTTTGCTCACTGCATAATGTTTCTATCAAAGCATATAAAGACTTAATGAACCAATCGAAGCATATTGATAAAGTTATGCACCCACAAACTACTCAACAAGTCTTGAATAATCGACTTCGGCTTAAGGCCTTTATAGATTCTCTTTGATGGCTAACATTTCGGGCATGTGCTTTGAGAGGACGTGATGAAAGTATAACATCCAAAAAGAGAGGTAATTTTTGTTGAAATCCAGATCAATGTGGAGTGATTAGGGGGATAGATTCGCACTCTTAAATTAGGAGATTATTCTTTCCTTTTATTTTACCTTGATTATATTATAATTAGAGAGCACAGCTTGTACAGAATTATTCAATCAATATAGAAAACCTTATTATGTTTTCATAGTATCAGAGCCAGGTTACCTCTAACCCTAGCTATCAATGCCGGAAGCCGCTGTCAACAGCAAAGGGTTGGTAACCTCTAAAAATTCCGCTAGTGAGACATTAGCTATCACCACCATGGGCTCAAATGGACTTGATAATTTGTCATTTCAACTCATGGTGGAGAAATTGAATGGAAAAAATTTTCACGAATGGGCTAAATCTATTAAGCTCGTGATCGATGGCAAAGGAAAGCTCAGTTATCTTATTGACCGAAGCTACCTCTCTGAAAAAATGGAGGTCAGAAAACTCAATGGTGATCACATGGCTTGTGAATTCCATGAAACCTTTCATCAAAAAGACTTATCTGTTCTTGTCGACGACAAAAGATGTCTGGGATGCGGTTCGAGAGACGTACTTTGATGTTGAAAACTCCATTCAAATCTTCGACATTAAGACCCGATTGTGGCAGATGAAGCAAGGAGAGAAGGAGGCCATTGACTACTACATTAAGATGACAGCTCTCTGGCAGGAACTTGATCTGAGCTTCGATGAAGAGTGGGAGTGCTCTGGAGACAACGTTCGATACAAGAAAAAACTCAAAAATGAAGGAGTGTACAAGTTTCTCGCTGGCCTCAACCACAATCTGGACGACGTTAGAGGTAAAAAACTTGGGCGACGTCTTCTGCCTTCAATGCGTGAAGTATTTTCAAAAGTCAGGAAAGAAGAGACTCGGCGCAAAGTGATGATGACAAAACATATGTCTACTAGGCCAAGTGGGCCTGAAATGTCAGCCTTAATATCTAAAGGACCCAAAGCTGGATCCGGCCCAAGACAGCAAAAGAGTCGTGTCTGGTGCGATCATTGCCGCAAGTCTGGCCATACGAAGGACACCTGCTCGGAGATCCACGGGAAGCCGACGGACTGGAAACCAAGATAGATCAACCGAAATCATGGCTACCAAGCTAGTCTTAATCATCTCGCGAAGAAACCCCAGGCGGAAAACACACCTCTTCCAATAGTGCGTTTAATCCTGAATAGATGGAACAACTCTACAAAAAATTTTCTAGCCTCCAAACATTCGGTCAATCATCCTATAATGTCTATTCCAGTTCCTAAGCACAAAAAGGTAATTTTTCAGCACTTTAAGTACCTCCCGATCCAAAAATTCTTGGATTATTGACTCAGACGCTTCTGATCACATGACTGATTTATACCAACTTTTCTCTTCTTTCTCACCTTGTGCTAGCAATCTTAAAGTAAAAATTACAGATGGATCACTTTCATCTGTTGCAGGAAAATGGAGTATTCGAATCTCCAACCCTATAACTATCACATTTTTCCTTCATGTTCCAAACTTGTCCTGCAATTTACTGTCCACTTGACAAAAAACTCCAATTGTTCTACTAAATTTCTTTCCTCTCACTGTGTGTTTCAAGACCTGATGTGAACCTCGCCAAGAATAACGAGACCCAACAACAAAAGGGAACCCAAGATCGTTCTAGGACTGATTCAAATGGAAGATCTCGACCCGTTGTTTATGAAAACAAGAACCTCGGTATAAGGAAGACGCCACAAACGGTGATGGAAATTCCGTTTGATAAGTCAAGTTGAACGCCACGGGAAATCCCGATAAGTTCGAGTAGTTCTTCAAAGAACCAAAGAGAATAAATCCTCACAATTTTGATTAATCAATGTCTCGTAATACCATGACTTGCCTATTTGGGCATTGACTTGCTATGTGGCCCCTACCCTGACATTTAAAACATTTAATATCACGATTCCTAGAGGTAGAAGCTTCGGTTTTACCTTGAGGAACGTGGCTGGTGGTCACGGGCTTGGGCTCGGGTTTGGATGTTTGTGATTTGTCCAATGGCTTGGTATGACTCGGTTTCCAAGAAGTAGAACTAGAGCTATGGCCTGAACATATCCCACTCCCTCTCTTGAGTTGTTGCTCCATTTTGATAGCCATATGCATCATATCTTCCATCTCCACATAATGTTGCATCTCTACCTTGTCGTGGATCTCCCTGTTTAACCCAAGTAGAAATCTAGCCATTGTAGCCTCTCGATCCTCCTCAACATTTGCACGGATCATGGCAATCTCCATCTCCTTATAGTAATCTTCTACGCTTCGGCTATCATCGGGGAAGACGATTGACAATGCTAAGGAGTGTGAGGGACTTTACTACTTTAAGAAGGCTGCTGTGAGTGAACAAGGTCAAACTGCAATTGGTGATTTTGTATCTGTCCCTAGAAATAATGACATTTTGTTATGGCATTTTAGAATAGGTCATCACAATTCTCAATATCTGAGACGTTTGTTTCCTTCTCATTTTTCGAATAACAAATCCATTGATTTTCAATGTGAAATCTGTGAACTTGCCAAACATCAACGTACTTCATTCCCACAATCCACATACAAACCATCCCAATCATTTACAATGATTCATAGTGATTTATGGGTCCTTTTCTCATTTTTAATTGTACTCACTCGAAATGTTTTGTTACATTTATTGACGATCGTACTCAAGTTTGTTGGGTTTATCTCTTGAAAAACAAAACCGATGTTCGGTCTGTGTTTATCAATTTTCATTCCATGGTTCAAACACAATTCCAGATACACATCAAAATCTTGCGCACTGATAATAGCACATAATACTTCAATATTATCCTGGGAGATTATCTTCAAAAACATGGGATGATTCACCAAAGTTCATGCATCGACACTCCCCAACAAAATGGAGTTGTCGAACGCCAAAATCGCCACCTCCTTGAGGTTGCTCGTGCATTGATGTTTACTACAAGCATGTCAAAAATGTTCTAGGGTGATGCAATTTTGACATCTACCTACCTCATTAATCGAATGCCTAGCCGTGTTCTCTCTTTCGAGACACCTCTTCAAAAATTCCAGCATTGTTTCCCTACCTCACGTCTCTGCTCGGGTCTCCCTCTCAAAGTGTTTGGTTGTACCACCTTTGTTCATGTTCATTCTCATCATCGCAGCAAGTTGGACCCTAGAGCTCTTAAGTGTGTTTTCATTGGGTACACTCCTACTCATAAAGGCTACAAATGTTATGACTCATCCATAAAAAAGATATTTGTTAGCCTTGACATTATCTTTTTTTAACACACTCCTTACTTCCAAAAGCCTTCTCTTCAGAGGGAGCCTTTGAGTGAAGAAGAAGCTTGGTTTTTAGCCTTCAATATCTCTCCTTCTGAACTGGTCTCAAACACTGATTTTGTCTTAACATCCCCATTCTAATATGCCATCTACAGAAAGAAAAAAAAAATTTGTACCTTAGGGGGAGATGTAGACTAGCAAAATGCGAAGGAGATACTTTTTTATTCTAGGAAGCCAAAATCATGGTACATGGATCATCTCACACCCGAGGCACCAAGAAAGTTGGAACCGGTGATAGCTCCAAGTCTCCATGAATCTCCTCCCAATTCCGGTAAGTCTAAATCTCTTGATACTGACTTACCCATTGCTCTAAGAAAACCAACTCGATCATGTACTCTCCATCTTATCTCCAAATTCATATCTTATAATGCTTTATCTATAAGGTTTTGTGCCTTTACTTCTAACCTTGATAATATCGACATTCCAAGGAATATTCAGGAGGCCTTGGAGGTTCCAAAATGGAGAGAAGCAATAATGGAAGAAATGAAGGCCTTGGAAAAAAAAATGAAACTTGGGAGTTAATGGATTTACAGAGAGGAAAGAAACCTATTGGCTGCAAATGGGTGTTCACTTTGAAATATAATGCAAATGGGACTATAGAACGGTACAAAGCCCGCTTGTTGCAAAAGGGTATACACAAACTCATGGCATTGACTACACAGAGACCTTTGCACCTGTGGCAAAGTTAAATACAGTTCGAGTTATTTTGTCTTTAGCTGCAAATCTGGATTGGCCTCTCCAACAACTCGACATCAAGAACACATTCCTAAATAACAAACTAGAAGAATAAGTATTAATGACAACACCACTAGGGTTTTTTAAAGAGGGTGAAGAAAACTAGGTATGTAAACTCAAAAAGTATTTGTATGATCTGAAACAGTCACCCAGAGCATGGTTCGATAAATTCGTAAAAGTGATAAAGAATCAAGGATATCAGCAGGGGCAATCAGATCACACTATGTTCTTCCACTAATCTGAAGATGGGAGGAAGATGATTATAATTGTATATGTCAATGACATAATCCTAACTGGAGATGATATAATGGAGATGGAGAGACTGAAGAAAATTCTAGCAACTGAATTTGAAGTAAAAGATTTGGGACAGATGCAATATTTTCTGGGAATGGAAGTTGCTAGATTAAAAAGGGGTATTAGTGTCTTTCAACAAAAGTGTTCTTGATCTTCTAACCGAGACTGGCATGCTTGGATGTAAACCAAGTGACACACCTATTGAAGCAAGAAGAAAAGTAGAAGACGTGGGAAACCCAGTTGAGAAAGGCAGATATCAAAAACTAGTCGGCAAGCTAATTTACCTATCACACACTAGACCTGACATTGCATTTGCAGTAAGTGTGGTAAGCCAAGATATGCATTCACCAATTGAAGTTCACTAAGAAGCTATTTACAAAATCCTTAGATATCTCAAGAGCTCCTTGGGGAATGGACTATTCTTCAAAAAGAATGAAAGTAGAGGAGTAGAAATCTTCACGGATGCTGATTGGGCAAGTGCAAAGGAAGATAAATGTTCTACTACTGGATATTGTATTTATGTATGGGGAAACTTGGCAACTTGGAGAAGTAAGAAATAAAATATAACGGCCAGAAGTAGTTCTAGTCGGAGTTTAGAGCCTTGTCACAAGGGATATGTGAAGAGATTTGGCTAAAGAGACTGTTATAAGAACTACACATCACTGTAAAACTTCCAATCAAACTCTACTGCGATAACAAAGTTGCGATCAACATCTCCCTTAATCCAGTCTAGCATGACCGGACCAAATATGTAGAAGTGGACAGACATTTTATCAAGGAGAAGGTGGAAGGTGGAATAATCTATATGACTTACGTTCCTACTAAACAGCAAACTGCAAACATCTTCACCAAAAGGCTATCCCAATAGAATTTTGAAGATTTCATTTGCAAAATGGACATGATCAACATTTATGATCCAACTTGAGGGAAAGTGTTGAAATCCCAATTAATGTGGAGTGATTAGAGGGATAGATTGACAAGAGATCATTTAGACCTTATTTAGACAAATTCACACTCTTAAATTAGGATATTATTCTTTCCTTTTATTTTACCCCGATTGTATTATAATTAGAGAGTACAGCTTGTACAGAATTATTCAATCAATATAGAAAACATTATTCTGTTTTCAATTTTATTGAGATGATATGGCCTCGTATAATGAAAATGTTAGTGAAGTTGTTTTGGAAAATGCTCATACAATGCTAAATATACATCATCAACAATTCAGAAAATTATTTTACACATTTTTGCAAGAAATGTACGAAATACAATTCGTGATGAAATTGAAAATGCAAAGTTTTGTATTATTGTTGTTGAAGCTCGAGACAAGTCCGAAAGAGAGTAAATCAATATTGTTTTGAGATTTATTGATAAATAAGCATTTATACTAAAATGGTTTATTAACATTGTATATGTTAAGGACACTACTGCCTCAGTCCTCAAAAAGGAGATATCTAGTTTTCTATCTTATTACAACCTTTAACATTCAAAACATTCGAGGCCAAAAGATATGATGGCGTGAGTAATAGGCAATGTGAGTTGGATGGTTTATAAGCTTTATTTCTTCAAGATTGTCCTCATTCCTATTATGTACACTACTTGGCATAGAGGCTCCAACTAGCTTAGATTGTAGCATCAAAGGAAGTTGGCGTTGACTATCAATTTTTCTCGAAGTTAATTTTCATTGTTAATAGTATTCGAGTTTCTTGCAAACGTAATGATTAGTTACATGTTGCTCAAACAATTAAAATTGTAAATTTGATTAATATGAATGAACTTGAGACTCGTACAGGACTTAATCAAATTGGAACACTACAACAAACCAAAGATACTCAGTTTGGATCTCATTTTTATTTGGTCCAACTTGCTCAGTCTTGCAAACCATTGTTAACGAAGTGACATCTTATACTCTCAATGTAGAGATGCTTACGTGTCTTATCATGCATTAACATCCTATGAGTTTGTATTTTTCTTGCACTTGATTAAGGAAGTAATGGGAATCACTAATATTCTCTATCAATCTTTGCGAAAAAAATCCCAAGACATTTTGAATGCTATGAATCTTGTATCAAACACAAAAGTACTAATCCAAAATGTAAGTGATTTGATTGTTGGCAAGATTCAGTGTCAAATTGATTTTTTAAAATTTGAGTTGTATTAGATATAGTTGTGTTTAAGTGTTCAAGAGGTTTGTTTAAGAAGATCAGTTTGAAAAGTGTTTCAAATTTGAATAATTGAAGATAAAGACAAAATTCATGAAGCTGGAACTAGTCTTAAATTTCTCAGAATTATCTCTAGATTGAAGATTCGTTCGCCTGTTGCTTGATACTTGGCTCCAGCGAAGTTGATTGAAAATCAGACAGATTCATTTGTCTCGCCTGTGGCTTGATATTTGACTCGAGCAAAGTTGGTTGAAAATCAGACAAATTCATTTGACTTGCATGTCTCTTAATACTTGGCTTAAGCGAAGTTGCTACAGATTCTTACAAAATCATTCGCTCGCCTTTCACTCGACCCTGGCTCGAGCGAACTTTGCTGATTTTGAAAAATTCTGCTCTTTCAAAATCCTATTTGAACTAGAAGTAGATTGAGGTCGACCAAAAGAGTTAGGCAAGCCATTATATATTTTATTGAAGCCTCACCTTAGACAGAAATCCCCCAGAGATTCCTGCATCTAAATTGTCCAGATTTTCTCTAGATCATATCACCTTTAATCACCATTGAAACCAACCTTCCTGTGTGAAGCCTTCAGAGTGCTAAAAGAGTTTGGCCACCGGAGTTCCTAGTGTTAAAGAATAAGGACGTTCTTGAAGAATTCTTAAGAAGAATCTCAGAGGGCTGAAGGTTAACCACAAGGGAGCAAGTCTAAATTGAATTACTTAGATTATTGCATTAGGTAGTCAAAGTCAAGAAATTGGAGGTTGCCCGTGTCTAATTCACCTTTGTAACGTTTTACTTCTTAATGAATATCTAGTGGCTGCTAGCTTGAAGTAGTTTTTCCTTTGAAAGGTAGTTCAAAGGTTTTCAAACATTGGTAAAATCTATGAAGTCATAATTTTATTATTTGGTTGAGAGATTGATTCGGTTAGTTTTAACCCTTCCAGATTCAACTGCAACTATTGAACTTGTTTTTTTAGCAATGAACATTGTCAAAACAAGACTTCGAAATAAGATGAAAGATAATTTTCTTACGAATTATCTTATTGTTTACATTGAAAAAGAAATTGTAAAAGGTTTTAGTACTAATATGATAATTAATGATTTTTACTCGTTGAAGGAACGTCTGGTTCAATTAGCATAGTAGATGTAAATTTTATTTCTATACTTGAGTTAAAGTTTATAATTTTTTCTCTTTTAAGTTTTAGAGTATGTTGTTATACTTCAACTATGCTTATTTTGTTTTTAATAAAAATTTAAAGATTTTATCTATTGCGTACAAAGATTTTTTAATTTTAAGCAAAAATTATATTTAGCCCCTAGAAGGAAATCCAAGCATTGTCCATGGTTACCGGACTAGTAGTGTTCCCCACATTAAATGTTAGAGATAATATCATATCAACCTATAAGATTTGCTATCCCATTTCGCATCACACGGCATGGCTGGTTACAATGTCTGCTAGAGGAAATCGGAGCCTGCGGAATGGCCGAACTTAGAGGCTTTTGATGAAAATAATTAGTCCAAGAGGTCTTACAGTCCCTCTGTGCCCTGTGGTGATGGCTTTTCCCGGTCCAATGAATTTTATTATTCCTAGTTATTTAGCATTTCTATGGATGCCCCATTCATTTTCATGGGGTTCACAGCACACACAACAAAAGAGTGCACGGACCAGAAGCAGAACAACATGTTATAAGCGGGGTAGGCTATGTTTTCTTTTCGTAATAAAGAGGAACACCATCCAATCCCCCGTTGAATTTGCTCCCATCTATATGGCATTCACTTGGACTGATAAATAATAATTAAGAGACGAAATCTCAAGTGACCAAAAGTCAAAAAAAACAATCTACTACACGTTACAGATGAATCATGCTTCTGTACAATGTGATCTTCCACCACTAATCTCTTCGTCGTACCTTTAATCCAAGCAGTAGTAGAGTCTGTAAATAGCTCGTATCAGGTGAGTTTGTGCATAGCAGGCAAGTTTCAAAGTTCAACCAGATATGTACAACCTGCATTCTTTGACAGCTAACCATCCCAGAACAAATACACAAGCATCACTTATGGCTGCTGTTCATCTCGATTAGCCGATTACTGCTTGCTTCTAAGCGTGCTGTGAAGCCTACATTTGTTGGCCGCATTGAGCTCTGCCGCATTGACCTCTGCCGTACCATTTCAAAAAACTCAGGATCATTTGGTCGGCCATTATTATGCCTTATCCATTGTATCACCTCATGGAACATAGGAAAAAAGCGCCTCTGAATTGCTGAGTACGCAAAGTATGGTATTAGGGTTGATATCACTACAAGAAGAGTGACAAGCCAATAGGAAGAGGATGGGACAAGGACTTCAACAAGTAGTTGGTACGCAGTGGTAGATCTGGTAGGAGTAATGGCTCCGTATCCCAAGAGGAAAAGGTACCAGACAGCAACTGAACCCCAGATGGCAACATGTTGAAGCAAGGTGAAGTAACTTATAGCGAGTGCCAGCTGCAAGTTTACAACCCAAACAACACATGTATACATTGTTGCCCCTAAAATATCCCTCCCGGCAGTTCGTCCATCACTATTGAAAGCTTGAAGCTCCAACGCTTTCATGCACAAGAAGAAAATGATTATGGCACTGCATACCGCATTTAACATCCAACCGAGTATTCGACGCCAGCTGAAAAGGGCATTCTGCACCCCTTGTTGGTATAACAGAGGAAACTGCAAAGGCCAACAATTAATATTAACACGTGTCAAGAAAACAAAACGTAAGACATTAAAGCTATTATATTTACTTTGGATATGGGTTTCATTGTCCACCTCCAGTCGCAACTCCTATTACAATAATTTGCAGTTTTTTACTTTGATACCAACACTGGCAACTCCTCTTTACCTTAATTGGCACTTGTTTTATTCCTGGTACATGATAATGAGATCTCAAACAAACTGATCCCTAATAATTGTCGTAGCCTAACTTATACCAAAAATAGTATATCCCCAATCGATATTTTGTCATTCTACTCCACCAAGTGAATGCAAATAAGAGTTTTAATTTTCCGTCTTCCAATAGTTAATTTGACAGCGCTACACAAAAGACATATAGAAAGACATACCGTTTGAAAGTACTAAAGTTCCTAGAGCGATCAATGGCCCATTTGTCCAATGACATCAACAGGGGCTTTTCAAGTGACCTCAATGCAAGGACAAAACTTCAAACCAACACACTCATTTCCAACCATCCTAAGGGTCTCAAGAGGAATTAATCAAGGGGTAGGACTAGGCATGATATATGTGTAGTTTTCTTATCTGGATTGCAGCAATGAAAAATTTACAAGTAACATTCTCCTCCCCCCCCCCCCCCCCAAAAAAAAAAAAAATGAAGGCACTGTGCCAGTTATATATGTAAGTATAGGTGGAGATATACGTCACATGAGATTTATGGTCAATAACCACCATGATGTAAATAACTAATCGAGGAATTGGATGGTTAACATACCTTCAGACAATACCTAGCAGAAACATCTTGGTCAGAAACGCCCATAATAACCACTGGAACTGATGAGAAGAGAACACTGTAGAATGACAGAAACCAATCATTGTATGCAGGTTGCGCAGAAAATGATGTGAAGGCCTCATACAAGAAGATAGTGAAACCAAATGTGAGATTCTTGTAGAAGAAGTAACATATCTGCAAACAGAAGAATGACCAAGGTAAATTGATTATTAATAAGGTCTAAACTTGTGATAACCTTTAGGAAAGTCACTTCCTCTAGAGTATGAAGTATCAAGTTTGTCTAAAACCAAATGTAAGAATGGCTTACCATCGATGAGATCCTTCGGTAGCACCAATGTCCATGCACAAGTAGCAGACGCTCCAAATATCGGAACTGTGCAATCGCAATATCACTTGACATGACCGCCTGAATTGAAAACCACAAAGAGTACAGAGAGTGAGAAATACAATGAAATACAAAGGTTTCCTACATGATTCAACAGAAAAATGTAAAGCAATCCATTGAGCACCTGCATTCCTTCAAAACCACTGATTCCCACCCCTATATCTGCTTCTTGAAGCATTCCCACATCATTGGCACCATCACCAATTGCTAATGTTGTTTTCCCCGTACCAGATTTGACGAGTCTTGTAACCTTCATTTTTTACCAGAAAAAACACATTACTCCTAAATGATAATCATGGAGGGAAACAGACAACAAAAACACAAAAGATCCTCAATAAACAGTAAAAAGGTGCAATCACTGGTTAAAAAACCCACCAGCGCCTTCTGTTTTGGTGATGAGCGGCAGCATATAACAGATGCACAATGCGTTGCAAGGTCCAAAAACATGTTCTTCACACCATCCTCTAGAGCATAAGCAAGTGATTTCCCATCAATGATCAAAGCATATGATACAGGTCTCCCACTTGCTGAAGTAATTTGAGCCTTCCCATCAGATATCTGATTAATGACATTCTCCTTTGATGCCTAAAAAACAACGCTGAATTATATCAACAATTTCAAATGCACATTTATTTCAAGGACATGATCTCTAACTCCACCAAGTATCCCAGAATTAATAATGAATCCTAAAGCTTCACAAAATGTATACCCTATGTTGAGCGCATGGAATATACATCCCTGTTCATAAGTCCTCGCACACAAGCATGCTTTTCTGTCAAGGCTCACATCCTTTTCTATTCTTTTTCTGCTAGATTACTCTTTATTCTTTTTCCTTTTGCAGACTTGAACATTTGATGTAACACAGGTCCAGTTATAAACTACCAGCATTCAGAGACAGTCATTCTCCATTTATTGTTCATATATGAGAAGATGTAGAATGGAGGAGAAGAGAAGGTCCATGGAGCTTCTTAGAAGAAGAAAAACACCCCAAAACCAATACAAAAGCAACTCTAGCCCAAAAGATACCAGTCATGACCCAACAAAATGAATGGAACAGCAACTACCAGAATGAAGGCAAGCCCATATATTCTGGTCGATGTGGTGAGCGTATGATCCACATTCAAGATGTATAGTAAAAGACTGAAGAGTGAGAGACACTAAAACATATGCATTGACCATTGTGTTACACAAGGATAATACGTATTCCTGATTCAGTTGATATCAAACTGAAGGAACAAATGATCTAAATTAACAAACCACGGATCCATTATGCAAAACACGTCAGAATATGGTCAGCCAGAGTCACATCAACAGATGAGATTCCTGAGCTGAAGAGTATATGCCCACCAAAACTGCAAGTCACACCCCGAGAGTAAACTACCACACCTGAAGATCATAAGGGAATCAAGGCCTGATATACAAATTTACCTTGGTGATTGCAGCCTTATCTCCTGCCTTTTCTAATGCTTGGATTTGGGGACTCTCCAAAGTTATTATAATCTGCTTCATTCCTTGCCTGAGCAGACTACAAGCAAAACTGCAAATTTATATGTTTAAGTCAGATATCGTCAAAAGTAGTAGAAGTAAGCCTCACCTCAGAGTCAACACAACAGCCAAACACACAAATCGTACCCAATATTGATGGCAGTCTCCATCTTGTCTCCAGTCAAAACCCAAATCTTAATTCCTGCTTGGGCAAGCTTGTCAATGCAATTAGGAACCTGAAGAGCACAACAGAAGAAACATCAGATCTGCATCTAATGATCAGTAGACGGGGTACATGTGTTAAGTAGTTAGCATTCTCAACCCACCCCATTTTGAAGTTTGTCCTCAACAGCAGTTGCCCCAAGAAGAGTTAGTTCCCTTTCAATCTTCTCTGCCACTTCATCAATCAATGTGTCCCGATCTGTACTAACAGAGTTTTTTGCCTCAGTGAATTTCTCATTGAATTCTTTGTATTCTTCTTCATCAAGTCCACGATAGGCAAGTATCAGGGTTCTCAGGCCGGCATCAGCATACTCAGTAACATGCTCCCTGGTCTCCTCTTCAAACTCCCTACCACTCTTGGCAAGCCTTCCAAACATGACACTGCATGGAACATGAGTTAGGGTGGATAACAGCTGATAATGACACATCTGAGTTTTCAGGATAGTTGATCACAAACCTGTCAGCACCTTTGCAAAGTAATAGTATCTTTCCTTCCTCATCTCTGACTATCACAGACATCCGCTTCCTTGAGCTGTTAAACTCTAATACATTCAGAAGTTTATATGACCTGCAACAGGAAATTATTTCATGAAGACATGGTTGTTTTTATGATCTAATCTTTAAGTTATTTTTCCCCCGCAAGAAATTATTGTCTATCACAACCAATAATTCTATAGCAAAGAGGGTGGATCCTTGCCACTATAAGAAGAAGGCTATGGTGATTACAAACATGAGTTGGAATAGTAGAAAAGGACTGCTCTCACAGAGGGAATTGGGTGAGGCTCATTACGCTAGAGACTACACACATCTCTTGTGAATACAATTTAAGCATCAGTTGATAATAAAGAATTAGCCCCACCTGCATGTGTATATGCAGCCACAGAAAAAGTGGCTAGAGTGGGTTTTTTTTACTCCATTTCTAGCATCTGGATCCACTATGAGCTGCAAATAACTATCAGTAGCAAAACACATGCCGGCATGTTATGAACAACATCAGTTCATAAGAACCCATCTGCTAGCCCGTTGGAGCTTCTGAAGATAGCACAACTTAGGGGCTACAAGGTGCAAGCAAGGAAAACAGATGGAACAAATGCAAAAGCGGCTTTAGTTTAGTTGAGGAATTGGAATTTTCTAAGAACTAGTAAGTTCAAATCCTTCTCAATCACAAACAAGTGTATTAGAAGCCATTGATCTTTCAATCTATTCCCCATTCGGTCAGCACTGATGAAAGAATGACAACATCAGAAACTTCTTCCATTGCATCAGTAACTAACTAGTGTGCGATTAGAGGTTAGGTCCAGGATTGCTCATCTAGGACTTAACTAGAAAACTTATGGATAGAAAGGAGACAAAATCACAAATGAACTCTGTTAACTGTGTATTCAGGTGAATCCATATGCACCACAATGACAGCCAAACAGAATACAAATTATTTCCAATGTCTGCCTATATGACATGCAATGAGAAATGCTGACCTTTCGACTCCGTCGCCAGACACTGGATCCAACTCATGCAGAGATATGGTAGTCTGGGTCCTTCTGTAGAATTCAAAACCAAGTTCTCTTGCTGCAATCACAAATGCCGATTCATCTGGAGATTCAGCTTCATATGAAACCTTCCCTGTTTCTTCATCCACTTCTGGTATGGCTGTGTGACAGATAGCCAACAGCCGCAAAAACTTCTGAATGACATCCGCTCTAGGCTCATTGACCCAGTTGCCATTCATGATTCTCTCATCTTTGAAATTAAAGCCTTTAATTGGTGACTTGGAATCAGTAGATTCTTTCATGTTATGAAATCCATTTACTTCTTTGTTAACCAAAGGTGAGCCCGTTCTTCCATCCATAGCCCTCTCAACTTCTGTAACAGCACGACCATAGGCTGTCCCAGCCACAGAACACTTGATGAACTCCATTGAGTTGCAGGTCAAAGTTCCAGTCTTATCAGAAAGTATTGTGTCAACCTGGCCAAGTTCCTCATTTAAATTTGAGGTACGGGCATGCGCCGGTTTATCAGCTTCTTCATAGTACAAGTGAATATCACTATTGATGAAGATGGTCTGAAGAACTTTCACAATCTCAATTGACACATATAAGGAGATTGGAATAAAATAAGTATACAACATCAGGGCTGACAGAAAGTGAAAAACTGCTGCAAGTGGTGCTCTTTTGGGATCAAAGAAAACTGTAGAATCATCCGGTCTAAGATACCACCTCTTTGACCTCCCATTTTTCAAGTCATCTTTAGTTGCAATGCCAAAGAGAATAGATCCAACAAAAGATATCAGAAAGAGAATACAAAACAAGAAGTAGATAATTTTGTCCATCTTTTTCTCAATTCTGCTTCTCTTTGAAGGGGGGTCTGTAGAATTTTGAATAACTTTTGTGTCATGACCAGTGAAGACAACAGCCCCATATATGTAGTCCGTATTTCGGAGTTTAGAATCTCTGAGAAGAAGTTGTTGAGGAGAGAGGGGATATTGTTGTTCTTCAAACTCCATACTTCCAATAAAAGAGTACAAATTAGCATTGGGGTCTTCGCATTTAAGAGTAGCCTTAAAATCTCTGAAGTCAGAGTCCTCATGTAAGAATGAAGTAACCTCCAATGCTTGCTTTAATTTTAGATTTGTTTCCCCATCAAGATTCATGGTCTCAACATAGCAGATTGCATCATCGTAACTGGATGAAAGCAAGAGAAGATCCGCCGGAAAGAATTCATCCTTCTCGACCTTTACTATTTGCCCTACTCTCAGGTTCTTCCATTCCGTATAATTAAAAACTCCATCACCTTGATGCACTTTAACCTTCCTATTGTTAACCTCAATATCCTGCAAAAATTTTCAGCCCTCAAAATTATGGCAATATTTGGATAGGAAAAACTTTGCAGTGCTCCCTAAAATTATAGAGAAAATCTTGTGGTACATTTTTATTCTTTTAGGTATTTTGGTGAAAAGAATGGGACCCTAACATATATGTCTGACCAAATTTTTTTTGAGAAGTCTTTCCTTTTTTTTTGAAATTGGTGAGGTCCACTTGAAGTATGGAAAAAAATCTTGTGTGATGAGTTTTTTTTTTTTAAAGTAATTTTGATTTTTGTGTTTTTTATGTATTGTAGCAATCAAGGGTAATAATGAGATACAAAAAATATATTTGAAGATTGAAAATTGTTTTCATCTTAAAAGAGCACGTTTGTACGGGAAATCATCCAAACTCAATTGAGGCTCGAAGCCCATATATCCTAGGATAACAGCATCCCCAACAGAATAAACAATAAATACATTTTTAGCAATTTGGCCAGTGTTGTCAAGTGTACATCTTTTAGCACATGGAAGAGAATATAGCAGTCTTCTAGTTAGAATTGTGCAGATCAAAGAACTGGGTACCATAGCAACAAATTAGATTCTTTACTTATTTATTTATTTTTCTGTTTTACCATTTCTTAAGTCATTCCAGTTTGAAGATATGGTGGCAAAAATCATTTATGAAGCATAGAATATAGCACCCTACACAGATCTTGTGATTTGCTCATTCTTTCTCAAATAAGCCATGGATTTAGACAGATTAACTTGAAGCTATGCATATTCTCTCCGTGGTGTATTAAGAAGAGTAAACAAATGTTCTCAGCATCCACTGCAGTAATAAAAGTAGCAAACGTTTCCCTGATATTTCTGCCCTTGCTAGTTTTTAATAACATAAGTGATCTTCCATCAGTCAATGATGTCCTCAAAGCCTTAGGATACTTAGGATACTTCTCGATTCACAGACGAAAATTTACCAAAAATAATGTAAACGACAAAAGCAAAAATCATGTACAGTGACTTTGAGATCAGGGGACCGGAACGGTTCAGTTTAATTTTATCCAAACCATATTTAATTGGAACGAGAAATATAGTAAAGCTCAGGAGACAATCAAACACATTGCGTGAGGACTAATCAACAGAAGCAAAAAATGATACCTGCTGCTTTCGCCGCCAATCTTCAACACCCTCTTTCAACATTGTTGCCGCGACAATGATAACCAGAGGGATGATAGCACTAACAGCTGTATAAGGAGCGAGCGGGGTTAAGGCCAAGATGCCAGTGACCAAGAAGAAAAAATTAGCCACTCTCCTAAACTGCTCAAACAATGATTTGGGCAAGAAAGTGGCAAGTGTATACTTTGTAGACCTAACATAATTGCCCCCATAATGGCGAATTCCAGCTTCAAAGGACTCGGGTTCATTGCAAAAAACTTCCCTGGAAAACCCTGGTCTACCAATCTGTGAATGTTCATCATCCTTCAAAGATGCCTTCCCACATGCGAATGAGTAGAGCTTGCTGAAACGCAGCTTTCTCCTTCTACCACCTCTTGTTTTCATTCCTCTACAAGTATCAGCGCGAGCTCTCACAAACTCCTACGCCAATATCAGAAAACACAGAAAAGCCCACTAGGATAATAATAATTTGTTCGTTCCAAAGCGAACTTCCTCACTGGTAAATGCAGCTTCTTCCAGAATTAGTACCTACAATAAATACCAAGAATCACAACCACCAAAAACTTCAAAACTTAAACACTAGGAAGATTTAAATTACGTTCTAGAAGGGAATACAGTTTATCTAAATTTCTTTAGAAGTAAAAAATAACCAGACTCAATATCCGGTTACCAGAATCTCCCAAAACCTCAATTTTTAACATAAAAGTAACCCCCAGAAAAATGTTCCAAGCGAGAAGCTCAAAAATTAGAAAAACAACAATATTCGAAACACAGAAGCAGCAATTAGAAAAAGATGAAAAATAGAAACTTTAAGAGAAACAAACGAAGAAAAGGGAGAGTGTTAATAAGCGAGGAAGCACACGGGTTCAGACAAAACATGTAATACGTACGACCCAATGAATCTTCAGCACCTAAGTGTAATCTCCGCCCACGAAAGAAGAACACCAAGAAACCCAACAACAACAAAATCAACCTCACACAGGCTCTTAAATCAGCCAATTACCAAAGAGACCGTACCACAAGCCCGCCTTGAATAGTAGTACATCTGAATTATTCCTCCGAAGGATGGAGCAAACCAAAGGCTTTGAACGCAGACTTGGTTTGGATCTTGCGTTTTGACTTAAGCAAAGCGCACCAGTCCACGCGCATTTGGCCCTCTTGCCGTCTACGTAGGCATACGAGGGCGTGCGGATGCGCGTTATGGCGAAATTTCCAAACTAGAGACTACTTCCCAGAAAACACAAAATTCCTCCAGTCTGAAAAAGGAAAACTGGAATGTGGGCGGGGAAAAAGGAATTGAAATCTCAAGAGGATTGTGAGAGGAAGGAAGGCTGAGAGATCTAGAAGCTTAAATGGGTTTCGGAGAAATAGAGAAATAGAGAATTTCGACTCCGCGGGAAATCTTGGGAGCTCATAAATGGACCGAGTTTGTGTGCTTCCCTTCTCTTCCTGCGTTGGAAATAAATTCTTCTCTCTCTCCACAAGAAACTTCGTGGAGCAGCAGAAAAGTCCCAGAAATAGAAACACAACGAAGATCACAGCAATAATTATTATTACAAAAAAACAAAGGGGTTGTCTGTTTTGTCAAAATTTTAGGGAATATTTTTGAAATTTTGAGAATTTTTATTTTATTAAAATTTATTGAAGTTTGTGAAAGGTGAAGTATGTATGTGTAAAAGTTAAAAATTTTGAAGTGTGTTTATTTTGCTGAAAATTTTCATGCCCCAAAATATTGAGGAAACAAACGGTACCAAAATACACTGGCAGGAAAATTACAAAATAAATACTCGTATTTTGAAAAAATAAAATAAAATCGATAAAAATAAAAGAAAAATAAAGCGAACAGAAATTGCACCGTCAAGGGGAGAGGAAAATGTGCGATGTCGTCTGCCGAAGCGGTCAGCTGTTACGCCAAGACTGCTGTCAGGTTGATTTGGCTAAAAAATTTAATTTTTTAAATTTATAATATTAATATTACTTCTACACACATATTAATACAAGGAAAATTCGCAGTTTAATCCCTGAATTTTTCCCCCTTTAGTGGTTCGATCCTTAGGAAATAAACACTAACAAATTACTCCCCAAACTACCATCATTTGACAAAATCATCCTTCCGTCAGGATTCCGTGTGATTTTTTAACGAGAGAACGTTCCTCGCTGGTCTGGTCTGCTTGTCTGCTGGTCTGCTTGTCTGCTTCTATAGTCTGCTGGATCTGCTGGTATGATCTGCTGGTCAGGTCTGCCAGCGTGGAACGTTCTCCCGTTAAAAAATCACACGGAACCCTAACGGAAGGATGGTTTTGTCAAATGATGGTAGTTTGGAGAGTAATTTGTTAGGGTTTATTTCCTAAGTATAGAACCGCTAAAGGGAAAAAAATTCAGGGATTAAACTGCCAATTTCTCTTAATACAATTTAATATTATTTTTTTTATATAATATCAATACAATTCAATAACTTCTACACACATGTCAATAAAAGCTCAAACATCACTTAAATATTCACAACATACTTAAAATTCATAAAATTTTCTCAAAACGAATATGTCCAGACCACACTCTCAAAACGAACGTGCCCGCCTCCCCACACACACTCAATTATGGAATTCTCATCCAGCCAAAAAAAAAAAAAACAATTATGGAATTCTCACATGCACTTCTGATTTAATTTCTTCTCATTTGCCCAAATAAATTTTTTATTTTTCTGTGTGGCGCAAACTATTAACATATTGTGGTCATTAAAAGATTGCCATGTAATTTTTATGAGTTTTGGGTAATTGAAAAATAAAATTTGAAGGCTTTCTTGCCTTTAATGGTCTGACCCTGTCTCTTGCATGCACAGCCTTTGTCCGCCTGCCATTGCCCCTGAAAGCGAATAAGCCGTACACGTTTATCTATATTCTCTCTATGATTTGGAATATACTTTCTTGAACTATTCCCCATTTATTTATTTATTTTGGTCACGTTACTATTTAAAAGAATTTGAGAGGGGTGGTATTTGGTGGATAGATTCTATCAAATATATATTTATAAAGATCAAAATGCTATGTAATTTTCAAACCATCAATTCAGAGACATATATACATTATATGAGTCCTACGCATTTAATATTATCCTCTATTGAGATAAATATAATTTTATCATGTGATTTGTGCCACAATTGAGTAAGTCTTTAAATTTTAAAATTCATCAAATTAATTCTTAATATTTAAAATTTATTAAGACTTTAATCCTTCCAAGTATTTTAAATGTGAATATTTTTAAACTTAGTATATGAATTTAGGTAAAAAAAAAAAAGCAAGAAAAGTGATATTTGAAAAAATGTTAATGAGATCGCAAATAATGAGTTAGAAATCCAAAAATTTTAATGAGCAGTGGGCACGATGACAGAGCAGTAAGTGGTGGAGAAACATGGCCTAATCAGATAGGTGAGGCACGTGGCAAACTCTGAACAGTAGGTGATGAGAAGAAAGAGGCAAATAAGCCGTCAAGACTCAAGAGTCCCAAGAGAGAAACAAAAAAAAAATTGCAGAGAATTCCGCAATTAGAACGCCGTCAGGTGAGAAGCCACCTCCTCCTAATTATCACCTGCGTATGTACAGCGTACACACACTTATCGACGTGGTTGGTAAATCTTTTCTTTGTTTCTGTCTCTCTCTCTCTCTCTCTAGTTTTCTTTTTCTTTTATTCTAGTCAACGTAGTTGGTGTCTCCGCCTGATGGGTCATATTAGTATTATCCGTACCGCAGGGTGGTTTAATTAGGACGTATCTCTTTTATAAGTTCATAAATTCATATTTATAATGGTGTTTGTTTATTAAAATTTTAGATTCGTGAAAATTTGAGAAAACGAGGGATAGTAAAAAAAATTGAAGATAATTTATAAGAGTTATTGAAAGTGAAGAGAAAAAAGATTTTAATAAATATTATAATAAAAAATAATTATTTAATAAGAATAGATAAATTATTTTATAATTTTTTAAATTTAGAGTGCCAACATTTCAATAAATAAATACCACTTGATTTTATAGGGAACCCAAATAAAGCGTACAAAAGAAAGTACTTCTCTCTACCACTGAGAAGCCTGTATATATATCTATATATTGTTTTGATTTTTGTATTTATGTCACATAAATTAAAGTTAATGATTAAATAGAAAATTTTATTAAATATTAAAAATATTTTTAATGTAAACAAATTATGTTTCGATCAAAAAATAATTTTACAACTAAAAAAAGTTTTCAAAACTATTAAACAAGAACAGCCTTAATTTTCTGAAAATTCTCTCAGAAAAATTCTTTAACACTTCAAAATTTCATTAAAAATTCGAATTGCCCTTTAATTACTGAAGAGATGATTAGGAGTTGCGTTTCTTTTCTATTTTTAACCGGAGCCCAAAGATAAGAACATTTGGGACAATGGGCAGGTGGTGGTGCATTATTGACCTTTTACGTGGGATTATGTAGGATATAGGGAACATATTAGTCCAATTGGTCCTAATCAATCTTATTAATACCACATACCCCATGTCATTTTCCAACTACGAAAGCAATTATGTCTTGTCCAGACTAATTGGAAGGTTGTCTTTTTAAATAACTCGCCATCTCTAAATAATTACAGGTGGCAGATGAGTTTACGAGGGTCTTGTTCAATCTTGCAGTCTGTATAGTTCTTCGTTTCGTTCCACACAAATCGGACTAAAAACGTTGAGAATTGATAATATCTATAACATCTTGGATGATTTTAAACATAAGACTTTAGAGAGTATATTATTCAGACCCAAAGTTTTAATTACTATGTCAGCCCAATATTGAGGTTAAAAGTTTCTTCTTCTTTTTTTGCTTTCTCTCTTACTCTTTTTCTTTTCTTTTTCTTTTTTTTCTTTTTTTACAATGGTGCATAGCAAAAAAATTGTGTAAATAATTTTTCTCATTATGTCATAAGGACCCTATTGAAAAAAAATAAAGTGACCAAATCATAAAAAAAGGCATTTTATAATAAATTATAAAATATCAATAAATTGTAGTTAAAAATTAGTGTTCTTGCTTTTTGAGAAACAAAATTATTTGGAGATCTTGAGATCGAATTGATTTTTCAGTTTTTCATTATAATTTTTTTTATTTTTCATATATAAATTGGTATTTTCTATTAGACAAATTAAATATTTCAAAATTATCCTAAACAGAAAAATTATAACTAAAACAAATAAAAAGGTGATTTACTTAGAAAAAAAAAACTAGTTGATACCTTCCTACTTCTCTAAATTAACGAACAAATAAATTGAATTATCGCGTGTCAACTATTATCAATTTATCACTGTTGATGTTGTGACAAGTAAAAAGGTGATTTACTTAGAAAAGAAAAGAAAAAAGAAAAAAAAAAATGTAAAAAGGTGCTTGCTCACGGATTGAGCAGTCCAATGCTGGGTGCAGTCACTTCAGTTGGCCCTTTTTCCTCAGGAAAAAAATTCCGAAACGAGCATTCCAGACATGATCAAGGAACGTGTAACACGTTCACGTACTGTGAGAGGAGGGAGGGAGGGAGGGAGGGAGGGAGGGAGTCGCGACTCAGATTGGTGTTTGATTTGAGAGAGTCGGAAAGTCTCAAATTGGTGTTCGATTTTTAAACATTTAGTTATCTTAAAATTTTAGCTTAATAAATAAATATAAAATAATTTTTTTCTCTTCATCAAATTATTATTTTTTTTATTATAATAAAACATAAAAATTTTATATACCGAAAATGTCCGACCCAACAGATGAGCCAGGTCTCTTTCTCAAGACCTTCGTGCCCAAGAATTTAAGGAATATATACATGTTCCTTAAATAGGGGTCAGAGTAGTCCCACGGAGCCCATGTTAGTGCGAGACGAGCCTTGATTGCTCTTTCCTTTTGGAAACATGAGATTGTTAATTTCCTATATATTGAGGTGACTAACGATTTTTTTTTTAGTTGGCAGATACTTTCACTGTTTATGATATCCGGGCGATTCTCTTTTGACTAGACTTTAAGTAGACCGTGGCTGGCTAGGTGAAAGCAAATCACCTTACTTTTGTTAAGGGATTTTTAGGGGCGTTTGTTTGCCTAATTTTTCAGGAATCCAAAATTTCCATCACACCAAACATATTTCACAAACCCCAATAAACTTCACACTTTTACACATACACTTCACACTTTTCACAATTTCAATAAACTTCAACATTCAAAAGATTCCCAAAATTTTGGGAATATTCCCCAAAATTTCGGTAAACAAATGCTCCCAAAACTATCCTTGACGCGACTTTGCCCATAATTACCATGAATATCCTCTCCTTTTACGAGTCAGGCCTCTAGAAATATACTCTTTAAACCGTAATCGAAGTCCCCCAGACCTTATTGGGCCTTTTTTTCTTGTATGGGCCGAACTTTACTTACCTATCAATAATAATATAGCTTGTGACAAATCAGTTGATTTATGGTGAACACTTCGGAGTAAATTGTAAATCCAAGGATTAAGGTGACCCAAGAGGGGGTGAATTGAGTTTCTAAACTTTTTTGCTTTTAACCCCCAAATCGTATTTGCAAAGTAAAGGATAATTTAGCACAAGTATTTAAGTATTGATGCGATAAGTAAATAAATGTTAAATGTAAAGAGTAGGGTTTGAGAGGCAAACACGAGACTTTTAGGTGGTTCGGCAAAACCCTCCTACATCCACCCCTCAAGCTCTTTTTACCGAGCCTTGAGGTTTTCTCATATCTTCTAATAGTGTACACTCTAGCTTCCAAGTACTAAAGAACCTTACAAGTGCTTTCTCAGACTCAACACTCACAACCCAAGTGATTTTCGGGCTCACTACTCACAACCCAATCAATCTTGAGATATACCCTCTCTAAGCTTTTTTTTTAGTGAACAACCTCACAAAAGGAATCACCTCTTTTGGATAAGAAGATACAAGAAACAAACTCTCTTAAAGAGTATATAAGAAAATGGAAAGCTCTATCTTTTTTTTATTCACACAATAACAAAAATGTGAAAGTGTAATTTGTGTGAATGATATGAGAAATACAAAATAGGAAGGTTTAAAATCTTTCTCAAGTTATAGAAATGATATGTGGTCGTTCTCTTTTTTTAGAGACAATAGGAAGGCCTTTATATAGGCCACATAAGAAAACTAGTTGTTAGGGGTTGATCTGTCAAAATTTAAGATGAGCTGGTCGACCGCTGTATGTTACTGTACCCAACGGTCACAATGTCAGAACTCAACGGATCTATTTCAAAATATATACCGGTCAACCATTATACCAAGCGGTCGAAGTCCGGTCGACCGCTTCACTTCGAAACTTAAGCACATGATTCGATTAAATTAAAACCACGATTTTGAGCAACTTAAAACACCCAATTTTAAAGACTAACTTCTCATATGGATATAAAAAGTTTGGAAGTTTGATTAAAGATAATTTGAAGCCATTAAAAAATATTTTTAATCTTCCAAACAAGTAGTAAAACGGTTTATGCAAGTTTGAAGAAATATGCAAGTGTGTGGTTCAAATCCTTGTTAAAGATGAAGTCTTAGAGTTACAAAAATTACCCTAGCAACTTGAGTTCTCACTTTAAGAGCACTTCCATTGAAGGGGATATTGCTTGATCGCTTCCGTGCTCATTTTGGATCTTCTTTGCTTCACATCTCAATTACTTCTATTGTTATCATCAAAACATTGATTGTGACTAAAAGCCAACAATCTCCCCCTTTTTGATGATGACAATAAATTAATTGATCTTCCTTTTGTCGATCTTGTCTCCCCCTAGCTTTTGTACTTTGATGTGGGGTTTTGGACATTTTAATACCTCAAGGACAAAATGTTAGCATATAATATAAAAGGATTGCATATGAAAAATAAAGAGCTTTCATATCATTGAAGCAATACATCAAAGTTTCAAAGGGGTGCAGAAATACAAAAAGATATTATTCTCACCCCCTTTGTCATCATAAAAAGGAAATACATAAGCAAAGAGAAAATACATAAGCGAAATGAAATGCATATGCTATGAAAATCATGGAGGAGGAAAGCGGGCCATAAAAGTCCTCATCTCCTCAAAGAACTTCCTCAACTTCTCTTGCATAGAAGTAAACCTCTTCTCAAGGAACTTTTTCTGCCCCTCGTGCATATTAGTAAGCCTCTCCTCAAAAACAGTGAACCGAGTGTCAAATGAAGAGGTAGGGTTGAGAACTATAGTAGGAGAAGGAATAATGAGAGGATCATCAGCCATGTTAGCATCTACATCAAACTTTATCGCCTTAGCATCAACCTCATTATCATCATCATATAGCATCTCCTCATCCTCATCCTTATCACTAGCTTGACGCTTAGGCACCCACTTATTTCTCGAATTCTTTCTATATCTCATCCGGGTTAGGACCGCAGTGTCAAACTATTCACACATAGTCAATGTATCTTTCTCTCGAGAACTAAGTGTAACTCGAAAGTGCCAAAAGATCTTGGTAAACAACAAACCATAAGGTAGATTTTTTTTTCTGTTCACAAGCTGCTTCTATATGTTTGAGCATAATGAAAAGGAGGTTGAACTTTTTCTCTTTCAAGAGACGTTCAATCACGAAGACATCTATAAAAGTTACCTCCTCTCAGTGTCCAGCCCGAGGAATTAGATTATGAGAGCAAATCAAGTGAACTAACCTCGAACGAATTTGCAATTAATTGGCATGGATTTTTCTAGGTGCATCAGTCGCCATAATATTATCCTAGAACGTAAACTAAGGCCTCTCCATAGTCAAAGCCCTTAACCACATGTTAAGCCTTAAACACATAAGCCCGAGGCTCAACATGTGGAATGCTTAAGATATCTCCAAGAACAACTTCATTTAATACAATCTCTCATCCCCCAATCATACCTCGCACAGTGAATAAACCTCTATCTTCCCACCCAGTCATATTACAGAAGAAAAGCCTAATATATTTAGGAAAGATTTCGTTACCCATATCCAACAGATTCTTCTAACCTTGTTTCTCAAACAAACGCTCAATCTCAAAATCTGAAAGTGATTCTACATTTACTTTCCTTCCCAACATGACTTTTCTCTTTGAAAATTCATTGTAAAACTTCTCAGCACATTCAGGATTACGGAAAAAATAATCAGGCTCACCTAAATAATCCACTGATGAACGAGATTATCCCGCTCTCTCATTTCACGCACGGTTGCATTTTTCTTCCTTGGCATGATGATTGAGAGTGAAAAATGAAGAGAAATGGCTGAAATATGGAAATCTGGGGTTAGGGTTTCAAAGGGGGCCGGAATCCCTAAAAATTGATTGCAGGATGAATTATGATGTAAATCCACACAAAAATAGAGGGTTTAGGCCGAAATTGATGATCTGAAAGATTGAGAATGATTTTAGATGGGTAAAGGTGTTTTGGGAAGGATTTAAGAGGGTTAGAGTCGAGAGGCAAAACGGTTTACTAGAAGAGAGAGACCGGTCGACCAAATGTGAATTGCTGTATATAAAGTCATTCCTAAGCCTTTTAAAAATTGTTGAACGACCAAAATCATTTTACTAAGGCTAAGAGTGATAAAAAAACCTTTGAATCCTTCTTCTAACATCATTCACACATAATCATCATTTTCACATCCTTGTTATTATGTGAAGCCTAAGAGATAAAAATTTCTCATTGTAACATCTACTTCATCAAAGGAGTTTTAGTGGGCATTTCGTTCATCCTTATACACTTCTAAGAGAGTGATTTTCTTGTTTCCTTTCAGTGAGGGTTGTTCATCAAAAGAAAGAAGTTTGGAGAGGTTTGTTTTCAAACTCGTTCTTGAGGCTTGAAGAGGTGTTTCTCAAGCTCAAGTGTAAGGAAACCTTTCCTTTGGTTGAAGGGAGCATAGTGGAGAAACCTCAAGGCTCGGTAAAGGAGCTTGAGGGGTGGATGTAGGTGGGTTTGCGAACCACCTAAAAATCTTGTATTTGCTTCTCTTCCCTTATCTCCTTATATTGTGCCACTAGTTTCTTGTTTTAAGTATTATTTTCATATTTGAGTTGCATTATATATTCTTATATTTAATCTTTTATTACAATTGTTTCTCTTTATGAGACTTTTAGCTAGCAAACACTTTCTTAAGGGTGAGTTTCAAAAAAGTCTTGAAACCCAATTTACCCTACTTCTTGTAATGTACTGCTTCAATGATATGAAAGCTCTTTATTTTTCATATACAATCCTTTCATATTATATGCTAATATTTTGTCATTAAGATATTAAAATGTCCAAAATCCCACATCAAAGTGCAAAAGCTAGAGGGAGACAAGATCGACAAAAGGAAGATCAATTAATTTATTGTCATCATAAAAAAGGGGGAGATTGTTGGCTTTTAGTCAACATAAATGCGCATTGATCTTCACGTAATTCCTTCTGCAAAATAACAAAGATGACCCCGAATACCGGGGTAAAGTACCTCCGATGCTAAAGTCAATACTTTGGTATATCAATCTCTTTATTCAATTTCTCCAGAAATTATTTACCTTTCTTCTTCATGACACTTTGCTTTTATAGCCTTTTTTTCCACGTACTTGTGTTCCCTTTTTTCGAAGGACTTTGATCCTTCGTCGTATTGTGTCCCGATGTGCTCTTTTTCTACACGTCTCCATAATGGGTGGTTTGAGATTCTATTGTGGGAACGTTGAGATCGTGGGATCGCTACACGTTATAAGTCGGCTTATAACTATTTACGACACGTATCGTGGTTTTGCCTTCTTTCGGACTTGGTGCGATATGGGTCTGTTATCATTGTTGGGCTTTCCGTATGATCATGCTCGTTTAGTCCAAATTGATTTGAGCTAGATTGGTTCAGTTTCAATATCATTAGTTTGTAAGTTGATTATTCAATTGAATATGGTGTTTTGGTTAGGGGATAAGGTGGGCCGATACATGATTCCCATGGTTTTTTTATTTAAAACCCCAATTTTAAAATGAGAAGTTTTGGTTTAAAAATAATTAGTTTAAGACAAATTTTTGCTTCTGCAAATGATTAATAAATTAAGAAAAGTAGTAGCTGGCCAAAACCATGCCATTCGACCAAGAGGGGATAAGGTGGGCCGTCGATACATGATTCCTTTGGTAACCAAAAAAAAAAAAAAATTCCCTTGGTACCGTCATTGGCCA
The DNA here is from genome assembly GCA_003952965.2 of Morella rubra. Taxonomy (NCBI): domain Eukaryota; kingdom Viridiplantae; phylum Streptophyta; class Magnoliopsida; order Fagales; family Myricaceae; genus Morella; species Morella rubra. The sequence goes on along the minus strand of CM025855.1, from coordinate 19,683,353 downwards.
GTGAATCAATAGCTTTCTTATTAATTTACAATATAGTGAAACTTATAATTAAAAAAACAAAAACAAAAATATTTATAGGTCACTATAAAAGACAAAAATGATATTAGAAAAAGGGGCCCCTTAGACCTCAGACGACCCTGTCTATACGTTTGGCTCCAAGTGGCTAGTGATCTCTTAACTGCTCCAATCCAATCCAATGTTGTACAGTTTGGCTCCAAGTGGCCGATAGTTTTGTTTATTTATTAATTATTTGCGTGTTGGTGTGGCCGTTTGGTATCTCTGACAATTCTTATTCAGCAGGCTGTTGGTGGTGGGTTGGGTTGGTTAACGACCATTAATTGCGCAATTTGTTCCTTTTGAAGTTGTGGGCATATTTATGAATTATGGAGTATAAAATAAGAAGAGAATTTTAATGTTCAAGCGTACTATAGATACAGTAATTTTTAGCCCTAGATTTAAGAAAGATAATGGGAATAATGCTAAGTCAAGAATTGTCCTTCTCTAATTAAATTAAATCCATGACAAGTACTGCAAAGGCATAAAAGTAGAAAACCCACGGACACCCTTTAATCACGTATACCCCACTTATTTGTTTTGATTCCATTTCCTTTTATTCCTTTGTTTTTTCTACCCGTCTTTTCTTTTCTTTTTTTGGTTATTTATTTAATAATTTATTTCATTTTTTTTCTCTAAAAATATTATTGGGGTGTTTGTAACCACCCAATCGGAGCTCTAGTCACATTTGCGCTCTCATTTTAAATGACTATTAAAGGTTATTCTTTAAACTCCTTAGATCATTATAAAACTCAATTTAACCTAGTAAATATGAAATTTAGTCATTTCTCTCATTTTTGTTTTTCTCTCACTCCAAGTAGAATTAGAGGGATCATAATATTTATCAGAGAGTCACACTAAGACTACACTTGATTATCTAAAACTAGACTAACTTTGTGATGCATTTGCTAAAAGCAAGTTACTTGTAATGTATACTCTATTTTATTGCAGAATTTTGGTCTTCCTGATCTTTTTTTTTCCTTGAATTTTATGATTTTTTTTTTAAAGAAAAATTTCATGAACTCAAGTTGTACACTCGCTTAAGAATTAATGTGACATGTATCACGCTTCGATGCACTTGCCTAGGAGAGCATCAGTACCGGCGGTGTGTCAGTTTACCGACACTACCGTTGCCCTGATATCGGAAATCGGTACCCAGGCGAAATTGGCAGTGAAACTGCCCGGCGCTAGCGGGTCACCGCCACTACCTGTTTTAAATTTTTATTTATTTTTTTTTTTTTTTGTTTTTTTGTGTTTTTTTTTTTTTTTGTTTTTTGTTTTAAAAAAAAGCATACCAACGCCTGTTCCCTTTGGGTTTTCCTTCTCTGCCCCTGATCCCTAAGGAAGAGGGGCTGCTGTTATTTTTTTTTATTTACGATTTGATTGAGGTTGTTTTTTTTAATAGATTTGGTGAGCTTTGACTGCCATTTGAAAAGTTCTCCCTCCAACTCTAGCTACCTACATCTCTCTCCTTTGGGCTGATATTTTTTACTTGCCATTTTGTTGACATTGTTTTTTTTTTCGGATAGATTTAGTTGGGATTCCATGGAGATTTGAAAAGTTTTGTTCTCATAACTTTTAAAAGACATCAATCATTGCCCTCTATCATTAAATTACATTAAAAGTTGACATAAGTGTCTTTAAGACAAAATTATTAAAATAATTAAAAAAATAAAAATTTATATATAAAGAAAAAGTAATATGTTAAAACTAAAAAAATATAACTTATATTTCATAAATATATAAATTATATTTCATTTTTTATATTTGTGTTTAATTTTTATACATTTTTTTTTCTAATATTTCGTTTATGATTTTTTCAATAAATTCACATCACTCTTCTATATTAACTGCCAAATCGAATAAATGGGTATGACTGATTCTTTTTAAAATTTTATGAGGTGTATTCAAACAAATTAAAAGTTATGAAATTGAATTTGATTTTTAACCATGGATATAGGGCCTATTATGTTTTTTTTTTTTCCTTCAGCAGCTCTCTTTTTTTTCCGCTCCTCTAATTTTTAGAGGATTAGGTTTACTGGTCCAAATTAATGCGGTTTCACTTTCTTCTCTACCTTCTCTCTCTCTTGTTTTTGTTTCTGTCTGTCAAATGTACGAATTTCTCGACCCTTGATTTCCCCACCAATGAAATATATTCCCAAATAAAAAAGTGGCACCCAGCTATTGTTTTTACGATAAAAGAATTAAAAAGACTGATGGAAGACATAACATAAGGGACATTTTACAAACCATAAGTCACCAAAATTGAATTCTCTCCTCTCATAAATAAAAGGAAGACTTCTTTTCCCCCTTACTCCTTCCACCCATAAAAAAAAAAAGAGAGAAAATAAGTGGGTTTCAAGGGAACCACAGGCTGATTTTCTACCCATACATACTTCTTGTATTAACCTTGTTTTTTATTTTATTCCATTTTCCTGATCAATCAAGCTTTCCTTTGCTACTACTTTTTAGAACCCATAAATACAGTAACGCTTTCTCACGCGGGACCAATTAACCTAAAAAAAGCAGCCTATGAAATGGGCCTTAGAATAGCTTTACATGGAGCTTTAAAATGATGCAGGAGGCATGCAGGCCTAATCTTATTCATCATGTTAAAACAATGTCGCACCAAAACTTTTAATACTGTCTGACATGCGAAATATAATTTAATTCCTGCACATGCGAACCAACTTTACTGAAAAAATATTCCCGAATCTTTCATATTTCACATTATTGGTGTTTGCTGTCTTCTGAAAGTGGGTCGTTATAAAGCAATTGTCAGAATCAATTAGCCCAACTACTAATAGCATGATGTATCCAGTGACAGGAAAAACGAAGTCCCATCCGGCTCTTGCATGGAACCAACATTTGAAGGCTCTGTGTGTGCCAACAACCTCCACTAATGGCACAAGACTTTTGAGGCAACTATGGGAGTTGTAGTTTTTTCTTTACAAAAATGGGCAAATTGGTGGTGTCATGGAAGAAGGTAGCTTGTGAAGTAGTTTTAATGTGTATTTTAGATTTGTGTACCTGGAGGTTTTTATAGGAGCGTAGGGTCTTTTCTTGTTATGCACGAAACTTGCGACATACAAAATCATGATGGCAGAAAAGTCTTTATTTTTGGGCGGTCGCCTCTCCTTTTTGCGTCAGCACGTGGAAAAGAGGGTCTTTAGGTACTCGTTTATTTATCCAATATTTTAAGATTTTAAATATATTCTAAAATTTGTAATATGTATACATATTTTAAAAGTTTCATAAATTTTAATAAATTTTAATGTTTAAAAAATTTTCGAAATTCCAAAGAGGCGTTAGACACGTTGAGGTCCATTCTGCAAGCAAGACGTGGCTTCGAGTGCTGGAACTTTTCTAGGCCTTCTTAGATTTATGAGGCCCTTTAGGCGAGCCCCGCTGGGCATGGAATTTGTTTTTTTTTAGTCGTAGGTTTTCTGGTGTTTCGTTTGGACTGAATGGGACCGATATTTGATATTTCTATTCCCATCAAATAAGTATTAGCAATATATTTGTTTTGTTTTAGTGGACCTTACGCAAAAAAGTCTTCCAAGGAAATTGAAGATACCCCTCTGCAACTCTTTTTCAGATAGGGTGAATAGAGGCTCGCAATCCTCGGTCCAATTGAATGGAGCCGCCAAAAAAAAGTGTGGCTGATATCTTCTCAGCCACAAATTGAAGAACACGTGTGAAATGACGTGGATTAAGATAGTTGATGATGGTATCATTGACTTTTAAGTAAACTAATTCCATAATCGGACGGCTCCACATGTCCTACTCCCTCAGTGGAACACACGCGAAGTCTATTGGCATCAGTGGTTGAAGTTTCTTTTGGCATGATTATTAGAAATATTCGAAAGTCACGTGCAGCCACACAAAAGATAATAGAGGTGGTTCTGTTTAGGGAGAATTTCCAAAACTGGACCTCTTAGTAGCCCATTGGGCTATTAGGCGGGCTAGTTTGTTCGTCTGTCTTGGAATCTGAAGTGCATAAAAAGACTCAGGGGCGGGACGAAGCTAGAAGATCAGGTAAGGGGGCTGAATATGACTTAAACCTGAAACGAGTTTTTTTTTTAAATATTAATATATGTGAAAACTATTCAAGTTCTTATATAAAACTATGTATTTAATGGCGTTATTCATATCCGAAGATTATCTTATAACTTAAATACCAAATGCAAAATGCAAAATAAGCTGGTCAACATTGAAAAATAAAATTAAGTATATATACAATGAGCGAAAATATAAGAAAAATAAGACACTTACACTAATTGTAAGCACTTTATTTATTTCAACGTGTATATATATACTATGCATACTAATAAGAAGAATAGTTTTATCCTCACGGAGTTCATAGTTTAAAAAGCTCGCTCAATAATTAATGTCGAAATCGAAAGAGTCGAGACAAGCTATAATCTATCAACTTGATACAAACTTTTGAGTTTACACTTTTCATCAATGCTTGACATAGGTCAAAAATTGTAGACAAATTCTGTAAATTTGGATGATGATAAATAGCATGTCTGCAGTGCTGCAACTGATATCCTAATTGATTATTTTCTTGTGAAGTAAAAATTTTTAGGATTTTTTTTTTCTGCAAGCTTACATATGTTGTCAATTTTGAATGACTTATAAGCATTTGTGGGATCAAATGAAGAACTAAGGCTGTGTTTGTTTCAGTATTAAATGAAGGAAATATTTGCAGGGAAAACTATAGAATTTTCGGTATTTAGCTAACTTCCTGAAAATGAGCCTAAGAATATTTTTCAGCGATTGGTTGACACTTTGAAAATGATTGCTAATGTTTGGCTCGCACAGGTGAGGCTCAGTTGCAAAAAAATCCTTTAAATTTGTAGAAAATTTGATAGTGGTATAAATATTTAGGTAGATTTTAGTTTTATTGGTGTATGTAAAAAGTTGGTGAAATTTTTTTAAAATATTTCATTGTAGATTGATTTTTATTGTAGTTTGTAAAAAGTTGCACAGAGAGATGATTTGATAAAAATTTTTAATAAAAAAAAAAATATAGAGAGAGAAGATTTGATGGAGTTTTTTTTTGAAAAAGTATTAGAGTTTGTGGTGATTTTTTTTTTTTTTTTTTTTAACTTTTTTGTTGTTGTGTTCGCCTTTGACTTTCTAAACTAAGATAGAGTGACTCATGAGATCTTCTTTATTAATGTAATACAGCATAACATGATTTTGTTTTTAACAGCCAAATTTTTGTTAATCCTTGATGGTTGGCACACTATGGTAGCACCAAAGACAAATATTTTTATTTGGGCATACATTGATTTTGTTTCAAGTATTGAACCAAAAAAGAAAACATCATATACTTGAAAAAGTTGTTCCTATTTAAAAGCCTAAAACAAATTATTATTTTCAATAGAGATATTAAAAATAAGGGATAAATTTATTTTTCACTCACGAACTATCATAGGTTTTGTACTTTGCACCCCAAACTACCACTTTTGTTATATTTCACCCTCTAACTATCAATCTTAGCACTTTGCACCCTCTTTCGAATTTTTAGACTAAAATGACGATAATACCCTTGCCTCATTTTGCATATATTAAAGGTATTGTTGTAAGTTCATTAAATTTTTTGGGGTATTATTGTTGAACGGAGGGTGCAAAATGTCTAACATTGATAGTTGTAAGGTGCAAAGTGTCTAAAAAATTGACAAAATGTGCAGAGTGTGAAAGTCATGGTAGTTTGAGGGTAAAAAGTGTATTTACCCCTAAAAATAATGAAATAGGTACCATAACCTACTTATCACAATCTCTTCATAATAATAAATAAAGTGTCTAACATAAAATCCCTAAAATCAGTAATCTTCCTAATGATAAATCAATGTCCAACATTTTGGTTAAGAAAATTATGAAATCAAATTTTGCGAAGATGAGCACTTTTGCCATAATTATCTTTGCACTTCTTTCATGTTTTGCTATATATTCAAAAGCCGATGCAAGCATGTCCTCTTCAAATCTTTCTATCTCTATAAGTTATGACTATAGATTATTAATATAAGCCTCATATGTCATTTTTTTGAAAGCTCATAACCAGCCGCTGCCACCCCTGTGGTCTTCGGTGAGATTTAAGTAGTTGTCGGCACACCCTAATGAGCGTCCAACACCGGTGAGGAGGTCCCCTCTCCTTACATAAAAGCCTTCCATTTTTTTGTTTTGTTTTAAATGTAGCAACAAAAATGGAGGTTTTCTCCTTCCTTAGCGGCAGTCCTTGGCGGCGATACAGAAATAGAAAGTCTTAACATAAGGGATTGAATCCCTGGAAAAAATTTAAAAGAAGAGGCTTTCAGCCTCTCTTTGAATTTTCGATCTCTCTAATTCTTTAATAAAAATAAACGAATAGCAAATAAAAGCCAGAGATAATCATATTTGCATGTAAATGTGAAACCATGACATCCAAGTAGATCTTTCACAGAGAAACAAAATCTCAAATCTCACTGGCCCCGCTCACTTCACCCATGAGAATAAGTGATGTCCAATAGCAGCAAGTAATTGTAAAAATGAATCATGCTAACAAAAATTCATGTTCACCACAAGTGAAAAAACGTAGATCCACCAAAAAGACAAGGAAGTCCAAAAATTTCAATTGTTAAGAGTGACAATTCTATAAGCACAAGACTCAAATAATTGTATTGAACAAAATAGCATGGTGGCTTGCTCTCATACCAAGTGTTAGAAATAAAACGTAGTGGAAACAATAATAGAGATAAGATCGAACATACCTCTAGCCATATTTACAGAACACAACACATCATCGTTCTGAGAGTTAATCTCACCTTGAGATCTATTTTGAGAGATCTTCTAGCCTATTCCTAACCTTATGGTCATAACGATGTAATGCACAAATCAGTATTTATAGGTTAGGCCAGAGACCCTTAATTGATGAAGATTCTTTTATTCATTTGTTTGATTTGTAATATGAGGAAAAAATTTCAGCTCTCCTATCAAGCTCATAGGCTTGATACGTTGATTTGTAAATTTTTAATTCACCTTGCATACACTCGGATAATTCTTGGTACAAAGATTCATTAGTAGTACCAAAGATGATATCATCAACATAAATTTGAACAATAAAAAGTTCATCTATGGTTTTGGTAAAAAGGGTAGTATCGATTTTTTCTTTTGAAAAATCATTGTCAATTAAAAATTTGTTAAATCTTTCATACCAAGCTTTTAGTGCTTGTTTCAAACTATATAAAACTCTTGAAAGTTTACATACGTGGTTTGGAAGATTGTCATTTTGAAATCCAGGAGGTTGTTCAACATAAATCTCTTCTGAGATAAATCCATTTAAGAAGGCGCTTTTGACATCTATTTGGAATAGTTTGAAATCTTTAAAGCATGCAAAAGCAAGTAACATTTTGATGGCTTCCAACCGAGCCACAAGGACGAATGTTTAATCAAAATCAATACATTTTTCTTAATTTTATTCTTGGGCTACCAATCTTGCTTTGTTCCTAGCTACCTTTCCCGACTCATCCACCTTAAGTTGTTTCTGAACACCCATTTGGTGCCAATTACAAGATAGTCATTTGGTCTAGGAACGAGATTCCATACATGGTTCTTTTCAAATTGATTCAACTCCTCTTTCATGGCATGGATCCAGTTTTATCATTTTCAGCTTCTTGAAAGCACTTTGAGAGTTATTTCTAATTGATGAGTGAGTTCTTACCCTTTTTGATGGATCACCGAGAATGAGTTCTTTTGGATGTCTATAAGCATATTTCCATTCTCTAAGTAGCTCTTGAATCTCTTAATGTTCTTGAGTTGTATGTTCTTGAGGAGGTTTTTGAGAAAATTGTTCTTTTTGGTTGGCTTTTTTTTTATTTTTCCTAAGCAAATGTGAATTTCATTTCACTGAGGGAATTACATAAATGCTGAATACATACGGGCCTCTAAGGCCAATTACAAGGAACAGGGGCATAAAGCCTATTACAATAATACTTATAGCTCAAAGAGCTATACATCTACTGGCCTTAAAGGCTGGAGTCCAAATGGCCAGAAAGACCTCATATATATGAGCGACCCATAGTTTCGAAACGGGTCTAAAGACCCAGAGTAAACTCCGCCGCAAACGAAGATGTCGATCACCGGAGGGAGGGGGTAGGCAAACACTGTGTTCCCACTTTTGAAAGCTTGTCCAAACCAGCACAATCAAAATGGGACGCAGAGGTCCAAGGCAAAAAGTGGTGGAGGAAAAAGTAAAGAACCACATTGAACTGTAGACCAGCCACTGCAAGATAGATTTGAGACTATTGAAGATGGCCAAAATGTGCATGTCTGTAGAAGTTGCTTAAAAAGGATGGTTGCTGCGAGATCCTTCCCACAAAATCTCATAACCTGAGAGAGGCCTAAAGGGGACGATGTGGAAGCCCATAAGGAACCACCTTTTTTTCGAAATTGATTTGTGATAGAGTTAAAATCTCCTAAAAGGAGCAAAGGTTTTTGAAAATAGTCTGCAATTTGCCAAAGGTGGTTCCAGAAGTGGATCTTAGCTGAGGGGATAGGAGGATCATAGACCAGATAACAAAGAAAATTTTTAGAGGGGATAGTGGAGTACAAAAGAAAATTGATTATATTGCTAGAAAGGAAATTACATCAAGAGAGATACCATCTCTCCAAGCACACAAAAGGCCTCATTTTTTACCTATAGCAGGACAAAAACTAGAAAATAGTAGCAAAGTTTGTTCATAACAGACATGGAAACAGCATTAGAGACTTTCGTCTCCATAAAAAAGATAATATCTGGGTTGTGGTTCAGGATCAAAGCCCTGAGATGTCGAGACGTTGCTGGTCAGGCTAGACCATGGCAATTCCAGGAGAGGATCTTCATTGGGGTGGTAGGGGCAGGTATTGGCCCGCCTCCTCAGCTATAGGGTCGATCTTTGGATTGTTATCCCGAGAATGATTCAAAAGCTTCATTTCTTTGCTGACAGCATCCCTCAATTTCTTCTTTGTTTTTTTTCTTCTCTTTCTTGTAGGCAGAGAGAGCAGACTTGAAAAGTTTGATAATAACAACAATGGGGTCCATAGGACTGACCCCGACAAATTTTTTCTTTTTTGGAAGGCATAGAAAAACATATGCCTTTGTGGTAAGTGTTAGCCTAAAGTTGTTTTGCGAACAATCCATAATTGATTTTGATGATAAAAAAATTTCTAAGTTTTGAAGACTTTTAGATTTTACCTTGTCAATCCACTATTTTCTAAGATATTTTTTAAAGGATTGAGGTTATCTCACAAAAATATTTCTAAGTGCACTTGAACACCATTACACAAGTTGATAAAATCAATTTTACACATTGAAGGTGTTTAAAGATGAATTGGAGTGAAAACGACACCTTCAAGTTGCTGAAAAACCTCTTCAGCACTTATAGTGTCGACACATTGAAGACTAGTGTTGACACATGGCACTGTCTCCCGAGAGAACCGACTTCAGATCTAAATCTTGTCAAATCTTGTCAACACATTGCACTAAGACACCTCGGAGATAGTAATGGGGACCTCGGGATATTGTATCAGTATCTCGGAATGTTTGTGGAAAGGTCAGGGAAAGTGTATGGACATCTCGGGATGTTGTGGGAACGTTGGGAAAATGTATGGACCTCTGGATGTTTGGAATGAGCACTTCGGAAATTATAATGGAAAAGCTCGGAACTCCTTGGAAATGAAAGTAGAAAAGCAGACATCTCGGGAGCACTTCGAGATGGTCCTCGGAAATCATAAGGGAAAAGCTCGGAGCACATCGGGAACACCTCACCTCGGAGCTCAGAAATGGTAATAGGAAAGCACACCTCGGAGCACCTCGAATAGTCGGTAATACAAATGGAGCTCGGGAAGTAACCGGGATAGATACCTCAGTTTGTAAAGAGGACAGGTGACAAACCGAGATAGATACCTCGGTCAGTAAAGGGGACCTCGGCTTAATAATGAGATGTACACATTGCAGTCCACCTAGGCTATTAAAGGGGGACCTTGGGATAATGAAGAGACGTCGGACATTGCACTTCCGAGAGCTCTTCCAGATCAACTCATGCTGATTATGCGCTGACACATACCATGATTTTTTGCTGAAATCCTGGAATGTTGACAGCTCCCTCCAACGACTCTTTTTAAAATCCCAGATGACCGTTGAAGTCAAAAGTGGTATAAATAGAAGAAGAAGAAAGAAGAAAACAACTCTCTTGCGATTCAAATTGAAATTACTCTACGACCTAACTTCTAGAGAGAGAAAGTGCCTTGAAGAAGAGAGAAGACTACTCATACTGAGAAAGCCTGTTATTCCCCTGCTAAACTTCAGCTTTCTACATACTCTTGTCCTCGTGTGCACCTTTGTACTTTCCACTTGCTTCATACGGCTTTAAGAGCCATTCTTCATTCTGTACCCATTCTTTGTAAACACTGAGTGTTGGGTAAACACTTGTCCTACTTGTGAGAGTAGAAGAAATCCCTTGGGTTTTGGGATTTGTGAAAGAGTTAAAGCGTGAGCTCGAAAAATGCTTTGTAAAGGTTCCTTAGCACCCAGAAGCTAAGGTGTATTTACTATTTGAAGAATAGTGAAGGAAGCCCAAGGAAGTCAATAGCCTTGGGGGTGGACGTAACCAAGAGTTGGCCGAACCACCAAAAATATGGTGTTATCTCTCTAACTCTATCTTTTATTTTTTTCACGCTCATATCACTGCCCTTTGTGTTTTATGCTTTACTGTTATACTGCTCAAATTATTTTAAAAAAGGATTGAAAATTTATTAAAACCCAATTCACCCCCCTCTTGGGTTGCTATTTAAACTTTCAGTAAGTTTCCTTTTTCCTTCCCATTTTGGAAATTTGGGGGTGCATTATGAGGTTTTTTCCCTTTCAGGTCAGCTACATGGATGAGGGTGATAGATTATGTTAGATTTTGTGGCTCCATTTTGGCAATATGGTGCTCTTTGGTGTAGGAGATGGGGGGTTGAGATAAATGAGAGGTGGACCAGTTTGGCGAGAGTTGATAAGTGGTTTTTTGCCTTTGATGTCTGCAACAGTGGTGGTGATGCAGCTTTGAGGTGGTTTTGGGCTCCACTCGGGTAGGAATTGTGGCTGTTTGGTGGTTGGTTGGAGGGTTGATGTAAAAGAGAGGAGTCGGATCGGGGAAAGTAAAATAGGAGAGGGGAAAGTTAGCAGGGATAAGGTTTGTGATTGGGTGAAGATGGTGGGGGTGGGTCGAGTTATTATTGTGGGAGTGAGAGTTAAGCTGATTGGGGGTATTCAGAGGCTTGACAATTGAATCACGATGTTGAACATGATCATCAAGGATAAGTGAAAATTATGGCAAGTGGAGAAAGTCTTCTATTGGCAAGAGTTAAAGAGGCACCAATAGAGGGTGTGACAAGTGACTTGGGATTTCAGTGTGAGAAGGGAGTTGGGTAGAGTTTGGGCCAGCGGGGACCAAACAAGGTACAATGGTCTTAGTGGAGTCAATAGATTGAGAGTACTTGGACCATGTGTGGGCTAGTCGGAGGGGATGGGCTGAGTAAGGGAGGGCAAAATCAGAGAGGTCTTGGATTTAGACTATGGTTGAGGGGAATACATCTGAGAGGGTAAGTTTGGTTTAGTCATTGTAGGGGAATGGTTTGGTTTGTGAGTAGGCTCAATGTCATGATCCAGTGTGTAAAAAGGCTTAGAGGAAGTGGACTGTAAAAAATTTGAAGTGAATGAATAAGATATTATAGGCTGTAGGGGAAAGGGAAAAAATGGGGGTGCGAAAGGGTTGAAGTCATAGCATTCAAGGAGGATGTCTTGTTGGTCCAAAAGGGGTAATGGAAATGCGGTTGGAGTTGATGAGGTGGCAAGGGAGGATTGGCTAGACAAATTTGTAAACCTTGATAGTGCCAATTTTGGGTTGGAAGAGGAGCTGAGAGGGGTAAGTATGATGCTTGGTGTGATGGGTTAATAACTCTCAGGTTGGACTTAAATTGAGAGATGAGGTGGCCTCTGGTGGGTGGGGAGATGGCTTAGTAACTATTGGGAGCATTAAAGCCATGTGGGGAATTTTTTATTCCTGTGTTTCTGGAGATGAAATTTGACCACTACCCTTTTTGGGACTCGTATCTAGATGAACAGAGAGTTCATACTTAGATAGAGTAGCAGAGATAGTTTGAGTGTTTAAATTTTGGGGAGCGGTAAACCATGAGACTGTAGAAACCGAATTACTAGCAGTTCTGGTGGAGGAATTGTAAGATGGTTTGGGGTAGAATTTTGTTTTTCTAGGATCAACACGGAGGTCAGGTCCATATTGAACTTCAAATGACTCATTAAGAGAACCACAATATGCAATAGTATGACCCAATTTACCACACTGGTAACAATAATCTAATAATTTCTCGTACTTGAAAGAAATTTGAGCTGGAGATTTGAGGGATCGGGGGAAAGCAAAGCCTGTTTTCAAAGAATTTCTAACTGGAAGTTCAACTCGAATTCTAACGAACTTTTTGCAAGCTATGCCCAGAGAGACTGGTTCAATTTCTAACAACCTGCTCATATGCTCTCCAATAGTTCTAATGTTTTCCGGTAAGGCAATTGAAGGTGGGAGACCAAGGAGTTAAACCCAAAAGAGAGTAGTGGACATATCTATTTCTTCTATACTAACATCCGGGGGCTATTCTTTAAGATTTAACAGGTTCCCCTTAAAATTCCAAAGGGCGTTTTGTAAAACATAATCCTTGTCTAATCTGGAAGAGAATTGGAACAAATACTTGTTATCTTTGAGGTCTTCAATGGTGAGATCTTCAGCAAAGTACCAAACCTTGCGAAAGAGGGGAATGAGCACACTTTTATGGATTTGCTCTTGAGCTATCAGTTTTCCAGCGAGCTGAAGCTGGCTATTTTAGTGGCCTGTTCAAGCTTTGGAATTAATTTAGTGGGAAGGTCGGACCAGGTTAGAGCTTTGGTTTGGGCAATAAGATGTGAGATTTCGTCGTCCATGGGCACAAAAGTGAGAGAGGGCGAGAGACAGGGGGTTTGTTAGGGGAGGGAAGAAGAGAGGGAAAGAGATAGGGGGAGAGAGCTCCTAAAGAGAAAGAGTCACTGTTGTCACTCGACGCACCTCTAGAGACTTCTGATCTCTCCCACTTAAATGTCTATTTGACACCTAAAAAAGGAACGAAAAACCCAACACGTCCTCCCATCTCTCTTAGGACTTAGGTCATCCTATAAAGGAGATACCCCTAATTACATGAAAAAAGATGAAAAAAAAAAACATTCGAGGATATTTTGTTTCAAAGCAAATTTAAATACACTTCTGACATGTATCAGCGAGGAAAAGAAAAAACAAGATAATTGACAAAATAAATCATCCCCAAAGCAATACAAAGCAAGTAGAAGTGGATATAGTTTTTAAGGCTATATAGATGTACCATGAATAAAACCAAAGTCTTTTTTTTCTTTGTTTTGGGTCTTCCTCCTTTTATAATTTGCATGGCCTGTTTTTGGATGTGACTCTATCTCTTCACTCTTGTTTTTTTTAGATGCAAGAAACAATACAAGACACACCAAGCTCAAAAGAGAATAGGGAAAAGATACTGATAATATTCTTTATTTCTCCTCCGTTACTCTTCTGTTGCTTTCTATTAACCTTAGGGCTGGGTATTTTGTCCACCAGTACCGGAATTCCGATTTTGGTACTGGTTTCGCCTATCGCCGGGAACCGGAGTTGGAGGCGTTAGGCGATATTGTGTTGAAGGCGAAACCAGTAATTCCGCCTTCAACTCCTTGAATTCCGGTTTCGCATTTTTTTTTACCTAGGTCTAAAACGACCCAGTTTTATAAAATTAAACACCTAGTATGCGTTTTAGTCTAGGGTTATGTCACCCCCTCCCCCCACGACCTCACTTATCTTTCTCCTTCTCCTGAATCTCGCCTCTCCTTTGTCTCTTAATAGTTTGCCGCCGCCTCTCTCGCCGCTTCTCTCAAGTCTCAACCTCGCCACTAGCCCACTGATCTCTCACCCCCTCAATCTCTCACCATGAGCTATGCTCACTCTTGCCACTCTCACTGCTCTATTTGAGACCTCGCCCGCAGCCAAGCTTCTTTCAGCCATCTCTCTCTAGTCTCAGATTTGTCATTTGTGCTATTGTTTATTTATTTTTCTTTATTTGTGAATCTGTGAATTGTGTTAGAAACTTGAGATTAGAGTTTGTTATGTGATTATCGTTAAAACTTGTTATTTGTTTTGGTTTCAAATTTGAATGAGTGGATCTGGTTTGCTTTCGAATTTGCATGATTAGATCTGTTTTGGTTGTGATGATTAGATTTTTTTTGGTTAGAAATGAAATTTGGAATTTTGGATGACGCAGGAATCTCCCTGCTTTATTTCTCTCTTTTGAAATTCGAAGTATTGACCTTTTTTCAAAAAAAATTATTCATTTTTTATGTTCTAAAGTGTCTTTATTTTTCATTGTTCTCTGTCTCTCAAGGGAATTATTTTGTTGTGGTTTTTGAGCTTGGTTACGGCAATGCTGTTGTGCATTCTTCCTAAGGGTGGGCACCGGAACGGATGGAACCGGAATTGGCCATTCCGGGTACCCACTGGAATCATTATTATTATTCCGGTTCCATTCCGGAATCAACTGGAATGGAACCGGAATTTCCTGAACCGGAACCGGAAATTCCAGTTCCTTATATGGGCCTAAAAAGTCCATATTTAGTTTGGGCCCATTGGTCCAAAAATGAATTTTTTAAGTTGTATTTTGTGGGCCAAAACAAAATAAACATGGTCAAATAACTCTAAATTAAAATTAGAACTAAACAACTAAATTCCAAAACAATATTTCATTATTTCAGGATGTCAAAATAAACTCTAAATTAAAATTACAACTAAATTTCAAAACAAAACAAAATAAAACACGGTCAAAATAAACAATAAATTAAAATTACAAAAAAAACTACTAAACAAACAATTAATCATACAAATAAGTAAATAACTAAACAACTTGAAAGAGGCAATATTTGCAATATTTTTTGAAATAATCCAAATTGAAAGAGGCAAATTCTAAATTAAAATTACAATATTTTTTGAAATTTTAAAAAATTGTACAGGAACCGAAATTTTCGGCATTTCCGCCGGAATTTCCAGTTCCGATTCCAGAATTTCTAAAATGGGTTTCAATTCCGGTACTGGAATAGGCCGGAACCGGAAATTCCGGCGGAAACCGGATAAATTGCACACCCTTAATTCTTCCTTCGAACTTTCGGGACAATTTATTAGGCTACTCATCTTTCTAAAGTTTGATCTGTCCTTACCGGAATTCCGGCATCCGTTACCGGAATTGTCGAAATTCCGGCACTTGCCAGACCGAAACCAGATGCAAAAATAGGCATCTGCCTCTTACCGGTACCAGAGCCAGAATTTGAAATTCCGGCTTTGGTACTATCGTTACTCAGCCCTAATTACCCCTGAGTAAAATGTTAGCGTTAGCCCAAACTATCGTTTCTATGTAAATAAGAAAATAGATCAAGCACACAAAAGAATACACTTGGAAAACAAGAAAAAATTACGGAACGACTCTAAAATTAATTCAGTATAATAAATAAAGATTATGATACTCAAGTTTATATCTAAGACTTGAGTTTAAGCAAATTGAAAATGAACAAAATCAAAATACAATCTAATCACAAATCTTGGAATCTGATGAAAGTCACACTATAGGAGATTCTTTATTTGAATTTCACAATTCTCAACACCAAACACTTGAAGATCATAGAACAAAAAAATAATAATGAAAAACTCTCTTTTTACCTCCTTTCTCTGCGGCAATTTTGTTTTTTCTTTCCATGGTTGTGTCAGGCGGCAACTAAAGTAGCCTTCAGTGTCAGTCTCACGGAGGAGGCCCATTGCTAATCTGGGCCCCTAGTTGCCTTTCTAGTCGTATGCAATCCCCTTGAGCCCAAACTTATGCCAGTTCCCGGAGCTCGCAAGGAAATCCCCCCCCCCTTTTTTTTTTTTTTTCTTGGGAAATCCCACCCATAGTATACTGTCGTTTGAATTTCCTTGCGACCGATTTAGGATTTCTTTTCCCTTTCCGCAACTCGATCCAGTTACCAGAAAAAAAAAGAAAAACGCAAGAGGAAAATCCGAGTTTGGAGAACCTATCATCCTATTCGGACCCGCTGTCTCTCACTCACTCTCTCTCCCTTGTACTGAATTTCTCAGTTGAGCAATCCGATCCACAGTAGACCCACATGGTTTCACCCTCAGCTTCAGCTCCAACCACCCTCCAATCCCTTCATAACCCACTTCTCACATCAAGGTAAGCTGCCCTCTCTCCTTCCCTCCCTGTCTCTGTCTGTCTCTGTCCATAGGTATGCACAACACCTTTATTAGTTCTACCGTATATTCACTTAGGTGCAAAGGCACTCCTCTTTCCTTCAATGACTACTCCTACTACTTGAATCAAAGGTATGATAGAACACCATTGCAATCATCATCATGCTGTGGGTGTTGTGCATTTTCTACCCATAGGGTGCCCGCGGGTACTAGCTTCCTATACGGTTTGAGGCAGTCTTCCCTGCTTCAATGGTCAGCTTCTAGAAGGTTGATCTTGGGTGGTGGAGACCGGTTCTTTTACCGGCTTCATGGTCTGGACCAGAGTTGTTATGAGGGTTGTTCCCTCGATGGGAATAATGCCCGTACTAGAAGTAGGAGAAGAAGAAATGGAAGGATTAGTTATATGCTTTCAGAGGAGGAGACTGGAGGACGAAATTCAGGTCACTTCGATGAAGCTGAAGCAGTATTGAACTTGTTGAGTGAGGCAGTGGGCGCGGAATATTTTGGCGGTGGAGAGAGAAGCCAGCATTCTTCTGAGAGCCTGAAGGTGGAGAGGAAAGGGAATTTTGGCCGTGGAGAGAGAAATGAGAGATATTCAAAGAGAAATGAGGTGGGGAAGGGCCAGAGAATTGGCGGTGGAGAGAGAACTGTGTGTTCATCAGAGAGAGTGGATGTGGAGGAGGGAGCGAACATGGGTGGTGGAAAGAGAAATGTGAGTTCATCCAAGCAAGTGGTTCTGGAGAAGGGGAGTTATAGGAATACAGGTTACCTTGCAAACAAAAAAAATGTCGGGTTGGTTTCACACGAATGTCATTCAGGGCATGAACTGGAGCAGGTTACACATAAGTCAAGGGAGGAGGGTTGTAGATACGATGAGGAGGAAGAAACATTTTCGAAGAATGAGAATCGTCGAGTAAGAAAAGGGGGTTCTAGTTGTTCATCTTATTACTCGTTTTCATCTTCAGGGGATTTCGAGAGTGATGTGGAAGTTCAGGATAAGCAGAGGCGACTGGTTGACGACTCATCAATTACGTATAGGGACTCAGGAAAGAGCAGGGAGGAGAGGTTTGAGGAGAACATGACCGAAGAGTACAAGAGGCAGAAAGATGATACAAAGGGACAAGGGGAAATCTCAGACCAGAGGAATACTGCAGTGAGGAATGGTTTTGAGTGGGATTGGAGGAAGAATTTAGAGAAGAAGCTTTCTGAAATATCTGCTGAAGAACCACAGCCAAGGAATGAACACTCACAAATGCATTCATCAGTGTCAAGAATCCATGAGCGTAATTATGGAAAGTCATCCAGTACTCACAAGCAAATTGGGAATGACGAAGAGAAATCAATGTTGGTTGGGAATTATGATCAGAGAACGAGAGAACAATATGGGGAAAGAGGGAATCAAGTCATTGGAGTATCTGAATCTAGAAGAAAATACCAAGAACTTTCAGAATTGCCTGAGTTTCCTGCTTGTGATATTGAGACAACTTCCTTACAAAAATCCAGTTTCAGGGAAGGGAACTTAGTGATAATTGGAAATATAGTGCATGAAACGAGCGATGAAAATTGCAAAACAGTAGGCCATATTACTGGGAAAGACCATCTGAAAGGAAACTCCTACCAACTAACTGAGATGTCGGGAGTTGAAGATGTTAATACTAAAAGGACCTTGAATTGGCAGAGGAAATCTGACACCAGAATGAAGAACCGGGAAGAGAGAACAAATTTAGTTTGTAGTTCAATGCAGCAGACAGAGGACCAACACCTCCAAACAGCTGAATTGATCATTGAACAGGTTGATTCTGGACGAAAATCCCACCAAGTCATTGGAATACCGGGGTATGACAGTAATAATAGAAATGTGTCCATGATGCAACCTGAAACTAGGTTGAAGAACAAGAAAGGGAATTCAGACCTAGTTCTAGAAACAGATCGAAGAGCTCCTCAGAGAAATCAATCTGCAGCGGGATCTGAAGATGTCACTGAGATATCAGTTGTTCATGCTAGTGATGTAGAAACAACTATAGATCAAAGGACCTCTGAAAGGACTAGTCAAAACATTAATTTGACATCACTTGCAAAACCAGTTAGGAAAACAAGAGAGAGACGTAATCAAAGTGATGAAAAGGTTATGCAAGTTACATCACCTAAATTGGGTCAAAGACCTACTACATCATCGGATATTCGTGAAGAAACCTCAGAAGAGGCCTCCCGTGTCCATGGCAATGCATCTTTGAATTTGGTTTCCCATGGTAGAATACAGCAGAATAATCAGAGGAGGTCAGAGGCACTGTTAATGCCTCCACCATCTCAATGTTTATCCAGAAGTTCACTGCAGGTTGAAATAACCAGCGGGAATGCCACCCTAGAGGTTTCAGGTGCAGCTTCGGAAAGTGGTTCTAGTGTCCATTATCCCCTTTCGGCAGGCATACCTGCAGATTTGCACCACGAACCATATGGTACAGATGAAATTTCTAACAGTTATGGGGAGCCTTTAACACTAGTCACTCCTGAAGATGCTCTGGGTTCAGCTGATCGTTTAGAGAGATCATCCAGGCAGCATGTGGGTGAGTTTGTTGAGAAGGTAAGCCGAGAAGTTTTGACTTCTGAAATCCAGAAGGAAAAAGATTCTGAAACGAAGTTGGCATTTGGTGAGAAGTACAGGCAAAAGAGTACTGGTCAATTTGTTTCTGCAGACTCTCAGTTGAAGGAGCGTGACTCGTTGCGTACATCAGGGGGTTCCCGAACGAAGGGTCCTTCTGCTGAAATGTGGGATGTAACAGACTCAACTGTTCAGCAGACTCCCCAGGCAGAAGAACCAGAGGACACGATATCTGGGAATGCCATTGTGAAGAGATCTGGCAGGTCCTTGTGGGGTATCATTGCAGATGTAATTCGACTAAGGTGGATTTCACATGCTGAATCTGCTAATTCGGTCACAAAGTCAGGTGGAAGGAGCTCATCAAACAAGTCTAATGGTAGTGAGACTGGATTTTCTGGCCATGAGCAAGTGGAAAACATTGATGAAAGTGCAGAAAGGAAAAAGAGGAGCATGCCAACTGAAGTCAAGCCTTCTGATCAGCAACTCTATGGGAAAACTATTAGTCAAAGTCAACAAGAAGCTTCAGACACAATGATATTGAAGGATAAAACAAGTTATCTTGAAGCAGCTACTTCATCTTCTTTAATTATATCAGAAAGTGCATCAGCGTCGAAAGGTATTTCCTTGTCTTCTGGAATGGAACATCCAGGTTTAATTGAAGATAGGAAAGGTTTTCAAGGGACCTCTTTTGGCGGGGAAGTAGTGGAATTATCGTCACCATCACCGTCCAGAGGCATAAGCAGGTCTCCCATTGTAGAGAAATTGTCAAAATCCGGTGAAACTGCTGCATCTGGAAGTGCCTCCATGGAGCAGAGGGAAGAACCTATTAGTACGAGATTGACTGATATATCAGAGACTGAGGGAAAGAATAGGGAATTAAAACAAAGAAAGCTTCAGCGGAACAAGCAAATGCCACGAGATAGATTTGACGAATGGGAAGAAGCATATAAACTTGAAAGTGAGCAGCGACAAATTGATGAAATGTTTATGAGGGAGGCACTGTTGGAGGCCAAGAAGGCTGCTGATGCTTGGGAGGTGCCTGTTGGGGCTGTACTTGTGTGGCATGGAAAGATTATTGCTCGTGGATGGAACCTGTATGTTTTATAGCTTAATTTTTGTATTGTATAGTTGGATGTTTTCTTTTGTGCATTTATGTAAAGATCTGGATCTCAGGGTTGAAGAGTTACGTGACTCCACTGCCCACGCGGAAATGATTTGCATACGGGAGGCTTCAAACTTGCTTCGAACTTGGAGGCTTGCGGTAATTTCCTACATGTTGCTACTTAGACAAGTTGCTACTTGTACATTGAAAGACCTAACTGACATAGTTAATTTATTTATACTGCTGCTCAGAGTGCAAATTGGAGCTACTTCTAATTGAGGGGTAGGATGAGAAAATTTGTGTTTACTTGATAGGTTAACATTAGATGGCTAGGATAATTTTCATTGTACTTGCATCATACTTACTCTGAATAATAACAATTGTAAAGAAGAAGACATAGAGATAACATTTGCTTTAAACCTGCATCTGAAATGTTTTGAATGGTGATAAGCATAGAGAATGTTAAATACCAGTAAGATTACAGAATCTGTAACAGCTTGCATTATGGTGACATTGAATTTGACAATTATTTAGTAAAACCCGATTGTTAAGTCTAGTGTATATGCATGTGCACATATAGTGAAGAAGTGGTTTCTAGTGAACAACTGTGTCTTCATATTAACTGACTAATGGAATAAGCAAGCTGCTATTACCAGCACAATTGCGGTGGTCTTTCGCTTCTACTTACCTGAAATTATGGAAGGAGCTTTTGCTTGATTTTTATGCTGAAAAGGCCATGTGAATTGTCACCGTGATGCTCATGCCTCTTATTGAGAGATGGTTTTCTCTATGATATTCTTCACAGTTGTTCACTTCACTAATTACAAATATTTTCCTTAGCGCATTCTAGTTTTGAACTGGCTTCGTTGCTTGCTCACGGTGCGTTTTTGGAATACCAGAAGAAAGTCCTGCTTTCATTTAGCTGTTAACTTTCAATATTGGTTCTGTGTTTGTTTGTAATCACTCCGTTCTAAAGTTTTAGGGATGGATAATGTTTGGAAAAGATGTCAATTTGCATGCCATAGTTCATATAGTAACCTTGGTCTGAAAAGTAAATCTACAAGTGCAAGATTAAGTGAAAAAAAAATAATGTCTATACTAGTCATTATAGTAATCAATACCAAATATTTGGTTATTTAACTGTTGAAATCCACCATTCCAGTTATCAAACTAACTGGAATATGATGGCCTTGTTATAAACCATACGGGCGCCTCTGTAGAATCTAGTCTCTCCAGCACGTTTAGTATCTTTTAAATTAGTTTCAGTTTTAGTGAGGGAGTTTTCCCCTAGGCTTTTTGTTGGCACCCTGCTTCTGCTTCGTAATGTTTTCCATTCTCAGGAGACGACGCTTTATGTAACACTTGAACCGTGTCCCATGTGTGCTGGAGCAATTCTTCAGGCAAGAATCAACACTCTCGTATGGGGAGCTCCCAATAAGCTTCTTGGAGCTGATGGCAGCTGGATTAGGTTTGCAATTTACACACTATCTCTGCTTTTTATTCACTGATTAAACTGATGGATGGTCGGTCAGTCTTTGGTTTTTGAAATCTTATGTAACAAGAATGATTATTGAAGCTTCTTTATAGTTAATCAAAAGAAACCTGCAGCTTTTCTCAGTTGGTTCATCTGGATTGCTCCGTCTATTCTCCGAAGCCACCTTGGGGTTTTAATTTCACATTACTGGCATGGACAAAACTTAGAAGTATCAAAATGGAATCGGACTAGTTTTTCACTATTAGTGTCCCTTAATCTCATGCCACATGTATGAGTTAGCAGACTTAGATCTTTTACAATCAAACCGGGGGTGATGTGGATCCCCACTTGCTCTGGCCACGACAAAATAATTGCGTTTACGACTAAGCTGGCCACTTTTCCAGTTTTGGGGACGGTTTGCGGCTTTATTATTTTTATGTTCTACTTATGTAGGCAGAAACATTTTTCATGTCATCAACAAGCATTTTGCTGACACCATCACATTATGCACACGATCATTGTAAATGTTTTGATCTTTCCCCTTTGTCCGCTTTCTTGCTGGTTTGAAAACAAGAAACAGAAAATGATGAACCCAGTTTGTTTGTTCGTTTGGTTGAGCTGGAGGGATTGGAATAGAATGTTCATTTATAAGCTGGTTATTACTTATTTATTACAGGTTCGCTGACAATGGTGTATATGATATGGAATAGATGGATGGAGAGTATAATTTTAACGTACATCTGTAAGGAAGAAAATACATGATGTCATGCGAATTTTGATGCGTTTTGTACGTTTTTTTTTTGTTTGCAGACTTTTTCCCGATGGACAAGGTGGAAATGAGTCGCAATTGTCCGATAAGCCAGCTGCTCCTGTACATCCTTTCCACCCAAAAATGAAAATCCGACGAGGGGTGATGGCATCCGAGTGTGCAGGTATAATGCAGCAATTCTTTCAGCTGAGGAGAAGGAAGGAAGAAAAGAAAGAAGAGCCACCTCCCCCACCTTCATGTCTTCCAGTTTCGCACCATCCATCAAAATTATTTACAAAGATGCATGATATCTTCCATGTTTTCTGTCTCTAGAATTTATTGCTGTAAAATTTTGTTGACAACAATGTCTGTCCTCCAAGTCAAATAAAGTTGATATCCTCGTGGCCGTGGGTTTATGACATGCCTAGACTGCAAATTTTATTATTCAATGTTGAATGGCTTGAAGCTTTAGGAATTTTTTTTTAAAAAAAAAAAAAAATGATAAGGTGGTCTAGAGAGAGAGAGAGAGTGAGAGGGTCTAGATGGGTTAACCTAGGAAGGAGTGCGAGATCCTTGCTTTCTCGAATTACTTGATGGGGACTGATCACCAGCGTTTAGGTAAAATGTTAGGATCGATATGGTAACACATACATATAAAAAGGGTTGGTCAGAGTTTGTTAGCGCTTCGCATTGATTTCCTTTTGCCAAAAGCGCCATGACAAATGAGAATCTTGTGTTCTAATAGACCCTCCTGAATGAAGAAACGTTTTTTTTAACTGTCCAAAGGCTGGGATGGTTGGTACTTGGTATTAAACCAAACACCTGCCGTGCTATTTTCTCGACATGTATTGGACCTCTGGCAAATATTGGGGCATGGGGCTAGCCAATGTCATACTCATAATATGGGGCTGCAATCCTAATAATAATGACATCAAGAAATACCATCACTGAAGATGATGGAAAAGACTGATTAAAACACTTGAATACACGAGAGTTGCTTGGTCATTCAGATACAAAGCTTCTACCATATTGAGAGAGTGAGGCTGAAGCTGGACCACTTGGCTCAGCCTTGAAAGGGCCTCAAAATTTGACAACCTTTACGGCCAAATCATTAGAGAGGACGTAGCACTCACATGAAGACAACATCTCTCCTTCCAACCTTACGCTCAATCGGGTTTTTTTACTCCCAGAAATTTCTTTTTGCCGTATATATGAAACCGCCAGTATTTCCTACCAAATCTCATCTCCAACAGAAATGGCTACAATGTTGTGCGCTTTCCTTCTGGTGTGTCTAAGTTTTCCACAGTTCCTTGGCAATGCACAAGCACCAGTGGCCACACCGTCTGCCTTGCCAATTACGACGACGCTGCCACCTTCCACCACGCCATCTGCACCATCTAATTTGCCAGCAGCAACACCACCTTCTACAACGTCATCTGCACCATCTAACTCACCACCTCCTTCCACACCATCTGCAGCAACACCATCACCTGTAAATGCAGCATCCCCCCCACCTATCTCAACTCCCATATCATCACCATCTCCCAAAGTTGCACCAACTTTAAGTCCAACAGTCCCACCCCCTAAAATTCCACTACCTCCCACACCACAAACTACGCCAGTCTTGGCTCCATCACAGCCACCAGCATTGCCCCCACCACCTGCTACTTCACCAACACCGCTACCACCACCACAGATATCCCCAACACCAATTCAAGCACCACCAGCGCCAGCCCCTGCAAAGGAGGCACCAGTACCAGCACCAGTGCCATCACCACCACCACCAACACCAGCACCAGCACCAGCACCAGTCAAGGAGGCACCGGTTCCAGCACCTGTCTTAACGCCCTCACCTGCTCCACCTCCCCCAGAGCACAAGAAAAAGAGAAAGCACAGGCACAAGCACAAGCACAAGAAACATCATGCACCAGCACCGGCACCAACTGTTCCAAGTCCACCAGCACCTCCTACAGTGGTCGACACAGAGGAAACAACACCGGCACCATCACCAAACTTGGTAATGCCTTTAATCTATAAATTGCTAGTACTGCTACTTTTCATCAATTCCTAGCAAAATAATTCCCAAACTCGAATTAAAAATTCCCCATAAAAAGCGTAGTTAGGTACTGATGGAGTTATTTCTCATGTTTTTTCCCATTTTGCAAAAATTTAAAATTACTAGAAGAATCCCTTGTCCCCATAACCCTGCTGCACCCATGAGGACTTGATTCCTAAACGACCTTTTAAATGAGCGGAAAAGAACCGCTTGGGTACAACTTTGGTCACAGCATAATGTCTATGCTGACCTTTTTCTCATGACACAGAATGGAGGACATGCACTATGTCAGCTGAGAGGAAGGCCTGGAAGGTGGATGATTACCGGACTTGCAATTGCCATTTTGCTGGCTACTACATGACGCAATTTGCAGCAATCTTATATGGCGACCCATTGATTGTTGTTATGCTGAAAACAGATGATTATTTCGTACGTTTTTACATAAGCTATAGGAATGAATAATAAGGAGGCAGTGAGATTGCAAGGTTTTTGTAGTTCCAATTTTTGAACTGTTACCTTTTAGTGAAAAATATTTTCGAATTGCATCTGCATGAACAGAACTATTCAAAAGAGAGCCCATAAGAACTTCATAATTTGATTGGCACATATCAAACTTGATGAGTATCTGAGTCATTGATTTCCTCCCGTAAGTCATACTCAACCACAAGGCCAAGGTTATCAACTAATTTGTGATGACGGAGACACCCTGCACACTGATGAAAAGCATTTACAATTGGTCAAATGGACATAAGAAAATCCTATCTTCCAAAATCAAAAGAATCGAGAAAAGCTCTGCATCACAAACAATTAGTGCGGCCTTCCAATTTTGTTAGGATAAAACTATTCTTAATCAGCCAGCTTTCCAAGACTTTAAGGGATACAGTGAAAAATGTACAAAGCAGCCAGTTGCTCAACAGGTTTTCATAAGTGAATACGTTGTAAGACAGATCATTTCACTTTGCAAGTAGAGAAAACTTCAACCCGGCCACCTCAGATAACAGATCAATGGTCAGGAAGAACCTACGTACTTGCACAATGTCTTAACAATTATTTCGAGTTGCTCTTTTGGAGGATGCCGGCTTAAACCAGGCAAAAATAATACCTGACTTCAACTTATTCCAATTCAAGCTGATTTTAATGAGTTAAGTTTTATGAAAACAGACAAAGTCCATAAATATTATCATAAAACTTTACTCACAATAAAGCTTCAAAACTGAGTCTCTTTTCCCAGTACTTGATATTGTTTTGGTGCTAGCTGCTAACTTAAAGTAATATCAATTTTGGCAGCTCCCAAGTTCAGGACACAAATGGATTTTCACTCAGAAATTTATTTGACACCTTCCCCAAAATCAAGAAATGTCAGTTTATGACGACTTCAAAGCATCCTGCCTTCTTACTACACTCCCTTTGAAAAACATGTATCGTACCCAAAAAACAGGGCTGAAAAAAAAAAAATTCATGGGAATGAAACAAATTCATGTGAATGAGCATCCGATAGCCAAGAAAAAAAAAGAAAAAAAGAATGAGCATCCAATAGAGTCTCAAGATATGATAAACAAACCACATGAATTCCACCTATAGCAGTGTAAAACAAAGATGGTAAGTACCTGTACATAAATAAGGCCCCGCTCATAGGCTAATCGATTAACAAGCCTCTTTGTTCTTTCACCACAGACATTGCAAGTAAATTGTACGAGCAAGCTTCTTCTAGGAAGTTTTAGGTTGATATTTACACCCTGCATTGAGGACACAGAGGAAACTATAATTGGTTTGACAAAGAAACACACCCTAAAAAGAACACGTTGCTTGGTTATGTTGAAATTAGAGAAAGGGAGCAGATATTTTTGTTCTGTGTAAATCATGAAATTAGAGAAAGGGAACAGAGCTTTTTAGACAAGCGAAATTAATTTCTTGAAAACAACCCAATTAATTGTAGCTCAATTTGCACACCCTTCCCCCAGCCCCACCCACTCACCCCCCATGTGTGCATGGGGTAGAATGAAGTTGTGGGTTCAGGACCACAGCGAATGAGTGTCTTGCACGTGAAATGAAAGAAGAAAAGCTTATCAGGGAGAGATATAGAGAGGAGAAGTTTCCCACTTAAATGGTGGGAGCAGACACACAATCACTAATGGTGAGGGGATAATTTTACATAGAAGACACTACTTTTGGACATGAGAGTTTGAACCATACAAACATGAGATTGTCAAAGCACTCTCATATGCACCTACATTCTTGATTACCTATATGCACAAGAAAAAAAAGTGTGCTCTGTATGCTTCATACTTGCATTATACATCAATAAGACAGATATCCCCAGCTAAAGAAATTTGAAATTATTCTGAAACTGAATATTTCCTTAAAGGCATCAGCACTGTGCAGTGGAAGTTCCTCACTTGAAGACTGACCTATATATGAACAAAATATGACCGTGTTGTCCTATCAAGGATCATTGCTAACTCCTGTTTTTACATAAAATGCCAAACCTTTTTGTCACAATTTAGGACATACGATAGGTTTAGTGCCTCCTATTTGATAAATGACTTGATTGAAAACTATAAATTCAACAATTATTTTATATAGAAAAATGATGTTTTTAGCTCATATATGCACTACAGTTTAGGTAAAGATATATAATATTCTATCCAACTAATTCAAACGGAATTTGGGATTTGTGCACCTATTTTTGGTACAAATGTTTGAATTTTTGATATCCATAATTCATATCCCCCATTTTACATTAGAAAGGGTGGGGCCTCCTCATGGTTTGTCCCTAGTATTACACACATGCATTAACTGACTAATTTCTATCTCTAGTTCCAAAAAATAATCTCTCATCACAAAAGAAGTAGGTTCATGTCATCTATAACAGCCGCAAGATGAGTATTAGACATGCAACTTACACAGTAATGAGGCATGATCATGACAGGCTTATATATGTTATACTTAAACAAAAGCGAAGTTTGGAACTTTCTTTTTTTTTTTTTTTTGATAAGTAAGTTTGGAACCTTTCATTCTATATCAAGCCTTTCTTAAAGAAGAAAAAATATTTATGTTCGCCATCCATAATCAAAAGCATATCCCATTTGGAATCAACAATGTAAAGACAGAACAACACTTGACTATTATTTTGCACCCACTATGAACTTGTTATGAATCAAACCAGAGTCTATCATCCTAACAGGTCTGATTATCTTTTTTAAAAGGACAATGTAAAAAGAAAAGGTAAGATAAACACTGAATTTTTTTACGCCTTCATTAGTCATATCACTATAAGAAACTGTTTTGCAACATATTTTAGATGCCAATTTCTCTTTCCCTTGTTTCTTCTTGGGGAGAAACGGTAAAGCCAAATCTGAATTGTTATCAAATCCTAACATTCTCCAATTCCAGATTTCCCACTATCCCAAGTATCATAGTCCACAACTCAATTTATTGACCACCAGCTACTTAGTAAACGATCACAGGGAACAACAGCTTGCAAGAGAAGGATGTTATGTCCCCAACCACGTGAATGTTGAGTTAAGGAAAATGTATACACATGCCGCTTACCCAATATTGACATATTATACAGCTCATTGTTGCATAAATAAAACCAAATGATCAGATTCGTTTCTTTCTTAATGCTAGACAGCTTTCATGGAAAGTGATGTTTGAAGTATTCTCATAGAGTGAAAAGAAAAGAGAAGAGAAGAACAGAACTTCTCCACCCACTTCCAAAAGCATATCACATATGAAGTTTATAAACATATAAAACCACTTCAATCCCATTTCATGATTGCCGCGTCTTTTCCTTTTTTGACCAGAATTTAATATCACAAAAGGTTAAATTTATTGCTCTCTGAGACCTCCTCAAAAGACAAAAAGGCAACAAGGAAAGAAACAGTTGATTCTTCTAAAGACTCCTAATGCAGCCGCGCGGGACAAAAGTGCCCCATCAACCAAATCGCGGAGTCTTTCCATGTTCATGATTTTATCTACTATTCATGTCACATCAACAGTGACCCGATTCAGACTCCCTAAACATGCATTACTGTTCTCATTGTCAAATTGACTTAAAATTTGTCTCCAACAATGCTTCTACTCCATGATTGACGACAGAAATCCCAGTCAATCCGAAATATTTTAAGTATAGAGACCATGAACTTCTCCTTCAGACAGCTACCCATCCCAAACTATGTTCTCCACAACTTCTCACTTCAAACTGAAATTAAGCTACTTATCGAATGATTTCATGAAGCCAAAGATGACAAAAGGATGTGAATTTCCCATACCGTGTACGAAACATTCGGTTCTGATTCCGGTTGTGCCTCAGAACTATCCTCTACTACTCCAGCAACTGCCGATAGCCGAGACGCTCGCTTTGGCGCCACTACTGTGGCGTGAAAAATCCTGGGCCTTTACAAAGAGAAAGAAAGAGAGTCTGTTATTGAGCTTCAGAGACAATTGGATCCCAAAAAACAAAACCCAAAAATAAAACGAAGAGAGAAAATCGAAGGGAACCAAGAAAAGGGTATTGGGACTGGTGACCTGGAGAGCGCAATAGAAGGGTTTGTCTTGGAAGCGGAAATGGGTATGAAAGAGCTGGGACACAGAAGGGAATTGATGGGCTTCTGAGGGTTTCGCGCGGAAGAAGCGAGATAAGGAAAGGCGGGAGGGAAACGGCACCCAGTTGCTACCGCCATTGCAAGTGGTTTTTTGTTTTGCAGATATTGGAGCCAATTTTTGGTCCTTCCGGTTTTAGCCTAATACGCAACTTTCTACACAGTAACTCAAAAAAAAACAATGATTGCTTGCCTCACCCCAACGAGAATCGAGTCTTCCCACGCCGCCACTTGCAGAAATAACAGCTCCCCGTTTATCAACTCGATCTTCAAGAACCTTAATGATTATCATGACCAAATGATATTCTCATAAAGCCCCAGGAACAGAACTTATCATTAAGATCCGAGCATATCATTTTCCATGCATGCAGATGCTTATTTCATGCATGTTTTCTTCCTTTTACGAATCGATCACCAGGTTAGAAAATCATTCTGATCCTCTCAAGGAGAAAAGCACCCAAAAAAGAAAGATAGATGGAGGATAATTGACAGTTACTTGAGTGATTTTATCCTAGCGGCGCGGCGTATACTTGGTATCTCTGGTTCAAATGTCAAGGTGGTTCATCTAGACTTTCATGGCGTGTGGATTTGCCGCTAGGTTTATAAAGATCTTCGGGTGCGACAGGCAGTCAGAAAAAAGAAGCAAGATCAATTAATTCCTTCAATTTCATGCTACCCATTTTGACTATTTAACTTGACTTCTCTTGAACTCCGAAACCATATTGTACGACGACTACATCGAATTTATGAAGCCAAAGATGACAAAAGGATGTGAATTTCCCATACCGTGTACGAAACATTCGGTTCTGATTCCGGTTGTGCCTCAGAACTATCCTCTACTACTCCAGCAACTGCCGATAGCCGAGACGCTCGCTTTGGCGCCACTACTGTGGCGTGAAAAATCCTGGGCCTTTACAAAGAGAAAGAAAGAGAGTCTGTTATTGAGCTTCAGAGACAATTGGATCCCAAAAAACAAAACCCAAAAATAAAACGAAGAGAGAAAATCGAAGGGAACCAAGAAAAGGGTATTGGGACTGGTGACCTGGAGAGCGCAATAGAAGGGTTTGTCTTGGAAGCGGAAATGGGTATGAAAGAGCTGGGACACAGAAGGGAATTGATGGGCTTCTGAGGGTTTCGCGCGGAAGAAGCGAGATAAGGAAAGGCGGGAGGGAAACGGCACCCAGTTGCTACCGCCATTGCAAGTGGTTTTTTGTTTTGCAGATATTGGAGCCAATTTTTGGTCCTTCCGGTTTTAGCCTAATACGTTTCTACAGAAAAAAGAAAAGAAAAGAAAAAAGCACAATTAAAATTCACCTACTTTCTACACAATTACAGCAACGCCATCGTCGTTGATCTTCCTCTCTCTTGAATTTAATACGAGCTGTGAAAGGAATGTAGGAAATAAAGATCCTCCGCCAGCCAGCTTGCTTGAAATCGATTACTGCAAGTGAACACGTGATTATCACATGACCAACAAAGGAGACGAAGAACCCAACCCTTTCCCCTAATCATAATACCAAATGAATCCGATTGACATTAAGATCCGAGCATTAGGAACAAATTAGGGATGGTGATTTTAGATTTATGCTTAGTAGCTGTACATTATTTGAGAAAATTTGACTCCAATCAATCCTACCTTATTCATTCAAAAATGATTTTCTTTTAAATATAATTAAATATTTAATAAGAGCATGGTAGAAAATCATGCGATTAAATTTAACACTCAAGAATGAGAGATGTAGTTAGAGGATATTGACAGTTACTTAAGATACTTAATCCTGCGTAATTGAGTTTTAATTCTACTACCTGCGAGTAAGACTTTATCTTAAATTATACTTGAGTTATGAGGCTGGTTCAAATGTCTAGA
Organism: Morella rubra; assembly: GCA_003952965.2. Taxonomy (NCBI): domain Eukaryota; kingdom Viridiplantae; phylum Streptophyta; class Magnoliopsida; order Fagales; family Myricaceae; genus Morella; species Morella rubra. The sequence goes on along the minus strand of CM025855.1, from coordinate 19,652,515 downwards.
GTTTATCATTATACTCCCAACTCGGTTAATGCATTTCCAGTGGAGCTAGGTTTATTCGAGCTTGGTGTATAAAGGTCGCATGCAACGAATTTTTCTTGTTACAAAAAAAAAAGAAAAGGAAAAAGTACAATTAGATCCTATAATTACCACTCATTTTGCTATTTGCATTCCGAATTACCAAACTTGACATATTGTACTCCGAACTACCAATACGTTTACACTTTACATTCCATGTTATAATTTTGGCCGTTAATATTCTTCCACGTATCTCATTTTTTTATTGAATTTAACACGATGATCTAAACTAAGGTGGAAAGTGTAAACATATTGGTAGTTTATGATGTAATGTACTGAGTTTGGTAGTTTAAAGTGTAGATTACAAAATTAGTAGTAGTTAAAAAGCGCAAAATGTAGTTTGAAAAAAAAAATATACTTAATTCATTATTTTCACATATATTTTATAGATGTTAAATTGACCTTTATTTGCAAACTTTAGTAGGAAAAGAAATATTTTTGTAATTATACCAATCCTATAGAATATTATACTTATTCAGTGGGTTTATTTGCATTGTCACTACCAATCTTTGAGTGCGAAAATATTATGTTTTTGGTTAAAAAGAGTTTAATTAAAAAGATACTAAGAAGGAGATAATTATGTACGGGGCTTAGACGGACTCGGCCTAGCTTTTTTATTTATAACTTTATAAAACTTGTTATATAATAGTGGGATTAGGCGATGCTGAGAGGCTAGAAAGAGAAAACAAATCCACTCTCAAATTGTTTGTGATGTAAATTGTATAGTATAAACGTTCCTTGCTTTAATTCTTTGCTTCCAATAGGTTTATTCTCTTTCTCTATGGTGTTAGGAGCTTTTGTTTGTAATTTTCAGCAAGAAAAAGACATTCAAAAAGGGATCTCATCACTTGTTTCTGTAGTTATTTTCCGACACGATTTCTCTTTTTCTTTTTTTCCTGTACCCTTTATCTTAATTTGGTTCCTTTTTCCATGCAAATTAGTTGCACAAGTGCACTAGCAGCTGGCAAATTGGTCCCCCAATAGCGAGGCCGTATCAAGCAGGAGAAGAATTTCAAGGAAAGAGACATGAAAGATGTAACAAGGTGTCATGTAGATATAAACATAACCGAGCTTTTTGCATTGCTTCTTCCCTCTTCATTGTGGGATAAAAATTTGGTATACATGATGAATGAACCTTGTTCCCCATATGCCAATGAAAAATATGAAGAAAAGTTGATGTCTTTTTGGCATCAACTTTGTTGAGGACAATGGAGTTCCTCTTGGACAGATCTATCCAAAAAGGATTTTTACGAAACCGAATCGATTTCCATAAGCAATTGTTGCCAATGGTCATCAATCTTGCTCATCCACCTCATGAAAAGGAAGTGGTACTGTCTTAACTGCTCTAAACTTTCCTGCATTATTTAGATGCTCATTCTCCAACCTGGACAATTTGAGAAATCCTTCGTTAAAGAACTGAAAAAGGGTTATAAGTTTTCTAATACTCTTGAAACATAAGAATTAATGGATCGAATTCGCAGATCATATTACCTGAAAAAATTCCACAGCCCTCTCCTAGTGACTTCAAGTGCTGCTAAGAACAGGGTAGTGACTCTGTGGTCAACATGTTCAAAATTTGAATGGAGAACCGTTTGCAACCAAGCAAGCCTGAGAATAAGGTTTAATCCCTGCATGGCAGCACACCAAAGTTTCACTCAGATATGGCTTTGAAGATGAGAAGGGCCTAAATTTTACACGCCCAGAGAGTAAGAAAATTAGTGATCGAATGTCTAAAAGGGCTGATAGATTGTTATTTCAATCTCTGACACTCCAATTCTTTGTTGTAAAACAGCATTTTTCTGTGTTTATGTGAAAAATATTGTTAAATGTCCTCCTTGTGATGTCTTATCTTTGACCATCTCAAATAGCCGAGTTGTTTGGCCGATAAGAATTACTTTGGTAGGTGCTAAAGTTATGGAGTTGGAGGTGCCAATTGTATGCCAATGGCCCGCAGACTCTTGACTGAACTTCCCTAACTTAAAGAGAGAGAAAAGGGCCACAGTGTATACCATAGAGAAGTAGTAAATGATCTTTCGGCGAAGCATTAGTTCGTTCCTAAGCCAGGGGTTCTTGGAATTCATTTGGAGTAAGCCCCAGTCCTTTACAAAGTCCCAATACAATTGGTAAAGGGTTGCACCACTGGACATGACGACAACAAGACAGAGCCACCCAACTCTTGGCTCTTTCTCATAGGCCACCTTTGCTCCGGCTGCTAACATTGCCGACACATATTTGCCTAGATTGATCAGGTGGCTCGTCTGTCCCTCATCAAACCACCGGCGAGCACACTGCACGTTCAATGAAATTAATTTTTTGGAAGTTAGACGATTGAAATACAGCTGGTTCCATTTTGTGGGAATCGAGCAATTAACACTGGAAATGAACTGGAGATGTCAATACTGTACCTGCATTGCCCTCCAGTAATATGGTAGAAAGGAAACTGCATAAGCAAGATCCCGGAAATGCTTCGTCTTCATGCAATACCCATAGTCATCAGTTTTATAGCTCCCCGTTATATAGTAACACGCCACATATTCGAGATTTCTGAGCATTGGGACCTATGAAAACAGAGGAGGAGTTCGTTATAGATGATTCATGAGACATAAAAACGTCTAATCAGTATTTAGATTTTCGAAGGTTCCTAAGTTTCTTGCTCTTGTATAGAGCTGAAACTAACCTGACTACAGAGTTGATCAGCCATGAAGAAGTCCAGCATGACAACCTGCAGACCATAGGATAAAAGAATTATTAGCGATGATTTGTGCTATTTTTAGAAGAACGTTCTCACAGTAATCATGAGTGAATTTGGCTTCAATTTCATGTATACTACTATCTGAATCGATCTAATTACTATATAATGCAGAGTGTAATGTTGAAGAAATGCAGTACCTTGTAGAGAGGTGACAAAACGATGTTCCTTATCACCCGCAGAAAACGATAACGACTGGATTTGTAGAAAATATTGAAGGGGCACACAAGTACTAGCAAGAAGATCTGACATGAGGAAAAAAAAGGGTCAAATTACTCCTCTGTTCTCTGAAAGAGAAGTATCGGACAGATAAAAAGGCCTATTCAAGTATGCGTTGAGATCAAGACATTACCAATAACAGAAGACCGGGTATAACTCGGGCTTGGGCATTAGAATACCCTTGCGTGTGTAGAAGTGACAAATGAACAAACATGACCCCCATTACAGCCGTCATTGAGGCGGTGCAGATCAAGAACACATCTCTGTATTTAAGCTCCTTGGTGGGGCTTAGCTCGAAAATGAAGCTGTAGTTTATACGAGCCTTTCTCCATGCAAAAACATTGCAGCCATACAGAAAGAAGTGTAGAAACATTAGGCTGAACATACTGCAAAATGATAAGTTTTTCTTGTTAGTCGCCTTTAATCACAGGTAATGCAAATCTGATTTGGAGTTTTCTGGAAATTCTGGAAATCTTATGCAGGGCGGGGCTGGTGGTACTCGCCTGAATACAGGATAGACTGTTTCCATGTAAACTGAACGTGGCTGCGGTCGATACACCTCCATGATATGTGCCATGATAACGTATCCGGCAAAAAGAGCTAATAAGCATCCAGTGAAGAGCCCTGATCATATTTGAGGAGACTAAGTTAAATTCTTTCAATGTCCAGACGAATAACAGTGAAATTTTATACAAATGGAAGTCTAAAATTTCATGCTAGTTTAGGTGATTAGGTCTTCATTTCTTACTGTTTTTTAGTTTTGGTATAAGCAAGGATAGATTATCAGACAGCCCCCAGAGCTTGGTCATCTGCTATTAGGCTGTTTGCTCACTACAAGAAGCATAAAACGTGTGCAGGACCATAGGGCAAACCTACGGTGGACTACAATAAACAACCTCTGAATAAATTAAAGGAGAGTTTGATGTTTCAAAAGGAAGTCATGGAATCCTACTGTCTGAAGCTTACGTCATATATACAAGGGCACTGGCACTCATTTTCGAGGCGTGTCCAGGCAACATTTTTTTTTTACGGTGTCCATGCAACACACCTGGTACCACACTTATAACCAGTACTGCTGCCCTATAGTTTTTGATTGGCCTTTTAAGTTTCAATCTTTTACTGTCAAATTTGTCTCAAACATACTACTGGCGAATCATAGGACATATGCTTTATCATCCCACCCAGAAAGTGGACCAGGCACTGCCCTGCATTCTAAGGTTTTAGTGGCCTAATGGGTCCATCCCTTGATTTCAAAATCCTATTTGGTACAAAAGCTAGCGAACAAGCTCTTAAAGCTAGCTCTCCACTGAATCGTTGATTATTTAATTAAAATCACTGAAAATGCTTTCTGGAATATTTATTTGCTTTTTATTCCTAATTTTACAAAAGGTGGAAAGTTAACTCACCGATGAAGAAGGTGACAGAGTGCGAGTCTTTACGCTGTTGCGGCTTAAGGTATTTCATGGCCTTCCTACGATCGTCTTCAGCGAAGTGCTTGATAAAGAGCTCCTCAACTTCATCACCTAAGTTCATCACCTGTCATTTTCATAGACTAATAAGCAAACTGATAGCAGCTTCAAAAAGTTATTCTCAAACCGGATGCGTCAGACAAGCATATCTAAGTTGGATTTATATGTATCTAAGATCATTCATTGTGCAGATGAGAATTGTGCGATCAATGGCCACTTGACTTTGTCGGCAAATTTTCAGATGAAATGATGGATGGTGGCCAACACCTTAACATGATCCAATCACAATACATGCAAATTTGTTTCTTTTTTCTTTTACAAGGAATAGATATTTCGGTTGGTGGTCTTTTATTTAGGCTCAATGATTTACCTTGTCTGAGCTGTTGAAATAGGACCTTTCCACTACTTTGTGATAAATGGGAAGAACTTGTTTCCCAGTGACCTGAAAATCCAAGAAACTCACTTTTCATTCACATAAGCCAACCAAAATCGAAGATTTAAAAGGAACTTTAAGGTCAGTACCGCATTAACTTACTTTGTCGAACTTCTTCAAAATCTTTAGAAAAGCAAGCATGTTCAAGTTCCTGAAAATCATTTCGATTGTGGAGAACACGTAAGATCCTCACCCATATCAAAATCAAACACTAGTGTAGCTCTGATTCGTTTTTTTATTCTCTTTTTTGATCTTTTGAAGACTTTTTTAAAGTCTTTGATGTTCATTTGAGTATTATACCTGTAGGTTTTGAGATAGCCCAATCCCTTATAGAGCTCAATGAAAGCTCCTCTAATCATCTTCTCTGCATGATGCAACTTTGTTCGGTTAATTTGCAGCTTACTGCCTTCTGGACCGCATTTCTTTGAAGATTGATTCATCAAATCTTCCCTGACTAAATAACTAATCGCAGAGAAGGTACGAGAGGGTGTCGTCAGAGGAATGTTTATCTTTAAGTTCTTTCCTTGCAAATCGAAAACACGTCCCGAGAGTGACCTCATTTTCCCATCCTCTCTTTTCATCCGCATCGATTTACCCAGCTCATCTGATTTAGGAGAGTCGTCTTTAAGTGGCACATCATTTTTTTCCTTGTCTTCCGTTCCGTTGTCTTGCGGCTGTTCTTCTTCAGTTCTGTCCCTAACAGATTCCTCATCTGTAGCCAAGCAACGAAAATAGAGACACAAATTATTAGACCATCAATTTTACTCCACTTTTGTAGTTAATTTATAAAGCAGGCATGACAGACCTTATGTTGCTTCAAATTACTACGAGTGATAAATAGTTTCCAAAAATGTGGATCGTGCTTGGAGAGCATATTAATGTAGAGATGTCGATGTCATGTGAATCCAAGTACATGCATGCACATGGAATGAAAAGATGTGCCATCATGCATGATTAAGTAAATGACAAGAACAAATCATCAGAGGTCTCCATTGAATTGGTCTGCAAGGGTCAACGGAGAAACCTTTTTTTCTTCTTCTTTTTTAAGTCATTTTGATGGCAATTGAAAGAGACAAAGTTGATTATGTACCACATGATATGGTGCATGAGATAGACCCATCCTCCGACGAGTCCTGGGCAATAGTACCTTTCCCCCGCTGTTGCAATGCCATTTTGAGATCAATCAGGATCCCCATTTGGTTTTTCAAGGACTCCCCTCTATCCATGAATTCTTTCTCCTTCGTTTTGTAGAACTGATTCACTTTGTTAAGCTGTTGGTCCAAGCATTGAAAGAATTCTTTGGTAGCATCGTTATCGGCAAACTGCTCGAGCAGTTCAGTCTCGTAGACATCCCCTTTACTTGCCGACGATGTGAGTTTCTTATGAACCTGATAGCAGAGCACATTAGTAAAAAGAAGACAAGTTTCATAGACGTACAGTTTATGTAGTAATGAATATATAGTAAAAAGAGACTAGAGAGAGAGAAATAGTATAGTACTTGAATTGCTCCATGGTTTCTATGTTGATGGCCAAATAAAGGGAAGTTCCTTAGGGAGGACAGGATGGTGTCGGGTAAAGAGTTATTTTGTTGCTTGGTGGGCGTGTTGTCACTGTTAAGGAGATGGAGTTTTTTCAATTCTTTCTTCAGTTGCCAATAATCCACAAAAGCTTCTTTCCATTCAGGTACAAGCTGACCTTCAAACTGCTTAGAGAACTTCACCATGATCTTCTCTGATCTTTGTGACTTGATTTCTGAGAGAGAAGCTGGAAGTACTACTGGTTCTATGCGATGTGTATAGCCCTGTGAGTGTGTTTCAGTGGAAGCCCGTGGTGACATATTTATGGAGATGGAAAAGGAGAGAAAGGAACTAATTGATGCGCCCGTACCGATGCTCGACAGCACATTCTAAAATATCCTTTGCACTTATACTCTCCTATGTTCTCCCCTAGCTACTTGATAGGTATATTGATAGTGGTAATGAGCTTCGCCGGAATATGACCGATCGAGCTAGCCGCCACCGGATATGTGATGAAGATCTCTTCTCGGCCAAACATGTGCTTATAAAGATTTTGAAGAGGTGGGGGGAGGGAAGAATTTAAAGTGGGATTTTGATCAGTGAGGCCCAGCCTAATCAATTAATATGAACAAAAACCATGGCTCTATAGAAGCCACATGAATTGTCATTTTTGGCCAAAACTTTTGCTGAGTAGGCCTCTTTGATTTTCAACAATTAATAAGCACAAGACGAAGGGCATTTCAGGCAGGCACTTGGAGAAGCAATTTCCTTTTTAAGTTAGTCAAGAGCTGCTCATTTGTGAAAGAAGCTTATTGGCTAAAATAATCACAAAGGAGAGCTCTAATTAGACCAGCCTGATCTCCACTCAAAGAGGATAACTCAATTATTTTTTCATGGCCGCACTTCGATTAACCATGCAGGCCTTTCGTTTTGCAATGTAAAGTAGGAATAATGATGTATGTATAATTATGCAATTTGGCTTATATAAGATCACTTTGCAACCCGCCTCACAGTATCACCAATAATTTGGACAATTTGGTTCCTCAAGATTGATGTAATTGGGCACTGGCCATACGTCAAAGTGGTACACAGTAGAACAACAGTGTGCTCCATTCGAACTTATTCAAGGACAAGTAAAACCAGTCAAATGGAAATCCCAAGATATATATAAAGCAGCGGTGTGTACAATTATTGCTAATCAAGAACGAATTTTTCCATCCCATTACGGCATGTAGTAATTATATATCCCATATAATGTAGAGATGTCGATGTCATGTGAATCCAAGTACATGCATGCACATGGAATGAAAAGATGTGCCATCATGCATGATTAAGTAAATGACAAGAACAAATCATCAGAGGTCTCCACCAAGGGTCATCAAGTCCAATTGAAAGAGACAAAGTTGATTATGTACCACATGATATGGTGCATGAGATAGACCCATCCTCCGACGAGTCCTGGGCAATAGTACCTTTCCCCCGCTGTTGCAATGCCATTTTGAGATCAATCAGGATCCCCATTTGGTTTTTCAAGGACTCCCCTCTATCCATGAATTCTTTCTCCTTCGTTTTGTAGAACTGATTCACTTTGTTAAGCTGTTGGTCCAAGCATTGAAAGAATTCTTTGGTAGCATCGTTATCGGCAAACTGCTCGAGCAGTTCAGTCTCGTAGACATCCCCTTTACTTGCCGACGATGTGAGTTTCTTATGAACCTGATAGCAGAGCACATTAGTAAAAAGAAGACAAGTTTCATAGACGTACAGTTTATGTAGTAATGAATATATAGTAAAAAGAGACTAGAGAGAGAGAAATAGTATAGTACTTGAATTGCTCCATGGTTTCTATGTTGATGGCCAAATAAAGGGAAGTTCCTTAGGGAGGACAGGATGGTGTCGGGTAAAGAGTTATTTTGTTGCTTGGTGGGCGTGTTGTCACTGTTAAGGAGATGGAGTTTTTTCAATTCTTTCTTCAGTTGCCAATAATCCACAAAAGCTTCTTTCCATTCAGGTACAAGCTGACCTTCAAACTGCTTAGAGAACTTCACCATGATCTTCTCTGATCTTTGTGACTTGATTTCTGAGAGAGAAGCTGGAAGTACTACTGGTTCTATGCGATGTGTATAGCCCTGTGAGTGTGTTTCAGTGGAAGCCCGTGGTGACATATTTATGGAGATGGAAAAGGAGAGAAAGGAACTAATTGATGCGCCCGTACCGATGCTCGACAGCACATTCTAAAATATCCTTTGCACTTATACTCTCCTATGTTCTCCCCTAGCTACTTGATAGGTATATTGATAGTGGTAATGAGCTTCGCCGGAATATGACCGATCGAGCTAGCCGCCACCGGATATGTGATGAAGATCTCTTCTCGGCCAAACATGTGCTTATAAAGATTTTGAAGAGGTGGGGGGAGGGAAGAATTTAAAGTGGGATTTTGATCAGTGAGGCCCAGCCTAATCAATTAATATGAACAAAAACCATGGCTCTATAGAAGCCACATGAATTGTCATTTTTGGCCAAAACTTTTGCTGAGTAGGCCTCTTTGATTTTCAACAATTAATAAGCACAAGACGAAGGGCATTTCAGGCAGGCACTTGGAGAAGCAATTTCCTTTTTAAGTTAGTCAAGAGCTGCTCATTTGTGAAAGAAGCTTATTGGCTAAAATAATCACAAAGGAGAGCTCTAATTAGACCAGCCTGATCTCCACTCAAAGAGGATAACTCAATTATTTTTTCATGGCCGCACTTCGATTAACCATGCAGGCCTTTCGTTTTGCAATGTAAAGTAGGAATAATGATGTATGTATAATTATGCAATTTGGCTTATATAAGATCACTTTGCAACCCGCCTCACAGTATCACCAATAATTTGGACAATTTGGTTCCTCAAGATTGATGTAATTGGGCACTGGCCATACGTCAAAGTGGTACACAGTAGAACAACAGTGTGCTCCATTCGAACTTATTCAAGGACAAGTAAAACCAGTCAAATGGAAATCCCAAGATATATATAAAGCAGCGGTGTGTACAATTATTGCTAATCAAGAACGAATTTTTCCATCCCATTACGGCATGTAGTAATTATATATCCCATATAGTGTGGTCATGTATGATCCACATCAGTGTTTGACATTGTTACCCATCAACCAACATATAATGTGGCTTATATGGAAGTCCAATGTTTGCTTTCCCTTTATTTCTTTTTCTTTCTTTTCCACTTTCAAAACTAGCTAGTGCATGTGGCCTATGCATGCTCATGTGAATTAAAACCATATGATTAATCATCGATCAGAAGCTTTTTCTTATTTTTTTGAAGCTCAAATTAATTAATTAATTAGCAGATGAGATTCCATTAATATCTAGTCAATCCTTTGGGTGCGCGGTTTCCCATTTAATTAATAATCTATGGGACTATTCCCTTATACGCTTAAAGCAAAGTGGATATCATTCTCATAATACAATGTACTCAGGATAAACGATAACATTATGCTTAAAGAAAGTATATAGTAAGGGGCTGCTACTAGTTCTAGTAGTAGCAATAGTGGCGGTGCTTGGGAGAAGGTTCCATGTTCTGTTCCTTTGTTCTAAATCCACTGATCTTTACCTGCCAACTTGTCAACATGAAAGCTTCCACCAAAGCAGCATAAATTCAAAGTCTGTAGCCGTTGTTCTGTTGCCATCCTCTCTCTCTCTCTCTGTGTCTCTCTTCTTTTTTCTACTCTGAATAGCAACATCAGTCTTATAATTGTGGAAAATTGACAGCGTGCAGAAGGTGGCTGACTCAAAGATACGCCATTTGCTTCTGTTTTTATGTTTTTTAGTGGGTTTCTTTCCTCCATGCCTATTATCTCTATCTGCCCCCTCCCCCCCCCACCTTGCTATCTCATGTAATTTGATGCAACCATTCCTCTTATACAGGAACGGCCAATAGTTTATAGTATTCTCTTTTCCTTTAAAACTTATTTTATTAGGTAGGGATGCTTATGCTTATAAGGGAAAGTGAGGAAAAATTAAAGAATATTGGGGCAAAAGATCACCCCCACCTTGTTTGCTGTAGTTTCTTTGTGACCTTCGTAGAGCGGGTTTTAACTTAAAGAAACACGATATATCTCCACGTATAATTTCCAGTTGAAGAGAGAAGAAGACTTTGCCTTCGAAATCTGAATCATTTTGTCCATGGGACCAATGACAAGCCAAGAAGATGATGGTCTGATTCGGAAAGCACATCTGGGTGCGCCCCCTGCAGAGCGACCCAAATCCACCTCTATGCTGTCTTTTCTTTTTAGGTTACTTACATTATCAACTAATAATATTCCATGTTGTAAACAAGCATTGGATTAGGGTACTAGTTCCATGTTACACGAGCATTTGGGTTGACCCCACATGTCCCTCTGATCTGAATTTACTCAGCACCAACGGCTGTGGATCAATCTCATCAGTCCTCAAGAGTCAAGATGGTCAATGCATGCCTATTTGGTTCCCGTGACCATTTCCAAATTTTTGCCAAAAGTTTAAATTGGCTATCTCACAACCATTATACAGGAACGGCCAATAGTTTATAGTATTCTCTTTTCCTTTAAAACTTATTTTATTAGGTAGGGATGCTTATGCTTATAAGGGAAAGTGAGGAAAAATTAAAGAATATTGGGGCAAAAGATCACCCCCACCTTGTTTGCTGTAGTTTCTTTGTGACCTTCGTAGAGCGGGTTTTAACTTAAAGAAACACGATATATCTCCACGTATAATTTCCAGTTGAAGAGAGAAGAAGACTTTGCCTTCGAAATCTGAATCATTTTGTCCATGGGACCAATGACAAGCCAAGAAGATGATGGTCTGATTCGGAAAGCACATCTGGGTGCGCCCCCTGCAGAGCGACCCAAATCCACCTCTATGCTGTCTTTTCTTTTTAGGTTACTTACATTATCAACTAATAATATTCCATGTTGTAAACAAGCATTGGATTAGGGTACTAGTTCCATGTTACACGAGCATTTGGGTTGACCCCACATGTCCCTCTGATCTGAATTTACTCAGCACCAACGGCTGTGGATCAATCTCATCAGTCCTCAAGAGTCAAGATGGTCAATGCATGCAGCCAGTAGAAGAAAAAAAAAAAAAAGGTTCCCGTGACCATTTCAATTTTCAATTTAAGAAACCAAAAACCTGCAAACTGGTCCATTTCCAATGGCTGCATGCAACACATACAGTTTTTTTCTCTTGTGGATTTACTTCTGGTTGTAAAAGTTGAAATATTTATGTCTGTAATTGATAAACCAAACATCTATAATTTGGTTCACCCCCTGCAAACATAATTTGGCTTTCACTTTCTATGAACCAAAAATTTAAGAAAAAGAAAAGAGGAGAGATAGAAGCATGCCACCACTATATCATCCTTTTCATCTTGTTGGTCTCCCAAGAATATTGGAATTCCAGAATTTTTTCCCCATTTATTTTTATAGGTTTTCTCTTCTTGATAGCTCCATATGATTAAATTCTTCTACAGCGCCTCTGCATATTGAACATGGACCGTTCAAGAGTAATTCAATATTCCAGGATTAACATGTTCTTAGTGCTCACATAAGCAATTGAGCTCATCGTCCCCCGTAAAATGCTGGGTATAAACCCACCGAATGAGATTCCTGATCACTTGATGCATACACCCCTTCAAGATATATGAATTCCCCCTAAATGGACATGTAAATGCAGTGTGACTAACTCAGAACTCAAGAACAGTATAACGTCGTCACATTATTCCAAGCATATGGTTCTCGATTATATAATTTGCATCCGAAATATGCGAGGAAGGTATATATCGGTAGGAGATCCAGAAAATTCCTCGAAATCAAATCAAAAGGAGATATCCGACAGTAACGAAATAGTTCCATGGGTTCCTCTTTGGACATGGATGGGATACAAAACCCCTTGATTATCCTCCTCTCTCAAATTAAGGTTGATGATTCAGTATAGTTAAGAGCATATACTGCCAAATCTCCTCTTTCTTTAGCTTATATCTCTAATGGCGGTCATGATGTTAATTTTGTACGACATTACTTGGAAGACAGCCACCTAGCTAATGGGATTTTCAGCAGGTATATGCTGTGCTTTGCATCTAATTACATGTAGGATATATCGTACCTTTGTTTGGCAATGGCCGGTAAGGGATTCTGGTTCCCTCATGAGAAATAATGTGACCTTTCTAGAGGGAGGGGAAAGAGATGATTATGCATGGAAAAAGGTTGATTTGGATGTGTCTGCATGTGATAGGTAACTGAATGAACTTCCACCACATGTCGGGTCCTAAGTTAATCCAGATGCATGGATTGTTTTTAAGTGAATTAAGGGGCTAGCTTATAGAAGTCACTAGTTTGTTAGGTACTTGAGTTGTCAGCCTCAACTAGCTAGCTATAGAGTACTGTGGAAAAGGATTAATTCTAATTCCAACGTGTTGAGAATCTCAATATTCTTTGGAGGGTTTTGGAATAGAAGATATGAAAATGCATGGGTCAATTGGATTCTGGTGATTGCATTCCAATGAATTAGTACCATATGTCGACCATTTAGTTAAAGATCCATTAACGCAATTATATATGTAAATATATTATTCTCTTTGTACTTAAAGTTGCACAGTATCTTTTGTTAATTTAATGCAGAACTTCTGGTATTATATAACATCGATCGGAAGGCCGGAGATATGTAAGTGCATGCTTTGTGGAATTTATTAGAAAGATACTGACATGTGTACGAATTCATGTAGCTATCTTCCTTGTCTCATGGAAATTCGTATGTAAAATACTAGGGAACACCAGGCCACTTGCATCCTATGTCACATGCATGTACTAAGATTTAAAAACATTAATATGGTCGAGCGAATCAGAATAACTTTTTTGGCTTTTAAGATAATTGTTTTGGCATCTGTTGGGGTACTATTTGCTTTTCATTTTTTTTTTCCTTTTGTTCAATTCTAAATTAATTAAGAACATGCGGAATCTATGTAGTTTGATAATATTAATGAAGAAGGAAGGGAGATCAGACGATAGGTAATGAAGATAAATTGGTCAAAACTACCCAGTTGGGAAAAAAAGAAGAGAAAAGAAAAGAAGAATGCGACCACCTGCTGGCTATGCATTGCATGTTCACTTTTTAATTCGTTGAGAGTGCAAACATGTGTATATCAAATATATATGCTATATTTATAATACGGCCAATGTCACATGTGTAAACTCTTTATTATATTTATTATGAAATAATACAGAACCCCAATTTTAAATTAAGCTACAAAACAATTAATGTTTGTGTCCAGCATGCAGTCAAATTGCCAAAAACGTGTCAAGCATGTTGCAAATACGTCCTATATATAGCAGAAAAAAAGAAACCTAAAAAAACAAAAACCAATGGATCCCATGGTCAGTGTATAAAATCCTTAGCTTGCTTCCAATACATGTCAATCCACTGCTCTCTCTTACTACTATGCACTAATCAGAACTAAGGATTATGCTATTATTCAATTCGTTTTGAGAGAGCTAGAATGGAAGGATATCTAGAATATTGTTGCTTGTTCTAAATACTTGAATAGTTAGAAATTAAATAATAAAATTTACCTATTCTCAATAGCTTAAGCTGCTAAAAAGAGATAGATTATTTTGTTTGAATTAAATATTTCCCATTTCAGGTGCTCTTTGGTGGCCACAACCAACTCCGTTGGACTCCTCTCTCACTGATCTACCAGCTGCCCATTTCCCACCATCGAGACTTGTCTCAACCCCAATTTCACTATCTCTTAAATGAGGGCACGACCAGATATAACCCGACAAACAAATTAGATTTTTTTATTTCTTGGGAAGGTAGCCAGGTATAACTTATCTGTTGGCTATTTGAAATGTATATTTAAAATGGGTGAGTCGTGAAACTCAATAAACTAACAGGACAAGTACTGATGCATGTATGTAACGTGACTTTTAACAAATTAATGACAAAATCAATAAGTAATCATTTAATTGTATGCACACACCTTCAAATCAACAAAACAACTTTGGAAAATTATGTTGTTTTAGGAAAACAAATTTATACTTCATATAATTTAAATTTTCCCCATAGTAGACCGTGTGTACACTATTTCACCCCAAAGACAGGGTTATTCGTCCCTTTAACCCCTTTCGTCGGAACTTGTCCCGTTCACACCTTTCGTCAAGACCTATCTCATTCTCCCATTTCGTTGGGACATTTATTTGCCTAGCTTACTTACCTCATGCTCAGGCTATTTCATATCATCATATTAAGCGGTACGGTACGGTACCTACCCTCCTGTATTTTCGTCAATTCCAACAATACTACCGGGGTCTTAAAAATAAATCAATCACATCAAATATATATTCTTACATAAAACATAATGTCATGATTCATCTTTTCATCCTTGTAAAAATTTATACATGTAACAAAGAATTCATAAAATTATTTTATTCTTTATGTCATGCTAAATAAATGCAAGAAAAATATTTTTTATGCTTAAAACTTGCCCCGAAATGTATACAGTTCAAATTACTATTCATGTAAAAAACACTATTCATGCACTATTCACGTCAATAAAATAAATATTTTATTTTAAAACAACAATTCATGCCACTTTTGAAACAACAGTACAATCCACTTACTTGATCTCACCACAAGAAAAAAGACTTTGGGTGACAAATTTTTTTGTCACCCAAAGTACTAAATTCGTCACCTAATGTTTTGGGTGACAAAACCGAGTTGTCACTCAGTTTGTCACCTAAAGCCCGTCAGCCAAAGTTTTGGGTGACGATTTTGACGTTCTGTCGCTTGAAACCGTTCGGACGTTTTCCAAACCGTCCGAATGGTTTTTTTTGCCATAGCGACGAAATTGAAAATCGTCATGCCAGTACAATTCAACCGTTCGCATGAGCTGTGCGAACGTATTCTCAACATATTCGGACGGTTCATGAGAACGGTTCATCCAGGGTGACGAAATGAATTTCGTCATCTACAATCTGTGCACACGAATATACAACATCGTCTGAACGTACATACATTCCGGACGTGTGCGTAAAGACGTCCGCACCGTTGTTTCATTTATGACGAAATATTTTATTTGTCATCCTCCAAATCCGTTCGAACTATGACGCATAAAGTTCGGACGCTTGTTCTGTTGAACACGTTCGAACGTTTAGTTGTAGCGTGCGCACGTTTGCTAATAAAAGATCGTTTGCACGCGAAAACAACCGTTCGGACGGATTAATTTGACGTGATGTGTGGGACGGATTGTTAAGCGTGCGCATGTTATCAACGCCAATTAACCGTTCGGACTTCCACTCATACCGTTCGAACGGTTTTCTTTGTATTTTAAAAATAATTTACAAATAATATAAATAAAAGATATTCAATGCTCATAAAATAATAAAATATCTACAAATATGCAATCGTTATTAAAAGTAAATAAAATAGTAATCGATAAGTGCTAAGAAAGTAGTAAAAATATATAAATCTACCCAAATTTTCGTTTGGGTGTCGAACGAGATTGCAGCTGTCTGATCTGCTCCACCAGCTGCTCACGCATCTGCTCCGCCATTAGTTGCATCCTCCGTTCTTGTTGTTCCACTAGGTCCTTTGCTGCTCCTCCATCATCTTCCGGTGCTCTTCTTCTTTTTTCCGTTGTTGCTTTGCCATAATCTGCATCAGCTCTTTGTCTTTCTTCCGTTGCTGCTCCTCCATCATCTGTAGATGCTCTCGCATCGTCTGCTCCATATCTGACCGTTTGACAAGAAGCGCTTCATATTCCAACTGTCTAGCCCTCATCTCTCAATCTGTAATCTGGCCTCCTCCAACCTCCGGGACAAATCAACGGACGATACTGATGAAGATGATCCAACAGACCGTACTGAACGGCCTAAACCTCGCACGTAACCCGCTTTCGTCCCCAACACCTCAGCGAAAATCTCCACTTCGGTGTATGACTTTCCCTCTGACTCGTGCTGCAACTGTAACGCTCCATTTTTTCCTACAAAATTAGAAAAAAATAAAAACTAGCACATATGAAACATAAACGCAAACGAATGCATCATTAAATTAATGTTACAACTTACAAAATTTTCTCGTGCATCTTCTGATGTCCACATGCCATCCTTATTAGTATGCGTCTTTTTATAAAGCAACGCAGCACTAATCTCATCAGATTCTGGATTTTTCTGTACACCAAAAGAAATATAAAACGTGCATATTAAAATACCTAAGTCATTTATTTAAATAATAAATAATAAAAATTTAAATTTATTACTTACTAACAACGCTCTCGCGCGTTGGAAAGACCTCGCTCCCGATGTGTGTACAATCTTCAGCTTAGCTCTATTCTCCTTGTTGATTGCACTCCTCCTCTGCATTGTACATTTACAGTTGTTACCACAATTAATAATAAAATAAAATAAACGTTTAGGATGAAATAAAAATGTTTAACCTGAAATTCCTCGCTCGCGAATAAATCACAAACACGAGTCCATTCTTCCTTGTTCATATCGGGATACGGGTGCTTTAACGCCTCTTCTTTGGAATTGAACACCAGTAATGCTGGAACATTCTATTTCTGTGCGTCCTGTACGTTGTGTTCATCGTAGACGTCACAGTGAACGATCCTCAGCTCGGTCGTAATCTAGTTGGAAGTCATCCTTAACATATATAACAGTTAGAAACGCAAAAAAGTTTCAACAATTAAAATTTAATAAATTATACTTACCAACACTCGGTTCATCACATACGATTTAACCCCTCGGGACCTCCTTCCACTTACTCGTATCAAATGGGACATGTTGTCGAACGAGCGCACCAATATGACTCGAGAGCATTGAGGACGCCTTGTCATCACCGCCCGTACGTCCATCAGGGATATGGACAGTCAGCTTTCCTCCTGTGCGAGCCTTGAGTAAGGCAATCCCACGCGTACTACCTCGAACGTGTCTGATTCCGGACGTCACTACAAATGAAGAACAAAAAATTTAAAATTCAGTTAAGCATAGAAATTTAAAAGTCATAATATTTAATTTCGATTGACGGGGTAAGATACTTACACGCACAACTACTTTGGGTGCCTACTGGACTGCTTGTGTAGGGGACAGTAATTCGTTGCTATCTCTAAGTGAAGGACCCGACACTGCTAGTGTACCGGGACTACTTTCAGCTCGAATTGATGAATTGCACCAAGACGTTTCCCTCCCACAGGCATGATGTCGTCCTGTGACCAAATAAATCAATATTAGAGAAAAAAATTAACACAATGACACATGTTGCTCAAAATGAATATAAAATAGAACGCAAAGTAAATTGAAATGATAAAGTTACTTTAGTCCTCGGAATCATATTCTTCAGAATCACTACAATCTTACTGAACGATTCCGAGAATCATCGTTCCTTCTATTCACGCTGTTGTGAACCACTCTCATCGTTACCGCACATAAGTCTCAGACATCATTTCTAGTCAACAAGATCATGTCAAATGAGCTAAAGTCCATAAAAAACTCAATAGACTCATTCTCCGGTATGCTTCACTGTTCGATGGTCCTTCTCCATCTTCACTATCTTCCTCTCAATAGGTTGAATATCATACTTGTTTCTAGGGGTAATCTTTTGAAAAATCTTCCAATGACTGCCCAATTTCATAGCATCAATAGAAAACACTTGATTCCCTTGAGAAGCTAGCATGAACGGATCATCTTTGTACCATTTTGGGATGTGTTAAACTAACAAACCAACCATTTTATCAAGACCTAAGTTTTGAGTACTCAAGTCAAACCAGTCACATTTTAGTAAATAAACTAAATTCCCCGCAAATAACGCAACGCATAAATATCCACGACCTGACCGTAAAAATCAACATCTTCCCCATCGTGGTCCCCGGAACAACCACACCACTATTTTGAGTGTTACGAAACTTTCACGAAAGTGTGAAACCTAACTCCATTCACTACACACCCAGAGTAACAAAGTGCCCGTTGATCCGGACGGATGCTAATGCATACAAATCATCCGACACCGATTTTCATTGCGCATAGTTTGAAACTAAAATAGTAAACTCGTGTTAACTTTGACTCTTAAAAAAATGATCACTTAAAATTAAACATATAACAGGAAAAATTAAATAAATACCTGATTTCTAAACCATAACGAAAATCTTCTTCGTGCCTCTATCAACATTTATTGGTGATTCCTTTCTCATCTCTTCCAAGTGCTCGCTATAAATAAATAAAATATTTTATAATAAATTAAAATATAATGAACTGATAAGTGTTTAAGTGAGCAAATATTCTTATTTGTGCTTACTCTATATGTTGGCCCAACAGTTGTTGAGTACGTACCACTGTGCTTTTAATATAAACAATAATGCAAACAATGATGACATTCACACTCAACTCCATTTCTGGGTGATACCTATCCCATTCAAGTTTACAATATCACGTACTGCACGTAATTGACCGACTATTGTGACCAATGCTTTAGAAATTTCGACAGCATTTCCCCTTAGTCCCAAATACACGCCTACAACATTGAGCATAAACACCCACCATTGAAGGCAAGTGTACAAGCTCAATGCTGAATGTGTATTTGGAAGACAAAAGAGATTTGCATCAAAATTTCTAAACACATTGTCACAATATCAGATACAATTACGCACATTACGCATATTGTAAACTCAAACTGTCCATAACGTGGACAATTCAAGAATTACACCGAGTTCGTTATTCGAACTTCGTGTAATTCTTAAACGGGGGCTAAGGCTACTAAAATGAATGCATGAACATAAGCAAAAACCGTTCGGACGCATTAACCGTCCGAACATAAAATATACGTTCGGACCTTTTTGTAAAGCGTCGGAATAAATTAAGTCCCGGTATATAACCGTCCGGACTGCGATTGTCGAACAACACAGTTCTTCGATGAACAGATGACATTTTCAACACAAATTTATGCCAAAATCAACCCAAATGACAAATATTTCAATATAAACACATCACAACCAACTCCAAACTCAATTGCGATCATTTTAGACCCTAAAAATTCGAAAAACACATGCTTTGATATCCTAAAATCCATGCTTTTCATCATAAAATAAAAAAACATTTAAAACCCACTAACCTTAAATGCAATCCAATTCGAAATCCCAAATGGGTTGCTCCTTTCACACCCTTTTCAATGAGATTAACGTCTTAAATCAGCTCCCATCTTCTCTTCTTGCTCAAATCTCTCAAATTTCTAAGTTTTGGCCGTTTCAATATACTGTCCGCGATTTCCAGTCTTTCAAACGAATATAACCCGTTCGGACTCAAATAATAACGTTTGGACGCCTACGTGTAAAAGATTACGAGGGAAAAACATGCCGCCTAAATTTTCATACCGTTCGTACGGAGACTTACAGCTGACGACACTGTTTTAGCAACCACCAAACGACAGCGTCTGGTCTCGAAAAAAAGGTCCGGACTCACCATAAACCATCCGAACGCTTTCTTAACTTTCACGGTGCCGTTTAGGAAACCCATAAACGACAGCGTCTCAACGCTACCATCTAAAACAAGCGTCCGAACCCTGTTTAAGTTACTGTTCAGACGCTTTTCTTGCAAAGTACGACACCGTTCGACCTTACTGTAATACACCGGATGGTTATCCTCTTGTCCGAACGGTTTTGACAATCTTATTTTTTTTTCTTTCTAATATAAATTAGAGTGCAGGGAGTGTAATGAAATTGGGAAAGAGTAACGAAATGAAATAACATAAAGCAAAATGAAATAACAATAGGTACAATCCCAATATACGTACTCAAAACATAAAATAAAAATAATGTCCTCAAAATATAATAAAAGATCCTAAATATCTACTGATCGTCATCATCAGAGAGATGCAGAACCGCCTGGACATCACTCATGTGCACCTCAAGCAATACGACCCGCTCAGTTAGGGCAACCAGCTCTGCACTGGTAGCGATGCCCTTCAGGGCCAATTGAACCTCAACACCTACTTCTTCAACTCAGCGTCCATGCTCACGACCTTAAGCTCCAGAGCTGCTAGCCGAGAACTGATATTACCCACCATCTCATGGGTGGGCTGCATGACCGCTCCATCCGCTCAGTCAACTCGGTCATCATAGACGCCACCCAACTCGGCCGCTGTCCCCGAGTCCCTGGGAGGAGCCCTATCCAGGATCCTCTCCTCGGTCCCCTGAGTCGGCTCCTCTCGTCTTAGCTCTAGCTGCCCGAGCAGCACCTAGCACTCGTCGTGTCTGCGCCATCGACTTTGAGAGCGTTGTCTTGTTAATCGACCCAAGTGGAAGCGCCCTCGGCTCGTCGGCACCCTCGGGTACCATCAAGTTATGCAGGAACTGGGTCAGAAGAACCCATAAGGCAACGAAATCTGAGCATCAGTCTTCAGGGCCTCAGCACGGACGGATTGGTAGATGAATGATGCCATATCAACAGAAGCCCCCGTACAACTACCAGTACAAGAACTCGGCCCGACCATAAGTCACCTCCGTGTGTGCTTCTTCGGGTCGATGGTGGAGCATAGAATCAGGTGCATGATCCTCCAAAACGGAAGCAGCTGCCTGTGAAGCATGTTGCTTCCCTCCAGGATAGTCGTATCCGGGCCCAACAGCATTTGGAAAACCTCGGCCTTAGTAGGCCGGCCCTCCTCTGTCATTGGCACGTTAGGGAACGCTGTCACATCCCTCACGTACCCCAAAAATAAAGCGAGCTCGTCTGGCGAGAATATGATCTGCACGTTCGGACGGTCACCTCCATACTAGGCTCCTCGAGGTCCCTCGCCCGAAGTATAGAAGCAATAAACTCTCGCACCATATTCTTTGACGCATACCCGGTCCTCTGAGGAACGGAAGCCAACCTGCTTGCTCCACTGTCTCTGGAAGCGTCCGATCCTCAAACCGAAGCTCATGATGACTGCCGTATGCTCATCCAACGATAAAGCTGGACCAGAAGACTCCTTCGCATCGGCCTGACTGCTGGTACGCAAACGCTTGTTCATTTTCTATAATCTACAAAAAAAACCGTTCGAACGGTTAGAACTACGTCCGAACAACAACATAAAAGGAGTCTGAACGGTATAATAAAAAAAGAAAATGCAAATTAATATAAAAATGTTTGGACAGGTAAACAAGCGTCCGGACATATTTGACATGAACAAAAGAAAATACAACGTTTCATGTTTGTATAATAACCCTCGCGTCCGGATACTTTTGGATATCCGTCCGAACTAAACACAAATAGTAAAATTTTATAACTTTTAATATAAAACAGTCCGGACTGTTTCATGTAACGTCCGGACACAAACTAAACGATGACGCATTTCCTTTTTATATTAAAAGAAATCCGAATGGGTTATTACGATGTCCGGACGGAATATTTAAACGTCCGGACGCTATTGGACGACGACCGAGTTAACTCAGCCATGCAGCATCTCAAAACCTCCCACACACTACCCAAAACACCACCAAATCACAAAAAATCCTAACACTTAACACAATCATTTCTACGTAAAAATCAATCAAAAAACACAATGTAGTATACAAAAAATAAAATTGAAATCTATATATAAAACTGTAAAAAAAATGAAAATTTTTAAAGCAAAAATCATGTTAAAAATCAACAAAACATACCTAGGATGTGATTAGAATGCGAAGATTTGACAAAGAATCAACTGAGAGTCGAGAGAGATTAGATGATAAAATTTCGGTTTAATGAAAATGTCGAACTGTTCGCGTTTTTCATAATCCGTTGAACCCGTCCGGACGCTTATCCGCACACGTGGCCCAATGAGAGTCCTTCGCATTAAATGCCAAAATTTAAACCTTTTAAAACGGTTCGAAAAAGTAATTACGTCAGGTTGGTTTTGGCAAGTCCGGACAGTTTTCACCTGACTTTGCGCGACGTGGAAGCACACGTATGGCTGAATAAACGTCAAATACATCGGACGTTATATAGGGTTCGAACGGTTACAGCTGTTTTCAACCGTCATATAACGTAAACACGTGTAAGCCATGCGACGGTTGCAACATACGTCTGGATGCTTACTGTGTCTGTTCGAACAATGTCGTAATATCAAATGCGTCCGGACACTATTTTTATACGTTCAAACTCTTACCTTTTAAACGCGTCACTGTTCTACTAAGGTGGGTCTGGACGTATATTTACACCGTTCGGACGCATGGCCATATTTTTTTTTCTTCATTTCACACTATTTAATGTTTTTCAATAAATTTAATTTTTTTAAATCATTTCACTAACATAATATATTTATAACTAATCAACTATTTAAATTAAAATTATTATTACACGAATTATTATAACTAATCACCTATTTAATTGTAAATACGGTATCCGTTCCGTTAACATAGCACTTGTACTAGTAACTCTTTTAATTTACTAATCGTCCGTTTAAATTGTAATAAATTTAAACTAATGAAAAAACATAATTAATATGGAATATCAAACATAATTTAAATACTGAACGAAAAACACAATCATAATGTCTAGTACAAGTCGAAGACGATCCTTCTAAGGATAAATTAATAATAGTGATAAAATATAAAAGAAACTACTCCGAATCACGAGATGGCTCATCCAATCTTGTCCGAGGACGTCACGAACATGCGCCAAATGCTCCTCTATATTATCTACACGTCTGACGAGTGTCTGGAGCTTGTATCGGAACGGTGTGGACAGACTTAGACAACTGGGACAATTGTTCTCTACAACGAACATTCCCTTTCCATAATATTCATCTCCTCCGTCAGAGCCCTATCCGTTAGAGCAAGTTTGGTCTCCAGACCGATCAAGCGGCATTGGAGCTCCATGCACAACGAATGCGTTGGCTCCACTATCGCTCGAATACTCCCTCTCAGCTCCACTAAAAAAGCGTCCGCCCAAGCTGGTCGCTCTGTCTGTCCCCGACATTAGTGATACTTCTCTCAGAGTGGTCCATGGTCAACCTAGCAAAAACCGTCCGAACATAAGCACAAACCGTTTGCACGCAGTTCAAATGGCGACGTTCATTTTTATATGTGTCGAACGCTTAAAATTAACTAGCTGAACTAAAGTGTAACATCCGGACGAAATGCATACCATTCGAACGCCATATACCACAGTCCGAACGGTAATTCGACGAACACAAAACAAACACCACTATAGATGAATAAAGAATGCACAAAAATTTCAGAAGTATTCAATTGAAATGCATGAAATGAAACCAAACTCACAAAGAAGGTCTTACCTAAAGTTGTTTGAGAGATCTGAAACGGATAGTGAAAACTTTGAGAGAAAAGTTTGAGAGAATAGAGTGAAAGTGTGATTTTGGCTAAATCTGGCCTGTTTAATTTGTCAAGAATGAGTCCGAACGGTAATATTAGGGTTCGGAATTCTATCAGGGGTTAGATTCACGCGTGGCCCAATCAAATTCAACGTCATTAAATATGACCTTCGAGAAGCTTCTTAGAACTAAACCTGTCGGACTGTATATATTGGTCCGGATGGTTTCCAATGGAAGTTTTGCAACGTGGAAGCACACGACTCGCGGAAATAGCATTCATACGCGTGCGGACATTTTTTGTTTCATCCGGACGTATGTATTTTTTCACGTGCGAATGCTATAGTGGAGGTCCGGACGTGATTGAGCGTTCGCGACGATTTTCAATTTGTCAGTATATGCTGACGATTATTATTCGTCACGTGATTTCGTTCGGACGTTGTATCTTTACGTCCGGACATTATTGTAAAACAATTGTGACGATTTTGAACGTCACTCGGTTACGTCGATTTGGAATTCGTCACCCAGCAATGAGTCCGAACGTGTTGATCGTGAGTCCAGACGGTATTTTGTATTTTGTGACTATTTTAATCGTCACTCATGCGCGATTGTGTATGTTGTCACACGAGACATACGTCCGAACAGTTTTGGGACTTGTCTGGATGGTTTTGGTGTTCGTGGGTGACTTTGGGTGACAAAATTAATATTTTATCATAGAAAGGTCACTTTAGGTGACAAAATTTGGTTTGACACCCAAAACTTTGTCACCTAAAGCTATAATTCTTGTAGTGTCTGTGAGTATTGGCAGTAGTGATTTTCTCCTTAACTACAATACACAAATCCATCATAAGTCTAAGTTTAGGAGATACTAATCAAAACTTTGCACTAAGACTAAAGTTACATTTTTCTCTTCCGTCCTTTCTATTTTCTTTTCTTCTCTCCTTCTTTACTTTCCCCTAACGCCTCCACTTTCTTTTCCTTCACTTTAGATTCAGCAATGCTTCTCCTGCTATTTATAGTAGATAATTGCCGACATGCATTTAATGCAATCTTCCTTCTCTTTTTTTCACATCTCAGAAGCTCGCTCACTTTTTTTGTGTTTATGAGGCACACGTCTTAAATTTTTGCATTCATTTTCTACTCATTCTCTCCCACTTTGTGTTGTCGTTTCTCATATTACACAACAAAAGTTACAAAAACATGCGCCTCTTTCCTTGATTTAGGGAGAGTGGCCATGGAATTTTTCCTTTGCATTTAAAAGGGATGGTTGGTTGTCCCCTTTCTTTTATTTTTTGTTTCCTCTCCTAACCTATAGGATAGGGAGAGATGACAAGACTCATCGGAGCGCCGCCACACACGCCACCATGCGCTCTCCCTTGCGCGCGCACGGGCACTTGTGGATCTCACGCCAGCTAGTGCACCTGCGCCTTGTGCCTCATGCCACCCCCTTGCTCTTCCTGACACTTGCTACACCTGCTGTTGCCTCCTACCGCTCCACTCCACCTGCTGCCATGGCCAACCGCCGTCCTCCACTTGCTTTCGCACTGTTTTGCTTTCCCCACTGACTCTGCCAGCATTTCGCCCTTTAGGGCTTATGTTTATCGCTTTCCTTTATTTATTTTCTGTATTTATAGTTGGGGTTTACATTCAATGTTGTTCAAGGGAGCTGGATCAACGGTACTGTCCGTCCCTCCTCCAACGGCAGCCGCTATTTTCTTGTGCAGTGGTTGTTATTGCTTATGGGCTTTCGAGTCCATTTACTGAATGCTTGCCTGCTCTCTGTGCTCCTTTGAGTGAACTCACCGTGAGCTTGCTCACTTTCCGTGGGCCTTTGCGCTCACCCCTTGAGGATCTTGTGTCTTCTCTCATGGGTTACGGCCCCCTAGGTTCGTTGTTGGCCCTTAGGGCAATTTTTGTACCTGTAATATTTAATCGAAATGGAGTGAGATGTACATGCAGTCAGGTCTCGAACTGAAGACTCTACTTTGATACAATGTGAATCTACCATTTATTCCAAAAACTTAAGCTGATAAGAAAGAATATATTATCTTAGTTGAATTATATTATTTAACATGAATACAGGTGCTGGTATAATGATGTTTTAGACCGAGATTACCAATCTCTATTATTTGCTCTCTTTGCCTTTTATATGTATTAATTCTTGCTTCCGATAAAGCTAGCTAGCTGCTTATTCGTACTCTAGCTTAGAATATATATCCTTCCTCATGATTGCTATGTCCTTTTCTTTCCTTCTTTTTCTCTACAAAATTTTTGAATATCCAAAGATCTGTCGTGGCAACGCGCATTAAGGAAAAACAAGATCACGAGCCTAATCCCACCATGAAGCACATTTAGTTCGGTGAATTTCCATTGAACTATACTAGTTGATCAACACAAATGGTTGATCGGAACGTTATCTATTCGATATATATGGCAACTGATGGAATAATTAAACGCGACGGCAGAATAGACGGATTGGACATACGCTTAGTTTTGGCCACATGGGCTACCACTTTTTGACTCTTACACGTAAATTAACAAATGAAAACATGACTCGTGATCGATGATCCGTTAATGGTTTTTTCGCATGCGGTACTACTACATGCCTTTCGTGCACGGGATATATTATATCCAACAAAATAATCAGCTGTGCTGGATGAGATTGTTGTCACACACGTTGCAGCTTCTTAATGAGTTTCTTAATTAATTTGTTTGTTTCCAAGCATGTTGTATAAGCTTAGTTAATGATCATGATCTCTAGTAATTCTCTTTATTCTTAATCATCACCTTTGGGTGCAAGATTGAGGAAATATCTTGTGATTGCGTTAGGAAGAACCCACTACACACAAGCTGACGTACGTGAATTGTAAACGTGATAACTTCGATTGATCAGCATGCATGGCCATTGGATGGGCGGTTCAGAATCAATACGTACGTGAACCTATTAGCAGCGCCTAGAAAAGCTTAATGGCGAACAGAATAAGCATTCCATTAAAATAGTGTCCATTATTTCCTCCTGTATTATCCATTTTGTTTATCCTCGGGAACCATTTCACACACGGATGATCATGTTTCATATTATATATATATATATATATATATATATATATATATTTTTTTTTTTTTTTTTTTTCATTTGCAGAACCCACTTTGGACGATCTAGTAGGGCTTAAAGTCTTCCTCTCTCGAAATAATGGGGCATCGGTTCAGCATTAATTCTTTTTAATATTTTTGAATTCCAATATTATTACCTTTGCTTGTGGGGAAGCTTCATTGTTCCTCGTATCTAAGCAAATTAACAAGATAGGGATGAGCAGATTCGCTCCACAAACTGTGTGGCTGGCCCTTGTTCGTCATCACGAGCATATATAATTGGGCTCAATATTGTAATCTGACGTACGTCGTATAATACGTTCTAACTGGTTTGTTTATTAATTTGGAAAATTAAGACATGAAAGTTTGGCTGCAAATTATAATTAAACAGGTATATATATATATATATATCTTTTGGAGCGTGCTTGGTATAATTAAAATCAAGCGAGACTACTAGAAATGAAGAATTGCTGTCAAAGTCGAAAAGGTGCATATTGGGGCTACCATTAACCCCGCGGAAAAAGGCATGGCAAAGAAAGTAGCAAAAGTTGGGACTGGTTCCCTCCAGAGGAAAGTTTTACTACTATTGCGTGGTGGAAACGACTAGCATACAAATTTTCGTTCAACGTTCCTAGCTAACAAACAAATTAGCTAGGCTAATCGCTGTCTTTATTATCAACCCAACAACTTTAATGTCTTTTGTTTTCCACAAAAGTTGATCAAGTAAATCTTTCAATATCTAAGCACTATAAGTCTTTTCATAACTATATCAGTCAACTAGCTAGCAGCTGGTTGATACGCAGGCACGTACGTTAACACTCGGTACACATATATTATACCTTAGCTGATCAGGACAAATTAAAGGATAAAAAAAATTAAAAGAAGAAGCCTCTCTCTATATATATGTGTGTGTGTGTGTATATATATATATATATATATATTCAGATTTCGGAGTGTGAATAGTGTAGGCCTATGTACCCCTCGATCGTCCCCCGGCCTCCACCGAAAAAAAGAAAAGAAAAGAAGAAAGTAACAAAACAAGTAATATATAGGCCTATTGATTAAATTAACCAGGCTTTAATCTGGTCCTTAAAACTTTTTATGCTTTCCGATTTGCTACAAAAAGGGTGAACAAAAAGTAAGGGACTGATGATCAACTGGAAGGGAAAAAAAAACATATCATGTTAATCAATAAAGTGTCAAGTAGTAGTAGTGCTTAAAATGGGGATCTTCTCCACCATAAAATATATATAAAATAGCCATGAATAATACAAAAAGTGAACGGTATAACTCTATGATATTATGCACTAATTAAGCTCTTTTGATTGATTGAACCAACATTGTGTTTTCAGGATCCCATGCTTCGCTCACTCGATCACTTCATTTGGACGCTTTCCCAAGGGAAAGGATGCCCGCAAGTTTGTTCTTTATTTATCTTGCTTTTACTGGTTGAAGCATTGCAATTTGCAGCCTAGGCTGCAGGGTACTTTTGTTAGATTTAGAAAGAGGGGTTTAGTGTTTGTAGGAAAGTGGAGATAGAAGTTAGAAAGGTTAGTAAGGAGCACTTCTCTCCAAATGCACTAGATAGAATGGCTTTCCTTTCTTTTGGCTTTATTGATTTGACTTGGCTTGATTACAAACTTTACCCCTTGAAGGGTATTTATAGGTGGGTGGAAGACATTTCTAGAACCACCCATTAATCTTAGAACATTCTATCTTATTCTTTCTAGATTGTCCTTTCATCTTCCTAGGTAGATTAAATTCATGAATACTCTAGAACATTATACTAGGTATATGTACTAGAACATTGTAGAACAAGTATGATCATTCTAAAACATTCTTGAAGGTATATGCTCTAGATCATTCTAGAACAAGCATGGACATTCTAGAAGGTATATATATGTACTAGAATATTCTAGAACATGCGTGAAAATTCTAGAAATGCGTCACCTTTAATACTCCTCCTTGATGCATTTTTCGGAGACTCCTAGCATGCTCCGAAAAAGCTGAAATTTTCCTCTTGGAATTGCCTTTGTGAAAATATCTGCTAATTGTTCTTCAGTGCTGCAATACTTCAACTCAATGTCTCCATTTGCTGCTACTTCTCTCAGAAAATGATACTTGATGGCGATATGCTTTGTTCGACTAAAATGAACCGGATTTTTCGCTATCGCAATGGCGGACTTGCTATCACAATATATTTCTGTAGAACTTTTCTGGTGCTCTCCCATATCCTCCATAATTCTTCTTAACCATATGCCTTGACAAGCTGCTCCAGCCGTTGCTACGTCAGCTTCTGCGGATGATTATGCCACGAAATCTTGCTTCTTTGATCCCCATGAGAAGATTCCTATGCCAAACTTGAATGCATAGCCTGGAGTGCTTTTTCATATCATCTACAGATCCTGTCCAATCACTATCAGTATATCCAATAATATTTGCTACCAAAGTTGGTTTATACCATATGCCAAAATTCACCGTTCCTTGTAGGTATCCGAGCAGTCTCTTTGCTGAGCCATAGTGTACCTGGCTCGGGCTCGTCATGAATCTGGACAACAGGCTTGTCGCATACATAATGTCTGGCCTTGTGGCAGTCAAATAAAGCAAACTCCCAATTAGGCTCCTATAGGTGGACGCATCTGCTGACTTCGTCCCATCTTCTTTCCTTAGCTTCTCATTTGGAACTAAGGGAGTAGCCACAACCTTACACCCATACATCTTGAATTTTTTTAATAAATCTTGGACATATTTTTTCTGTGATATGAAGATAACTTCTTCTTCTTGGCTTATCTCCGTACCGAGAAAGTAGTGCGTCAATCCTAAATCACTCATTTCAAACGTATTCATCATGTCTTTTTTAAATGCTTCAATCAACTCTGAATTATTTCCGGTGACAATCAAATCATCAACATAAAGAGAGATGATAAGAATGTTAGTGTTACCTTGTGATTTGATGTAAAGTGTTGGCTCACTTTTGCTCCTCCTGAACCCTTGGTCAATGAAATACCCATCAATCTTACTGTACCAGGCTCAGGGTGCTTGCTTAAGCCCATACAAAGCTTTCTTCAAGCGTAAAGCTTTTCCTTCTTCCTCCACAAATACTTTTGGTTGCTCAACATCTACTTCTTCATTTCGGACACCATTTAAGAAGGCAGACTTCACATCAAGTTGAAAAATCTTCCACTTCTTTTGAGCTGCAAGGGCAACAAGAGCTCTAATGGTATCTAACTGAGCAACGGGAGCAAAAGTCTCAATGTAATTAATACCCGGCTGTTGAGCATTACCCTTAGCAACAAGCCTTGCCCTGTGCTTTTATATTGAGCCATTAGGATTCAACTTGTCTTATAAACCCATTTGACTCCAATTACTTCCTTGTTGGTTGGACAATCAACCAACTCCCAACTATTGTTTTTCTCGATCATTTTAATCTCCTCCTCATGGCTTTGACCCAAACTTCTTCTTTTGATGCTTCTGCAAAATTTTGTGGCTCCAAAGTAGTAAAGTTACAAGTTTCATAAATATCACTCAAGGCCCTTACCCTTAGTGGTGGAGTTTCAGGCAATGAGACTTCTTCTCTTGGAGGTCTTGATCTCACGGAGGATGCTGGAGATGAGGATGGAGTCGTCATTGGACTTTCTTCTCGGGCTTCTTGTTGTTGTGGTCTACTTGAGTGGACCACTTCTGCTGGTATAGTTACACTTCTTTTCTTTTCATCTACTTCCCAGTTCCAGGCAGCTTGCTCGTCGAACTCCACATCACGACTTATAACAAGCTTCTTCGTCTGAAGACTATAAACTCTATAACCTTTTTGACTGGGAGCTATAGCCAAGGAAGATACCTTTTTCTGTCTTGTTTTCTAGCTTGTGTCTTTTTGCTGAGGGAATATGGATGTAGCAAATACATCCAAACACCCTGAGATGTTTTTCCGCTCCAACCTTCAATTGAAGTCTTGTTAGGGACAGCTTTTGTTGGACATCTATTGAGCAAGTAGACTGAGGTATAGACTGCCTCCGCCCATAACATCTTCAGCAATCCCTTCTTAGCTACCATAGGTCTGGCCATCTCCATGACTGTTCTATTTTTTCGTTCAGAGACACCGTTTTTGATGCAAATCATAACACAACTTCAAGGGATCTAGTTCATCAAGTCCCAACTGGGCCGGTTGCGAGAGCACGAGCAAGGAAGTTTAAAGATGTACTCAACGGACTGATTCAAGAGGCATGGACTCAAGTAAATTCGTGGAGTCTCATTGAGCATGATACACGTGAGCCACAAAGAGTCATCAACATGATTCAAGTTTTAGAAGAATTTGGCCAAGGCTAAGATTAAATCGGCATTTACTTTCCTTTTATTTGTTTAGACTTTTATGGGCGTGTATGGCTGATTTATGGGTGTGTATGGCTGATAATACAGCCATTTAAAACTCCCCATTTTCCTTTCCTTTTGTTGGGCTTGTGATTAGTCATTTGAAGGGTTGATTGTCTTTTTTCTTTTTTTTCTAGGCAAGTAAGACTTATTTCTTTTCCAGATTGTAGCCTTAATTAGGATAGCTATTTTAGGAATTTTCCTTGTAATGGCCAGCCTTTTAATAGGCGCCTAAACAATGAAAGGGGCAGATCATCATTCAGCAAATTGTGAGAATATTTTTCTCTGCGGTTCTTTGAAGAACTATTCGAACTTATCGGGATTTTTCCCGTGGTGTTCACCAACGACTTATCAAACAGATTGCCACCATCGTTTGTGGTGTCTTCTTTATACCGAAGTTCTTGTTTGTCGTAAACAACGGGTCGAGGTCTATCATTCATTCCTATTCGTGGAACAATCTTTGGGTTTCTTTTCGTTGTTGGATCTCGTTATTTTGGCGAGATTTCACATCAGTTTTGTTGCGGAGTGTAGGCAATGGTCAGTTGGTGCTCTATGCCTTCATATTCACAAAACTTGTCGAATTCTTTGGAGTTGTATTCCGTACCTTGATCACTTCTCAGCTTCTTTATTTTGTGGCCACTTTTTTTCTCAACAAAATTTTTGAATCTTTTAAAAATTCCAAATACCTCCAATTTTTCTTGAAAGAAATATATCAAAGTCATTCTTGTATAATCATCAATAAAGAGAATGAGGTACCTGTTTTGACTTGGTGAAGGTGTTCGCATTGGGCCACATACATCGGTGTGGACAAGCTCCAGAATTTCCTTGGCTCTCCATGCATTTTCTGATGGAAATGGTTGTCGGTGTTGCTTCCTGAGCATACAGCCTTTCACAGACACCAACTCTTTCTTCTATGAGAGGAAAATCTCTCATCATATTTTTCTGATGAAGTAATCTCAGAGAATTGAGATTGAAATGACCAAACCTTCGATGCCATAAGCTTGTGTCATCAGATTGGGCCACCATAGCCTTCTCTCTTGGGTATTTGCCAGTGAACATGAAAGTTTCTATTTCTACCCATCTTCACCTCAGCAATTTCTTGATTATTTTTCAAATCATATATTTGGCAAACATTTTTTTCTCAAAATGTAAAGAATATCCATTCTCCATCATTTGGCCAACGCTTAGTAAATTTTGATCAAGACTAGGAACAAGAAGAATGTCTTTAATAAGTCTCGTACCTTTTTTTTGTTTCAATAGCAACAGTACCTTTGCCTTTTGTCTCCTCCAATTCTCCATTCCCTATCTTGACCTTTGTCTTGGCAGAGGTGTCAAAGTTGCAAAAAATACTCTCGTTGGAAGTCCTGTGATTGCTGTATCCACTATCAATGTACCAAGCATCCTTCCTCTCCTCCATAGTGGATTGGCATGCATAGAATAGATGCTCCTTTTCTTCTTTATCTTCAGAATAGTTGGCCTGATGGTTGTTTTTGTACCGGCAATATTTTTCAATATGCCCGAACTTCTTGCAATTTCTGCATTGTGGCTTTCCTCGATGATAACAATCTTTCTCCAAGTGGTTGGTCTTCTTGCATGTTCCGCATGGTGGATAGGCACCTTTCGTCTCCTTGCTTTTAGAGGTTCTTTCTTGTTGAAACTTGAACCCTCCTTTTGAGTTTCCTCCGTCTCTTGATTTCTTGCCTTTCACATTGAGCTTAGATTGAAAAGTGCTCTCTAGTGAACCTTCATGTCGCCGATTCAATCTGTGCTCATGTGCTTGTAGGGAGCCCATCAACTTTGTAATCGACATTGTTGACAAGTCCTTGGATTCTTCAATAGCTACTAAAACTAGATCATACTTCTCCATGAGGCTAATCAAGATCTTTTGGACAATTCTTTGATCGGAGATGTCGTCCCTATAAGCTCGCATCTGGTTGGCAATCTCCATGATTCTTTGAACTATAATCTTTAGCGGTTTCAGAATCTTTCATCCTGAGATTCTCCAGATCCCTCCTTAGGCCTTGCAACTTGATAGCTTGAGCTTTGGCATTGCCTTGGAACTCCTCCTTCAACATATCCCAAGCTTGCTTTGCAGTAGTAGCTCTCATGATTCTTGGGAAAATTGTATCGATGACAGCCTCTTGGAGGATATAAAGTGCCTTTGCATTTTGCTGCTTCAGCTTTTTTATCTTGGCAACTTTAGCTGCAGAATGCTCACTGGTGTCTTCATTAGGAATTGTAACACCTTCTTCAATAACATCCCACAATTCTTGGTGATAGTTTATGCGGAATTAAACTAAATAAATAACATGTTTTCAACAAAACATCTATCAGGATTATAATTGCAATTGCGGATTCGATTACTTACTTTGATATAGTAATTCAGGAATCCACAAGTTTCAACCCGCTTCACGATCCAATCCAAAGCTCCAACGATTCAGAATAGCAATACAAATGTCTTGCCTCCTAAGGGATTTATGTCACTCTCTCCTTAAAGGGATTTCTCTAATAGGTTCTGATGGCCAACCCCTTGAATATAACAGTTATATTTATAGGCCTTGGGAAACCCTAGAGAGAGCATGAGACATAGGATCCTTAGGGATCTCAAATTCCAGCCGTAGGATTAAACTGAAGAACTCTTCTTCTAATAAAATTAGGGCTTCTACTAATTACAATCAAGTCCATCAACATATTGTAATTGACCCCTGAAATTTGAGATTATTGCAAATATGCCTTTTTTACATACAATTAATTCCTTCCACCAAACTATATTCCATATGAGATATTAGGACTGGATTAATCATTTGGATATCAAGGGCAAATAATTCTAACAATCTCCCACTTGTCCTTAGAACCAAATATCACCGTCACGTCCCTATCTCATGTAAACCTTGATTTCTTAGTTCACAACTCAGTTGGACCAAAAAACAATTTTGAAAAATATAATGTACTTTTATGTATTCAAAAATAGTTTTGTAAAACACATCCGACCGGATTTCTTTTGGTCCAACTCTTATATGAACATTAATTGAATATACTGTCTCTTCAAGAGACTGGTGGATTCCTTGTTGAGCATTCATATAACTTATCCATCACGCACACAACCCAACATGTCCATATATAGTCCTGAATAGACATCACCGGTTGACAACGTCAAAGTATGTGTACATAATACATGAATAAATACAAACCTCTCAGGTCTAAGAACAATACCGAATTGTGATAGAACAACCTTTAACCTGACAGTGATCATTTTCCAAAAGGCATTCTTTATCGGATCCTGTTCAGTGTATGTAACTAATACATGACACCCACTTGTCTGCTTAAGGTCATACCTCAATGATGGAATCAATCATTCTCCGCACAACAAGTGTAGACTTTATGACACAAAAGTCTAGAACAATTTCAGGCTTACAAGGAACTGAAAAATCATTATTCCCTGCCTTTGATTCATTAATCTCTAGCATGATTTTTCTACAATGTTGCCTGAACAAATTTACATACATAACATCTCATGTTACGTATAAACCCATAACAACAATAATATGTGTGAAAAACAAATAAACTTTTATTATCAAATAATAAAGGAAAAATATAACGTCAAACCCAATCATACATATATCTCAAACCCATATCCTTAATATATTTCTCAAACACTTTCTGAGATAAAGGCTTTGTAAATGGATCAGCTAAATTATCAGCTGATGCAACCTTCACCATTGTGACATCACCTCTTGATATGATATCATGTATTAGGTGAAAACGACGTTCTATGTGCTTCGTCCTTTGATGAGACCTTGGTTCCACTACTTGTACAATTGCACCATTGTTATCGCAGTATAAGGAAATAGGCGCCTCAATCGAAGGGACAACTTAAAGTTCTTGAATGAACTTGCGAATCCACACAGCTTCCTTTGCAGCTTCACTTGCAGCAACATATTCTGCCTCAGTTGTAGAATCAACAGTAGTACTTTGCTTGAAACTTCTCCAACTGAATGCTCCTTTGCCAAGAAGGAACACAAACCCGGATGTTGATCTTCTATCATCAATGTCTGATTGAAAATCCGAATCTGTATATCCCTGGACAGTCAGATCCTCACTACCATACACTAAGAAATAGTGTTTTGTATTTCTCAAATACCTGAGGATATGTTTTACTGCTGACCAATGTTCTGGACCTAGATTGGATTGGTATCTACTCACAACGCTAACTGCGTGACTGATATCAAGTCTTGTACAAAGCGTAGCATACATGAGACTCCCTACAGCCGAAGCATAATGGCAGTTACTCATCTTCTCTCTTTCTTCAGGTGTTTTTGGACACATCTGCTTAGAGAGATGAATTCCATGTCTAAAGGGTAGAAACCCTTTCTTGGAATTTACCATGCTAAATCTAGCCAATATCCTGTCAATATAATTGGCCTGTGAGAGACCCAATAATCTCTTCTTTCGGTCTCTAAACACTTTGATCCCGAGTATATAGGATGCTTCCCCAAGGTCTTTCATTGAAAATTGGTTAGATAACCACATTTTCACAGATGATAAAGCTCCTACATCATTCCTAATGAGTAGTATGTCATCTACATAAAGAACCAAAAAGGTGATAGCACTCCCACTAACCTTCTTGTAGACACAAGGTTCATCCATGTTTTGTGAGAGACCAAACATTTTGATTGACTCATTAAAACAGATGTTCCAACAACGTGATGCTTGTTTTAGGCCATATATGGATTTCTCCAACCTGCACACTTTTGATTCATTTTCCTGAGATATGAAACCTTCTGGCTGGTCCATATAAATTTCTTCATGGATGTACCCATTCAAGAATGCGATTTTCACATCCATCTGCCATATCTCATAATCATAGTATGCTGCAATTGCCAACAGAATCCTTATGGACTTTAGCATAGCTACTGGTGAAAAGGTTTCCTCATAATCAATACCAGCCTTTTGAGTATACCCTTTCGCTACCAGCCTAGCTTTAAAGGTCTCTACCTTTCCTGTTGGTCCAAGTTTCCTTTTGTAGACCCATTTGCAACCTATAGGCTTAATGCCTTCTGGTTTGTCTACCAAGGTCCATACCTTGTTGGAATACATGGAGTCCATCTCTGATTCCATGGCCACATGCCAATGCTTAGCATCTTTGTCTTTCACAGCCTCTGTATAATCACAAGGATCAATCTCCAGTCCCTCAGAATCCATTTGATAAATCTCATTTAACAAACTGAATTTTACTAGAGGTCTTATAATCCTTTTACTACGACGAGGCTCTTGTGTCTCAACAGGTTCAGTTTGATCAGTGGGAATAATCACTTAATCATCATTATTCTCATTCTGCTCAGTCACTGTACTATCTCTTTGCTCATCAAGAGCAACTCTACTCTCAGTTTCATTCAAACTATAATCCTCTTCAAGAAAAGTAGCATTCCTGCTAACAAACACTTTGTTTTCATTTGGATTATAGAAGTAGAAACCAGTAGTCATTTTGGGATAGCCTACAAATAGGCACCTATCAGTCCTTGATCCCAGCTTATCCACATTAAACCTTTTAACATGAGCTGGACAACCCCATATCTTAATATGATTTAGGCTTGGCTTCTTGCCAGTCCATAACTCATATGGGGTATTAGGAATTGATTTTGTAGGGATCCTGTTTAACAAGTAAACAGCGGTCTCCAAAGCATGTCCCTAAAATGATATGGCAACTTAGATATGCTCATCATGGAACGAACCATATCCAATAGGGTTCTATTCCTTCTTTCTGCAACACCATTGTGCTGTGGTGTGCCTGGTGGTGTGAGTTGAGATATGATTCCATGATCTTTAAGATAAACTTTAAAATCATCCAAGAGGTATTCGCCTCCCCTATCGGAGCGAATCATTTTAATGGACTTTCCAATCTGTTTCTCAACTTCATTGTGGAATTCCTTGAACTTTTCAAAGGATTCCGATTTATGCTTCATCAGGTATAGATAACCATACCTGGAATAATCATCAATGAAAGTAATGAAATAAGAGAAACCTCCTCTTACCATATGGTTGAAGGGACCACAAACATCAGTATGTATTAATCCTAATACTTCTGTGGCTCTAATTCCTTTTCCCGTAAAAGGACTTTTGGTCATCTTTCCTTGTAAGCAGGGCTCACAGATTGGATAGGGCTCAATTTTCAGAAATTGCAATGGCCCATCCCTTACCAATCTATTGATCCTATCAATATTGGCATGACCAAGTCTTAGATGCCACAAGTAAGTTGGATTAACATCCCTTTTCCTCTTAAGGGATAACACACTGGAATCATCATTCTCAATATTATTCAAAGAATTATCAACATTCAAAAGATAAAGACCATCATAAATAATTCCAGAAGCAACAAATTTATTTTGAAATTTAACAACAAGCTTAGAATTGAAAAGAAATGAATATCCAGATAAAGTAAAATTCTATTATTAGATAATTCTAAACTAAAAACTCCGATGGCGGTCGTTGCAACAGTTGCACCAGTCCCCATCTTAAGGATCAGCTCCCCTTCATGGAGCCTTCTGGTCTCCTTGAACCCCTGCAACATATTGCAGATATGAGATGTAGAACCAGAATCCACACACCATGAATTAAACGGACCATCCATTAAATTCAATTCAATTACAAGCATATCAGATATACCTTCAGAAGGTTTGCCCTTTTTAAGAGAAGCTAAGTAAACTCGGCAGTTTCTCTTCCAGTGACCGGGCTTGCCGCAATGGAAACAATTTCCTTTGCCTTTGTTCTTGTCACCACCTCCTTTATGTCTTTGTTCACCTTGAACATTCTTAGCTGCCTGATACCCCTTATTATTTTTCTTGAAGTTCTTAAACTTGGGTTTCAGTTTCATAGAGGCATTAGATTTCTCTGTGACCATCACTGTAGGTTTGTCCTTCTTGATGAGATCTTGAGCTGACTGCAACATATTGAGCAGCTCTGACAATGTCACACTCATCTTGTTCATATTGTAATTAAGGACAAACTGATTAAAAGAATCAGGCAGAGATGAAAGAATGGCATCAACTTTTGTGTCACCATCCATCTCAGCTCCCAAAAAGTCCAGTTCGTTGATGAAAGAAATCATCTTCAAGACATGTTCCCGAACTAGGCTCCCTGCCACCATTTTGGTGGACATCAGATTCTTCATAGCAATCTGCCTAACAGATCTGCTCTGCTCTCCAAACATTTCTTGGAGATGCAACATAGAGCCTGCAGCTGTAGCTATGCCCTCACAATCTTTCTGCAAAATATTTGAGATTGAGTTCATAATATAGCATTTTGCCATCACATAATCATCATGCCACTTGATAAAGACTGTCTTTTCTTCCTCAGTGGCATTGTCTAGGTCAAGCTCA
The DNA here is from genome assembly GCA_003952965.2 of Morella rubra. NCBI lineage: Eukaryota > Viridiplantae > Streptophyta > Magnoliopsida > Fagales > Myricaceae > Morella > Morella rubra. The sequence continues at coordinate 19,613,916 of CM025855.1, read as the reverse complement.
GGTGACTTAGAGGTTAGAACATAACCGATCTTATCGGCTGAGAGAACAATCATAAGATTTCTCTTCCAATCAACATAATTTGGTCCTGTCAACCGATTGTCATCCAGTATCCTAGCCAAAGGATTAAAATCATTTTGAATCTGCAAAACAATTTCACATATATATTTCCATTAGATTCAGGTTTTTGAAATACTAATGGTACCACCCATTCAAATAACAAACAGATATATCAAATATATCGCAACAATGAGAAATATAACATTTATATTCATGTCATTCTAAATGGGTATCGAGAACCTCTACCTTACATGCAACAACAATCCCATTTTGGTTATCATTGTACATATCTTGTAAAGGCGAATAGCTACTATTCATCAAATTTACATCATATGCAAAATATTTTAAAATATTTGTGATTCTCGATTTTCTTTTGGCCTACCTAAATAAACACATCTTATACTATTTTAGTACTTGCGTTTATTTGGTTTTTGCATTCCATTATCTAAGTGTGTTCCAAATTCTTGTGAGTTTATGTCACTATTTTAGTAGACACTCCCACTGAGATGTAGACACTTATCTTCCCAAGAGATAAACAAGAAAATTTTACAAAAATTAAAATCGGTCTTATCCATTTTGGCTTCGACCAATTTAAATCAAGTAAAAAACTCCTATTTATTGATAATAGAGACCATAGGAAAAATTACAATAATTAATCCTATTCAGCACCCAAAAATTGGAAGATGGAGAAAAAAAAAAATCTCTTTTATTTTTTTGGGTCGGTCAACCGTTGACCGGTCAAACCGGTCAACCCTTGCCAGACCGATCCAGCCCTGGACCGGTCAGGCCGATCCAGCTTGGCGCGTGGGCTGGGTTCACAACCCAGCCCGGCCCAAGCAGGGCTCCGAGCCCACCCATCCCGCGAGTTGGGCTGGGCTCCGAGCCCAGCTAGCCCACGGGTCGGGCTGGGTTAGAACCCAGCCCAATACACCTTTTTTTTTTACCCAGCCAAACTTTTGGGCTGGGCTTCTAGCCTTGGGCCGGGTAGGGCAACAGTTGCCCTACCCGAGGCCCAAGCATTTGACCCAAGGCACCTCAATGCCCTGGGCGCCGCTGGCCCCTTGCAGGAATGCAAGGTTGGCCTGCGGCCAGCCTCCACGGCTTGCGCCGTCCGGCCAGACTCCGGCGTCACTGTTCATCTTGTGAACAGTGTTTTTTTTTTTAATAAATAAAAATCATTCCAAAACGTTACTGTTCATAACTCACAAAAAATTTATAGAACAAAAACCGTGAACAGTAAAACGAATTGTCATACAATAAAATTCTGCACTGTTCATAATAGTGCGTGAACAGTAATTGGAAAGGGTTTTGGCTTTTGATTCTCAATAAAAAATTAGCAAGGTTCATATAATCCAACAATTGCAATCATACGAACCTGGCTCTAATACCACTGATAGTTTATGCGGAATTAAACTAAATAAATAACATGTTTTCAACAAAACATCTATCAGGATTATAATTGCAATTGCGGATTCGATTACTTACCTTGATATAGTAATTCAGGAATCCACAAGTTTTTTCAACCCGCTTCACGATCCAATCCAAAGCTCCAACGATTCAGAATAGCATACAAATGTCTTGCCTCCTAAGGATTTATGTCACTCTCTCCTTTTAAGGATTTCTCTAATAGGTTTTGATGACCAACCCCTTGAATATAACAGTTATATTTATAGGCCTTGGGAAACCCTAGAGAGAGCATGAGACATAGGATCCTTAGGGATCTCAAATTCCAGCCGTAGGATTAAACTGAAGAACTCTTCTTCTAATAAAATTAGGGCTTCTACTAATTACAATCAAGTCCATCAACATATTGTAATTGACCCCTGAAATTTGAGATTATTGCAAATATGCCCCTTTTACATACAATTAATTCCTTCCACCAAACTATATTCCATATGAGATATTAGGACTGGATTAATCATTTGGATATCGAGGGCACATAATTCTAACACTTGGGATTCAAAATATGTCTTCATCCTGATACTCCAATAGTCGTAGCTTTCGCCATTGAATTTTGGGACAGAATCAGAGGGTTTAGTTGTAGCCATAACGCTCGTCGTGGATCGACTTAGCTTCGATACCAATTGTTAGATTTAGAAAGAGGGGTTTAGTGTTTGTAGGAAAGTGGAGATAGAAGTTAGAAAGGTTAGTATGGAGCACTTCTCTCCAAATGCACTAGATAGAATGGCTTTCCTTTCTTTTGGCTTTGAAGACATTTCTAGAACCACCCATTAATCTTAGAACATTCTATCTTATTCTTTCTAGATTGTCCTTTCATCTTCCTAGGTAGGTTAAATTCATGAATACTCTAGAACATTATAGAAGGTATATGTACTGTAGAAGAGGTATGATCATTCTTGAACATTCTAGAAGGTATATGTACTAGAATATTCTAGAACATGCGTGAACATTCTAGAAATGCATCACCTTTAATAACTTTTGTAAGGCTTATTGTGTTTAATCAACTAATTGGATGTCCAGAACGAAAGTATATATATAGATATAGACATGATCTAATTTATACATCGAAAGTACATTTATTGACGTTTGCAAGAGACTTCTGGAACCGGATTCAGCGATAAAGGATTTGGCAACTAGCTAGCTATAGGATCGTGAAGGCCGGCTGCCAGATTGTGTGCAGATACAGTGGCATGGTGGGCATATATAAGTGGATTAGCTTCCTTAATTAAGAGGGGAGGCCAATTAGGAGGGTGGGATGACCACTGATCTGCGCCTTCATGTGCACGAGGAGGGTCCCAGCCAAATCGAACTCATGATTAATGCTATATTTGTGTGCAGATAGCCAAGGTGATAAAAAGGGATAGAGTACCCGTGCGTGTGCCCTTTACTTAGACACCCTCCCGGCCCGCAGAAGCTCCCATTTCTTTTTTTATTTATTGTAAATTTGTATGTTTTTTGATTTTACTTAAATTTTTCCATTTAGGTCCACAGATCATGCTAATGCGTAGATTATTTGCGAATTCTACATGCATATATAAGTGTATTTGAATGGACATATAATATGGACTTGCTTTATGGGACATATATATTTTATTTAAAATTCTAATAGACGGATAGAATGATTGAAATTGGTAACAAGAGTACAAGCTGGAGCAATAAGCTAAAGAATTAATAAAGTTGAAAAAGGTCCTAAATCATTTTTGATATATATTATATATGGTAGTTTGCTCAAGAATTTCATAATCCTTCATGCCAAATGCCTAATGATTAATTTACCTAGTGGCATGGAAGATTGCCTAATAATTAATTTACTTAGTGGCATGGAAGATTATTGAAACGTAACTTACATAGTTCCTCAAACTCAATCAATATCAACATGTCTGTGACCGGCTACGCTTGGTTGATTTTTTCAGAAAAAATTAGGTTTCAGAGGTTTATTGATTAGTACACCTCCGGTGGCTGGTAAGGTTAAGACGGTGGTTGTCCGTCTCCAGTTTGCCGGCCGATAAGATCTCCAGCAAAAAAAAAAAGAAGGTTAACAAGCGCATATACAATACTCAACAATATGCTTAATCTACATCCATAAAGCAAAAAACGATAGTCTAAAGAAAGAAGAGAGGTCGTGCCAGTCCCAAACAGTGCGTACTTCTTCAGAGACCGAAAGCGTTTCACTGATTGATTCCTTTTTTGCGCCTTTTCTCTGGAATTCCAATTTAAAAAAGTCTAGCATTAAATGGACACCCTGGTTGGTCTTCAATCTTTCTCCTTATTGTTAGGGTGAGGTCAATCTTGAACATATATATAGCAACATATATATAGTCTAAATTCTAATTAAGCTTGTCTTCTTTGTGGCCTCCATGATGTAAAAGAAGTTTTGAGAAAGTTAGGATCACGGTCGAGTTTAAGCATAATGAAAGCACAACGAACGTCAGCACCATTTTATTTCAGAGGTACTCACTCACTGATTTAACCCTTGCTTTCTTTTTCCTTTTCAAGAAAAAAGGTAACTCTACTTTTCCACTAACTCGCGCGGATCCCCAATTATCTCCAGGAGTGTAGTGCTAGCAAAAGAAAATATCGTTGACCAAAAAAAGCAAGATAAATAACAAGGGGTTTTAGAAATTAGGCCCACTCATCTTGTGATCCCAGTTTGACATGCACATGACCTTTCCATAAACTCCGAAAGGGCTGGGCATGCAATGCAAGTAAAGCAAAAGAAATGAACGCTGCCTCTATCAATATTAATGGATCAACGTCATTGTAGAGCTTAAAACACCTGATAAGTCCACAATAATGCATCTTCCATGATCGACTATATTGGTTCATTTATATGTCAATCCAACCCAGTGACTCATGAGCTGCAATACTTGATAGATTTGCCATAAAAAGAAAGCCCAAACTGGAGCGTGTCAGCTGAAACTCAAGTCTCATTCCTAGCTAGTTCCAGATTACAGCTGAAGTACTCTGACCAGAAAACGAAATTAAAATATATATATATATATATATCGAAGGGAGGGTGAGGAAAATAGTACCACTACAAAAAAATCACTTTGGGTGTAAAAAAAAAAAAAAAAAATTTCAACACTCAAAGTAGTAAATTTGTCAGTGAACAAGATAGTTTAAGACCCAATGTACTAGTAACCTAACCGAGAAGGAGAGGTTGAATAGGTTCTCCAAATTTTCGGTCATTTTTTAAACTTACAGCTGCACACTCTCACAAGACTATTAGCAAATTCCAAGGACACTAATATTAACAATATACTATGTGGAATAACAAACCAATATGGACAAGATAATCACTACTAGAAAATTGACTTTTAGTGACGAAATTCTCGGTGACGAATTGAATTTCGTCACTAAAAGTTAATTTTTAGTGACAAAATGCTATTTTCATCACCAATTTCGTCACTAAAGGTTTTATTTGTGACGAAATAAAATTGTTGTCACTAAAAGTTAATTTTTTGGTGACGAAAAGTTTCGTCACACACCGATCGATCGTTAATTTTGTGACGAAATGCTCCGTCACTAATGCAAAGAGTTTAGGCGACGAATTTACATTGTCACTCAAACCGATCGATCATTGTTTATAAACCGATCGATCGTTTATTAATAACCACGTGGCTTTGAAAATCGATCGATTGTTCATATGAACCGATCAATCGGTATAGTAACCGTCTGCAAATACGAAAGGTCAATTGATCGGAACGATATGCTGATCGATCGGTAAGTGTAACCGTCACTTTTTCGAATCGCCGTTCGATGACCGGGTTGGCGATCGATCGTAGTTTCAACGAATGGAAAGACGCCATGTGTTAGAACATAGCGATCGATCATCACTTAACTACCGATCGATCGGCACGAACGATTATATGAAACCGCCGAAGTCATTTTTACCAATTATCTCTCTACAAAATCTCTCGAATCCTCTCAAATTTCAAGGAGCCATTTCGTGCTGCATTGTCTTCCAAAGTGCGTGGAATCATCCTTCATTGTCTTCTACGTCAAAGGTACGTACTTATATTGTTTTTTAAGCAATATTAAGCGGTTGTTCACTAGTGAATTTTTAGTTTACATTTTCTAATTTGCTATATCATCCATTTAGGTCCGTAAAATGTATTTATTTTATTGTTGATGTATGTTTTAAGAGTTTAGGATTGTTTTGGGATCAATTTTGGGTGATTTTGGGCCTGTTTTGGGGTTTTGTAACATCTGTGTGTATTCGTTCCGTACGATCGATCGCCTCCAGAGGCGATCGATCGCTTTGTAAGTGCTAGGTCCAATGATCGATCGGTTAAATTCACCGATCGATCGTTGAATTTGGTATGGAGCGATCGATGCTTTAGTGAGCGATCGATCGTTTCCTCGAAACTGTGCGTTTCAATTCGGACCGATCGATCGTTTATATAGACGATCGATCGGTATGGTACTCGATCGATCGCTTACATCTAAGCGATCGATCGGTAAGCTTCAATGTGAAGCGCAGTGTTTTGATTAACTAGCGATCGATCGTATTTGTGGCGATCGATCCCTTAGTGATACTGTGCGTTTGGTTGCATGGACGATTGATCGTCTATGCACTGAAACTCGTCGTTTTACCAATAGCGTTCGATCGGTCAAATTGATTGATCGATCGCCATTACACGATCGATCGTAATTACTAATGATCGATCGTGGGTTTTATAATCGCCCATTTTCCATGTACTGATCGATCAGTTTTATAAATGATCGATCGGTATATTTAGTGATCGATCGCTTTGGATGGCGATGGATTGCTTTTTGTTTCAACTTCATTAATAATTACGTGATTGTGATTACTTTTTTTTTTTAAGTAATACGTTATTGTGATTACTTATTAACACATATTTATATACAACTTTTGCAGTATACATAAAATGTCAGGAGTTAAGCGCGCACGCACAACAAGAACCGGGACGGGATCGTTGTCCCAAGAGCAGGAAGTCGCTGATCCAATGATGACCTTGGAGAGGCGAATGGAGTACCTGAGGGGGCGGTCCAGTGGCCAAAGAGCGTCCTGTGACGCTTTCTGATTTTGACCAGTTATTGTACGAGGAGCACTCCCTTTACCAGCTCTTCGAGTACCAGGGATTTCTTCATCAGCTCTCGTGGACTGAGGGGTTTTGTGTGGACGCAGTTGTGCAAGATTTCTTCTGTGCACTCGTCTCGGTAGATAGAGCACCTGAGGTGCAGCTAGAGGTGTGAGGCGTGCAGTTCTTATTCTCGGCAGACGTCATTGCCGATTTCTTAAACTGCCCTCGGCAGGATTTGTGGACGCTGATGACTGGGAAGACCTCTGCAGTGGTGGGCAGCATAATCAAGCAGAGTGAGTTTAGTGAGTTTTGACGGATTTTGCACCTTATCTGGACGCCAAATGTTGATGGCAGAATTCCACCGAGTGCCCATACGGCGTGTTTTTGACTCAGTTCCTCATTTCTCGGGGTGTCGTGATTGGTGAGGGGAGACTCGTAAGAGGTGAAGAGCGCGCTGAACAAGTTCACTCTGTCCAGGAGCAAGGGGCAAGAGGGGGCATTGACTCGACGGTTTGCTCGTAGAGCAGCAGCGGCCAGAGAGGAGGCATCACGGCCCAGACATCCAGATCAGAGGCACCTATGGAGACGGGAGCACCTGCAGTGCCCCCTCCATGGGTGGCCCAGCTATTTGCGGACCTTGACAGCCTTGTCAGCGCAACTGTGAAGACCGCTCTACAGCCTCTTGAGAGGTGATGCAGTCATTTGAAGGAGCTCCGGACCGCCTTCGATGGGGAGTGCATTGTGACAATGCTGCGCAACAAGTCGGTCGTGGCTCATATGGCGGACGTCAGCGAGCAGCTGGAAGAAATCAAGAAGACTCTGGATGATTTCAAGACAGAGGCAGATCCACAGAGGATTCCCGGAGATATTCCTGATGACATGGAGACTTTCCGTGATGCTGTTCAGTTGATGTTTTTATTTATTTTTTTATATCTATTTGGGACATACATTTGGATTTATGTTTTTATTTATTTGTTTCAGACATTTGTTGTTTATTATGGATATGCAGAAGAACTTTGATTACAGTTTATGTGTTTTTCTATTTGTATTTTTTTGACACTTATATAAGTAAAATGACCAATAATACATTTGATGGCAAAAATAACGAAATAAGTGATTTATCAAATAAGTAATATAAAAATTTAACAAAAATCGTTTTTTATTTTTCTGTTTTGCAATTAAATACACCGATCGATCGCTAAATGCACACCGATCCATCGGTGTTATCCGTCGTCGTTTGGGTGCACTAACCGATCGATCATTATATACACCGATCAATCGCTACACTAGTTTTTCATCTAACCCTCATTTTTTTAAATAATGTGAGTTTAAATGATTAGAAACATAGAAATATATATTAACAAAGTATGTTAGGATGTATTTAGATTACATAAAAATATATCAAGTACATATCATTAATTTTTAGAAAGCATGTATAAGTTATACATGTTGCAACATAATGCATTTTGTTTGTGTTAGTATGAGTAAGGTATTAAGATGTTAGAAACTAGTGACATAACGCTTATTTAACACATGATTATAATTATTAGTATGAGGTATGTATTAATATGATATTATAAGTAAATTAATTTTATAATTAAGTCATTTGTTGGCTAAAAACCGTTTTTTAATAATTAGGTTAACCGATCGATCGCTTTATTGGTGATCGATCGGTACGTAACGGTGTCATTTAATATTTTTACCGATCGATCGTTAATTTTGGGGCTTCATGCGATGTCGTTTTAAACGTAACACCAATCGATCGTTGTTTTTGACGATCGATCGTTCCAAAAACTTGGGCGGGAATTTTAAAGCTATCGATCGGTAATAACCGATCGATCGGTGTTTATCGCGCTTGAAATGCCAAAATGCTCTAAGTTGTGGGTGAAGTGCAAAAACACACCCACGGCAAGGAGAAAACTAGAGACTTGCGGCAAGGAGCTATTTTTTCCTTCAATTTTGTCAAAATACCGTCCTTTTAGTTGTGAGAGTGTTTAGAAGTGTTTAAGGTTAAGCCCAAGCTCAAATTCATTGGTTTTTTAACCGGGTGAATATTGAAAAATTTGGGCGAATTTGTGAGATTTTGGTGTGGATTTAGTTCGTTTTGGTCTACATTTCGTGCAAGAGGTAATTACTCTACTTACACTACGATTTATGAATGATTTGTTGGTTATTTGGTGTTATTTTTATTTGTCTATTTGTGGGTATTGTGGATTGATTTGTGATGATTAGAGCTTATTAGAGTATTTTTAATATGTATATTGAATTAGTATTGCATGAGGATGATTTGGAGTGTTTTGGGCGTGATTTGAGTGTGTGGGAGGCTTGGCATGTTTTGTCGATCTGGGTAGTCACGATCGATCACCAGATTCTGATGATCAATCGTGTGTTAGATGGAGGTTCAGTGATCGATCATCGTATAATGACGATCGATCGGTCTTGAAAGCCGATCGATCGTCTATACCGATCGATCTTTAGCAGATTGCAAGTTATTGATTTGTTAGCATTTATTTATTATCAATTGAAGTGCTTGAGTTCTGAAAATGAATCATGAATTTGAGAAGACTGGAGGATGATTATAGAGTGTTTTTTTTAATAGTGATACATGTATAATAGCTTTATATTGAATGTTTGATTATTGAAGTGCTTGAGTTCTGGAAATAAATTATGGAGTTTGAGAAGCATGGAGGATGAATATTGGAGTGTTTTTGACTTGTTATGTTTGAGTTTATTTTTGGGATATAATGTGTGTACCCTTAGACCCGTTCAAGGGTTAAGACGCGATAAATATGCGTTTATCGCGTAATAACCCTTGAATTGTCCAAATATGGACAGTTTGAGATTGTGTATTCGTGGTTGGACGAGTTCGGTACTTGTGTCCTGTCCAGTCTTAGAGGAAATTCGGTATCATCTACCTTTTGTCTTCTGGGTATACTACTAGCATTGGTGTATGACGTCATACAACTATCGTTGATGACGTTTGCCTCCAACGTTGGTGCGTGTACTTGGGGACTGGGGGAGATGCTGCCGAATTTTTTCAGGTATGGATGGACACAAGTCGAACTGATGTTCAACTCCGAATGCACAATCTTGAATGGGATAGGACCTATCAGCTGGGCATAAATGTCAAGTTCAATGATTGGGTGTTTATGAGTTACTTAATTCGTGTATTTTTTTAGATTGGTGGCGATGGATAAGAGTTGGGTTTACGAGAAAAATCGGTTTGGTGAAAAGTATGCGGAGGGGGTCTGTGGGTTTGTCGGTATGGCTGCTTGTTGTGTAGACTCTCGGGGTCAGATTAGATGTGGAAGTGTAGAAATGTAGTGTTTCAAGTGTTGGATAAAATGGAAGATCATATATACATTAATGGGTTTGATGTGAGCTATAAGTCATGGGTATTTCACGGGGAGGGTATTCAACTTGCTTCAAATTGAGTCAAGAGTCCGGTGCGAGCTTACCACATAGTGATGATGGATTTAGAGGGAGATAGCTCTGATGAATGGAGGAAATGTTAACCGATATTCGTGCCGGATTAGAAGGTGGGGCGGCAGGGTTGAAACGGAGAACCCTAATATTAAGGAAACCCCCACTTGGGGACCGAAGGCTTCGACACCACTTTGATAAGTTATGGGAAGAGGCAGAACATGAATTGTATCCTGGATGTACCAAGTTTAGTAAGTTGTCATTTACGGTCGGTTGTTGCATGTGAAGTCGGAGAATAAGTTGTCGGTTAAGGCATTTGATATGGTATTACAGTTGATTAAGGAGGCGTTGCCAGAGGGGGAGACGTTACCGGGATCGTATTACGAGGCGAAACAATTGCGAAAGGATCTTGGGTTTAGTTATGATAAGATCCATGCATGTCAGAAATGATTGTGTGTTTTTTGGAAGGAAAACAGTGAGTTAGACAGATGTCCGATATGTGGGGTGTCCCGGTGGAAATTCGAAAATGATTTGCGCAATCGAATTCCCAGAAAAGTGTTGCGTCACTTCCCTTTAATCCCTAGACTTAAACGTTTGTTTACCACAAAAGATGTAGTCATGACATGAGATGGCATAAGGAAAAATGGGTCGATGATGGGGAGAGTTTGAGGCATCCTGCAGATTCATTGGTTTGGAAGAATTTTGATAAGGACCATGAGTTGGTTTGCTCAAGATGCCCGCAACGTCCGCCTTGGTCTTGCTTCGACGGTTTAATCCGTTTGGAAACATGAGCAATGCGTATAGTATTTGGCCGGTCGTTGTGTTTCCATATAATTTACCCCCATGGAGGTGTATGAAGGTCCCATTTTCACTGATGACTCTTTTGATCCCGGGTCGAAAGTCACCGGGAAATGATATAGATGTATATCTTCGACCCTTAGTGGACGAGTTAAAACAACTATGGGAAGATGGAGTTGAGACACATGACGCTTCAGATGGGATGACATTTAAGATGCATGCAGCTTTGATGTGGACCATAAATGATTTTCCAGCATATGCCAATTTATCTGGATGGAGTACCAAAGGGAAGTTGGCATGTCCAACGTGTAATTTAGACACTGACTATAAGTGGTTGAAGCACGGGAGAAGAATGTGTTATATGGGTCATAGGAGATACTTGACACCGGGGCATGCATAGAGATATGATGTGGATATGTTCGATGGAAAGAAGAACATAGACTTCCGCCTGGGGAGTTAACTGGTGAGGAATATTGGAATTGACGCATGTCGGGGAGACTATCTTTGGTAAAGCGTCAGGGAAGAATAGGGGAAAGAAAAACAATCGTCGGAACGTTTGAATTGGACGAAGAAAAGCATATTTTTCCAACTGCCGTATTGGAGTACATTAGGGTTACGGCATAACTTGGACGTGATGCACATCGAGAAGAACATATGTGACAACGTGATCGGGACGGTGATGAATATCGAGTTCAAGACCAGAGATTCAGCGGGTGCACATAGAGATTTAGCTGAAATGGGGGTTAAAAAAGACTTGCACTTGGTGCATGACGGTCGGGTTGAATTGATGCCTCAAGCGGTGTATACTTTAATTCGGGAAGAGCGAAGGAGGGCCTGTGAGTGGTTAAAAGATGTGAGGTTCCCCGATGGTTATGCTGCTGAGATTTCACGTTGTGTGAATCTAGATGAGTTGAAGGTTCTGGAATGAAAAGTCATGATTGTCATGTGTTCTTGCAGGGTTCTTCTAGGGTTCTTGAAGTGATGACTTGTTGAAGGAAGACGTGTGTGGCGTAGTGACTGAATTATGTTTGTTTTTTCGAGAGTTGTGTTCTCGTACGTTGAAGATTTCTGTATTGCAGAGGATGTCAAAAGATATCGGATAATTTTATGCAAGCTGGAAATGATTTTTCTACCCACTTTTTTTACAGTAATGATGCATTTGGCGGTCCTGAAAGGGTCCTCAGTGATGACATGGGCCGTGATAGTCATGCATGGGAGGATTGGTGCCAAGATGAGGCAGCATTGGCACCCATGGGCACCTTTGACATGCCCACCGCGCGCGCAGCAGAGCACCACAGCCATGCCATGGCATCAGCGCGCAAGCTCAGCGCCCCAGCAACCCTGACAAGGCATGGCGCCCCAGCAACACCCATGCCTGGCATGCCAGCTAGCCGGCCACAGACATGCCATGATAGCCCATGGCCTTGCCATGACATGGTGCCACAGCAAGTCCTTGGCCACCAGCCAAGCCAAGCAAGAACGGCGGGCCAACAGACAAAGGAGTGCCATTACACAGGATGGCCACCACCAGTGGCGGAGCACCACCACCCCTACCGGGGCTAGGTGGGGAAAGGAAGAGGAAGGGCCATAGAGTCGAAGGAGCACCACCACCCATGGAGGTGCAAGCAGCGGCGGCGCCACCGTGGACGGCGGCGACGACGGCAAGATCCAGGAGGTATCTTAGGGATTAGTTTCCTTTCTTGTTGAGATTGAATAAATCATATCTTCTAGATTTAGGGATCCTTTCCTAAACTCTAGAAGATTCCTTTCCTTTGAGTTTATGTTGTACTAGGCATGTAATATCAAATCTACTTGATTGAAGGGATTGATTCCTAAAGATCGGTGATTTGATTTAGATTGATTTAATTGTGATTGTGATTTGATTTCATTAGGGTTTGTAAGCACCTAAGGATGTCTATATAAACACCTTAGGTGCATTAGAGTTGATCATCAGAATAGTAGAGTCTTGGAGAGCCTGAGTGCTTTTGGGGAGAGTTTTGGCCAAGCATAGGCACGTATATGCTAAGTCGGTGTCAAGGCTAATAACCTTGTCATTTGGGATTCATTCTAGGCTAATAACCTAGTTTGGGTACCCGTTCTTGGGCTAATTAACCCTTGATCGGGATTGTTCTTGTGTTCTTGTGGTTCTTGGGCTAATTAACCCTTAACCACATTCTTCATAATAATATCTTGAGTGTTCTTCATTTGTGTGTTAGATCCTATATTTCAGCTCGTGTGTTGCCAAGAACGGTTTAGGAGGATCGATTGGGGTGATCGCGTTCGAATCACATGGCTGGAGTTGGCGTTGTTAAGGTGGCCTAGACCGGGGTCCCTAACAAATTGGTGCTTTCATTGAGAGTTGCATGGAGAGTTCATCAAGGAGTTCTTGGAGAAGTCTTCATTTCAAGAGAGGTAAACATGAGCCTACACTAGTTTGATTTGTTTTCCTTGGATTAATTGGGGTGCAAAGTTGTTCGTTCTTACTAAGTTCTTGAGTGAGGGAGGGGTTCGATCTTCTTTTGGAGAGAACCCAAGGTCGGAAGTTGTTTGTGCCAAGTTCTTTGTCGGGAGGGGTTCGATCTTCATTTTGGAGAGAACCCAAGGTTGGACTTGTTGTTGGAGCCAAGTATTGTAATGGAGGCAGTGTCAAGTTCGCTTACTTCCAACCGAGACCGGTTTGAAGCCTTGGAGTCATCTACTCTATGGCTCAAAGACAAGATGGAGGAGACATCCACAACCATGGCTCACATGCAAGGAGCCATAACCACGGTTACCATGGCCACCGAAGAGAATAGAAGAGCGGTGGAAGGGATGAGGCAAGACCTACAAGCGGTGTTAGGCTAGACTTGGTGGAGAGCCAAGGGAAGGCAACCATGTACAAGCTGCAAGGATGGAGGAGAATAGGAGGGAAGATGTTCATTTCGAAGATGGAAGAGAAACTCACCTATCTGAGTCCACAAGAGAAGAGCCTAGACCGCGGCAACCACTTAGAATGGGTGGACGTGTGGAGAATGAGCATGAAGTAGTCGAGAGATGGCTACGAGAGGAGTCCAACCATGGTGATGATCATGCAGGGACGGAAGATAGAGTTGGAGGTAGCCGATATAGGGAGGAGAGACCCTATGGAAGAACCTATGAAGATGCTAGAAGGAGAGATCGAGACTATATCGTGATGGTGATAGTGATGGAAATCGGTATAACCACCGAGGACCTAGGAGGCCCAAACTATCATAGAGGTGATTATGATGAAGACGGTGGAGATGGAAATCGGTTTCACAACCGAGGACCTAGGAGACCGAAGATAGAGTTCCCAAAGTTTAGTGGAGGTGATCCACATGAATGGCTTGATAAGGTGGAGCACTACTTCCATGTCTATGAAGTGTGAAGGGAAGAAAGAGTTGCCACCGCATGTTTCTATCTTGATGGCAAAGCAAGCAAGTGGTGGAGGTGGATTCGAGCCCAATACGAGAAAGAAAGAAGAAGGCTCGGATGGACGGCTTTCGAGAGGGAGCTGCTTATGCAATTTGGGCCCTCGCCCATTGTCAACCATCATGGCCAATTGGCCAAACTCAAGCAAGAGGGCAAGGTGCACACATATGTGGAGGAGTTTAGACAACTCCAAACTCTAGTGAGGGGTTGGTCCGAGGAGGCACTCATTGGCACTTTGTGGATGGGTTAAAGCCTTGGATAGCTAAGGAGCTCAAGTTGAAGCAGCCCACTAGATTGCAAGAAGCTATGAGGATGGCCGAGATCCTTGAAGATAGCCACCGGTTTGAGAAGAAGCAAGTCAAGGAGGAAGCGGCTAGCAAGGAAGATGAAACCTTGCAATCCGAGAGGCCTTCGAAGGAAAAAGAGGTTGTGGAAGAATCAAGGAAGAAGAAGAATAACTTAATGAAGCTTAGCCGGGAAGAGCTTGCTGAGTACCTCAAAAAGCGGTTATGCTTCAAGTGTGGAGAAAGGTGGAGTCCTGACCATCAATGCAAGAAGGCCAAGCTCATGCTCATGATTGATGAGGGCGAAGAGGAGTCAAGAGAGAAGCACACTAGTGATAGTGAGCTAAATGCCATGACGGGCATTGAGAAATCCTCAACCATGACACTCATGGCTTCGATGGGCGAGCATGATATCACCGTGTTGGTGGATAGTGGGTCTACCCACAACTTCATCAACACCAACCTTGTTACTAAGGCGGGCTTGCAAGAAGAGGAGATAGAGGCCTTTGAGGTGAAGCTTGCCAATGGAGGAAGATGAGATGTGAGGAGATCGTGAAGGCGGCCTCGATTGATGTCCAAGGTATGCATGTTGTGGTTGATCTATATGTACTTTCCTTGGATGAGTTGGATGTGGTCTTGGGTGATGCTTGGTTAAAAGGCATTGGCAAGATCATGTTTGACTATGGTGGGAGGAGTATGGAGTTCACCCTAGACGGTAGGATGGTTACTTGGAGTATGGGTGGGCCACCTAGAGAGGAGATTATTTGGGAGGATTATGATGGCATGGCCTCTAGAGTTTCAAAGGTTACCCTTGGGTCAAGGGTACTTTTCAAGGAAGGGGGAATGAAAGGGTCCCAGTGAAGACCATGGCCGTGATAGCCATGCGTGGGAGGATAGGTGCCAAGATGAGGTAGCATTGGCACCCTTGACATGCCCACCGCGCGCGCAGCAAGAGCACCACAGCCATGCCATGGCATCAGCGCCGCGCGCAAACTGACAAGGCATGGCCCCCAGCAACACCCATGCCTGGCATGCCAGCCAGCCGCCACAGACATGCCATGACAGCCCACGGCCTTGCCATGACACGGTGCCACAGCAAGTCCTTGGCCACCAGCCAAGCCAAGCAAGAACGGCGGGCCAACAGACAAAGGAGTGCCATTGCACCAGGATGGCCACCACCAGTGGCGGAGCACCACCACCCTTACCGGTGCTAGGTGGGGAATGGAAGAGGAAGGGCTAAAGAGTCGAAGGAGCACCACCACCCATGGAGGTGCAAGCAGCGGCGGCGCCGCCGTGGACGGCGGCGGACGACGGCAAGATCCAGAGGTATCTTAGGGATTAGTTTCCTTCTTGTTGAGATTAAATAAATCATATCTTCTAGATTTAGGGATCCTTTCCTAAACTCTAGAAGATTCCTTTCCTTTGAGTTTAGTTGTACTAGGCATGTAATATCAAATCTACTTGATCGAAGGGATGGATTCCTAAAGGATGGCGATTTGATTTAGAGTTGATGCTAAGTCGGTGTCAAGGCTAATAACCTTGTCATTTGGGATTCATTCTAGGCTAATAACCTAGATTGGGTACCCGTTCTTGGGCTAATTAACCCTTGATCGGGATTGTTATTGTGTTCTTGTGGTTCTTGGGCTAATTAACCCTTAACCACATTCTTCGTTTTT